>MJGA01000010.1:0-600000 GCA_001910725.1 Phanerodontia chrysosporium | reverse complement strand
GGTAGTCCTTGTTGAACTTCGTCCGTAGCCGGGCCGCCAGGTCTTCCGGGGTGAGCTTCGTGCGACCGGCGAGGGCTTGGAACTCCGCAAAGAACTCCGCGAACCGACGATTGCCTTGTGTGCACGCCTGCAGCTTGCTGAGGGCCTCGGCCTTCTCGTCGACGGGCTCGAACCGGTTCTTGAACGCTTCCCAAAACGTGGCGCGAGAGCCGTCGAATATCTGAACACCGTCTGCCGCCTGCTCGATGTATTGCCGCGCCCATTCAGCCGCTTCATCTTGCATGAAGGAGAGGGCGCCGACGATCCACTTCTGACCATCTACCAGGATCTTGCCGGAGTCGGGGTCTCGCTGGAGGTTACCGTTGACGTCGCGCTTGCCGAATTTCTCCGGCTGCCCGTCGGCGTAGATGCGATAGGCGGCGCGGAAGAGACGGGCCGTGTCCGAACCTTTCCCTTTGAACGGGACGGGCTTCTCGACGAAGGGCAGCTCCTTGTTCGCGTTAACCGTAGCGTTGACCGTTGTGTGATTGTTACCGATAGCCTGGGCCAGAGTGTTGACCGTGTTGGTGAGCTGCGTCATTGCCTGGGCCATTTGCAGGAGTGCAGCAGAAACGGGGTCGGGAAGCGCCGGACCGGGCGGCGCTCCACCGGGAGTGCTCGACATGTTGGGGGGACGGGGAGTGTTGGCTCCTGATTGAGCGCGGGAGAGGTTAAACGGCGAGGGAGCGGGTTCGTGGTCGGAGAGGACGGAGCCGAGCGATGTCTCGGGAGACGAGTGGTGGCTACTGTCCGGGGGACTGTGATCGGGAGTATTCGGAGTGGTGGCAGAGGCGCGGGCGAATTCTAGCCGTTGCGCGAAATGAGGGCGTTCGAACTGTGTTTCTCGGTCGCTAGACGGAACCGGGAGTAGTGGAGGGGCAGTCTCTCGATAAGGGCAGGGCTGCTGACTGCACTCCCTGGCTTCTCGAGACCCGTTGTTTTCCTCGACGTGGAGATCAGCGGGAAGGGTGACGCCGTTCTCTGTGGTTCGCCCGAAGAAGTGCGGACAATTCGAACAGTCGAAATCCAGTGCGACAAAGAGTGTATTTATTAATCAAAGTAGCCGGCCCGGTACACGATATCTAGCTCTCCCACGATGCGGCGGAAATTACGCCTTAAACCGACAAACGGAATGTCACCGATTTGAGCGAGTCCGAGCTCGTATTGGTGCCACTCCTTAAACGTGGTGGTGGGGGCGAGACGACTGAGCTCAGCGCGGATCTGTCGAAGGCGTTCGAGCAGCTGGCGGACGCCTTGTGCGCGGTCGCTGCTGACGAGGTGGAACAGGTCGACTTCTTCGACGGCCTTGAGACGCTTGATGGTCGCGTCGAGCTTGGGCGTGAAGATGCCGACGAGGTCGGTGGGGGAGTACTTGGGAATGTCGATGCCGACGGGCTTGCGGGCGATGGGCTCGTACGTCGGGGCGGCGCTGAGGCGCTCTGCCAAACTGAGCTTGGAGGAGGAGGCGGCTGCGGCGGCCTGGGCTTCTTGCGCCTCGCGTTGGCGCTGCTCGCGGATGCGGTTGCCTACGCGCTGTTCGGCTTCGCGAGCCTCGCGGACGGCAGTCCAGTTGATGGAGGGGACAGAGGGCGGAGGTGTCGGGAGCGTGGAGACGTGCTTGATGACCGCCTTGACTTTGCGGTCCGTCCACTTGACAGGGTTACCGGCCTCGCGACGACGTTGGAGGCGGTCGAAGATGCGCTGGGGGATGTGGTCCTTGAGCCGGACGTCTTTCGGCACTGCAAAGCAAGGACCTCAGCAACGTGCACGGAGTGAGCAGGCTGCTCGACTACGACGTACTCGCTTTAAACGGAGGGAATAAACTTTTTTAAACGGGGTTTGGGGGGAGCGGTAGGGAGAAAAATGCCTAGGGCACCCAAAAGATCTCGACCTAATGTCGCGGAGCGAAGGCTCAACGCTTCACAAGGGAGGACAGATGGGGAGGTCGACGTCGAGGCGCGGCGGAGCGAGTCACGCAGCGACGAACACACTTGTTCAGCTGTCCGTATTGACCAAGATACATTAGTATGCTATGCTACTATACAAACTGAGGCTTACCTGTCCGTATTGACCAAGAGGTCGAGATGACGGACAGGAGCGAGGGGAGCTACCCTTATATACTACAGTACTCTAGGGCAGGCTGTACGATTACCTAAGCTGATGGGCAGTGCTTGGCATAGCCAGCGAGGCTGCGACGCGGGCTGCGCGGCGAGGCTGTGCGGGGGCTATGTCACGAGGCTGTGTCAGCTGGCAGTGTCTCGAGGCTGCGTCGGGCCGAGGCTGTGTCATCAGGCTGATCAGCTCGGCGTGTCTCGGCGAGGGGAGTCATCAGGGATGACAGTGCCTCCTCGGCGATCCGGGGAACCGGTTGCAAGGCAGACCGGTGATCCGGGCAGTGTCTGAGCGCGCAGCGGGATGCGCTGGCGTCTAGGGGTGATGCGCCATCAGGGCGCTGGCGCTGAGTGGCCAGGCGCTGAGCGTGGGCGGCTAGGACTCCAGACGGCGCGAGGGCTGCTCGCCCGTTGGATTAATCGAGGAAAATAGCCAAAAATCGGCGAAAAATAGGGCTGCACCGTCACATCCGTGACAGCGAGGGGAGTCATCAGAGATGACAGTGCCTCCTCGGCGATCCGGGGGACCGGTTGTAAGGCAGACCGGTGATCCGGGCAGTGTCTGAGCGCGCAGCGGGATGCGCTGGCGTCTAGGGGTGATGCGCCATCAGGGCGCTGGCGCTGGATGGCCAGGCGCTGAGCGTGGGCGGCTAGGACTCCAGACGGCGCGAGGGCTGCTCGCCTGCTGGATTAATCGAGGAAAATAGCCAAAAATCGGCGAAAAATAGGGCTGCGCTGTCACATCCGTGACATTACCCCCCTCCTAAAACCGAGCGTCCTCGCGAGGTTGTTTAGACGTGGCGCCCCTCCTCTCAGTTGAGATCGGCCTTAGCGCGATCTGAGGCTGAAAGGTGAGAAACGTTGACTTCAGTGACGAACGGGCGAAAAGAGGCGACGAGGGCTTCGAAGGCAGTGGCAGCGAGCTTGCGGGGCGCTTCCGGATTTTCGCGATGGAACTTGTTGACCAGGGCCTTGGCGTGCTTGAGGTTGTCTGCCTTCTCCCACGTGTCGCCGGCTTGGCCGTAGCCTTTCCAGCGGACCTTGTACTGTAGTTGGCGGCGGTATATGCGGCTGTCGAGGACCTTCTCGACGACGTATTCTTCTTCGCCGGCAACCTTGACAGGTTTGGGAGGCAGGGGCTTCTCGACGCCCTGATCGTGCCACGGGCTGAGGCGGTTGACATGGAAAACCGGGTGGATTTTCAGCCAGCTCGGGAGCTCGAGCCGATAGTCCAGATCACCGATCTTTTCCAGAACCTTAAACGGACCCAGCTGGCGGGGGCCGAGCTTGGGCGAGGGCTGATCGATGCTGAGGTCCTTTGTGCTGAGCCAAACCTGGTCGCCGACTTTGAAGGAGTGGGCGCGTTTCTTCGCGGCCTCGTATTCTTCTTTCATGCGAGCCTTGGTAAGGCGCAGGGCAGCTTCGGCTTCTTTGCGAACGTGAGCCATGCGGTCTAGGCGCTCATCGAGGGCGGGAACCTTGGTGTGTTTGCCGGCCGGGATCGTGAAGTCCGGTGTGTAGCCGTAAACGATCTCGAAGGGCGTGCACTCGGTAGCGCTAGACACGTGTGAATTCAGGGTGAACTCAGCCATCGGGAGCCAATCGACCCAGTCGTCTTGGCGCTGGGAGACGAAGAGACGCAGGAATTTCTCGACTTCCTGGTTCTTGCGCTCGACCTTGCCGTTGCCTTCTGGGTGATACGCCGTGGTAAGACCAGTAGCGATGCTGAGGCACTTGTATAGCGCTCGCATGTACTGAGCGGCAAACTGGGGTCCGCGATCGGAGAAGATCTTGCGTGGGAGGCCGTGGAGGCAGAAGATGTCCGTGTAGTGGACGTCGCCCATGCCGGCTGCGGTGATCGTCGAGTCGACTGGGACAAGGTGGCACTGATCCGAATAGTGGTCCACGTAGACCGCGATCGAGTCCTTCTTGGTCTTGGCGTCGCGTGGGAGCTGTGTGATGAGGTCCACGCCAACGTGTTCCCAGGGCCCTGAAGGGACATCGTGGGGCTGTAGAGTGGCTTTCGGATGCGGGGCGGACTTGTACCGTTGGCATTGATCGCAGCCGAGCACGTAGCGGCTAACGTCGGCGGAGATGCGCGGCCACCAATAGTACCGGGAGACCAATTCGAGGGTGATGTGTTTCCCGGGGTGTCCGGCAGTCGGCGCGTCGTGACAAGACTTGATGACGTCGTTGCGCAGCGCGGCATTGTTCGGGACGTAGACTTTCCCATGGTAGTACAGAAGGCCGTTATCCTCTTCCCATTCGAGGACGCCGTTGCGCAGCTTGCGGGGCCCCTTGGTCCGGAGAGTCTGCAGAGCGTCTGCGACTTCCTTTTCCTTTTCGGAGCAGTCGCGAATGCGCTTCTCGAGAGGGGAGGGGTTCGCGAAAGCTGCCGTGGCGGCTATCTTAAACAGCTCTGGCTTCAACACTACCTGCGAGCGATTGTCCTCTTTATCAGAGACATGCAGCGAGGAGGGTCGGGAGAGCGGGTCGGCGAGGAGATGCGTCTTGCCGGGGCGGTGGATGATGCGAAAGTCGTACTCGGCGAGGTAAGAGGCCCACCGGGCTTGTCGCCGCGTGAGATTCTGCGCAGTCTTCCAGTACTGGAGATTCTGATGATCGGTCCAGATCTCAAAAGGCTCCGGGAGACCTTCGAGGAACTGGCGCCAGTCTTTGAGAGCTTCGATGATTGCAAGCATCTCACGGTCCCAGATCTCGTAATTCCGCTCGGCGGGGCTCATGGTCTGCGAGCGATACGCGATTGGATGCCAGAGACCATCGTCAGGGTTGCGTTGGGCTATGACTCCTCCGGTGGCGTATGTCACGGATGTGACGGCGCAGCCCTATTTTTCGCCGATTTTTGGCTATTTTCCTCGATTAATCCAACGGGCGAGCAGCCCTCGCGCCGTCTGGAGCCCTAGCCGCCCACACTCAGCGCCTGGCCACTCAGCGCCAGCGCCCTGATGGCGCATCACCCTTAGACGCCAGCGTATCCCGCTGCGCGCTCAGACACTGCCTGGATCACCGGTCTGCCTTGCAACCGGTCCCCCAGATCGCCGAGGAGGCACTGTCATCCCTGATGACTCCCCTCGCCGAGACACCCCGAGCTGTCATCCTGTTGACACAGCCTCGGCCCGACGCAGCCTCGGAACACTGCCAGCTGACGCAGCCTCATGACACAGCCCCGGTACAGCCTCGCCGCGCAGCCCGCGTCGCAGCCTCGCCAGCTGTGCTGAGCACTGCCCATCAGCTTATGTAACCATACAGCCTGCCCTGAACTCTGGTAGTATATATAGGTAGCACCTCTCGCTCCTGTCCGTCATCTCGACCTCTTGGTCAATACGGACAGGTAAGCCCTCGTTTGTAAAGTAGAATAGCTCACTAATACACCTTGGTCAATACGGACAGTTGCACAAACCGTTCGTCGCCGCGTGACCCGCTCCGCTGCGCCATCTCGTCGACCTCCCCATCTGTGCTCCCTCGTGCAGCGTTGAGCCTTCGCTCCGCGACATTAGGTCGAGATCTTTTGGGTGCCCTAGGCATTCTTCCCTACCGCTCCCCCCAAACCCCGTTTAAAAAAGTTTATTCCCTCCGTTTAAAGCGAGTACGTCGTAGTCGAGCAGCCTGCTCACTCCGTGCACGTTGCTAAGGTCCTGGTTTTACAGTGCCGAAAGACGTTCGGCTCAAGGACCACATCCCTCAGCGCATCTTCGACCGCCTCCAACGTCGTCGCGAGGCCGGTAACCCTGTCAAGTGGACGGACCGCAAAGTCAAAGCGGTCGTCAAGTACGTGTCCACGCTCCCCCAGCCTCCGCCCTCTGTCCCCTCCATCAACTGGACCGCCGTCCGCGAAGCTCGTGAGGCCGAACAACGCGTAGGCAACCGCATCCGCGAGCAGCGCCAGCGCGAGGCGCAAGAAGCCCAGGCCGCCGTAGCCGCCTCCTCCTCGAAGCTCAGTTTGGCAGAGCGCCTCAGCGCCGCCCCGACGTACGAGCCCATCACCCGCAAGTCCGTCGGCATCGACATCCCGAAGTACTCCCCCACCGACCTCGTCGGCATCTTCACGCCTAAGCTCGACGCAACCATCAAGCGTCTCAAGGCCGTCGAGGAAGTCGACCTCTTTCACCTCGTCAGCAGCGACCGTGCGCGCAGCGTCTGCCAGCTGCTCGAACGCCTTCGACGGATCCGCGACGAGCTCAGCCGCCTTGCTTCCACCACCACGTTTAAGGAGTGGCATCAGTACGAGCTTGGACTAGCTCAAATTGGTGACATTTCGTTCATCGGTTTAAGGCGCAACTTCCGCCGCATCGTGGGAGAATTGGACATCGTGTACCGGGCTGGATATTTCGAGTAGCTTATAAAATATATCTCGTGTCGCTCTGGATACCGGCTGCTCGAATCAACCGCATTTCTTTGCGCGGAATCTCGAGAATCATACAGTCCGCGACGGTCACCTCATCGATCGAGGAGAAAACTGGGAGTTCGTTATCTGTGACGAACAGCCCTGCCCACATCGAGAGAGTACTCCGCCAGCCCCACAACTCCCGCCGAGCACTCGAGAAATCCAAATCGAGCGCCCTCGTCTCGCGCAACGGCTAGAATTCGCCCGCGCTTCCGCCACTACCCCAAATACTCCCGATCGAAGTCCCCCGGACAGCAGCCACCACTCGTCTCCTGAGACATCGCTCGGCTCTGTCCTCTCCGATCACGAACCAGTCCCTTCGCCCCTCGATCTCTCGCGCGCTCATTCAGGAGCCAATACTCCCCGTCCCCCCAATATGTCAAGCACTCCCGGTGGAGCGCCGCCCGGTCCGGCGCCTCCTGACCCCGTTTCTGCCGCCCTCCTGCAGATGGCCCAGGCTATGACGCAGCTCACCAACACGGTCAACACTCTGGCACAGGCTATCGGTACTAATCGGACAACGGTCAACGCTACGGTCAACACCAACAAGGAGCTGCCCTTCGTCGAGAAGCCCGTCCCATTTAAGGGGAAAGGTTCTGACACGGCCCGTCTCTTCCGCGCCGCCTATCGCATCTACGCCGACGGGCAACCGGAGAAGTTCGGCAAGCGCGACGTCAACGGCAACCTCGAGCGAGACGCAAACACCGGCAAGATCTTGGTAGACGGCCAGAAATGGATCGTTGGCGCCCTCTCCTTCATGCAGGACGAAGCCGCTGAATGGGCACGGCAGTACATCGAGCAAGCGGCAGACGGCACTCAGTTGTTCAGAGGTTCTCGCGCCCAATTCTGGGAGGCTTTCAAGAACCGGTTCGAGCCCGTCGACGAGAAGGCCGAGGCCCTCAGCAAGCTACAGGCGTGCACGCAAGGCAATCGTCGGTTCGCGGAGTTCTTTGCGGAGTTCCAATCCCTCGCCGGTCGCACGAAGCTCACCTCCGAAGATCTGGCAGCCCGGTTGCGGACGAAGTTTAACAAGGATTACCTCGAGCGGATCTCATACATGGTCAACCCCAGCACCGGCAAAGGCCCCGAGACGTACGACGAGCTCAAGAACGCTGGTTTCGCTGTCGATCGGTCGAAGGACAAGCTCTCGCAAGATCTCTTGGCACAGCAGGGCAAGGCGTCCTCAACTCTGGCTAGCTCGTCGACGCGCGCCTTCCGTGATTCCAACGCGATGGACATTGACGCCGCGAACATCGACGAGCTGTTCAAGGGTCTCACCGGCACGGATCTCAAGCGCCAGTTCGACGCTGTCATGAAGGATCGCTGCAAGGTCTGCGGCTCGAAGTCCCATAAGTCCACGGACCCCGTTCACCGTGACTCGGTCTGCAACCACTGTGGCAAGAAGGGTCACTGGTCCCGCGTCTGTCGCGCTCGCCTCGAGGGCAAGCCGAGAACCGCCCCCGCTACCGCCGCCGTCCGCGCCTCGTCTTCGGATACCTCGTCGCAGGACTCTTCGTCTCCAGCCTCCTCGTCTTCTGGCAGCTCGTCTGACGACCAGAGCGCCGCTATCGCCGCCCTCCGTGATCAGCTGGCTCTGATACAAAAGCAGCTCGGGGGTTTTGCTTAAGGGGCCGGAGTGACGCCGCATCGTCGGTCCCCGTTTCGTCAAGCCCGGATTCAACTCCGGCGCCTTCGCTAGAACCACAGGACATTTCTGACGTCATCCGCTCATGTACAATATCAGTGTTAGACCCTTTCTCGAATCACTACCGTGTACCAGTAAAGCTCACCGGGATCAATAAAACTATTCGCACGCCAGCAATGATTGACTCCGGTGCGACTTCGCTGTTCATCCACGAAGACTTCTGCAAGCAGCATAAGATTCTCACGGTACCACTCAAAAGGGAAATAACACTATACAACATCGACGGAACCAAGAATGAAGCAGGGTCTATCACACGTCGTGCCAGACTCCAGCTCACTGTGGGCTCTTACACGTTTAAGGAAGAGTTTCTTGTCACGAACATCGGTCCGGAGGACGTCATCCTCGGACTTCCGTGGCTCAAGAAATGGAATCCGAACATCGACTGGGAAACGGGAGACGTCCAATTTCAGCTCCGCGGCAGAGCTGAGGACACCCCGGTTTTCGGTATCCACCAGATTGACGCCAACCGCTCCGAGCGCCGTGAATGGCTTCGAGCAGGCATTGTTGAGGACGCCAAGGACAAAGTCTGGATCCTCGCCGGCTACACTTACTCGCAAGCAATCGCTGTTGAAGCGAATCGCGAGAAGTACGCCAAGACGTTTGAAGAGCTGGTTCCCAAGGAGTACCACCGACACAAGAAGGTGTTCTCTGAAGAAGAATCGCATCGGCTCCCGAAGCATCAGCCCTGGGATCACGCGATAGATCTCGTTCCGGATGCCCCGGCCTCGATCAAATCGAAGGTTTATCCCATGTCCCCGATCGAGAATGAAGAGCTGCAACGGTTCATCGACGACGCACTCGCCAAGGGCTATATCGTCCCCAGCAAGTCTCCGATCGCCTCCCCCGTCTTCTTCATCAAGAAAAAGGACGGCAAGCTCCGGTTTATCCAGGACTATCGCAAGCTCAACGACATCACCGTGAAGAATCGGTACCCCCTCCCGCTTGCCTCCGACATCATCGGGAAGCTCCAGGGCGCTAAGATCTTCACCAAGTTCGACGTCCGTTGGGGCTACAACAACGTCCGGATTAAGGAAGGTGACGAGTGGAAAGCCGCCTTCGTCACCAACCGCGGCCTCTTCGAGCCCAGAGTCATGTACTTCAGTCTGTGCAACAGCCCCGCGACGTTCCAGGCCCTCATGAATCACATCTTCGCCGATCTCATCGCCGAGAGCAAGGTCGCAGTCTACCTCGATGACATCCTCATCTGGTCGAACGATCTCGCTTCGCATCGGAAGATTGTTCACGAGGTCCTGGCACGCCTCGCCAAGTACGATCTGTACCTTCGGCCCGAGAAGTGCGAGTTCGAGCGCTCAGAGATCGAGTATCTTGGGCTCCTCATCAGCGAAGGACAAGTCGGCATGGACCCCGGCAAGGTTAAGGCAGTAGCCGAGTGGCCGACCCCGAAGAACCTCAAAGACGTACGAGGCTTTGTCGGGTTCGCCAACTTCTATCGCCGCTTCATCAAAGACTTCTCAAAGATCTGCCGTCCGTTGCACGATCTGACGAAGAAGGATACTCCGTTTAATTGGGGTCCCGCACAGGCAGAAGCCTTCGAGACGCTCAAGCGCGCTTTCATGACTCAGCCCGTGCTCGCCATGTGGAGCATTGATCGGCCAACTCGCGTCGAGACCGATGCTTCTGGCTACGCCACCGGAGGAGTCATAGCCCAACGCAACCCTGAAGATGGTCTCTGGCATCCAATCGCGTATCGCTCGCAAACCATGAGCCCCGCCGAGCGGAACTACGAGATCTGGGACCGTGAGATGCTTGCAATCATCGAAGCTCTCAAGGACTGGCGCCAATTCCTCGAAGGTCTCCCGGAGCCTTTCGAGATCTGGACCGATCATCAGAATCTCCAGTACTGGAAGACTGCGCAGAATCTCACGCGGCGACAAGCCCGGTGGGCTTCCTACCTCGCCGAGTACGACTTCCGCATCATCCACCGCCCCGGCAAGACACATCTCCTCGCCGACCCGCTCTCCCGGCCTTCCTCGCTGCATGTCTCTGACGAAGAGGACAACCGCTCGCAGATAGTATTGAAGCCGGAGCTGTTTAAGATAGCCGCCACGGTAGCTTTCGCAAACCCCTCCCCCCTCGAGAAGCGCATTCGCGACTGCTCCGAAAAGGAAAAGGAAGTCGCAGACGCTCTGCAGGTTCTCCGGACCAAGGGGCCCCGCAAGCTGCGCAACGGCGTCCTCGAATGGGAAGAAGATAACGGCCTCCTGTACTACCATGGGAAAGTCTATGTCCCGAACAGTGCCGCGCTGCGCAATGACGTCATCAAGTCTTGCCATGACGCGCCGACTGCCGGACATCCTGGGAAGCACACCACCCTCGAGTTGGTCTCTCAGTACTATTGGTGGCCGCGCATCTCTGCCGACGTCAGCCGCTACGTGCTCGGCTGCGATCAGTGTCAACGGTACAAGTCCGCCCCGCACCCGAAGGCCACTCTACAGCCCCATGATGTCCCTTCAGGGCCCTGGGAACACGTTGGCGTGGACCTCATCACACAGCTCCCACGCGACGCCAAGACCAAGAAGGACTCGATCGCGGTCTACGTGGACCACTATTCGGATCAGTGCCACCTTGTCCCGGTCGACTCGACGATCACCGCGGCCGGCATGGGCGACGTCCACTATACGGACATCTTCCGCCTCCACGGCCTTCCACGCAAGATCTTCTCCGATCGCGGACCCCAGTTTGCCGCTCAGTACATGCGAGCGTTATACAAGCGCCTCGGCATCGCTACTGGTCTCACCACGGCGTATCACCCAGAAGGCAACGGCAAGGTCGAGCGCAAGAACCAGGAAGTCGAGAAATTCCTGCGTCTCTTCGTCTCCCAGCGCCAAGACGACTGGGTCGATTGGCTCCCGATGGCTGAGTTCACCCTGAATTCGCACGTGTCTAGTGCTACCGAGCGCACACCTTTCGAGATTGTCTACGGCTATACACCGGACTTCACGATCCCGGCCGGCAAACACACCAAGGTTCCCGCCCTCGATGAGCGCCTAGACCGCATGGCTCACGTTCGCAAAGAGGCCGAAGCTGCTCTGCGCCTTACCAAGGCTCGCATGAAAGAAGAGTACGAGGCCGCGAAGAAACGCGCCCACTCCTTCAAGGTTGGCGACCAGGTTTGGCTCAGCACGAAGGACCTCAGCATCGATCAGCCTTCGCCCAAGCTCGGCCCCCGCCAGCTGGGTCCGTTTAAGGTTCTGGAAAAGATCGGCGATCTGGACTATCGGCTCGAGCTCCCGAGCTGGCTGAAAATCCACCCGGTTTTCCATGTCAACCGCCTCAGCCCGTGGCACGATCAGGGCGTCGAGAAGCCTCTACCTCCCAAACCTGTCAAGGTTGCCGGCGAAGAAGAATACGTCGTCGAGAAAGTCCTCGACAGCCGCATATACCGCCGCCAACTGCAGTACAAAGTCCGCTGGAAAGGCTACGGTCAAGCCGGCGACACGTGGGAAAAGGCAGACAACCTCAAGCACGCCAAGGCCCTGGTCAACAAGTTCCATCGCGAAAATCCGGAAGCGCCCCGCAAGCTCGCTGCCACCGCCTTCGAAGCCCTCGCTGCCTCCTTTCGCCCGTTCGTCACCGAAGTCGATGTCTCTCTCCTCTCCGCCTCCGATCGCGCTAAGGCCGATCTCGATTGGGAGGAGGGGCGCCACATCTAAACGACCTCGCGAGGACGCTCGGTTTTAGGAGGGGGTAATGTCACGGATGTGACGGCGCAGCCCTATTTTTCGCCGATTTTCAGCTATTTTCCTCGATTAATCCAACGGGCGAGCAGCCCTCGCGCTGTCTGGAGCCCTAGCCGCCCACACTCAGCGCCTGGCCACTCAGCGCCAGCGCCCTGATGGCGCATCACCCTTAGACGCCAGCGTATCCCGCTGCGCGCTCAGACACTGCCTGGATCACCGGTCTGCCTTGCAACCGGTCCCCCAGATCGCCGAGGAGGCACTGTCATCCCTGATGACTCCCCTCGCCGAGACACCCCGAGCTGTCATCCTGTTGACACAGCCTCGGCCCGACGCAGCCTCGGAACACTGCCAGCTGACGCAGCCTCATGACACAGCCCCGGTACAGCCTCGCCGCGCAGCCCGCGTCGCAGCCTCGCCAGCTGTGCTGAGCACTGCCCATCAGCTTATGTAACCATACAGCCTGCCCTGAACTCTGGTAGTATATATAGGTAGCACCTCTCGCTCCTGTCCGTCATCTCGACCTCTTGGTCAATACGGACAGGTAAGCCCTCGTTTGTAAAGTAGAATAGCTCACTAATACACCTTGGTCAATACGGACAGTTGCACAAACCGTTCGTCGCCGCGTGACCCGCTCCGCTGCGCCATCTCGTCGACCTCCCCATCTGTGCTCCCTCGTGCAGCGTTGAGCCTTCGCTCCGCGACAGCGTAGCCAGAAGCATCGGTCTCGACGCGAGTTGGCCGATCAATGCTCCACATGGCGAGCACGGGCTGAGTCGTGAAAGCGCGCTTGAGCGTCTCGAAGGCTTCTGCCTGTGCGGGACCCCAATTAAACGGAGTATCCTTCTTCGTCAGATCGTGCAGCGGGCGGCAGATCTTTGAGAAGTCTTTGATGAAGCGGCGATAGAAGTTGGCGAACCCAACGAAGCCTCGTACGTCTTTGAGGTTCTTCGGGGTCGGCCACTCGGCTACAGCCTTAACCTTGCCGGGATCCATGCCAACTTGTCCTTCGCTGATGAGGAGCCCAAGATACTCGATCTCTGAGCGCTCGAACTCGCACTTCTCAGGCCGAAGGTACAGATCGTACTTGGCGAGGCGTGCCAGGACCTCGTGAACAATCTTCCGATGTGAAGCGAGATCGTTCGACCAGATGAGGATGTCGTCGAGGTAAACTGCGACCTTGCTCTCGGCGATGAGATCGGCGAAGATGTGGTTCATGAGGGCCTGGAACGTCGCGGGGCTGTTGCACAGACTGAAGTACATGACTCTGGGCTCGAAGAGGCCGCGGTTGGTGACGAAGGCGGCTTTCCACTCATCACCTTCCTTAATCCGGACGTTGTTGTAGCCCCAACGGACGTCGAACTTGGTGAAGATCTTAGCGCCCTGGAGCTTCCCGATGATGTCGGAGGCGAGCGGGAGGGGGTACCGATTCTTCACAGTGATGTCGTTGAGCTTGCGATAGTCTTGGATAAACCGGAGCTTGCCGTCCTTTTTCTTGATGAAGAAGACAGGGGAGGCGATCGGAGACTTGCTGGGGACGATATAGCCTTTGGCGAGCGCGTCGTCGATGAACCGCTGTAGTTCTTCATTCTCGATCGGGGACATGGGATAGACCTTCGATTTGATCGAGGCCGGGGCATCCGGAACGAGATCTATCGCGTGGTCCCAGGGCTGATGCTTCGGGAGCCGATGTGATTCTTCTTCCGAGAACACCTTCTTGTGTCGGTGGTACTCTTTGGGAACCAGCTCTTCGAACGTCTTGGCGTACTTCTCGCGATTGGCTCCGACAGCGATGGCTTGTGAGTAAGTGTAGCCGGCGAGGATCCAGACTTCGTCCTTGGCGTCCTCAACAATGCCTGCCCGAAGCCATTCACGGCGTTCAGAGCGGTTGGCGTCAATCTGGTGTATGCCGAAAACCGGGGTGTCTTCAGCTCCGCCGCGGAGCTGAAATTGGACATCTCCCGTTTCCCAGTCGATGTTCGGATTCCATTTCTTGAGCCACGGAAGTCCGAGGATGACGTCCTCCGGACCGATGTTCGTGACAAGAAACTCCTCCTTAAACGTGTAAGAACCAACGGTAAGCTGGAGTCTGGCGCGATGCGTGATAGACCCTGCTTCATTCTTTGTTCCGTCGATGTTGTACAGTGTGATCTCCTTCTTGAGTGGTACCGTGAGGATCTTGTGCTGCTTACAGAAATCCTCGTGGATGAATAACGAAGTCGCGCTGGAGTCAATCATTGCAGGTGTGCGAATAGTTTTATTGAGTCCGGTGAGCTTTACAGGTACACGGTAGTGGTTCGAGAAGGGATCTAACACTGATATTGTACATGAGCGGATGACGTCAGAAATGTCCTGTGGTTCTAGCGAAGGCGCCGGAGTTGAATCCGGGCCTGACGAAACGGGGACCGACGATGCGGCGTCACTCCGGCCCCTTAAGCAAAACCCCCGAGCTGCTTCTGTATCAGAGCCAGCTGATCACGGAGGGCGGCGATCGCGGCGCTCTGGTCGTCAGACGAGCTGCCAGAAGACGAGGAGGCCGGAGACGAGGAGTCCTGTGACGAGGTATCCGAAGACGAGGCGCGGACGGCGGCGGTAGCGGGGGCGGTTCTCGGCTTGCCCTCGAGGCGAGCGCGACAGACGCGGGACCAGTGACCCTTCTTGCCACAGTGGTTGCAGACCGAGTCACGGTGAACGGGGTCCGTGGACTTATGGGACTTCGAGCCGCAGACCTTGCAGCGATCCTTCATGACAGCGTCGAACTGGCGCTTGAGATCCGTGCCGGTGAGACCCTTAAACAGCTCGTCGATGTTCGAGGCATCGATGTCCATCGCGCTCGGGTCGCGGAAGGCGCGCGTCGACGAGCTAGCCGGAGTTGAGGACGCCTTTCCCTGTTGCGCCAGGAGATCTTGCGAAAGCTTGTCCTTCGACCGGTCGACGGCGAAACCCGCGTTCTTGAGCTCGTCGTACGTCTCGGGGCCTTTGCCAGTAGCGGAGTTGACCATGTACGAGATCCGCTCGAGGTAGTCCTTATTAAACTTCGTCCGTAGCCAGGCTGCCAAGTCTTCCGAGGTGAGCTTCGTGCGACCAGCGAGGGATTGGAACTCCGCGAAGAATTCTGCGAACCGACGGTTGCCTTGCGTGCACGCCTGCAACTTGCTGAGGGCCTCAGCCTTCTCGTCGACGGGCTCGAACCGGTTCTTGAAAGCCTCCCAGAATTGGGCACGAGAACCTCCGAATAACTGGGTGCCGTCTGCTGCCTGCTCGATGTACTGCCGTGCCCATTCGGCGGCTTCGTCCTGCATGAAGGAGAGAGCGCTGACGATCCATTTCTGGCCGTCTACCATGATCTGTCCGGTGTTGGGGTCGCGCTCGAGATTGCCGTTGACGTCACGCTTGCCAAATTTCTCCGGCTGTCCGTCGGCGTAGATGTGGTAGGCGGCGCGGAAGAGACGGGCCGTATCGGAACCTTTCCCTTTGAACGGGGTGGGCTTCTCGACGAAGGGGAGCTCCTTGTTCGCGTTGACCGTCGCATTGACCGTTGTCCGATTGATGCCGATAGTCTGGGCCAGAGTGTTAACCGTGTTTGTGAGCTGCGTCATTGCCTGGGCCATTTGCAGGAGGGCAGCGGAGATGGGGTCGGGGGGAGCCGGGCCGGGAGGCGCTCCACCGGGAGTGCTCGACATATTGGGGGACGGGGAGTATTGGCTCCTGAGTGAGCGCGAGAGAGATCGAGGGGCGAAGGGACTGGTTCGTGATCGGAGAGAACAGAGCCGAGTGATGTCTCGGGAGACGAGTGGTGGCTGCTGTCCGGAGGGCTGCGGTCGGGGTATTTGGGGTAGTGGCGGAGGCGCGGGCGAATTCTAGCCGTTGCGCGAAACGAGGGCGCTCGATTTGGATTTCTCGAGTGCTCGGCGGGAGTTGCGGGGCTGGCGGAGTACTTTCTCGATGTGGACAGGGCTGTTCGTCACAGATAGCGAACTCCCAGTCTTCTCCTCGATCGATGAGGTGACCGTCGCGAACTGTACGGTTCTCGAGATTCCGCGCAAAGAAATGCGGTCGATTCGAGCAGCCGGTATCCAGAGCGACAGAAAGTGTATGTATTAATCAAAATAACCGGCCCGGTACACAATATCTAGTTCTCCCACAATACGGCGGAAGTTGCACCTTAAACCGATAAACGAAATGTCACCGATCTGAGCGAGTCCGAGCTCGTACTGGTGCCACTCCTTAAACGTGGTGGTGGGGGCGAGGCGGACGAGCTCGGCGCGGATCTGTTGGAGGCGCTCGATCAGCTGACAGACGCCGCGTGCGTGGTCGCTGTTGACGAGGTGGAACAGGTCGACTTCCTCGACGGCCTTGAGACGCTTGATGGTTGCGTCGAGCTTAGGCGTGAAGATGCCGACGAGGTCGGTGGGGGAGTACTTGGGGATGTCGATGCCGATGGGCTTGCGGGCGATGGGCTCGTACGTCGGGGCGGCGCTGAGGCGCTCTGCCAAACTGAGCTTCGAGGAGGAGGCGGCTACGGCGGCCTGGGCTTCTTGCGCCTCGCGTTGGCGCTGCTCGCGGATGCGGTTGCCTACGCGCTGTTCAGCCTCACGAGCTTCGCGGACGGCGGTCCAGTTGATGGAGGGGACAGAGGGCGGAGGCTGGGGGAGCGTGGACACGTACTTGATGACCGCTTTGACTTTGCGGTCAGTTCACTCGACGGGATTACCGGCCTCGCGACGACGTTGGAGGCGGTCGAAAATGCGCTGGGGATGTGGTCCTTGAGGAGAGGTGCGTTCGGGGGCGGAGAGGCCGCGCTTCGACGAACGTCTTTCGGCACTGCAAAAGCAAGCCTTAGCAACATGTACGGAGTGAGCGGGCTGCTCGACTACGACGTACTCGCTTTAATCGGAGGGGATAAACTTTTTTAAACGGTGGTATGGGGGAGCGGTAGGGGAAAATTGCCTAGGGCACCCAAAAGATCTCGACCTAATGTCGCGGAGCTGGGGCTCAACGCTACACGAGGGAGGACGGATGGGGACGACGACGACTGGGCGCGGCGGAGCGAATCACGCGGCGACGAACTAACTTGCGCAGCTGTCCGTATTGACCAAGGTAATATTAGCACTGTAACTACAATACAAACACAACGGGCTTACCTGTCCGTATTGACCAAGAGGTCGAGATGACGGACAGGAGCGAGGGGAGCTACCCTTATATACTACAGTACTCTAGGGCAGGCTGTACGATTACCTAAGCTGATGGGCAGTGCTGGGCATAGCCGGCGAGGCTGCGACGCGGGCTGCGCGGCGAGGCTGTGCGGGGGCTATGTCACGAGGCTGTGTCAGCTGGCAGTGTCCGAGGCTGCGTCGGGCCGAGGCTGTGTCATCAGGCTGATCAGCTCGGCGTGTCTCGGCGAGGGGAGTCATCAAGGATGACAGTGCCTCCTCGGCGATCCGGGGGACCGGTTGCAAGGCAGACCGGTGATCCGGGCAGTGTCTGAGCGCGCAGCGGGATGCGCTGGCGTCTAAGGGTGATGCGCCATCAGAGCGCTGGCGCTGAATGGCCAGGCGCTGAGCGTGGGCGGCTAGGACTCCAGACAGCGCGAGGGCTGCTCGCCCGTTGGATTAATCGAGGAAAATAGCTGAAAATCGGCGAAAAATAGGGCTGCGCCGTCACATCCGTGACAGTGAGTTCAAGTGCTCAGAGATCGAATACCTTGGACTCCTCATCAGTGAAGGACAAGTCGGCATGGACCTTGGCAAGGTTAAGGCTATAGCCAAGTGGCCGACCCTGAAGAACCTCAAAGACGTACGAGGCTTCGTCAGATTTGCCAACTTCTACTGCCATTTCATTAAGGACTTCTCAAAGATCTGCTGCCCGCTGCACGATCTGACGAAGAAAGATACTCCGTCTAATTGGGGTCTCGCACAGGCAGAAGCCTTCGAGATGCTCAAGCGCGCTTTCATGACTCAACCGGTGCTCGCCATGTGAAGTATTGATCGGGCAACTCGCGTCGAAACTAATGCTTCTGGCTACGCCACCGGTGGAGTGATAGTTCAATGCAACCCTGAAGATGGTCCTCTGGCATCCAATTGCGTATCGCTCTCAGACCATGAGTCCTGCCGAGCGGAATTACAAGATCTGGGACTGCGAGATGCTTGCAATCATCGAAGCTCTCAAGGACTGGCGCCAGTTCCTCGAAGGTCTCCCAGAGCCTTTTGAGATCTGGACCGATCATCAGAATCTCCAGTACTGGAAGACTGCGCAGAATCTCACGCGGCGACAAGCCCGCTGGGCCTCCTACCTCGCTGAGTATGACTTCCGCATCATCCACCGCCCCGGCAAAATGCACCTCCTCGCTGATCCGCTCTCTCGGCCTTCCTCGCTGCATGTCTCCGACGAAGAGGACAACCGCTCGCAGATAGTGCTGAAGCCGGAACTGTTTAAGATAGCCACCACGGCAGCTTTCGCGAACTCCTCCCCTCTTGAGAAGTGCATTCGTGACTGCTCCAAAAAGGAAAAGGAAGTCGCAGACGCTCTGCAGATTCTCTGGACCAAGAGGCCCCACAAGTTGCGCAATGCCGTTCTCGAATGGAAAGAAGACAACGGCCTTCTGTACTACTATGGGAAAGTTTATGTCCTGAACAGTGCCATGCTGTGCAATGATGTCATCAAGTCTTGCCACGACGCGCTGACTGCCGGACACCCTGGGAAGCACACCACCCTCGAACTGGTCTCTCGGTACTATTGGTGGCCACGCATCTCTGCCAACGTTAGCTGCTACATGCTCGGCTGTGATCAATGTCAACGGTACAAGTCTGCCCCGCACCCAAAAGCCACTCTACAGCCCCACGATGTTCCTTCAGGACCCTGGGAACACGTCAGTGTGGATCTCATCACACAGCTCCCACGCGACGCCAAGACCAAGAAGAACTCGATTGCGGTCTATGTAGACCACTATTCAGATCAGTGCCACCTCGTGCCGGTTGACTCGATGATTACTGCCGCCGGCATGGGCGACGTCCACTACACGGACATCTTTTGCCTCCACGGCCTCCCACGCAAGATCTTCTCTGATCGTGGACCCCAGTTTGCAGCCCAGTACATGCGAGCGCTGTACAAGTGCCTCGGCATCGCTACCGGCCTCACCACGGCGTATCACCCAGAAGGCAACGGCAAGGTCGAGCGCAAGAACCAGGAAGTCGAGAAATTCCTGCGTCTCTTCGTCTCCCAGCGCCAAGATGACTGGGTCGATTGGCTCCCGATGGCTGAGTTCACCCTGAATTCGCACGTGTCCAGCGCTACCGAGCGCACGCCCTTCGAGATTGTTTACGGCTACACACCGGACTTCACGATCCCGGCCGGCAAACACACCAAGGTTCCCGCCCTCAATGAGCGCCTAGACCGCATGGCTCATGTTCGCAAAGAGGCCGAAGCTGCCCTGCGCCTAACCAAAGCCTGAATGAAAGAGGAATACGAGGCCACGAAGAAACGCGCCCATTCCTTCAAAGTCGGCGATCAGGTTTGGCTCAGCACGAAGGACCTCAGCATCGATCAGCCTTCGCCCAAGCTCGGCCCCTGCCAGCTGGGTCCGTTTAAGGTTCTGGAGAAGATCGGTGATCTGGACTATCGGCTCGAGCTCCCGAGTTGGCTGAATATCCACCTGGTCTTTCATGTCAACTGCCTCAGCCCGTGGCACGATCAGGGCGTCGAGAAGCCCCTGCCTCCCAAACCTGTCAAAGTTGCCGGCGAAGAGGAATACGTTGTCGAGAAGGTCCTCGACAGCCACATATACTGCCGCCAACTGCAATACAAGGTCCGCTGGAAAGGCTACGGCCAAGCTGGCGACACGTGGGAAAAGGCAGACAACCTCAAGCACGCCAAGGCCCTGGTCAACAAATTCCATCGCGAAAATCCGGAAGCGCCCCGCAAGCTCGCTGCCACTGCCTTCGAAGCCCTCGTCGCCTCTTTTCGCCCGTTCGTCACTGAAGTCAACGTTTCTCACCTTTCAGCCTCAGATCGCGCTAAGGCCGATCTCAACTGAGAGGAGGGGCGCCACGTCTAAACAACCTCGCGAGGACGCTCGGTTTTAGGAGGGGGGTAATGTCACAGATGTGACGGCGTAGCCCTATTTTTCGCCGATTTTTGACTATTTTCCTCGATTAATCCAATGGGTGAGCAGCCCTTGCGCCGTCTGGAGTCCTAGCTGCCCACATTCAGCACCTGGCCATTCAGCACCAGCGCTCTGATGGCGCATCACCCCTAGACGCCAGCGCATCCCGTTGCATGCTCAGACACTGCCCGAATCACCGGTCTGCCCTGCAACCAGTTTCCCAGATCGCCGAGGAGGCACTGTCATCCCTGATGACTCCCCTCGCCGAGACACGCTGAGCTGATCAGCCTGATGGCACAGCCTCGGCCCGACGTAGCCTCGGACATTGGCAGCTGACACAGCCCCATGACATAGCCCTTGCACAGCCTCGCTGCACAGCCCGCGGCGCCGGGGTTTTGGCAGTGTTGTTTCCTGCGCTCCACACTCAATACACTCCGTATGTGAAGAATGTACTCTGAACTGGTTTATTCTGGTGCTACAGAGCCGGTATATATACATGTCGAAAGTCTGGCCGGGCGTGCCGATGGAGATATCGCCAGCCCACTCCTGGCCATCGTTGATGTCGGTCAGCGGTTCCGAGCTGGTGGCGCGCTTCTGTGAAGCGGTGGGGACGGTGCGGAACTCCTCGATCTCCCAGCCCTCGGGCAGGCTGCCCTTGTTCGCGAGCAAATTGCGGAGGTTCCTCTGGTATTTGCTACAAAGTGTAAGATCGACACAGTCAGCACATAATCATCAGTGCCAGTCAACTGGGAGCGTACTTGTGGATCTTGATGTTGTGCAGAATAGCCTTCTCGTCGTCGAAGGTCCCGTTTGCACGAGTGAGTGTGTTGCGCTCACCGAGCTCGATGCAGAAACCCGGGGTTTGGGCGATGGGGCTCGCAGTGGCGAAGAGGGCGAGGGCCGCGAAAATCACGGCGACCTTGCAGAGCATGGTGAAGAGGGCAGTGGACTGTCGAAGGACGAGAAAGAGCAGGAAAGACCTGATGCCTTGCAAGCTGCCGGTGACTGTGCTTTTATGCATCCTCCGTGCATCGACCCATGTGAGCTGCCCTGGACACTGGGGTGGAGCAGTCGGTACGCGTGGCAGTTCGGGTTGCGCCATGAACATAGTAAGCGCAAACGTAGCATTTGTCAGGCGCGATTATGCCTGACTGTTGGCCCACAGACACTGGCGCACGGCGAGAGCCATGTGCTCTGGGCACCCCGTCATGGCGAAGCGGACATTGTAAGCGTGACTTGTGAAGTAAAGGACTACCCTCCGCTACGGTGCTTCGGGAGAAGTCACGATGTAGACTGCACAGACGCGTGCCTCGTCATGCGACTCGAATGGAGAGCTCGAGTGCAAAGATAACGATTGGGGCCAGTAGCATACCGTTGCCACTGTGCGATGACAAGGTGAGATACGTTTTGCTTCTACTCGGTCGTCGAAGTGGGTTGAGGACGGTAAAGAATGTGGCGGCTTACAGTGGGGGAGACATGATGTCTGCGACACTGCATGGATTCAGGCGTACTAGCCTCAATGGATTGTATCGATGGATGTGCTGGTATGGCCTAGCTTTGCCCTGATCAAATGCTTTGACAGCAGACTGATAATGCTGGACCCTGTCCCCACTGTGTGATTGAATAAGCTCTTGTCCTCCACATCGTCTGAGCTATTGTTAGAATTTAGAGTTCGGGCGCAGGTAACTGGCTCGACACGATTATATTCTCAACGCTGCGGGCCCTCCGGCCCTCCTTATATACATGTATGTACTACTAGAAAATTCGAATAAAAGCGAAAGATATTCCGCCGTTAGTCAGCAATGACATAACGGGGACGGTTCGTCGACGGCAGCACCGTTCGACCGCTCGCGCGCTGACTCAGCGCGGGCGCATGTCGCGCGTCGCACCCGAAAATCAACAGCTATATTGACCGCTTCACGTACACACAATACATATCCCCTTCCCGAGCATGAGGAGGACATAGAGATGAGCCTGGACTTGACCATGGTAATACCTAGACGACAGGATTGTTCTCTTTATCGGTCTATATTCCGGCTCAGCAACAGGGACTCACTCGTACTTCTCGGATCTCAAATGTCGCAGAATGCGCAACAAGAGTGGCAGAGTTATGTTTGCAAGACTGCCGCCGCGTGCCAGACACCCTCGCTCCCAAGCATCCTTTCCCGCCGCCCCATCTACGGCACCGTCCCGTACCTACATTCCCCAACGACTAGAACCACTCGTAGTACGCCGCACGCAGCCTCGCGATTCGGTGCGCGTTACGAGCGGCGCGGCCGACTCACCGCTCGCGTCACATGTGGCAGCGCGAGATATGATCCGATGGATGCGTTAAGGGGCGAGGAGAACGTCGCGTGCCGCGTCGTCGACGCGTGCGCAAGAAAGCCGGGCAGCGGCTGTGACGCGAGGCACGCGCGGGTCACCCACCAGTCACTGAGTGACTGTGCTCTGTCACGAGGATGTCCTGTCACCTCCCTCCGTTCTCCGTGCCGCCCACGACGGTATAGAAAGCGTTTGAGGCCCGGTCGCCGGGTGTCTCATTTCTCGTCGCTGAAGCATGGTCAGCAGATCCCTCGGCTGAGCCGGCCGTGCTGGCGAATACAGGGTCCTGAACGCCCTCGGCCGCGGTACAAAAGGATGGAGGCTGCATCGGAGACTCGGCAGTCTGTCCTTGCCCGCTCGAGATTGGCGTAGAAAATGGTGTTTCCTCTTGGATTGCCTCGTGAAACGCCCCTGGTGACGGTGACCCAACGTGCGTGCCCACGTCTTCACATTTTCGCCCCGCAAGCTGACGCAATGCTACAGCTGCAAAGCCGCTCTGGGTCATAGAGCTGCACAACGGCGACGACAGCAGGCTGACGCATGATGTGATTGGAAAGGCGTTGCTGCCGGCCCTGGACGCGGTTGAGCGAAGCTGGAGGGAACAGTGGCGTGAAGCGCGACACACGAAGCACAGCGAAGGCGGACGCGGCGCCCTAGTCATCGTAGGCAACAGGAAGCAGAACAAGTTCTTCAGCAATGGTAGCTTCATGCTTTCTCAGGCCGTGGCATGACTGAAACCGTTTTCAGGGTTGGACTTTGAGAGTGCGATCAAGGACCCTCTGTTCTTCAGCAGTACGTGCAGCCGGCCAGACGGGCGTACCACCGGCTGACGCGAGCTTTAGAGCTTTTCGACCCGTTGATTCATCGTCTACTGACCTTCCCCAGTGGGTTTTACATCTCCAGCGTTGCGCGTCGGAGCTCGTTCTGACCCCACACCCTGCACCAGTCTCGACGATCGCCGCGCTCAACGGGCACGCCTTTGCCGGGGCCGCCGCGCTAGCGCTGTCCTGCGACTATCGGGTCATGACCGACGGCAGCGCGCGCAACGCGTGGATCTGCATGAACGAAGTTAGCAATTCCATGCGTTCCTCAAGGTGAAGCGCGACTCGCTGACGCCGCGCGATCTACAGGTGCACTTTGGCGCAGCGCTGTCATATCAGTTCGGCTGCCTCGTGAAGGCGAAGGTCACAGACGCACAGACGGTCCGCCAGATCACGCTCGAGGGCCACCGATTCACGCCGCAGGAGGCCTTAGAGCGCGGCTTCGTCGACCATCTCGTGCGCGGCGACACGGAGGCCGTGCTGGCGAAGGCGCAGGAAGTTGGCCTGACTGTGGGTGTGCATGCCCAGGCGGGCGCGTGGGGCCTCATCCGGGTGAGCGCTGCGCAGGGATCACCGAGGTACGCGGAAATGCTGATCAGTTGGTGCGCAGAGCGACATCTATGACGATGCCGTGAAGGCGTTTCGGCGAAGCAGCGAATTCGCGGTCAAGACTGTTGCTCAGGACGACGCCGAAGCCAAGGCTCGACTGTGATTGTGTGTGAAGCGTTCCGACGCTTGGACTGAACCTTGCTTGTCTGGTCTACTACATTACTAGCTGCGGTCTGTATGTTCTGCTGTGCCCGCCGTCCTCTATCTCTGACGAGAACGGGGGCGGCGAGCGCGTCAGTCCGTTTGGAACTGCGTGCAATATATACATCCTCTGGGTTTGCGGTGTTCCCTGTGGGTAGGCAGGTCTCTTCCCGTTCTGAAGCGCTCCCTGTCCCACGCTTACTTTGAAAGCCCACTCGAGTTCCCGATGCTTACACACTCAATGCTGAGCGTTGCCGAGCAACCACGAGCTGCCACGAGGTCCGAAGATTGGCCAGTTCGAAATATTTAGGTTCAAACCCTTTTGACCACTGTGCTCATTGCCCGCACCCAAAATCGACCATCACCTCTCCAGCGAGTACATTGAGCCATGGAGTGTTTACTGCCCCGCGCGCTGCGTACCCGGGACGGCTTCGACATCGCTTTGCGGTTCCTCGACGACCAGCTCTCCAAACGAAGCCCCAGGCTGAGCAGGACCTTCGAGGCGTTGCTACAAAGAGATGCCCTCGTAGAGCGGCTGGTGTCTAGTGAGCCCCCCAATCCTCAATGCAACAGCTCAAGACTTAGTTACAACCGTTTTGCTAGAAATACCCGTGTACACCTTCCCTTCGTTTTGGTCTTATCTCAGGGACCAATGTCCCGAAGACTCTGCTCCTGAGTTTCTGAACTCTGTATCCTGCAAACTTCTCCTTCGATTCCACTCTGTTCTCCCCCACCACGTACCCGTTCCGTTCGAGGATCTGCGCAACACGGTTCAATCCCACTCGGTCTCAGTCGCCCAAAAGATTGACGCTCTCAGGGCCCTCGAGCCATACACCGAACTAGGACCATTGGATCCCATATCTTCACTCTCGTCCAAGACATTTGTCGAATGCGGACATCCTGTTCCAACAACAGGTCGCGAAGCCAAGAAACTCGCGGGCAAGCTCATACGCGAACTCATGCTGGCGCTCAAGGTTGGTCCTCGCATTGCACGACCACATTCTACTCTGATTTCCCGAGCGTACAGAGCTACCTGAACATTCTGCGCGACGGCAGGCTGTCAGAGGCTATCACGAAGTACTACGCCGCATGCTATCCTGGCGGACCTGATGAAGAGACCGTCCAAGACGAGGTGCAGGACGACCTCACCCTGTACGAGCCCTCTGTGCCGAGGAAGAAGGCAGCCGTGACGCTCGACACCATCGACAGGCTGGGTCACGTCAAAGTCACCGTCTCCACGCGCTTTGTCGATAACATGCGGACGAGCCGTAAGCGGCCGCGCCTGTTCGCGAAGATCCAGGCCACCGTGACGTGAGTCTATCCTTGTGCTGTTGCTGCGGATGCCTCCGCTGATGTATGACGTCCAGCGAGCTCGCGCAAGGCCAGATGGAAGGCCAGAACGGCATGGTGCTCGCAAAGTCCGACGAAGGACACGCTATCTATAGTGCCTTTCTCAACAAGCATTGTTCTTTGGTTGTGAGTATACGCTCTCTACTTCGGCGACGACTGGCTTCTGACTCATGCTTTCAGTATCACCGTTCGGGCGCAGACGGTATGCTTGTACTCCACGTGTCTGAACGACGTGTATACTGATGCATATATCGCCAGAGGTACAGATTTTTGGAGTATATGCGGCGGATGCTCTGGAAAACGGCAACTTCTGGTATGCGGCCGCCAGGGAACTCGCAATCCTAGGACACGGGTAAGCTTAATGCCGGGCTCCCTAGCGTGACGATATTCAAGTTCAGTGGACAGCAGCGAGGCCGACAGTTCGCGATTGCCAAATGATCAGATAATTGACCCGGAGCTCGCCGATCAGGTAAAGTTCTACGCGGTTTGTTGTTGCGATGCCAAAACCTGATATGGCCTAGGTCCGGTTTCTCGTCGTGTATGTCGGCGCATTGTGCCTTGGATTCTTCTGTGCGAGACACCATGGATCTCATTGACGTTCAATAGCCTGGATCGTTTTGTCGAACTGTCGAAGGCATGCATTCAAGTCCTGACTTACTTGACGCGGCCATAAGCTGATTCGCTCACCTATAGAATCTCATAA
The DNA here is from genome assembly GCA_001910725.1 of Phanerodontia chrysosporium. Taxonomy (NCBI): domain Eukaryota; kingdom Fungi; phylum Basidiomycota; class Agaricomycetes; order Polyporales; family Phanerochaetaceae; genus Phanerodontia; species Phanerodontia chrysosporium. The sequence goes on along the minus strand of MJGA01000010.1, from coordinate 573,995 downwards.
AACGTGTGTTTACCTTACGACGGATTGAAGAGACTAACCGATCTGCTCATCTGATGGACATAAAGGAATTCAGGATGACAAGGACGTGCAGGCTATGTTTCAGCTCTCGTATGTCCTTGCCAGCCAGCCTAGAACATGCCTACTGATACCTGAGTAGTTCTCAAGAAGAAGAGGTTGTCGAACATGACGGTTCATGCTATGTCCTCGGACGCAGCGGCACCGGGTAGGTTCCTGCTGCTTCATGACGGTCCTCGCTAATTGTCATAGGAAAACCACGATAATGTTATTCAGGATGATTAACATTGAGTCGGCATGGTACCAATACGGCGGGGACGTGGGCTTGAAGCCTCGTCAACTATTCTTGACCCGGTCGCAAAACCTTGCGGACCGGGTCAAGGAATCGTTCACGCGACTTCACGAGACTCATGTGATCGGTCCACGGTCGAGCGAAGCGTTTGGGGAAGATCCAGGCGAAGATCGTCGACTTGCTGGATCGTGGTGTGCAGATATCCCGGACAGCTTCAATGACCTGGAAGCGAAACATTTCCCGCTTTTCATTTCGTACGACAAGGTCAGCAACGGCGCTTGATGTTGCGGATCATACTAATATTTTTGGATTGCACAGCTCTCGACAATGCTCGAGATTGCGCTTGGGCTTCAGACTTACGGAGGCAACTCATGCCAAGATTCACGGTGGTCAGACAAGACCCTCCTAACGTATGACATTTTTCTTAAGCAGTATTGGGATATGTGCCCCGTATATCTGAAAAGGGACTTCGGTCAGTACAAAACATGATTGCGGTGTGCAACAACACTCATCTACTTTTCCAGATCCATTTTTGGTTTATGGTGAAATCATCGGTGCGTTCTCGTCGACTGGCCCCACATCATGCGCACTCAAGGCTTTCAGGCGTCATCAAAGGGTCGGAAGAGACATTCGCATCCGGACGGTGCTTCTTGAATAGAGAAGAGTACCTGCAGTTAGGATCCTGGTACGGCACCTTTGAGGATCACCGGGAGGAAGTGTATCTTCTCTTCCTTTGGTATAGAAAGCGGCAAGGCCAGCTACGGCACGTCGATATAGCGGATAGGTAAATTGTATCTCGTCGGCTGCAAGCGGTGACTTACAAATCCCATAGGACGCACGAGATACTCAATGCCTTCAGCGAGGAGAAGCCTCCGTTTCTACGGAGTCTCGATTTCGTGTATGTTGCGAGTGCCCTTCCCCAGTCGCCTTGCTGATCGTCTTGTAGATATATAGACGAAGCGCAGGATAACTTGCTTATTGATGCTATGAGTGAGTTGATTCGAACCCTTGGGCTTTCACCGGCATTGGTTCAATACAACCGATGCCATATAGTCGTCAAGATGCTCTGTAAGAATTCGGATGGCCTGCTGTGGGCGGGTGATACGGCACAAACTATATTTGCCGGAAACTCGTTCACATTTAGCACGCTCCGGGCGTTCTTGTTTCGGCAGGATGTGAGCCACGCTTCTCGGAGTAGCTGGGCTTGAGCTTATACACCTTCACTGCGATAGGAGAGCGATCTGGCCGCTTACCGAGCTAGGCACAAGCCCGAGTTCTTCAAATTGACCAAGAACTTCCGATCACGAGGTGGAATTGTTGCCTGTGGGCAGACCATTCTCGAGATCATAGCCTGTTTCTGGCCGTCCACAATTGACCAAATCCCGAAGGAGATTAATCTCACGTGCGGTACCCGCCCATACTTCTACATCGATGACAAGGACGGTCACACAATGCTTAATCAGTTGCTATCGGAGTCTAAGTGAGTGTTTCTCTTACTCTTTCTGAATCACTGCTGATATTTGCCGCGCAGTAAGAGGCTCGAATTCGGAGCTGAACAGTGTAAGCCGTTCGGTCTTCAGCGATGACATTCGCGTGACCGCGGGAGAAATAGGCATTCTTGTGCGGAATGAAGAAGTTCGCGACTCTCTTCGACCCCATCTAGGGGATTCCACTTTATTGCTGTGAGTTGTGACATTGTGCCGCTGTACTCCTCATTGCAAACACCTCATCGGCTCATTGTAGAACGCTTTATGAAAGCAAGGGCCTCGAGTTCAATGATGTACTCTGCTACTTCTTTTCCATGGTGAAACGTGTCTGATTATGAGTATGGTTCAGGTCCTTCTATGGAACTTCTTCGCAGACTCTGGCTACGATCGGTCTGCCTGGACAACCATCGCACACGGCGGGATCCAGGGCCGCAGCTTGAAAGGTCCGCCAAAGGGTCTAGCGATAGAGGTGAGCGCTGTGCTGTAGAGAAGCGATCGCTGTTTGACCTCTCACAAATGTGACACCCGACCAGCTCAAGTTTCTTTACGTTGCAACGACGAGAGCGAAAAACCGGCTTCTGATTCTGGATGAGTCAGCTCAAGCGAAGATAATCCAGGTGGGCACGTTTTTATGTCTACACTGTGTGGATTCCTGACGTAAAGCATAGGATATATGGGCAGCCCAGGGTGAGGTTGAGACTGGATCTGGGTCAGACGGCTTTGACCTTTCAAAGTTTGCCGCCGCTTCAAGCCAGGAAGAATGGGCAAAGAAGGGCCATGATTTCTTCAGAGAAGCGCGATACAAGCTTGCGGCGCAGGCGTGGCGCATGGCGGGACTCCACCATGAGGCAGCGATGGCGAACGCATTCTACCTTCGTGACCAGGTCGACCTGATGTCTAGTGCGCTTCGCCCTAAGGCTCTAGCAGAGGCCGCTGATGCGTTCCTACTCGTAGCTGCCGAGGAACCCTTGCCAGCCCGCCAGAATCAGTATTACGTGGAAGGCGCAGGATGCTTAGCCCGTATTCCCGACATACCTAGAGCTGCCTTGACGTACGTCATGGGGCAGGATTACAATCGCGGCGTTCGTCTCTTCCGCTCTGAGGCGATGTTCGACGAGGCCATAGACGTCATTCGATCGCACAGCGTGGACCCAACCCTAAAAGCGCAAGTAATGTATATCGCAAAGCTTTACTACTTCCAGCAAGCACGCTCGGAGTAAGCGAATATCTAACATCCTCCACTCGTTCACACCATTGACCGTGGCGTAGGAATGCGCTCAAGATGTGTTCATCGGAAGAGGACGCGCTAGCTTTTGTCGACGAGCACGGCCTTCGTCAAGTGAAAGGGAGGCTCGTCGCTCATCTCGCACTCGACACTCAGGCAGCGGAATTTCAGCTTCGTGCAAACCGACCTGCGGAATGCCTTCGACATCTTCGCAACGCGAAGGCAAAAGGAACTGGCTTGACTCTGCGGCTCGATACCGATGTGTTGTTGGGGAGCTTCTGGCGCGAACCCACCGTCTCCATCATGGCCAGGAAAGCAACCACACAGACCATCGAGAGGGTTTCTGCCCTCTGGAGTGTTGTAGAGCTATGGAGGGAGGCAAATAACAAGGTTATACCGTCCCACATAGAGGAACAGGTGTGTCGTACATATCCTTATTTTGTTCATGTTTAAAGCCCCCTTTAGCTGTCGATGTTCCGGGATATATCGTCCAGCGACACTTTGGCGCTTGAACAACATGCCGAGGCTTTTGCAACGCGACCAAGCTCTCATCGCGCTGCTGCTCTGCTCTGCTTCAGGCACTTGCGCAAGCTACAATCGGCCCCAGCCGAGAACTCGAGTCCAGCTGCCATCAGCGTGTGGCTCCACATAGCCCAGCGGCACGCTTTCACCATCCGATCCGTCTTGCTGGACTCCGGGTCATTCGAGCAGCGCGACTTTCAACGCCTGGCTGGCTTCCGGCCTGTATCGACCAGGGATGTCCGCCTTCTCCCTGACGGCTTGGCAATCAGTCTCGTATCACAAGCGAAGCGCGAGTTGCTCACGCGGGAAGGTCCCCAGATTGTGCAAAAGGCGGCCCTCTTTCCCTTAATCGCAGATCATTTCCGGGCCCTGCTTCTGGACCTCGCTGCTGAGGTAGCGGAGGCGTGCAACGCCACGTTATTGTCAACCGGGATCGGCGGTGAAGGTGTCACTGAAGGGTCGACTAGATTGCGTTGCCTGCTACAGCTGGTTCTGATTGATGATGCCCTCAGAGGGTTCGAGCCAGCCATGCGGCATATGGAGCGGAAGAGGTGAGAAATTGTCGCGCAACCTCTCATTCGTCATTTGACTAGCGACAGGTCATGGCTCGAGCTATTCTATGAAACCTTCACTCGAAACACTCTAGCCTTAGTCGCAACACTACGTGATGTCATAGGTGGCATCCCCGAAGGCGGCGTTTGCACTCAGATCCTCACCAGTTGGATCCGAGATATACTCAAGCACATCCCCGACATAGAATCAGACAGGCGACCGACGGTTCTCATTCAGGTGTCTTTCCTGTGCGTCTTCTTGGACCTGGAGCACATCGAGACGCATATGATTCGGGCACGCCTAGTAGGCTCAAACTCGCCCAGCGTCTGGCTCCAGGTGTACACACAACCTGCCCCGTTCCTCGACCGATCGGCCCAGTTCATTATCAATGATCTCCTTGATGCAACGGAGGGTGTACGAAGATGGTCTCTGGATAGTGGCGTCAACTTCTTGAGGTGAGTTTATATCAAACTCTCTTATTACGCGGATTACTCACTCCAGTGATTAGACATGTAGTGCGGGCTCAGTTCATACTCGATGCGTGCACACTATGTGACTACATCGACTACCTGATCGGCGGATTCATCATTGCCTTTTGTCAAGCTGGAAACGACGCAATCGTGCCCAGAAGTAGCGCACTGCTCTTACTGCAGCATGTCATCACTCTGCAAGATCAGGAGACAAGCTATATACGAATTTTCCTTGGCGTACTCGGAGAGATCATGCGGCGTGTTTTAGTGCAGGGCCAGGGACGCAACAGTAACGGTACGTAAATCCTGTTGATATCATGCGTACGCTGCGTCTTACCGGACGACTCAACTTCAGGCACAATTCGGATTGAGAATGGGCCTATGAGCAGAGAACAACAGTTTAAGATTGTGATGAGAATGTGAGTCTGGTACACAGTGATCATTGAAACGAGCACATGCTAACTCACTCCCTAGCTGCCAAAGCATGGGCATTCGTACGTTCTCAACCTCATATATACACTTTCGGCTCACTTCTCATTGCACAGTCGGCTCCGCCGTCGATAACTATGGACTGCGCGAAGACATTGTAGCTGTCATGGCGTCGCTTCATTCTAGCAATGCCAGGATAGACTATCCGCCGCTTCTGAGGTAAGCAGCGCATCACGTTAAAAGGAGTGGTAATAATTGTATGGCCCAGGTTCGCCACTGTGAATAAATGGAGCCAAGTCGCATCCGCAGTATCATTTGGCGTGCCGACTGCCCGTCTCCGCTCAAACCTCTCGGATGACGGTGAGCTGCATCACACGCTCAGCTTCGGCCACCTGTCGGGACCCCCTGCAGGGAAGAAAAAGGACGTAAAACCTGTCGTCGACCCTGTCACTGCCATCGTAGGGGAACCTGTACCGGGACCCCCTTCACGGAAGAAGAACGTAGAATCTTTCGTCGATTCCGCCGCTCACGTCGCAGGAAAACTCGGCGTGTCGGGACCTCCTGCGAAGAAGAAAAAGGATGCAGAGCCTCTCGTCTCAGACTCCGCCTTTCCTGCCGCAGGGGATCTTGAATTCGCTATTCTTCGCGCTATCGACGAAGCAGGTCTCTTCTCCGACCCACCCGAGCAAAGGATCCTCTGCGGGCGCCTGGCTGAGGCAATGAGGAGCAAGATGCCTACCGGCGAGGAGCTTCGGGCAATTCACGTTGTCAAAACGATCGTTCGATCGTATCTGGTCCGTAGGAAGGGGAACGGCGGCCTGGACAGCATGGCCTTTGCGGTGAATCGACACTATTCAGACTGTCTCAAACGGGCTCGAGAGCTCCGCATGTCGCCTACTGAGCGACACCTGCTCCTGGGGCCCCTTCCGCACGCCCTGGCGTGCCTCGACGGCCTTCGCATGCATTTCGAGGCAGAGAAAGACCGTCTCGGTAAGAGGCTGCAGAAAGCCGCGCATATCGACCTGGACGATGCCGGCGCAGATGTCAAGAAGGCACAGTACGTCTTGCTTACATGTTCATCTACCCGGACCATCCATACTGAATGGCTCTCGTTCGCCTAGCGCGCTGCTCTCGGCTGTTCTCGAGCTCCAACGACACCTTCAGCCGCAGTCCGAGCTCTACCTACAGACCGGGTGGGTTATCGCCTTCCGCTCGCATATCGAACGCGTTGGGGAGTCAGTGAAGGAAGCGAAAGCCGAGATGGCTGTTCGTCAGGATCTTAATGCGGAGTGGGACCTGGTATACAAGGCGGTTCTGTACACTGGGAGGAAGACTTGGATCCGCTGAACCTTGCGAATGCTTCTTGCAATATGACTCCGTAGCACAGCTTGGTCCTCGTATTTTACATGTTCATCACATCACACACGTCAATATGCATCTGTATTCACATCCTTCTATGGATTCATGACAGACTGGCACTTTGTGTGCGCATCCTACTAGAGGACGGTACTAGGATTTGCTGACTGAGTCTCCAACGTTATAAACAGAAAATTACAGCAAGTTTGAACAGTCCTACACACACAAGAGAAAATACAACGAATAAACAAAGAGGTATCTGCGCTAGGCTATGATGGTATTACAACAACTAAGCGTCGCTTTTGAAGGGCGGCCACGACTGCTCCAGTGTTTTGATTCCGCGCTTAGGCGAGGGTGGCGAAGCCGACCGCGTTCTGGTCGAAGGAGAACGCGGTGTAGACGTTCTTCATGAAGCTGTCGCCGAGGAGCCAGACGTTGCTGCCGAGGCCGAGGTCCTGGCCCGCGAGCGCGCCGACGCACTGGCCGTTGCCGACGGATCCGAGGTTGAAGCTGCGCAGCCGCGGTCAGTACACACGCGCACGGCGAACAAGGAGAAGGTCGACGCACTTGGCAGAGGTGATGGCCCAGGTCTTGCCGCCCCAGCTGAAGCCGACCGTGGGGAGCGAGCTGCACGGGTACGAGTAGTAGCCCTCGCTCGAGTCGTAGACGGCGCTGCCGGGGATCGCGGCGTAGAAGCTCTTGACCGCGCTCGGCGGGCCGTACATGATCGTCGTGCCCGAGTCGATGATCGTCTCGAAGCCCGTGTTCGGCGTCTTAGAGCCCGCGACGCTCTTCGCGCCCTTGGCCTGCCAGAAGCCCGTCGACGTGTCGATCGCGTGGTACTCGATCGAGCCCGTGTACTTCGAGGTGTCCGTGCCGCCGAGGAAGAGCGTCGAGCCCGAGGACGCAAGCTTGAACGCGAAGACACCCGCGCTCACCTTGCCCTCGTTGATCAGGGTGTTGAAGAAGGGGTTCTGCCATCGAGAGTGTGAGTATCTACGGGGAAAGAAACAAGAATAAGGTGGTTCTTACCGCGCCAAGGTTGGAGATAGCAGGGTAGGCAAGGCCCAGGATGCCATCGATAGGGTCGCTGGAGAACGAGCTCGAGAGCGTGGTCACCGGCGAGAAGGTCTGGCCAGTGGCGGTGAGGCCAGCAACAGTGACTACGCGGTTATGTTAGCGGAGTGCGCAATAAGAATAACAGGAGATTTACCAGTGTCGGTGTAGATGGGGCCGGAGACAGTCGAGCCATCACCATACTCGATCGAGAAGGTGCCGCTCTTCTTGGAAGAGGTCGACGAGGAGGACGCGGTGTACTTGTGCTTGCTCTTGCAGGTAGAGCTCGTGCAGGACGAGCTCGGGACCCAGAGGTCGGACGAGCCGGTGTCAAAGTCGATGAGGAAGGTCTGGCCGGGCGTGCCGATGGAGATGTTGCCGGCCCACTCCTCGTCATCGTCCTCGTCGGTCAGCGGTTCCGAGCCGGTGGCGCGCTTCTGCAGGGCCGCAGGGATGGTGCGGAACTCCTTGATCTCCCAGCCCTCGGGCAGGCTGCCCTTGTTCGCGGCGAGGTTGCGCAGGTTCTTCTGGTACTTGCTGCAAAGCGTGAACGAGAAAGTGGTCAGTGCGCACGCGGATACATCAGAATGCCGCAGACGTACTTGTGGGTCTTGATGTTGTGCAGGATGGCCTTCTCGTGGTCAAAGGTACCGTCCGCACGGGTGAGCGTGCTGCGCTCACCCAGCTCAATGCTGATGCCCGGGGTCTGAACGACGGGGCTCGCGGTGGCGAGGAGGGCGAGGGCCACGGAAACGAGGGTTGCCTTGCAGAACATGACGAAGAGACCGGCGCGGTAGGGGAGAGCGAGAGCAGGAGAACCTGATGCCTTGCAGCAGGGTTGGACCTGCTTTTATGCACCCCCTGGGCCCTGGCCCATATGCGTGTCTAGGACACCATGGCGCAGAGAAGCCTGGTACGCGGTGTGTCTAGGACCGCTTGTTGACATTTCCAGGTGGACACGGTAAGCGCGTCGGACGCGATCATGCACGGCCGTTGGATCACCACACTTGCAGATACTGGCCTCCGGGCGAGAACCATATGGTCTGGGCATTCCATCACGAAGGACCGGTCATTCTTAAAGCCACATGCGGAGTAAAGGTGTGGCCTTCGTCGTAGAGTTCCGAGAGAAGACGAGATATCGAGCTCGCTGACGCGTGCATCAATAGGCAATGGGTCCGGGGAACCGCGTACTGCGCAATCACGGGCAGGGATTGACAGCAGTTCCCATGTGGTCGCAATGTCAACGACCTCTGCTTTTGGCTGGTGGACGACGTGAGCGGTGCATTGCAATACAGATTATGGAGATATTGGGACATACGCATGGGGCTGGGGTTGGTCTGTCGTCTGGTCGAGGCAAGCTCTTTGCTAGGGAGAACTGTCGAGAACATGACGGGATACGATGGGGGCGGACATGACGTGTGCGCTGGCAGCACATGGCTCCAGGCGGACTAGCTTCGATAGCTCGCATGAACCAAATCGCCTACTACAATCGGCTAGCCTCACGCATATCAAAAAGTAAGCTCGACGAAAGGTGATCAATGCTGGATCCTAGACCCACCGTACGATGTAACGGCCTCCGATTCTCCGCATCCCAGACTGCGTTATCAGTTCCTCCTCGTTCCACGTCCTTGGTCATTGTAACTCAGATGGACATCTCAGGAAAAGAGTACCTAGACAACGAGGAAACTACTGTGAGGACTGTCTTCTTACTTCGGCTTAGCATGAAGCGAAGGCGCGACTCGCATGGATGTGCAGCCTTCTGCAGATGTTGCTATGCCAGGCAATTGAAACGACCGAGCAGATCAGGCGCAAGTCTGGAAGCACAGGACATCACGCGGTCGATGATACAGGGACGGGCGAGGCCGCATGTGCTGCAAAATGGTGGAGAGGACGGTCGAGCGCGAGGCGCCGTGTGGCGACGTGGCCGCGCGTCGCTCGACGCCGCGGTCGCGTGCTTCCTCCACGGGTCATGTGGACAGGCCCGTCAGGCCAATTGTCTCGACGTGAGGCAATCCGCGCTGGCAATCAAGGCGGTGGGCCAAGGCAGCATGCACGTCCGTCGAACAGCCTATCACGCCAGCACGGAGCGAGCGAGGGTCCGACGGAGAACGCAGGACGCTCCGGATGTCCGCATGGCGGTTTTTCTGTTCAGTGACCAGTGTACGGAGAAGATTCACAGAGCGTGCAATGACTACTTCCTGATGTGAGGGCTCGTGTGGATGCATAAAACATGGTAGAAGTAAATGGCTTCTGTAGGGTTCGAATGCCGAGAGAACAGCAGTAAATCACACGAAATACAGTGTTTATTGGACAAGAGCCTTGCAAGGGCCCGGATGCACAAGAAAGGATCGCCACTGTCAGGGGGAGGATATATGGATATGGCAACAATAGGTTTGCATCTGGAAAAAAAGGACCAGTCCAAGGGTCAGGCTCAAGAGCAAATGCGCAGTACGATCACAAACACCAGTGTTCGAGATTGAGAGAGCACATAAGCCTCAATCACTCCCTATGGCTTCCACAGCAATCCAGCCAGTCCCTCGCTGCAGAGTTCCTGCACCGACTGATAGGCTGACTGGCAGGACTCGTGATGGTCAGATAATCGTACGATGATCTTGCTTCGTGCACGACCAAGCGCCCTCGTGTGCGCTATGAAGGACGGAGACGGGTCGGCTTTGAGATCGAAAGTGGGGGTCCATGGCAGCGGCGACTCGCTCCGAATGCCACGTATCCTGCTCCCGCGCGTCCCACAGGCTGACCTGCCTGCAAGGTTCAACATGGTTGCCGGTAGCGCGCGATATCGTGGGCGAGGCGTAGAGATCCAGGTCGCGTGGACAGCCCGGTCGCGCCCAAACCGTCGTGTATCGCTTCGCAGAGGTTGAAGGGCTGATTTCTGGACGCGGCTTCACCGGCGAGCCTGCCATGTGAGACCTCCGCACCTGCGCGTAGAAGGCCAGTTTAAGTACTCTGAGCCTATCATTAACTTCTTTTCCGATCCCTGGATTGCGCACACAAGCAGGTTGAGGGCGGCGCTAGCTTGCTATTGAGGAGTGTGCTCACCTCGCGGTAAGAGAGGAGGTCTCTCCAGCGCGCACAACCTGGTCTCGCTCCGAGACCCAGTCATAGGCGGCGAGGTCGATACCCCGCACGAAAGTGACCAGTTGCTCCTCGAGCTCTGGTCGTACTCTGCCTGCAGTAGGTGCTCGTGCCAGGCCGTGAAGATGTTGCAACTGGGACGCCCGACGGCAAGGACAACGGGGGCGGGAACGCAAGCAGTAGGTGCTGCAACGGAGTCACTCCGGGAGTAGCTGACGGGCCAGTCGCAGCGAATGCTGACCGTCGAAGCATGATATAGCGAGGTGTGCGGGCACAGCCAGAGGTGTTGTGACGGTCGACCTGTGCCTAATGTCGGTCAAGGTTGGCACCACTCGCTGAAAGGCGCGGGTTCCTGGTGACCCTGAGCGAGCAGACCCTGGATATAGCGAAGGATGAGTGGGTGCGTTTACATACAATCACCTTACAGACACTTGACGAATGTCAGCATAAGGGACAGAGTTGCGTAGTTGACGGCTCACCCGAGCTGTAAGCAGCGCGACCTGTGCAGGGTGGCGAGCCTTCCTGTGCTTCCCTAAAAGTCTACTTCAAGCGGGGTCGTAGTGGAAGCAGGCGGGGCTCGACATGTCTTGGTTATCCAAGAATGTGCTATACGGGTAGGATATGGACATTATTGACGTGCAGAGGATGCGGGAGATAGCTAGAGGCGGGCTGGACTACGGACAGGCAAGGTTCACTTACAGGAGTGCCCGTATAAGGCCAGGCCTGCAGTTGTAGTTGCGCAGAAGTGAGAGTACCGCGCTCTCGCTCTTTTGCACGAGCCTTGATAAATGAAAGAACTTGTGATTGAGGAGAAGGAAAAGAAGAGAGCCTAACTCGGTCATTCTGGATGAGTGTGATGCTGTTCTGTCTTGCAATATCGCTGAATTTCCCCAAATTTCGGGAGATTATCTGCGGTAGATCATGGAGGAGAGAAACGGCGACGAAAAACAGACCGTCAGCGGGAGTTGGAGAGGCGCATCAAATGATGGCGCATCACGGACGTATCTTGTCATGTACACCCACGCCATGTCTTAGCTGACCCCATGTCCACTCCGTGACGATCCTCGCACCCTCCCATGCCGTCAACGACACAAGTTCTCAGCATTGTCGGCGCCGTCGTCGCACTCCAGGCTGCCTACAACTTGCTGCGCTTTGTCGCACTCTACACGCTACCGTCAAAGGTTCATCGCTATCTGTACGGTCCCGCGCCCTATGCCTCGTCACAGGTGCCAGTGACGGCATCGGAAAGGCCGTCTCGAAGGAGCTCTACAGCTTGGGCTTTAACCTCGTCATACACGGCCGCAATGGCGAGAAGCTGGAAAGCATCCGGCAAGAGATCAACAACCTGCCTCTGCCTAAGAAGGACGTGAAGATATGGGTTGCGGATGCCAACAGTCCCGACATTGACTTTGAGGCTGCAGTGGCGCAGTGGGAGGGCTGGAGATTACGTTGGTCGTACACAATGTTGGTAGTGCTCCTGTGCGGACCTCGCCGTGAGTCTTCTCTAGCTGTCCTCATTCGCAGGCTCATCGTTCACCCAGCATCGACGGCATCCCCACGTCCGCCATCATGGCAGACATCTACCGCAACGCCCTGTTCCCGCTCTTCCTGATACGCGCCCTGCTGCCCAAGCTGCGCCGCGCGTCCGGGCCCGCCGAGCTCGTCTTCTGCGGCTCGAACTCGTGGATGCTCCCTATTCCCCGCATCATCCCGTACGGCGCGACGAAGGCGTTCCTGCGCCAGCTCAGCCCAGCACTGCAGTCGGACGAGCTCTTCCACGCCGCGCGCCTGCCGAACGTCTCGACCGTGTACATGGACATCGGCAGCGTCGCGACCGCGAGCCACAAAGTCGCGCCTTCGTTCACGTCGCCCTCCGCCGACCTCTTCGCGAAGCGCTTGGTACATTGTATAGGCTGCGGCCGCGAACGCGTCTTCCCGTACTGGCCTCAGGCACTTATGGCGGGCATGGTCTCTCTGCTCCCACAGAGCGTCATGTTGCCAGAACTATTCAAGGCAATGGATCGGGAGTTGGAAGTGGCACGTTCGAAAAAGGATTAACGGCAATTGCACGATCTTTCGAGCTTTGGTAACGAGCTAGACCTATCCCCTCCAAAGCCATACACTCCCGAGCCGCAACTCGTGCCTCCTCGAACATACGGTGTTCCCAACAGCACTTTCGCCCGTGTATGGACTGTCTTCTTGCAACAATTGTATGCATGTCATGAATCACGATGACAAGTCCTTGCTACACGGTGGTTTCAGCCGCGCGTGGCGCATGTCAGTCGTAGCCGCGGTTGGGGAGCGGCTGGGATACCCTGACATTTCCGCACGACTATGCACCCGGTTCACAGCGTGAGCTAATAATGCTGCAAAGTATCGTGATCACTGCTTCTCTGCCCCTCCGATGAACCGAGTCTCCGAACGTCATGTCACAGCGAATAGTCGAAGGGTGGGCTAACCTCAGGCGGTCGGCACGGAGATCGTCCCAACGGCCGGTGTTTGCCACATGTTGCTTGGCCAAGAGGCCATCATACAAATGCTCATAACTTCCTAGGTAGGTCGGTATCTCTGCAGGTTCCTCTCTCGTCTGCCCTTTCATCGAACTCATAGATATTTGCTGGTCAGCACTGCGGGAATTGACTCGGAGTTGGATTAGGCGGACCGTGTCCAGGAGCTGGAATGCGTACATGTTTGGTAGAATGAAAGAAATTATCTGACATGTTCGCGAACAAGTGAGTGGCACCCTACGTGGCTACGCCTGACGTTGTGAACTGGCGGGTGCTGATTCAGAGCACAGGACAGGACGGAGAGGAGTCTTCCGGGTCCGGGGTGCCAGAGGTTCGGTGATGCCACCGACGCTGTGTCTCTTGTCGCGAGTCGCGCTGTTATTCACACCTTCAGACCTGCATACTGTCACGGATGCCTTCCAGAGAGCTCCACACTTGCGACGCCCAAGTCGCCGCTACGTGCCTTTGCATTGTCGCAAGAAAACGTATGGATAAGAAATATCAGACGCTCGTCAGTTTCGCGCGTGTTCGCCAGGTGTCTTTTGCAGCATGTCGGCGGCACGTCTGCGTCGTTCTACCTCCACCGTCAGTAACTCGCTTCGTTGTACATGCTCGATTCCGTTCGAAGTAATGACACGGCCAATAACAACGACATGGACGAATCCCAAATGGCTAGCACGAAGACCGTTCTACAGTTTACCCATATCGAGACATTGAGGAAGCAATTGAAGAAGTTCTTACAACACTTGAAGTGCGTTGACTCTCGATCAAGCTCTATCATGAAGCAGTTGGGCTTATCTCATTTTCAGAATCTTCCGTGCGTGACAGAGTGCAGCGAGACGGTTGCTATGGACGTCCAAGAGCTGCAGCGTCTCGTCTTGCAAATGGAAGGAGAAGCGAAAGCTGCGCTGAGGAATGGAGACAAAAAGCCAGAATGGGCATGTGAAAAGCTTCAGCAAACCACGCGCGACTTGCTTAGGTGTGAGATCCGCTTGACTGCCAGAGTTTATGTCTGAAAGCAACAGTTTTCTGGACCAGCTCCGGGATTGCTCGAGATCGTTGAGGACGAAAGGCATTGGAGGCATCATAGTGAATGCACTCATGACTATCTCCGTCGTGCAACCGACAATGAGGTCGTCCTTCTGGAGATGAAGGACTGTCTTGATGAATCTTGGCCTTCGATCGAGGTGTGTAAATCTTCATTCTTGCATTTCATTCCCTTCAAATGATCTCATACTCTGCTAGCGAGCTTTAACCTCTGTATTGGAGATCATCCGCGAGATCAACGACCTCCAGGTTGGTTATGTCTTTGACCAGATTGTGGTTCCGAGAAGCACGGTGACGCTAGTGTTTCGTAGCAAAGAGAAGATGAATGGAAGATCGCAGGTGTGTATTTCCGTGTTGCGCACAGCTGGCTTCTAACATCGAGGTTGCTGTGACAGAGGAATCTGCTCAATTCATCGAGCAAGTTGTCGAGGCATCCCGCGGCTATCGTTCGGTGGACGAGCACAAGCGCAGGCCCGCATCGTGCACTCCGAGATTCCTCGCTGCGAAGAACCAATCTGGCCGCCTGAAGACAAACCTGTCTTCGTGCTCACAGGAGACATGGGGGTCGGAAAGTCTCCGGTCGCTCACCAATTCTGTGTTCACCTTGAAACGACAGCCTCGCCTTCGCTTTTCCTCGGCGCATCTTTCTTCTTCAGTCGAGGACGCGAACACCTGGAATCTGCCCGCTACCTCCTGCCTGCTCTCGCGTACCAGCTGCAATCGACACTTCGCTCTGGGACCGACATCTTGGGTACCATGCGGGAGTGTCTCCATCACGGCGATCAGGAGGGGATGCAACAACGACTTCTAAGGAAGGTCCTTGTTGATGGACCACCAGCACCCGCCGCAGTTGTGCTAGCCATCGATGGCATAGACGAGTGCAAAGATAGGGATGAAGTTCCCGTCCTTCTTCGATTCTTATTGGAGGTCGTCCGAGAGCTCCCTTGGATCCGTCTTCTCATCGCATCAAGGCCTCACGCTAACGTGATGTCAGTCCTTGCACACCCCGACGTTGCTGACATTGTGCACCACCAGTCCCTACACAGCGGTGTTGACAACGCGCGGGAATACCTGGAGGCTCGCGTCCTGCAGATCCCGTCGTACAGCCAACTGCTTCGGGAGCATCCCAACATGCTCCGGAGACTCCTTCGACGTACCAAAGGCGACTCTGTCTTTGCTCGTGTTGCGGCAAACTTTTTGGACCTGGTCCATGACAACCCGAAGGCGCAGATGCAACTTCTCCTCTCGGGTACATCTAAAGCCTCATCTCCTCTAACTGCGCTCTACACTTTGATCCTGCGAACTGCATCTCATCCTTCGCACGATCAACTCATTAGCCTCCCCACCCTTCTGTCTCTGATAGCGACAGGACAAAAGGGAATTATTCACAGTCATTCTCCACCTGACCATGCCTTCATCTCCGCACACTACGCCGTACGGGTGGTTGATGGTCTGCGGTGTGTCTTGACGGTCGACGCCAATGCCGAGATTATACCCATTGACACCTCCTTCCGACAATTCCTCCTGGACACGCGACACTGCCCTAAGCAATACCGAATGCCACCTGCCTTTATATCTCTGGCTGTCATGGCAAATGCCAATCCTCTCAGTGCTATGCTGGCCTCGTTTCCGCCGGTTGGGCCTCTTCCTACCGGTCGCAGAGAGGTCAAGCATCCTTTGCTCACCCTGTGGCCGAAATACCTCGACGCTGAACCTTGGGAAACGGAGCCACGTCATCTGGCAGCGTTTCTTGTGCCTAGCCCCCAGCTTGCAATGTATGCATGGGTAACAAAGCCAGCTCAGGCCATGCGTGCCGGACAAGCGTTGTTGAACTACTTCCGCAAGGTGCGCCATGTTTCACTCCCTCAGCCTCCGGGCTCCTCGAGGGCTCTGGCTGAGGTTCTGGTCTCATTCTGCTTTTCCTACAGCGGCATAGGGAGAATATGAAGCCTATTTGCGTCGAGTACTTCAAGTTTGTCTCATACGTCCATCTCATGCGGGAACAGCACGCTCCATTCGGACAGTCCTATCCGCCACTATCTACAGCTGATGTCACAGAGGCTATCGTGCGGAAGGCTCATGGCAATGACAAGCATAGCCACTTCGCCATCACTCTCGAACAGGGTCATCTCACCTATGCCGCTACCGACCGCAACGACAGAAATAACCGTCTCGATCTCACTATCAAGGAAGAAGATTTGACACGATACCAGGCCATCATAGAGGACTTCATGCAGCAGATGCGTCAAGACGCAGCACTGGCTGGCCCATCCTTCAGGGATTACTGGAGGGGACGTACAGGATCGACGATTGGGTATAACGCCCGAGGTGCTGGTACGTATGTTACTAGGTGGGTCGTCGTTTTGTCTAATCCAAATTTCCACTCATTATTGACTGTGTCTTTCGTTCCATTGCTCGAAGTATGATCGCTGCCCTGAATCGCTTTCTCACAAGTTTGATGGTCTACTGAGAATGTAAATTTCGGGGGCTCTGCATAAGGGTACACTCTACACTCCTGCCCCACTGTTCACTGACTTTGGGCACGTAGCATTAGATTGGATTACTGCGTGGTGATCTTTGTAAGTACACGCATTGCTGCATGCGCGGTCACGCACCCCGTTTCGCAGCCTTCCGGGATTCCATGGACCTCCAGTCGGCAAACAGTGTTTGAGACGTGATAAGGCGGCTACGGCCCAGCAACACGATCACAAGCGAAGCCTTCTCAAACTCGCATCGTCGATCCTCCTGCTCTCGCCGCGCAGTGCACTGCAGGTCGCCGCAGCTCCACATGATCTAATCAGCACACTCCGTACTAAGTTAGCACGAGCTGATACCTCAAGAGACACTCTGCGGCGCGAAAAAGACAGAAGATATCTGCCGATCAACCATTACCCTGGAAAGGGTATTAGGAGGGCAACACAGGCGAGTGGCATGTACTTTTCGTCAAGGGGAACTGTTGCATAACGTCGATCGCTCGTTTTGGGCCGCGTGCCGCGATAGATGCTTCAGCTCGTGCGTAGGAGGTTCGTGCGGCAGCGCACGTGTTTATGCGACCTCCGAGCACGAGTTGTATCCAGAGTATCCAGGGTTGCCTCCATCGCAATGGGTAGATCCTTGCACTCGACGGTGTACAATGATAACGAAGTCCCCATGATCTTGCAGGGCGTTCTGAAGACCCGTAAACGTCGTCTACATGCGGACTTCCAGGACTTCATCTCGGCAGTCAAGAGCTCTACGTTGGCCTGGACGCGCTCCACCGAGCCATCGCTTCACATGTGGGTGACCACCTGTCCAATGTTCCCTGGCTAGATGGAAATCAGTGACGCTCAGATAACAAACCTAAACTCAGCTTCTCGCTCGCAGCAAGAGGCTTCTATATAACCACTCAAAGTGCGCGTAGTCCTGCATCCCCCTTCCGCAGAAGAGTCCAATGTCTCATTCTACCGTCGGAGAGCTTGTCGCTGCCAACATAGAATGGGCCAAAACGATGAGCAATACAAACCCGAATTTCTTTCTTGACCCTCCTCCTGGACAGCAACCCCCGGTGAGCAGAAGCCTGGAACACCCTACGGGCGATAACTGACGGGTATATGCAATGCGCAGACCCTATGGATCGGCTGTGCCGATTCGCGCGTCCCCGAGTCAGTCATCCTGAATCAGCTGCCCGGCCAGATCTTCACGCAGCGCAACATTGCAAAGTACGCTGACTGCTCAGTATTGCATCAAAAAAACGTGCTGACGAACGTCCGTGACAGCCAAGTCCGGCTCGACGACGCGAGCATGGTGTCCACGATTCACTTTGCGGTCCGCACTCTAGGCGTCCGCAACATCATCGTCGCGGGACACACGCGTTGCGGCGGCGTCGCCCTTTGTGCGCCGCCCAACACGCAGGGCAGGTCCCTTGCCCTCGACCCGTGTGACGAGAGCAGCCGCGATCCGTGGGCCAATCTCAGCTGGCCGCCGCCTGAGCCTCTCAACGAATGGCTCGGGCCGCTCCGCGAGTGGGCGTCGCAGGTCCCGGATCCAACGGAGCTGGGGCTCGAAGAAGAAAATGTGAGGCGCCAGGTGGACAATGTCCGCAAGATCCTGGTCGCGCCTGCCGGAAGGAGCGTCAGCGTCCATGGCTGGATATATCAACTGGAGAACGGGCACGTTCGAAACCTGGATTGTTGCTTCACCGTAGAAGGGTCTCCTGCGTGAAAGGCAGACTCCTTTAGTTGATTTGAAACCAAACTTTTCAGGATCATTCTTCTCCATACTCCAATATATCGTTGTATGTGTACAGTAGTTCAAAGAACTGAACGTCAACTCAGGTGGTGCGTCGTTCAGGGGTGCCGAGTCTGCCGACCTTACCGAACGACGATGATGACTGAGCTGTGAAATACTGTGAGCTAAAATGTGCGGTACCTTTGAGTGGCTCCATGTGACATTAGGAGGGTGCGCACGCTCAGCCTTCAGAGCTTCAGGCCTTCCTAAGGCCTTCAGACCTCAGGACTGCACCTACGCCGCCATGACGCATCAATTGATGGCGCTGATTGAAATTTCACGAAGTCTCCGACCGTTCACAATCCCGACCGCGCGACGTCCTGTACTGAACCATGAACGAAAGCTTACATGGGTCGACCAGTGAGTAGTCCTGCTCGCGTGTCGTAGACGAGCCTAATGAGCTGGAGTTCGGCGGCACTGACGACGAGCTTGCTGACTATCTGGCAACACAGAACAAATACTCACTTCGCGTCCATTCCTAGGTTTAGCAGTGCGCAATCATGGGCCACCAGCGGCGATAGCACTTGACCCGCCCTGAGCTGGACCACGCCGCCATGCTCGCCCAGACAAATCTGATGCATGTACGTAGCGTTACCAGAGTCAAAACGAGGCTCATTTCCGTTGTAGAGCATTGGGTTGGTAATCCATAATCGTTGCAGCCAGGATGCACTTGACAGCACTCCAAAGTCTCGAAGAAGATGAGACGTGTAATGCAAAACGTGAACATGATGGGTGTTCGACCAATCCAATTGTCCGGTGAGGACCCTTGGCTCGGAACGCGCGATGCTTACGGCGAGACTCAGGCATGACTTCAATCTCATCTTTGTCAATGCCATCGACGGCGGAGCTCTCAACATTGGCTGAACCCATGCCGGCGGGCATTGCGCCCCGAGATTCTCACACGGGATTTATGTCCCTAGCCCTGGGTGCTGGATAAAGCACCCTCTATTCGCGATGCAGCGCAGAGGACGTCTTGTGACGCTGGGAACGAGCCTGTGTCACATCCAGTATCATCCCTATACTTTCAAGTTGAGATCTCACTGGACCTCACCACGAAGGAGCTGAAAAACTCATGCAGCCGTTGCACAGCTATTATTACTCTTTCTGCTCTCCCCGTCAACAAGATGACGTGCAGAATCGCCATCGTGTACGTCGTCTCCTTGCCTCCGATGCACGATTGCTGAGGACACGATGCAGTGGTGGAGGCATTGGCGGCCTCTTCTTGGCTCTCGTCCTCAAGAAGTTGGCTTCTTCGCCGAAACTGACTGTGGACGTGTACGAAGCCGAGTCAGCGTTTGCCGAAGTCAGTGCAGGCATCACGCTGTGGCAACGTACTCGAAGCATCTTCTCCTCCTTCGGCTTAGGAGGAGCACTAGATAACCGAATTATCTCCCCTCCCCTCATATTGCGAAAAAGCGATACCAAGAAGCCTCTCACTTTCCACACGTTCGACATTCCCCGTGAGTTCAGTTCACTCTCCTGTCACTGTAGGGTTGTTCTAACCATTGACGTGCCCAGATGGAAGCATTACTCTTCCTCGTGGCGACATGATACAGCTCCTGGTCGACAATCTCGAACTTAATGCAACCTCACGTGTCCATGTCCACTTTTCCAAGAGATTACAAACCTATCAACAGGATGCCTCCGGTGTCACACTCCACTTCGACGATGGTTCGTCGTCTCGTGCAGATATCCTTGTCGGTGCAGATGGCATAGGCTCTCCCACTCGGAAAACAATGTACAACAGCATCGCCGAGCGGCTGTCCCAAGACGATCATCAGGACGCCGAGTCCTTTGCGCAACGCTTTCAGCCAACTTGGACCGGTACATACGCCTATCGAGCGCTCCTTGAAAGGGAGAAGCTGGCGGCGATCTCCCCGGGAAGCACTATGCTGAAGGGCGGATTCATGGTGCGTTCCCGCGTACGTCTTCATACCTGTTTTGATTCCTGTTCAGTGGTGCGGCTCCGGGAAGGTGCGTTCAAAGAACACATGTTTCCTGCAGCCAGTTATCCACTATATACGCAGCATGTCGTTTCCTATCCGATCTCTCCCAACCTCATCAACCTCCTGTTCTTCGATACTGTGCCCGGAGGCCTCGGAAAAGCCCTGACAGGCTCGCAAGCCACCAGGGCGTCAAAAGACGAGATTCTCGATCTCTACGAGGGTTGGGAAGATGACCTCTGCATCGCAGCTCAGGTAAACCGTCTTTGTATCTAAGTGTCTCGGAAGCCTCAATTGCGCATGCAGAATATTGGACACGTAACCAAGTGGGCGATCAGCCACGTCCGCGATCTGCCGCAGTACGCAGATGGACGAGTCGTGCTACTGGGCGACTCGGTAAGCCCGCAAACTTGCCCGCCACCGCTTGAACTGACGCCCTGTAACAGGCTCACGCCATGAGCACCCATTTCGGCGCAGGCGCGGGCCAGGCGATCGAGGTGGGCCATTTCCCCATCATCCAGTGTGCTCTGCTCACTCAGCCGCAGGACGCGTACATCCTCGGGCGCATCCTAGCACACCCGATGGTCGCAACGGAGAACGTGGGTGAGGCCCTTAAGGTGTACGACGCAGTGCGCAGGCCGATCGCCGCCGGCATGGTCGAGCGCTCTCTGCGCGCGGGCTTCCTCTACGAGTTCCACCCCGACTACCTGCCGGCGGGCATCGACACCGCGCAGCTGTGCGCGGGCGACCGCGGCGAGCTGCAGAAGCTGGCGGACGAGCTACAGGAAATGGTGAGTGCCCACTGGACGGAAATGCCAGAGGCGGATTGGGAGCGCGCGCGCGCAATGTTGGAAGACAGGCTGTGAGTGTCGTGAGAGCTGAAGCCGGTGTGCGTACGCGAGGGGCGCCCTTGCAATGTGTCCGAGCACGGTTCACCTCATGCAAGCACTCAAACTCGTCAGTATTCACGGAGACTTGTTGCATTGCGCCGTCCTGGTCTAGATTAGAGTGTATATTCACGAGTTGCAACTGAAGGAACCCAATATTGTCGGATGCTAGTCCCAAACCGCTTTCGAGGCAACGAAACCGAAAGAAAAAAGTGATGCATTAAGGGGGAATCGAACCCCCGGCGGGTCGATGGCAACGACCCAGGTTACCACTACCCCATTAATGCTTAAGAAAAAATTATTCTTGGATACTTATACCTATTTCTCATCACTCTGGCACGGTTCTCAACCCCACCGTCGCGCTCTCGGTTGCTCCAGAGCGTCCCATGCACCCACCGGTGTATGACATGTTGTCTCCGATGCGGTCGTACCTCCGGTTGTCAATCAAGGTAAGTTAGCATGGTCTATGGCCAGGTGCTACTGTTCACCTGTATATATTAGAAGAGAAGGCACATGTTCGACAGCACCCCGGTCTATGAACGTCAGCAGTCGCTGAGACCTTGCCGTAGACAACATGCCGCGACCATATCCTATTCCCATCCTGGAGGAACTTCTCGACAAGAACCAGGATTGGGCAAAGTGCGTTGACGAGCGCGACCCAGGGTTCTTCAAGCGCAGCGCTGAAGGACAATACCCGAAGGTAAGCAACAACGCTGGCATCTTAGGGCTTGTGCTGAAACCTCCAGGTCTTGTGGATCGGATGTTGCGACTCTCGAGTACCTGAGTCTGTCATCATGACATGCATGCCGGGGCAGATATTCACACATCGCAACATAGCCAAGTATGCCGTGGTCGTCCTGTGGTTTCGTTCAAGCACTGACTCGCGTCCGCCAGCCAAGTGCAGCTCGACGATCCGAACGGCATCTCCGCAATCACGTACGCCGTTGCTGAGCTC
This sequence comes from Phanerodontia chrysosporium, assembly GCA_001910725.1. NCBI lineage: Eukaryota > Fungi > Basidiomycota > Agaricomycetes > Polyporales > Phanerochaetaceae > Phanerodontia > Phanerodontia chrysosporium. The sequence goes on along the minus strand of MJGA01000010.1, from coordinate 551,893 downwards.
GGCGTCGAGCACATTGTCGTCGGAGGCCACACGCGCTGCGGCGGCGTTGCCGTGTGCGTCGACCATGCGCCGGACAAGGCCGCCGCGTTCAACCCCGTCAAGGCGTCCTACGGGCCGACGGAACCCCACGAGACGTCCTCCTGGCCGCCGCCGCCACCGCTCGACGTCTGGCTCACGCCCTTGCACGACCTCGCCAAATCGCTCCCGCATCCGCCCACGGTGCTCGAGCTCGTACAGATAAATATCAAACAACAGGTGCTGAACCTCGTGCAGACTGATGTTGTCAAGAACCACTGGGCGGGCACGGGCAGGGGCAGCCTCATCGGCGTGCATGGATGGATGTACGAGTTGGAGACTGGGCTCCTTCAAGATCTGAACTGCAGTATCTACGGCTCGAAGGGGCCATCTGTTTCAACTTAACCGTCCTCATGTGCCATAATTGAACTTGCAGATGCACAACGTTTGACTCGTCATCCTGCGCCCTTTGGCCACTTCCACGGAATGCGACTCTCAGATTTGTGCCTCGCGCATCGCAATGTGATCAATATGTTGCAACAGGTTCCTCGGTGCCGTTGCAGTCGCCCGAGCGTGAAGGTGTCGAGAGCAATATTCTCGCTGAAATATCGAGAACTGCTAGCATCGTAGATAGAGGAACGATAGAAAGCAATAAATTAAGCAAGAATACGATTGGTCCGAGTCCACGCAACACGATGGAGGGTCTGTCTCAAAGAGACGTTAACGAGGCAAAGCCGACTTGATTGGTATCGAAATTGAAGACGGAGTAGACATTCTTCATGAACCTGCGGCGGCTTTGGTTATCGCTAAAACCAGATGACTAATCCAGGTACTCACGCATCGCCGATAAGCCAAATATTCTCCTTCCGAACGTGTTCTGCGCAAGCAGTGCTCCAGCGCAATACGGACTTCCATCCTCGATCTGGCCAAAGTTGAAGCTAGAATACGAGGTTAGCCAGCGAACGCAGGAAGTATCGCCCCTACTCACTTCTCAGGACTGACTTCCCATACTGTTTGGCCCCAACTGAACGCCACGAAGGGGGCGGGCGTCGCATTGCATGGGAACTGGTATGCGCCAGGAATGACGCTGTCGTTGCGTACTGAATTAGGTATCTTGTCGTACACCATCTGCACGAGATCCGGCGGGCCATACAGCAGCGTAGTGCCAGAGTCGATGACCGTCTGGAACGGAGGCATCTCGAGCTCCTCATGGAAGGCGTGGACAGAAGCGTTCATGATTTGCCAGAACCCGAACGTCTGGTTCACGTCGTGGTACTCGATGTCGCCCTTAAAGAGCTCGTTGTTGACGCCTCCAAAAAAGATTTCGGAGGAGTTCGAGACGTTGGAGAGCTTGATACCGAACATCGCGTCCTTAACGAGACCCTGGAGCTTCGCAGTATTCACGAAAGGAGTCTACGGAAGACTGTGAGTGACGCCCTATAGGTCACACATCAGAGACCTTACGCTGTTGAGATTCGAGAGTTTTGGGTACGCCAACCCGATCAACCCATCCAAGGTCGAGTTTGCGAACTGATCGGAGACGTTCGTTACAGGCGAGAAGAGCTGGTAAGCCACCGTGAGTCCGGCCATGGTCACTGCGAATTCCGTTAATACATGGAAATCCATCCAGTCAGACATTCGTGCGCACCAGCATCCCGATATGCCGGCCCAGATACCGTGGAATTGTCCCCGTATTGGATCACAAAGCTGCCATCCGGCTCTTGGAACTGAGCGGTGCTGGACTTGCTTGCGTCGAATTTGCGTTTCATCGAGCACGTACTTGAGTTGCAGAGCACGGAAGGTACCCATAGATCCGAGGACCCGGTGTCAGGATCCACGAAGAACTGTTGGGGCGGCGTTCCGATGGTTAGGTACCCGGCCCAGAATGACCCACTGTCTTCGGGTGTAATATTGAACGCGCCAGGTGGGTCCATCTCCAGCAGGGAAGGGACAGACGCCTGCGGTAGCTCTCCAGCATTCGCCATTCTCTGGAAATGTGCCTGATATTTGCTACAGGATCAACGAGCATGAGGAGCCTGCGGAACGACGAATAGGTTCTTTATGTACCTTGAGATCTTGAGACTTTGGGCCGCAGCACGAGCACGATCAAAGGTACCATCGCTCCTGACCAAGCTACCCATGTTGACGAGCGGCATGGACCTGCCCGTATCCGCACCTACGGTTTGAGAAAGGACATATGGGAGCAGAGCGAGGAGGACCAGTATATGTGCAGCCATCAGCAAACTAGACTCGAGTGGAGACTTGCGCTTCCCCGGAGCATATACGCCAGGCTTTTAAGCCCGCGAAGAGCGTATCGCCTCCAGAGGTCAGCATGTGTCTTTCTGAGAGCGCATTTCCGGCACAGCCTTGTCCAGCGTGGACGTCAGGTTCTAACCTGCCGACGCACGCGGGCATAGACACATCTCCGGAACGCGTATTCCTCATCGCCCAGCTATGTCGAGGTATAGCTGCTGGACTTTCATGAATAACGTGGAAGGGATGTCGGAGCGGCGAAGGCCCCACGATTTGCGACACGCCGAACAGATTACACGTAAGTTAGCCTATCTGCCTTGCAGTGACAATAAAATCTATAGAGCGAGGCATTAGGGACGCAAGGATGAACAGCACACAAGACAACATACTTGTCAAGCGCGGCGACATCGCCAACGTGCACTGGCACGAGACACCGAGTCGGCGAGACCGGTTGTCGAAGCCACGTCGTGGTCCGTGAACGACGGGCGTGCGACGGTCTCGCCAAACGTCAAACGGTGCACAGCATAAGCCCTTTCAATCTGCTGGCGATGAGTGCGAAGGCTGCGAGTGCACCCGCGTAACCCGAGGATCAGCAGTGCCGTACTGGATGAACAGCTCTGCGGACCACTGCGCAGTCGAGACCAGCGATGTGCCAGTCAGTGCATCCATGGCTGACATGAACGGGATAATGCACCAGTTCGGTTTGAACAGACGGCTCTTGCAGCATGGAACATGTTGTCTGTGGATATGTCTTCAGAGATGATGATGGTCAGAAACAACGTACACCAGCGCTTAACTAGGGCTGGAGTCGGACAGGCAGCGTATGGATCATCAAGAGCGTAAGCTCTGAATTGCATGGGTAAGATATTAAGATACAAAAGGCGGGAGTAGTAAGTGATACGGTGAAGCAATACACCTAGTCGTACACGTAAGAAGAATCGGATTCGATCTCTACCTGCAACTCGGGCTTCGGCGGTGCGACACGCATGTTCTCTGGCGCCCTCATCAATATGCCCTTGACTGCGATAGCCAAGTCCTCACGCCAAAGATCGCTAGAGTTGGAGGTAATGGCATTCAGAAATTGCTGGGCATCCGATAAGCACTGTTCGAGTCGCTGGCGATCTGCGTCACGGTGAATCTCTGACTCTGGGCCGAGCAAGGCCATGAAGGCATCTGCAGTGCAACAGAGCTCACTAAACGCGTATCAGCACCGATGTGGGCAAAACGTGATCACTGCCACTCACTTCCATCGTTTGACCTCAGCTCGAATGGCGTCTAGTTCACGATGATCACCTTTCTTGTCGCTGAGCCGCATTGTCTCTTTTCCCTTCTGGCTGCGAAGATGATCCACAGCGCAGTCGAGAGAAACAATGACATGAGGGACTGGCCCCAGGTACAACTTGCGGTAGAAGTTGCGCAATTTGCCTGACCAGGACATATGTCCAGACCGCGCCAGGAAGGCGGTGAAGTGCCGTGCCCTACGGAAATTAAGGTCATTGAGCGGAGCCGTATTCAAGCGTCGTCGTTGTCTTCTATCAAGATATATGTCAACAGCCTTGCGTACGATATCGAGGTGCTCGTCTGTGTATGCCGGAAGGTCGGCCAGAGTGTCGTCGTCTTCTACTATGTCGCCACTGTTGCCGACGGGTGCATCGAATCCTGCTTCCCTGTCTTCAAACAGTGCCTGAGAGTGTATAGGCGCATCTGTTGCCACCTTGTTGATGGTCTTGATTACAGGGACTGGCTCGCCTACGCGACTCGGAGTGACGGTAGCCCGCAGGGAAGGGTCTGCCGCGATTCCAGGTAGAAGCAAGGCAGGGATCTCGTCAGGGAGACTGTATATGACACGCCGGAGGCGTCCGGGAGGGGAGGCATGACAGAGACCTTGCAACCCTCCGCTAGCTGGATCATATCGCCAACAGCGAGTTCAAACGAGTTCTTGCGGACAATATCCATGATCAGCTCCCAGTGTATCGCGGTAGATAGCCTTCGATACAGCCAGTGCGGTTCAGGCTGCTCCAATGATGTACCCAGGTGGCGAAGGGTGTGACGAATGGTGTTCTTGATCTCCACTTCTTCGATATTGTAGCCCACTACAATGTACGTGAGCGCATGTCCTGAGCATGTGGAATAAGATCATACCTAGGGCTAGATTTTGGCATCTAATAGGAATGAGGATCAAATCAGTAACCGGACTCCATGGCGAGGCATGTTACTGACATGCGTGCGATATAAATGCTTCGAGTCAAATATGCCGGCCGGGATGATGTGGACGGGAACAAATGCTCTATGACAAGGTCAAGCTCTGCGTAGCACCCAACGAGAGCAACTTACCTGCCTCAGAGCCGGTATATAGTCGTCCCAGAATTATCGCGACACTTGTGACATAATCTGCAATGGAGCCGAAGGGTTTGGTTGATGCGGACGGGTCGCAGAGGAGCCCAGCAACGCTGAGAAGCCATGTACGAGGGAGAACAGTACCGTGAATATGGGCTGGACGATGCGCCCGGTATGCAACAACAAGGGTGGCACTAATCAGGTCAAGGAAGTCACACAGGACGGACGCATCGATGGGAAGTTTCCATGTCACTATGTGCCTAATGAAATACTCAGTGAGTGTGACGGAATACTTGGTCAAGGAATACACACCTCAAAAGCCTGGTACAAGCCAAAATCCCTTTGGGATAACCAGCGAAGAAACTGAGCAAGCCACGTGTCAAGTGAACGCCGTCGCGCCCGCGGTGACGCGAAATCCAGACAGGGAATGGCCCCGTGATGCAGGGAAGCCTGTGCGCATATGAAGGACTGTCGGACCTTGCGGCAACTCGATACAAGGTGAAGTAGCGTATGAGGCCAGTCAAAAACCCTTCAGGCATTGACTTGCTTGCTAGACATGGTGTGTGGTCGAAAAATGTGCCATAAAGCCATTTTTTGGCCACCGAGCAGTCGGTCGCAGGTTCCGCCATGGTCGTGAGCTTTCCGAATAACGGCTGCCATGATCTATACAGGCGCAATAACCACCACCTGCATGAAGAAATTAAAATAGATACTAATCTGTCCTAATCATACTCACCGATGCTGATCCCATCGTTCCATCCACCGCTCTGCGCCGCTTCCGTCTTCATAGATCTGCATTTGCCTTAGAACAAGTGACGATAACTGTCCCTGGTGCCGAGGAAGGTCGTTCCAGGCGACATGCAGTCGCGTGCAGCGTTCTTCGTCCCTAGATCTACAACGGTTTTCTATAGCGAAATAGACACAAGGCTGTGACCAAACTGATGAAGATCTGCATGCGTCATTTTCTGCTCGAACCCTGTCGAGAAGGCGGCGTTGCAGAAAGTTGCGGACTATGCGCTCCATGGCGAGAACAGGAACCTGGACCCCTTGACTGGGGAGGTCGCCGCAGTATTGGACCCGCACTAGCTCCTCGGCGAGGATACTTCCAGGCTGCACGGTGTACAGCTCAGACGCCGCCACTGCGGAGAATCTGAGCAATCTTTGAGTGCCAATACCGTCGAATGCGTGGCGTGAATATGCCAGGGACCGTAGGGCCTGAGTGTACAATGAAAAGAGCTGTAGCACGTGACCAAGTTTGTCGGGATCGGAGGACTTGAACTCGGCAGACACTGTATCAGTGGAAAAGACGTGATCGAGACAAAGTACCGTGCATGGCGCATTCCCAGGAGCGAATCGACGCCCGAGATTCTTGAGGTCCTGTATGCTTCCGGATGTGATTGCGGCAAACATCGCAAGCTGACAATGTCACGACAATAAGCGATCACATGGCACAGAAGCAACTAACCTCATACCTGGTCTTTCTCCTCGCTGGACAGCTCATGTTTGATTACGAGGCTGAGAGATCCAACAACCGCCGAACATGAGCGTCGTCGGATTGGGGGCGAACGCCGAGAGGCATGATTTTCCAGAATTCATCGAGGATACATTCATACGCCCTGTGCACCTTTGAGGAGTCCGTCTCCCCAGCCTTGAGAAATAATCTGATAGCTTCATCGATTTGACCGAGCAGTATGTGAACCTCTGCAGCATCGGCGTGAAGGTGATGGCTTTCATACAGTCTTGCACGAGCGACATCAAGGCCGTAGAGGTCGGTGAAGTCGGCGGCCTCTTCGACCGAGTCAAACAGCTCCTCTGCCTTGCTGCAGGAAAGTTGGTCTCTACTGGAGACAATCACATGAATTTGCTCACCTGATCTCCCCAGATTTGAGATAATACAGCTTTGATACATCGACTATGTTTTCGACGACTTCTGATTGCATCTCGTGTTCGTGGGTCTTCGCCAGCCGGACAGCGTCATCAAAAGACCCTGCTGCACGGTAGTGCGTGGCTGAGAGATCGTAAGCAGCTGCGCATTCGAAGAAGTAGGCTGCACTCGAGTCATCGCCTGCGCGGACGAAGCATTCTGCACAAATGCGGTGATATGCCTGCTTGGTCTGCGCATTCTCGACAAGTTCTGCAACTCCTTGGAAGGCCCTGGCTGCCTTTACGAACGAATTGTTGTCGCCAGAAGAATTTGGCGACTCTTGTTCCTCTGCGAGGTCTCGTAGATAGTACGCTTCTGCGATAGACCGTTCGCGCACCATGCCGGCTCTCTGATATGCATGTATAGCTTGCAGATAGTTCTTGTTGCTGAAGTACTTTTGAGCAGCAGAAGCCCACTCTGCGCGGGAGGAGGCCGCAGCGAGGCGAGGTACGGGAGAGCCCGGGACCCACGTCGAGATCTCGTTCCGGTGCTGCCAAAGAAGCTAATAGTAACCGTTGCTTAGGGACGTCGCAGACATAGCATCTGCAAGCAACGTACGCGCATAGGCTCTCCCTTCTCCGAATAATCGATGATCCAGAGGTTCAAGCGAGCCCTGGTAGCCGCAACATACAGAGACTTGAGCTGCAGCCAGGCACACAGATCAGTAATGCTACTTCGTCAAAACAACTGTAACACACCTCACGACAAAGGCCATGGTGTTTGATTTCATCGAAGGTAGGACGATGGATCGTCATGCCGTCTGCCTCGGCTAGCACAAGGCGCCACTGAGAAGCTCCGACCGTTGAGTCCGCAAAGAAGTTGTATAGGACAACCTGAGAGGGTTGAGACCGAGCGAAGCCGCCAAGGCATGGATGACTTACATCTTCGAACTCCAGCCCTTTGGTATCGTCGAGAGTCCTGCATGCGCAGTTGAACGTTCAACCTCGACACCCATGAGAGAGATGGCATACATGATGATGCCTATGTCACCTAGTTCCTGATACAACCTTTTAACTTCTTCAGGATCTCTGACGATGATGCCTGCAAATTATCAGTACAACAAACAAGGATGTGCACATTGAACACACATTGCTTTGCGCCGAACTCGATTGCACAACCGCTATACAGAGCATTAGTCAGGACACGATGTACTGTTAAGATTGTCCACTCACCTATCGTCCGACAGGAATTCATCGAATCGTGGTGTCGCGCCACTGCCACCACTAAAGAATGTGGGCTTGAGGCCGTCCATGAGACCCTTCTCCTCTTTCAGCGAATCGATCGTGTATGGCCAGAACCTCGAAATTAGCCGGACGATCGTGTTCGCACACTTGACGATTCCTCCGTGGGAACGGTAGTTCTTCGTCAGCTGGAATGTCTCCGAGTTCGATGCCTTGCTTCCCTTCTATCGCGGCGTTCAGCACTCGGTCGATCCCTGGCTAAAAGACGCCATGCTCGCACCTCCAACCTGTACATGAAAGCTTTCAACTCATTGAACCGGAATGAGCTTCCTGCGCTGATCGTCTGAGCTGTGTCGCCTGCCCAGAATACACCGTCTGGCCGTTTACATATGAAGCGCAAGACTAGACAGGCATGAGCAAGGTTGTAGGCACCGCGGGACTAAATGGGGCGAACTGAAGGTATCCACAAGGAGATTGTCTTGGACTTCGTCGATGTAGCTGACATGACTCTCCAATTAGCTCATCATCTAAACAAGAACCAGCTGCCTTACATGTAATCCACCTTCTTCCCAGGAATACCATGTTGCAGAAGGTTCTGAATGAGCGCGTGCGTCCTTCACCATCGTCAGTTGTCAGTCCCAGCTGACATCGATACCCAACTAAATACATTACCTATCAGCGGCGTCCGCCTGTCCTGCCCTTTTTTTGGCCTTGACGTAAGACTCAAAAAGACTGTAGACGGTCTCGCGATTTCCGCTGAAAGCCGTGACCCGATCGCTGAGGGTTCCGTAGCTTTGCCTGTCCAGAACGCCGTTCCCACTCTTCAACGCGAGCTCCGAGCCCTTGATGGTACCTGCCGTGGATTAGTCAAGCAGCAGCTAGCCGACTCAACACTCACCAATAAATTCAGAATAGACTGAGGAAGGCTCTGTGTATGGCGTATTTAGCGTGGACGGAACGAGATAACGTGGCGCAGACTCACCGAGCCCCTTGGTGAGTCCGTAAGGGAGCTTCCGCCAGAATGACTTGAGAAATGTGCGATACGAGATCAGATTATCGGGAACGCGTCGCAAGCTCTCCTGACTTTGCGTTTCCGGGTCTCTCTGGAAGATCCGTCCTTTCCTTGAGCCCTCTTGCTCGTCGACGAGCTTGTTGAAATCAGCAGCAAGGAGTCGATAGAGCTAAGGAGGGTCAGCTATCCTTGATCATTGTATGATACCGTAGAGCCGTACCTGATCAGTCGTTAGGAAGAGAGGAAAATGGTCCTCTGTGAGATCCGAGAATTTCTGGGGCAACAAGCTATGATGACGGGCCTCCTCATCCTTGTCCACCATAGCAAACTCCGCGCTTCCGTCACGGCATCTCTCGACATTAGGGGATTGGGGCATAGCGTGACCTTCAACCTCGACGGCGAGCACCATCTTCTTGAAATACTCTTCAACCTTCTCGGCAAGCGACCGCGACTGCGTCACGAAGAGCTGCCGAGGTCTCACTACCACCGCATCTACGTCTAGGTCATCCTTGAAGGTGCGATACATCCGTTCAATGCCAATCATCTTGAATACCATGGTAGTCGTTTTCCTAGAGGACTACCGTCAGACCTATTCGCCCCTCGGGAGCCATTCACTACCCTACCCTGTGCCACTACGCCCGTAGACGAAGCACGAGCCAGGGTGCTTGACGATCATTTGCTCTTGAGGCCTAGATAGACGATTTGATACTTAACTGTTGTACAAGCATAGTAATAACGTACGACATGTAGAAAGGATGGTTGATGTCCTTGTCCGAGATAATACCTTGAATAGTCGGTAAGTCGTACCGCCACAACACGTCGTACAAGAATTGGATATACCATTCAAGAATGCCTGTCGAAGGAGTACGCATTAGACCCGCCATTCCCCTAAGAACACCCCAGAACATACCTGAGAGAACGGAACAAACTTATCGGAGCTATCAGGGAGGATGTGGAAAACTTGAACAATGGATTTACACACTGTGAAGCCCTCGGACTTACCGCAAAAGGTTTTGGAGCTGCGAAAATGCTTAGATGAGAGTCTGAACCACGGACATAGTATCAGACGTACCTCCTGCTTGTCATCAGCGCTGAGATCAGGGTATTGCAAACCAAGCTCCTCGCTGTCTTCTTCTTCTTCGACAGTTCCTGAAAGCCATACCGCAGGCAAAATGACGTCGCTTCCCGGGGTTCTCGGGCTGCTACGGTAGATGCACCTATGAAGAAGGCCACCTGAATTCGAGAAAATGCGGTTTGTCAGGTGGCAGAGACCCACCTTTTGCGATACTCCCGGCCGCCATTCGCCGCTGAGCGTGACACGGCATCCCAAAAGCGCTTTCCATGCATTTGAGCATGGGTATACACTCCGTAGATGTGAAGAACTAATCGTCGTGAGCGACACAACCAGGGGGATGCTCATCTGAATGTGTTACCTTGAGTGACCACCTAGATAAACCAGCGTTGGGATTGAATAACGCATATACAAGGTGCTATGGTCGAACTTACATCGGAATCATACTCTTGTTGACAGTCGACACGGTACTGCAGGGGTTGAGACACGCCGGTACGGCTAGATGTAAGGATCGCTCACCACTAGCCGCGTATCGCCGGTCATCTTCGCTTCGAAAATCGGCAGCCCGCTGTCAGACCCAATGAGACGTTTCTGGTTGTCTGCTGAGAAGTGACCGAGCGAGAGTTCTCTGGAGGCGTTGCGTCAGATGACAGGTCGAAGAGAATTGGCGCGAGCGTACTTGAGCTTCTTGATGATAATGTCAAAAAGCTTCGGATCCTTCTTACGTGTATCGCGAAGGTCCTTCTCCGCGCGCTGTGGCACGACAAGTCTCCATGGACCGAATCCGTCAGGGCTGTCGAAGTAAAGCGCGGCCCTCAACGGCTGCACCGCTGGGTAAGCAGACGGAAGGTCCGGCTCTACTTCAACAGTGGTGAAGGTATCTTCGACTGGGGCAGGAACTTGCGCGTCCCCAGTTGCTGTCTGTGCTTGTTCAGCGGATATGGTAGGAATGTAACGCAGTCGGACGTGTTCCGCATGTTCAGATGCCCGCAACGCATTGAGATAGGTCTGTACGGCGGTTGAGATATCATAACTAGGTCAGAACTGAGGGTTACGTACCAGGAGGATAAAACGCTGGTCTTGGAGGATTTGACGAGATAGATCAAGTGCATCCTCCCTGCTCTGAGGGGCAGCCCGAATCCCAAACCTCAAGAAGGGTTCCTCGTCGACGTTTGGCTTCCTCTCCGCCCGTCTGGCCTTCTTAGTTTGCTTCTGCGAGGTACGCTTCGACTGGCGTATGTCTTGATGAGATACGGGCTCCTCGGGGTCTTCCATGCAGCAGATTATCGCCAAGGCGGCGACGACGGGGCGTGCTAGCGCCACATCGCGCTGGGACTGATCGAATGCAGGAACCTGGAATGAGCCGCAATAGATAGATAACTCTTGAAGGAGTCTGCAACCCAGTGATGCGCAAAAATCGACTGCTGTTGAAGGGAAGGTTTCGAGCAGCCAGGAAAGAAGCACGTTGTAGGACTCCTCAGACAAGGCTAGAAAATAGATTGAGCAATTTATCGCCCTGTAGGGCAGCTATCACGTACCATTGACAAACAATTCAAATAGGCAGGGTATATCCAAGATATCTTCGAGCAAGTGCTGCGTATCGATGGCAGGATTGACGAGGTGGCTCTCGAGGAGACCTATGGCGCCCTCAAACGACACCTCGTTCCGCATGATCTCGGGGTCAAGCAGATTCATGTCCAGTTTTACATGAATCCGCTTGTCTTTGGTGGGTTGTTCAGTGTTTAGTCGCATGGTAGTGGCCGTTGTACGATGGTATTACCGTGGAAGTTCGGTGCGTTCCATCACTCGCGAGAGCAAGCTTTATATTGGGCGGGTCCTGCCTCATGTATGGGAACGTCCGAAGAGCAATCTGTCCTCAAATGGAATACTCAATCAGCTAAGAGGGCTACATAAGGTCTAGGAATGATCAAGCTTCAAGCTTCAAAGATTGTACAGCAAGTCACTTGCCAAAGTTTGTACGAATAGGCGCACGATCCTCTTGATGTCTGCATAAAGCGTGATGCGCTATAAGTAAGATATCCATGTCGCACACAGTGTACATCGAACATGTAAATGCAAGAAAGACTAGGCTCGTCGTGCCAAAGACTGAAGCTTGAAGTGGGTCATGGCGAAGAGTCGAGAACGCGCCGACGCGTTCCCTTCCCGCCGGCGCTCGCGCATTCCCCGCGTCTACGTAAGGCAGGCAGTTCTCACGGTCGTGAGCGAGTGCGGCAGGTGCAATCATCCTCAAAGCTGCACGTTAGCAATCTCTACACACCTTCGCCGGTCGTCTTCACTGTCTTCCGTTCTGTAGGTACACTGCCTACGACCAGAAACCCACTTCCACGACCGTACACGAGCCAACATGGCAGAGACACCTGAACTCATCCGCATTCCGAACCCGCCACTACCTACAGTCCGCCAACCCGCGTCCTACGACGAGTTTCGCGGAACGGGAACACCGCTGATTATCGACAATGGCTCCACGAACCTGCGCTTTGGGTTTGCTACCTCTAGCAGCCCTGTAAGCGTGCCAAATGTCATTGCCAAGTTCAAGGACAGGAAGCAGAACCGGCCCTTGATCCTTATGGGGGAAGCGGTGGACATCGAAAGTGGGGCCAGGAGTCAGGCGAGGTATCCTTGGGAGGGCGATGTCTTGTTGAACTTTGACGCGTTGGTGAGTGCCGTTCTCTGACTTTGGCTCGCATCTGGTGGGAGATTGCCCTGACCCCTTGGTGTGGCGCCTGTGTACATCGCGTCCACTTAATGGATTGGTTCCCATTTCGCCGCCTTGCATGCTATTTTGTGGATCAGAAAGTGACAACAGAATAACCAGTGATTATGCGGGGACATAGGAGAACGCTTTGGATTATGCTTTCATCCACCTCGGAATCGACACCCCCACAATTGAACATCCCGTGTTCATGACAGAACGACTAGCCTCCCCGCTTCACTCTCGTGCATGTGAGTGTCTTCGAACTTCATATTACGTGTATTCTCAATGGTAGGCTCGTAGTAACGTCGGAGCTCCTGTTCGAGCTCTATTCCGTCCCGTCATTGGCATACGGCGTCGACTCTGTGATGTCCTTCTACCACAACAACTTGCCTTCTCCCCCAGTTCCATTCACCTCTGATGGTATTGTCTTGTCCTTCAATACCGCCTCAACATCCGTGATCCCTATGCTGAACGGTAAGGGGATAATGAGCCATGCAAAGCGGTATGTGCCCCGTTCTATACCTTTGGTCAATGTCTTGACGCGTCGTTCAGGATACCTTGGGGCGCAACTCAAGCGAATGAGTACCTTCTCAAACTGATACAGCTGAAATACCCGACTTTCCCTACGCGCGTCACCACCGCTCAAACAAACGTGGGATACCCCTTCACCGCGCGTCAACTGGCATACTCACGCACTTGCAGTGGCTATTCCAAAACCTCTGCGAATTCTCCGTGGATTACACCGGTCTCTTGCGGAGACTGAAAGACCCAGCGCAGATGCGAGCACACGAGAAGGTCATACAGTTCCCGTTTGCTGCTCCGGCCGCGGAAGAAAAGACGGAAGAGGAGCTGCAGAAGATAGCAGAACGCAGAAGGGAACAAGGTAGGAAGCTCCAGGAACTGGCTGCGAAAGCGCGCGAAGAGAAGGTAAGCAACTGTCTGTCTGGGACAAAAACCGTGGACTTACAAGCGACGAAACATAGCTCCAACAGAAGGAGGCGGATTTGCAGTACCTCACGACCTTGCGAGAGAGACGCGAAGAGGAGAACAAGAAAGACTGGGCTGTATGTTTGTTTCAGCTATCGGATGCTCATATGCTGAGAATTGGCTACATAGAACACGCTAAGGGAGGAGGGATTTGACAACGATGCCGCGCTTGATGGTGCCATTAAGAAACTAGAGGGCGACCTCAAGAAGGCGCGCAAGAAGGATGCGGACGGTGATGAGATGCAGGAGGAGCCGCCAAGCTTCCCGCTCGTCGATGTCCCGGACGAAGAGGCATGTCCTACAGCCCAAGCATGCTCCCTATTGCTGATCTTGGCTTGCAGCTCGACGAGGAAGGGCTTAAAGAGAAGAAGAAGCAGCGCCTCATGAAAGCCGGGTTCGAGGCGCGTGAACGCGCGCGCAAGGAAAAAGAGCGTGAGCGCGAGGAGCGCGAGGCCGAGGAGCGCAAAGAGGAAGAGGAGCGTGAGCTGGACCTCGGGGCATGGGCGACGCGGATGCGCAAGGAGCACGAGGCGATCATGAACAGGATCAAGGAGCGCGGACGGCGCAAGGCCGCGCTGAGCGACCGCAAAAGTGCCGCGGCGCAGGCGCGTATGAAGAGCATCGCGAACCTTGCTGCGGACGAGCGCGTCCCCAAGCGGAAGAGGAAGACGGGCTCAGGTGAGCCTTGTTTCCTTGGTGAAGTTGGGCGAACACTAACTGGCTCGCGCAGAGGACACGTTTGGCGCAGACGATGCTGACTGGGCCATTTACCGCAAGATTGTACGTGCATTCGTACCACGGGTGTCGTCAGGCTAACGGGTCTGCAGAACACTGCGGCAGAGTCCTCAGACGAGGAGGAAGACCTCGTCAACCTCCAGACTGTCGAGCAGAAGCTGCTGGCGTTCGACCCGACGTTCACGATGGAACACACGCATGCATCGCTGACGTCACAACGAGGCGCACTCATGCAGGCTTTCAGGCCACAGTACGACGAGGGCAACGTCGAAGGTAACTTTCTCAACTGCTGATCTCGCACGAGGCCTGAGCTGTCTCGACAGGCAAGGCCCGCATCCACCTCAACGTCGAGCGGTGGCGCGTCTGCGAAGCGTGGTTCTCGCCAAGCATGGCGGGTGTCGACTCCGCGGGGATCGGCGAGGTCCTGCAGAACATCCTCGGACGCTTCTCCGACGCTGAGAAGGGGCGGCTCGTGAACGTACGCCGCACGCCGCACGCTTCTCTGCCGCCTTCCGTGTCCCACTGATGACGCCTTCTAGAACGTGTTCGTGACGGGCGGCCCATCGCAGCTCAAGGGCCTCATCCCGCGCCTGCACTCCACCCTGCGGCCGATCCTCCCACCGGACATGCCGCTCCAGATTGTGCGCGCCGCAGACCCATTCAACGACGCCTGGCGCGGCATGGCAGACTTTGCGCAGACGGAGGAATTCCCGCGCGTCAGCGTCACGAAGGCCGAGTACGAGGAGTGGGGCGGGGAGCGCATCAAGCGGTGGTGGGGTGGCAACTGGAATTCCTCGGTCCCGATGTGAAACAGGTCGACCAGGTCTAGTCTACGATAACAGAGCAGATCTTTGTTGTTCCGGATACGGGAGTCATTTCTTGGCGTAAAATAATAGGTTAGAGTGAAATACATTGAGAGAAGACCGACCGCTGGCAAGAGGCACGATAGGGAATCACCCATACAAAACACACAAACAAGGAAAGTACGTTGTCCATGTTGAGTTCTATTAACAGCAAGGGCCGCTCGTTTGCGTGGCGGGCTGGTTGACTTGCACCGAGCTTCCACCGGTTGCACCGCCAGCGCCGCCACCTGCGGCTGAGTCCGCTTGTGAGTCGATGAGCCGCGTCTTGATGTCCCTGTGGTGTACTACATTCGGCCGTCGCCCGCAAAGCGAGGGATGACGCACGCACCTTGCCAGCGTAAAGAACGCCTCCTCTACACCCTCGTTGACCTTCGCAGACGTCTCCATGAACTTGATGCCAAGTTCCTCTGCGAGTGCTCGGCCCTGCTCCTCCGTCACAGCGCGCTTGTCCGTCCAGTCCGACTTGTTACCGATGAGAATCTTGTTGACGCCTTCCGAGGCGTGCTGCTCAATGTTGGCGTGCCATGTCTTGATGTCTGCGGCGGACTAGGGGTCAGCGCACAGCCCAGGTGGAGCACGCGGGCAGACGCACTGTTGAATGACCGCTCGTCTGTCACGTCGTACACGAGGAGAATACCCATGGCGCCGCGGTAGTACGCTGTCGTGATCGTCCGGAAGCGTTCCTGTCCTGCAGTGTCCCACTGCGAGAGGGCGTCAGTCGGGCGAGCATATAGGACGTCATCGTCGAGCGGCCGCCACATACAATCTGGAGCTTGATGCGTTTGCCGTCGAGCTCAATCGTCCGAATCTTGAAGTCGATGCCGATGGTCGTGATGAACGAGGGTGTCCATGCATCGTCACAGAAGCGCAGCAGCAGGCAGGACTTGCCGACACCTGGACGGCGCAGAGCAATGGGTGAGCAGCAGTCAAGCCTGGGAGCAGTGTCCAGGGCTAACCAGAGTCACCAATAAGCAGGAGCTGACGGTTCGGGCGGTCAATGCAGGGTCTGCAGACATGGGACGCACGGGCAGTGCTTACCTTGATCAAGAAGTCGTAGTGAGGCGGCGGCATGGTCCTGTGATTCCGCGGAAATTGAGCAAAATGTGGAACAAGGTCCTACGAGCGGGGTGCCGAGTTTCCTAACCGATTGTGAGATGGGTGACGAGGGCGGAGGCTGGCCGGATAGTGGAGGTGGAGAAGGCGAGACCTGGGTGGGACACCGCTGCAGGCCCGTCGTACGTGGGGGCAACAAGCGCCGCCACGTGCTCCGCTCTGTGACCGCGTGATGCGCCAAGCGCGCTGCGTTGCCTGCTCAGCGCTAGCGCTCACGTTCGACGGCCATGAACGTTGAACGTTTGCACTCGTTTTTCGCGACGTTGTAGGTTGATGTCGAAGCCACTTCGAGGTTCTGCTATTATTATCCTGTCTTACTATGACCGTCTTTTGGCTGCCTTGGCGTTTTCAACCCTATAGATGAGCACTGGCATATTACTCGGTACATGACTTGCTGAAACTCATACCAAGCTCTATATAGCAATGGAGGAGTAACCCACTTAGAACTGCGATCAATATCACACACGAGGGGATAAGGTACATAAGGCGAGAGCAGGAGTTCCACACGAGGTTTTGTTTTCCCCCAACCAGCTCGACGCAACAATGGAAGGCCCTAAAGCCTTGCACTTGCAACAAAAGCGCGTCAGACTCGACCCGGATATATTCGATGCATCTGCGCTTGCCGACGAGATGAACCTCGACATTGCCGTTGGCATCGTCGAGTCCCATCTCGCCAACGCGGTAGTCGACACAATCCACATCCTGTCCCAATTGTTGGCCCAGAAGGGGCTCTTCGAATACATCGTCTCAGGTGATTTCACGCGCGTTAGGGTGATTAGCTGTACGCTGAGTCTCTCTTCCATCTTCACAGTGCTATCTCCGAGTTCGTATGCCTCCTTGGAAGCGGCCTCTCTTGCAACGTTCTGTACGGCCGCTAAGGAGTTTGGGAGGTGTTTTGCGCATACCTTGCTACAGCACCTTGCAACCTACTTCAGCGCACATCTCCCGTCGGCAGATGCTTGCAGACACGCAGAGGCGGTCGACTCTGCGCCACAAGCGCTAGGCCTCCTCGCACCCCTCTGCGATGACCTCGCAGAGGCGATAGAGGTTGGAAACAATGAACAACAAGGCAAGGGCAAGGCTAAGTGCCTCTCACGAAGTGTGGCGAAGCAGCAGAAGCGCGCAGCAGAGATGCCTTCATTGAACAAGTCCGTCTTCGCACAACTCAATGTCGATAGGCCGACGAGTAGGGACCAAGTGCCTAGAGCTGTGAAGGAGATCCTCGCAGCGCAGAAAGAGATTCTGAAGGTGCGCTCAGTTCTCATGCAGCGCGAAGCATTCACTTACACGACCGCGCAATCTTCAGGACTATCTCCAGGCTCTTCGTAACCCAGTGTACGCCGAATCTATCAGAGACACGTGTATCCCAAAATCCACTACCGCCTCTGCCGTTTACGGGCAGAACTCGAACGAGGTGGAAGCGCGAGGTCTACCCTCGTCGGATGCGACCGAAGCACTGAGGGGCGCGCTTTGTCTCCCAAGTGCTGACGGATTTGGAGCGTGGCGCGTCTTCCTGCCTCAACGAGCGCAAAAGGACCTGAAGGTCTTCGGGAAGCGAAATCCGCCGCTATATGAGATTGTAATGAAGAAACTCAGGTATGGCGCTCATGACTCGAACTTCCTTCGGCATATCCTCACTCCCTGCGATCAGGGAGCTATCCCATGGGCTCTTCTCTGCGGACAATCAAAAACGATTGGATGGGCCGAGCAACAATAGTGTGCCGATATACGAGGCAAAAATGACCGGAGATACAAGGCTTGTGGTGAGTTCAGTCGTACACCCTGCCGCTCTGCTCCTATATTGACTTCCCCGCAGTATCAAATACATTGTGTGCAGGAGATTGAGTCTGAGGTAAGTCTTCGCTACCCACCGACAGTCTCCCAATCCATACAATATCGATGCAACTCAGGTCGAGACACAAGGTTTGCGGATTTGAATACTAGTGCAGATTCTTCGTCGTTCTGACAGCACATACAGTCATCTGGGTCTACGGAATCTATACCCATGCCCAGCTACACGGGCCGCGCTTCTGGTCTGCTATGTCTCAGAAGATCTCTGGTGCTGGTGCGGAGTATCGACACAGGTGCGCATACAAGCCAGACCCACTACTACCTGGTCTCGTAACGTTTTCCACTAGGTGTAAGCCGCAGCGCTATCGTGGTGGTGCGGCGGTCCTGCCTCTGTCGTGGCCGCCCAAGAAGGTGCATCTCCAGAACGAGGAGATCGACTTACCGGACCTCAGCATCAAGGATAAGCGGGAGGTAGGTGTTGCAGACGACGTTGATATTTCTAAGCTGATAATTTGTCTGCCAACCCCTCAGCTCCAAGCGCTGCTTGTGTAAGTAAACATACACCAAGCAGGTCACACACGAGAGGCTGAATTGACTCGCTCGCAGCTCCGAGAAGTTCGCAGCTTTCACTCAGGTAAGGGCGCAAACGGATCTTCGAGTTTGACTCAATTGACGTGATCTTACAGGATCTCCTCTTCTGTTCGCAACTCTGTCCTCGTAGTCTTAGGTGTTGCTCTCACTGATGATACTGTAGCAATTACGCACGACGAGGATGTCGCACCTCTTTTCCAACTGTCGTATGTATCTAGTGATGACGCATCCAGAGTTTGAGCTTACTCCAACTCTACAGACCAGAAGAGCAGACAATTGTCCTGCACGCAGGATCTTGCTTCGTCATTGGCCGTAGCGGCACAGGGTGCGTAGCGAGTTCTGTTCAAATCCCTCGTACTCATAGATCGATGACCTGTTAATTCCAGGAAAACTATGACCATGGTAATCAAAATGGTCGGAATCGAGCGAATGTGGAGTATACGACGCCATGCAGGAGCAATACCTCGCCCTCGCCAAATCTTCGTGACCCAGTCTGCCATGCTGGCAGACAAGGTAAAAGAGTACTACGAGAGGATGACCGCTTTCTTCGAGGCCAGAGACATGGTTAGGGATAACCGTGCGTATGCCGTCACAGATGGTCCCGACGGCTACCGGGTGTCTGGGCTGTACGATCGTGACGAAGAAGAGGAATATCGTGAGGACTTGCCGAAGAAGTTCTCGGAACTCACCGATGAACACTTCCCACTTTTCCTTACCTACCATCGAGTATGTTCTAATTTGATACTCAGATATCAGGCGAAATAACAGTCTTCCCAGGTTTGCCGATTGCTCGAGGAAGACTTCATGGATATTGACGAAGACATACGCCGGCGGGACCGGGCAACCTCTGATCATGACGACCAACCGACTAATGAATATATGCTGCAAAGCCGACCGTCGTTTATCTCCTATGCAACATTCCTGGAATCGTATTGGGCTCATTTCCCGGAGTATCTCACCAAGAGGCTCGGTACGTTATGTCCGCGTACGCTGAGCATGGCGCTGTTGACATCGCGGGCCAGATCCTTTCCTTGTCTTTTCGCAATTCATGGGTGCGTCTGTTATGGTGGCGTGAGAATGTGTTGGTAACACTTCTCCAGGAGTCATCAAGGGATCCAAGCAAGCACTGAAAAGCAACGACGGATACCTCGATAGAGCGACTTACATGGAGGCTGGTTGCGACAGCAGTGTGCCGATTAGCTGCAAGGGCACTATCTACAACTTGTTCGAGCTGTATACCAAGCGGAAAGCGCTCAAATCGGAGTATGATGCAGCTGACCGGTGTGTCCGCTTCTCATCTATATCACAGACTCCAACTGAAGCAAACAGGACACGAGCCTTGGTGCAGCGCCTGCGCCAGAGCGAGACGGTTCTGGGAACGAAGGCTGACTACACGTAAGTGGCTTGGAACAGTGTTGATCGATATTTGCACTCATTCTTGCGTCAATCTCGTAGATATGTAGACGAGGTCCAGGATAACTTGCTGGCTGACGCCGAAAGTACGATCCATTCCTATCTACCCTGCTCTTGCACTCATCCTTCCTCTTCGTAGTATTGCGCACCATTTGTCGACGTCCTGAAGGCATGTTCTGGGCGGGCGACACTGCTCAGACAATCAGCGCGGGAAGCTCCTTCAAGTTCAACGAATTGAAGGATACTATCTTCCAGCTCGAGGTGCGCATGAGATCGCTCTTAGCGCAATAACTTTCTCAACCCACCACTTAGGGGCAGACAAACACACATAATCCTGGGTACTTCCACCTGAACCGCAACTTCAGATCCCATTCCGGCATTGTCCAAGCTGCTCAAACCATCATTAGCATCATTGTCAAATTTTGGCGGAATAGTATTGACGTGCTAGAGGAAGAGAAGGGCCTGATTGAAGGCCCCAAGCCTCTCTTCATCGGCGGCACCGACGACTCAAGGATGCCCCATTTTATTCAGTTCATGCGTAGTGCGAAGTATGTTCCCATGTCGAGATGTCCAAGCGCAGGCTAAGTTAGTCTACTCAGCCGAGATGTCCCAATTGAATTTGGGGCCCAACAATGTGAGTATCTTTGACACCAGTTTGCGGCTGGCAATAATCCACTCTATCAGGCATTCTCGTCCGAAATGACGCTGCCAGAGACGAGTTACGCCGCAAGTTCGGTAGTGTTGGGGTCATCTTGTGAGTTTTCTGCATAAAATGGGCGTCCTAGTTGCTCATAAAAAGCTCTGTTGCAGGACACCGTACGAAAGCAAGGGACAAGAATTTGAGGATGTAGGTCTTCGATTTGACGATGATCATCCCAGTGTCTGCCATTAACTGTGCTACACAGGTTCTTTTGTACAACTTCTTCTCCGACTCCACCATTAGCGCATCCCAGTGGCGAGTTCTCCTCAACTGCCTCCCCCAGGACGACAGGCTGTTCCGGTGTTTGATGATGTGAAACACCATGGACTCTGTTTTGAGGTGCGGGTCCTGCTCGTAATATCAACGCCTCAGGTCTTGATCTTCACTACAGCTGAAATGCCTCTATGTCGCGGTGACACGTGCACGATCGAACCTCTGGATAGTGGACTATTCTACGAATGGTGAAACCATGCAAGTGAGTCTTCAGATGGATCCGTATTATAAGCTGTCGTCCATTTAGCCGGCCTGCAGCTTCTTTGGTCACAAAGAAATCAAATTGAGGTTTGGACTCCTGGGACTGAGGTTCCTCGCCTCGCACAAGACTCATCACATGAGCAATGGGCTGACACTGCGGAAGCCCTGTTCCACAAGAAGAACTACAAGGAAGCTGTGCTCGCCTACAGTCGTGCAGGAGAGAAGTACGCGCTCCATCGGGCAATATCAGAGGCGCACAGTCTGCGAGAAACCGCTCGTCGAAAAGCCGCGAGCTCTCATGCAGATGATCCTTCTTCCGTCACAACTTTCATCCAGGCAGCAGAAGCCTTCCGTTGTGTCGCTCATGGAAGCACCGCAGATAGGAAGATTTACCTCCGGCAGGCTGCAGATTGTTACATCCGCGCCGACGACCATGACAATGCCGCAGAGTGCTATGAGAACGCCGATCTCTATACTGTTGCAGCTCAGCATTACCGATTGGCCGGACGCTTTGACGACGCCGTCAGGGTAGTCCAGACCTTCACGGTCGATCCCGTAATCGCACAGAAGTTAATTCATGTGGCTGCGTTTTTTTATCTAAGAAACGGCCAAATCAAGTGAGTTCGAGCACTGATTTCATCGGACGAATCCTCATGAAACGATCACCATCAGCAAGGCGCGGAGTGTATTAGGTTCTGTTGGCAGAGACGTGCACGAATACGTCGATACCTATGGCCCGGATAGCGCGAAGGCTGCGCTCCTCGAGGAGTCAGGGCGAGATGCTGAACTCGTGCGTTTTCATCTAGACAACAGTAACTTGTCCCAAGCTGTCTCCGTCTGTTCGAAGAATGGAGTGAGCCTCCAAATCCAGGAGCAAGTTGCGGCTCACATTATGGCAGAGTTCTGGAAGTTCGCAACGCTGGTCAATTGCGCTTTCGATATTCGAAACAAGCGTTTCGCTTCGCTACACTCCCTCGTCTCCAGATTGTGTCTTGACCTTCTTCCTCTTGGTCAACGAATGGAGGTTAGTACTGTGTACGCCCTGACTTCTTTAGTGTTATGCTCACGGATGAGTCGCGCAGCTGCTGGTCTTACCAACACTCGCGTCTAACAATACAGACCAACTGCTTCGACTTGGATTTGATCTACTTGGATGCGGCCGTGAGGCGGAGGCACTGCTCTGTCTCGACCAAGCGTACATGCACGATTCCTGGGAGATCAGGTGCACTCCTGTGCTCGCTGTCCAAGAACGTCTCGACCAATTATTTCGCTACGCCAATGTTCTGGAAGGCCTAATCTACGACCCAAACATTGCCGTAAATCCCGTTCTCCATCAGCTCTTCGCTATCCAACCTAGTGCAACTCAGTATCGGGTTCGTAACGATTCTCCTCTATGCTTGGTGCCCGACATCCAGGCTCTTTTACGGCGCCAGGGAGCATCGAAATATGCCATCGTGGATCGTCGGACCCTTGCGTCGTCCCTCCGGGGTCTGCTTGAATTTCACCTGTCATCTCGCGTCCGGCCGGCGATCGATGCCTGCAAGAAATGCAAGGCCCTCACTGTCTGTCTCCAATTCACTCTGGAAGGCCGGTGCAAGGTCGGGGGCGACTGCGATCGGACACATACCACCACTACTTTTGACGAGCACGCCTACAATGCTCGAGTATCACTGCATGCTACGATTATCCGCATCTATCATACCCTCAGAGGCATCGAAGCATGGTCAACCCGTCAAGAGCAGCAAAGGTGCGCGATATTGGCTGTCATAGAAGCAACTAATGAATAACAGCCGTGCAATGTAGGTATTGGCTCATTCGTCTCAAGGATGTTCTTCACCCGCCGATCTCTATGTTCGGAAGCCTGGTCAACAGCGGCGAAAGTCTTCCTGCAGACGCTGTGAAGGTCATCTCCGCTTGGCTGTCGGATAGCTTGTTTAAGACAAACCGCGATCCGTCTTACTTCTTGAACGACCTCTTCCGGTTCGCTTTTATGTCTAACTCCATGGTGGCCGACTACATTCCTGCAGGTGCTTTCCGTGCTCCGTGCCTATCAGATATTGGGCCAGACTGGCTTCTGCGTGGGGAGGATCAAGTCGACATTGTCCAAGACTTCCTCAGGTTCGTGGCGAAGGCAGATACGGCACTCAGCAGTGCCATTCTCATGACAAGGCAAGTAGTCTGTGCCCTGTGCTTGGGCTTCCCTCCTCTGACCACTACGGCTTCGCCTACCAGGCATATAATCGAAGGAAAGCTGCGGATTGACGTCGGCCTCCTGTGCGATCTGCTAGATACTCTGTGCGGTACACTCGTGATCGCTCGGCGTATCAAACAAGGGGGCAACTTCCATGGACTCACATTCCCTGCAAGCTGGTTTCAGCGATTAGGGAATTTATTCGATGGTCTTTGTCCGAACGATATCAAGCTCGGCTGGATGTACCTCGAGTTTGTGAAGACGTTACTGGGATATCTACAGTCACAAGCTGGTGAGAAAGTTGTCCTGTCAGTGCGGTAACCCAGCCTGAAGCACACATACAGATCATCTGCGACTCGGGTCAGGCCAAACAGGACCTCTGTTTGCTCTCAGGAATGCCTACATTGCGCGAATGTAAGTTGAGCCGTTAGCCAGGTCTCACTTTACTCATCGAAGGGTTGTAGTTGCTACAATATCTCTTACCGTATGTGCAGTCATTCCTGTACCCAGACTGATGCCCTAACTATACATTCGTTCATCTAGTCGGATACAATTTGCGCGATGAGCAGCTGCGCTCTAGTATTGTGCAAGTTGTTACCTCGTTGAAGCCAGCTCCAGGAAGACAAGTTGAACGTTTCCCGCGCATATATCAAAGGTTAGTTTTTCACGAAGAGGCGTCTTTAGTCACTACAGCCTTACCTAGGTTCGCAACTGCACGACGCTGGTCAGATCTTGTCCACGCAATCCGAGAGAATTCCTTGGGCGGCACGGCAGACCCACTCGTCGAGCTCCTGAATGCCGCAAGAACCGCTCCGCTTCCATCCTACACTCACCGCGTTGTGTATCGCGAGTCAACCGAAATCCCTCGCCTTCTGGAGACCTACCTCGCATCAAGCTTCACCACCTCGCGCTGTAACAATCCGCGTAATGGAAAAGCAGAAGATATCACGCATCATGACCACCGTCTAGAAGTAGACCCAGAGGATGCCATCACCAGCATGACCGACGAACAGCATGAGAAGCTCGTATTCAAGAACGTCCAAGAAGCCAAGGTTTACTCTGAGAAAGACTTCGAAGCAGTCAAGAACGCTCTGAACGTTTGCAGGTCTGCTCGTACCACCCCCTTGAAACGCAACAAGATCAGCGGACGGTTCTCTGACCTATTCGCGCGCGAATGCAAAGCATTTCTTGTGGCAGCGGCAAACGAAGGTTGGAACGGGAGCGGTATCTCGAGAAGAGTGTTCTTCTGGGCGTATCCCCATCTCGCTGTTGCTACGAAGGGAATCATAAACTACCTTAGAGCCAAGAAGACAGGCGTCAAGAAACAACTCGCAGATCAGACGACGAGCCACCTCGAGCTGGACAACCTCATGCACGAGATGACCACGCTGGTGTAAGCACGTCGTAGCTCTATTTGCGCATATTCTGACACATTGTCACGCAGAACTCTGCTGAAGGTCGTCGAACCACTCTCGAGGGCTGTAGAGCCTCGCCGCGACATCTTCGGAATGAAATACCGTTGCATTGAGGCGAGGACAAAGCTCGCGAACGACATCGAAAACTTCATGTCTCGACAGGACCTCCCCGTAGATCTCGCGAACGAGTGGGGCAGTATTGTGCAGACCGGGCTCAAGGGCATTCGACTTCACAAGGGTCCACTCGTCAAACAGAAGAAGCCGCTGCTTGTCATTGACGACGAGGAGTTGATCTGGGGAGCGTAATGGCTCCTGGGCTCATTTGACCAAAGTTTATCGTGTATATATCAACATATTCCGTCTCGTATTCCCTTTACGAAACTACGACGGCGAGCAGTTGCCCTCCACGAGGTGAATCAGACATGAGATGCAGCGTACGTCCATGTCACCGAATTGCGACTGTGAGAACAACATACCGGATTTGTCTCATGCATCAATCCGGGTCGTAGCCGCAGGCGGTCGCCTCCTGCCCATCCTGCAGTCGCGCTCGTGGTAGTCTCCGATCTCAGATGCCGCAGATGGTGTGAGATGAGTGACGAGAGCGGGGGTTGGCCGGATAGTGGAGGTGGGCAAGGCTAGACCTGGGTGGGACACCGCTACAGGCCCGTCGTACGCGATGTACGTGACCCGGGCAGCGCAGTTGGCTGCGGCTTCTGCTCTTGCGGTAACTCTGGGATTTGCAGGTATGGTTGAGAACCTTTCGGGGCTGTTCATTTTTCGCCTCATATAGTATCCATGCGACTTCTCGGATATTCTGCTTAGCTCCGGGTACCCTCAGGCTACTGCAGGCCTGACAAGACAACGTTCTGCTCCCCACAATCTTCGTGACAAGGCTACAGGCGCATGTAGGGCTCCTGTACAATCACCCACAGCATGGAAGACTACATGCTGCGCCTTCTATTGACAGGTCGCCCGAGATCAGGAGCCCACACCGACCTTGCCATGATCTATGTGGAATACGGTAGTGCACGGGTAGGTTCCAACGAGTTCGCTCTACGGTCGGACCCTGACACAATCGTGAAGAATCGTGCGCATACGCCCTATGCGTCGCTTAAGCTATGCACGACCAGCTAGCTTACCAGGTAAGTAATATGTCTTCTTCCTGCGCTCTGAGCGTTGTCCAAGTCGAGATGTTCATCCAGGGTCCACAACGCTGTAACTGCGTTTCGCCATTCTTCGGGGGCTAGTCTCCCTCGATCATGACAAGTCGAATGCACGTGTATTCACGTGAGGACTGCGTGCCCTATGCATGATATTGAGACATAGTAATCGCACCCGCCGGGGCCTCCTGCTAGCTCGACTCACAGGACTCTGATCCTCCCCTGCGACTACATGCCTCCCACCTCAACTGCGTCTGGCTTGCTGAAGATTGCGGGGGGTGCCGCGGAGGTCGTCCCTGGCCTGCCCGCCGTTGTGGAATCGTTGCAATTCGTGCTCGAAAGAGTCGAGGTACGGTGATGGATGCGATTCTTGCTGGATCTCATTTTTGATTGACTGTGCCCTGAAGCTTGTTCGAGAAAACAAGAAACAACATCGCATCTTTCGCGAAGAGGTCGAAAAGATTGGTGATATATTGCGGAACACAAGCTCTCAAGTAGAAAAACATGTCACCGAATATGAGAGTGATGAACATGAGAAGGGGGTGCTAGTCCGTCGGCTGGAGCAGTCAGACGAGCTTCAGAAGCGCAAGATGGACTTGGAAAGGTGTGTAGCTGTTCTTCAGTCAGGCTCAAAGACATATTGAGGCAAATGAAGGACTGTGGACGATCTGAAAAGCCATGCGCAGCAACTCAAGGGTGGCAAAGGGGTTTGTGGGTTTATCAAGGGCTGCATATATGCGTCTCGCAACGCAACTATTCTTTCCGAAATGAACACATCGCTACGTAAGGCTGTGGAACACTTCCAGGTATAGTCGTTGCCGGCCCTAGTGGTGGATTTTTGAGGGCACTCATGTCGCCTGAAGCTGTTTATCAACGTAGCCACGCAGAGCATGGTGCAAGAGATCACGAAACTGCTAAAGGAAGCCAGTAAGAATATTACCAGGCTCTCATACTATTCATCTGAGCTCGACGGTCTTATCTATGTTGTAGATGAGAAGGCTGCCATACAATCGATCCCTTGGGCTGAGGCGGGTTATCGTTTCGTGAGCGAATTCAAGAGTGAATTCCTTGATGGCACCCGCGACCGGTTATTCAGGGAGATCAAGTCATGGTTGGACAACGGGTTGCCTGGAGGTCGCCGAAAGCTCATCTATTTGCTCACCGGCGGCGTCGGCTTGGGCAAGTCGTCCATAGCCCACCAGCTGTGCAAGAATGTCGACACCGGAAAAGATCACACTCACGTCCTTGGCGCGTCGTTCTTCTTCGTCCGAGGCGGAGGTAGTCTCGAGTCGACCCGTTTGTTCTTCTCGACCATGGCACGACAGCTAGCACTGTCCAGACCCGACCTTCGCCCTTTCATCGTCAGGGCTGCCGAGGCGTATGCGCAGCACGGGGAACAGCAGCAGATGAAATACGCATACGAAGAGCTCATCCGGGCGCCGCTCCGCGAGGCTGCTAAGCAGGTCCCTCAGATCCGGACTCTCCTGGTTGTCGATGGCATCGACGAATGCAGAGACAGAGACTTAATCCCGTCCCTACTCCAATACTTGGTCGCACTCGTTGTCGAGTTTCCCTGGCTGTACGTCTTTCTGACGACGCGTCCAGAGCGCCATGCTTTGGAAGTGCTCGCCACAAAAGGTGCGGCCGACACCGTGCACCACAGGCAGCTGGACGAATCGCCCTCAGACTCGCGTGACGACATCAGGCGTTATTTCCAGCACAAAATGGCAAATAATCTTGTCTACAAAGGCTACTTCGAGAGCCACCCTCGCGACTTCGAGCGCCTCCTCGACCGTACCGAGGACATGTTCATCTTCGCGCGGATGGTCATAAAATACCTCGAGGACCACCCGAACCGGCCTGAAGAGCAGGTCGAGTACGTCCTATCTGGTACAGGGTCCGTGGCGCTGGCTTTGGATTCGCTGTACCTGCAGGTTTTGCGTTCCGCCCAGCCTCCGGACGGCATCTCTCCTCATGAGCGCGACAGGCTGCAGTCTCTCTTGCGGTTCCTCACATTGTCTAACGGGCTCATGACCCCGTCCATGATGTCATTCCTGGAACCAGAGTTGTTGAAAGAGGGCGACGTCGACGACCTCACTAAGTCCCTGGGCTCCATCGTCAAGATCCAGAAGGACACCGGCGCAGTAGCACCTCTGCACAACTCCCTCATCGAATTCCTCGTGGACGAAAAACGGTGTACCGATCCAACGTACTACGTCGACCCTGCCAGAGGGCACGCCCTGCTCGCCTCGGCTTGTCTTGAGGCGTTTACTTTCGCCAACTTCACCGACCGTCTGGTGTCGTATCGGAGACCAGAAACAGTGCTGCATCGCGTGTCGCTCCAGTACGCAATACCGGGCGGCCTTCTGCATCATCTCAGCCATGCTGTGTCTGACGACGAACTCGAAAAGAAGCTGGCTCAGTTTGTCAGTGGCGAGAAGGCGGCCATGTATCTGTGGGTGATGGGGGACGCAAGACGCCTCGCCCATTGTCTCTGGCGCTGTCTCGAGGTGAAGTCGCGCCCATTATTTCTGCAGCTGTGAATGCTTACCTAGATGTACAGCGCTCGAGCGCGAGGCAGTCAACCTGCGCTGAGCTCCTCAAGTTTTCCGCATATATCAAGCGATGGCGGTCTGGCTCACTCGTTGAACCCTACGAGGCCCCACCCATCATCAGCGTCGAGGCTGTGTCCACTTATCTTCACGCAACGTACCGCTCCGACGGGATCCTGAGCGGCCTCGACCTCTCCGTGCGCAGCGAGGACTTGAGTCGCTATGAGGCAGTAATGGCGCAGCTCGAGCAGGACGTCACTCAAGACCATAGGGCCCCGGTCATCTGGTATGACCAACTTGCGCTGAACGATGTGACCTTCAGTACCTGGTAGAGGTGTGCCCCTCTATTCCAATTCAGTTGATTGTGCTAGCAAGTATGTAGTAGGTTGCGCTTTAGGACGTCGGGCGTAGATGTGGTAGCGTGAGAAACACATACCGGATTTGCCTCGCTCTGTCAATTCAGACCAGTTGCCTGCTGCCTCCATACTCACAGGAAGAACGCTGGCTACCATGAGTTTGAGCTCGTTACTGTCTTCACTCGAGCCCGCGCTCAAGCATCATTCATGTACCTCTGTCAGCTATAGGAGTAAGTTGAACTACATACAATATCGTCGCCCACAAGGTCCTGATTTTCTGCCCTTGAGGCGAATATACGCACTCGACGCGTCCCGATCTACAGGCGTAGGCGGTATCTCGCAAGCCAGCGCCAGGAGCCGCCACTGGACATGCTGCCTGGCTGCTGGCATGCCGGCCTACGCGTGTTCGTCCGCAGGCTCCTCATGTGTTGCGCACGGCCCCCGCGACAAACGTCGCACCCGTGTCATTCGCCCTCCACTGTCTTTTGCAGGCTTCCAACCCTGACGCCGCACGATGCCTCTCGACGACACCGCGTCGCGCTTGCTCGACATTGCCAACGCTGCCGCGGGTGCAGCATCCGCTCTGCCTGGCCTGCCTGTCGTGGTGGAAGGTGTGCGCTTTGCGCTCGAAAGGATCCAGGTGCGCCGCTCCCGCCGCCGCGCCCGCATCTGCTCTCTCGATTGACTTGTTGGCCTTCGCAGCTGGTGCGAGAGAACAAGGAGGCGTGTCGGGCGTTTCGAGAGGAAGTCGAGAAGCTTGAGAGTATTATCAGGGACACGAAGGACGAGGTGGAGAACCACACCGCGGAATACGAAGATGACGAGGGTAGCAAGAAGGCGGTCTTTGAACGCCTGAAGGAGCCAGAACAGCTCGGAACGCGCAAAAGCGAACTGCTCAGGTGCGCACGAGTATCAGGTCGTCGATGCATGCCGTTTAACACGACGCTAGTGAGATGAACACATTGAAGGGCGAGGCTTTGAAGCTGAAGGTCGGCAAAGGATTTGGAGGATTCTTGAAAGGCCTAATGTTCGCGTCGCGCAATGCGGGCACCCTTGCTGATATGAATGAATGTCTGCGCAGAGCAGTAGAGCACTTCAAGGTACGGATAGTCCCTATTTTGTCTGGAAGAGAGAAAAACGACCAATGTATTGCATCCAGTTCTGTAGTGGAATCGCTACCGAGAGCATGGTGCAGGAGATCAGGAATCACCTGCGGGAAGTCAGTGAGTGCCTTCTCTGCTCCCTTGTGTTCTACTACGCAGAAAACTCATGCTCGCGGCAGAGGATCTACAGATCGTAGAGTCCATCCCATTCGCCGAGGCCGGCTACCGCTGCGTGGACGAGCTCAAGAGCGGCTTCCTACCCGGCACGCGCGCATCCCTTTTCGACGAAGTCGAGCGGTGGGCGGCGGGCGGGTACCCGAGGGCCGCCCCAAGCCCGTGTACCTGCTCACGGGCGGCGTCGGGCTCGGCAAATCGTCCGTCGCGCACCAGCTGTGCGTGCGCGTCGACGCAGCGCAGGGCGCACGCGCGCCCGTGCTTGGCGCCTCGTTCTTCTTCGTCCGCGGCGGCGGCGGCCTCGAGTCCGCGCGCCTGTTCTTCCCGACGCTCGTGCGCCAGCTCGCGCGCGCGCGGCCGGATCTGCGGCCGTCCATCGTCCGCGCCGCGCAGGCGCACGTGCAGCACGGTGGGCAGCAGCAGATGGCGCGTGCGGTCGAGGAGCTCGTGCGGACGCCGCTCCGTGCTGCGCAGACGGCGGCGTCCAGTCCGGTTAGGACGCTGCTGGTCGTCGACGGCGTGGACGAGTGCAAGGACAGGGAGCTCGTCCCGGCCTTGCTCCAGCACCTGCTCGCGCTGGTCCGCGAGTTTCCGTGGCTCTGCGTCTTCGTCACGTCGCGCCCGGAGCGCTACACCATGGACGTGCTTCTCTCGAAGGACGCGGTCGACATCGTGCACCACCGGCAGCTCGAGGACGCGCTGACGGACGCGCGTGACGACATCAGGAGATACGTCCAGAGCGAGATATCCTCGATTCCCGTGTACGCCGACTACTTCGGGGCGCATCCCGGCGCCTTGGACAGCCTCGTCGAGCGCACCGGGGGCGTGTTCATCTTTGCGCGCACGGCGATGAGCTACCTGAAGAACCACCCGTCTCGGCCCGGCGAACAGGTGGAGCACGTGCTCTCGAGCGGGGGCTCCGCGGGGCTCGCCCTGGACGCGCTGTACCTGCAGGTGCTGCGCTCGTCCTACCCCGCAGAGAGCCTCTCGCCCGGCGAGCGCGAGCGCCTGCAGGCGCTCCTGCGCTTCGTCGCGCTCGCCCGCGAGCCGATGACCCCCGCTATGATCGCGTTCCTTGATGACAGGCTGTCCGTGGACGATGTCGAGGACATCGTGCGCAGCCTGGGCTCCGTGCTCACCATCCAGGGCGGTGCGGTCGTCCCCCTGCACGACTCCTTCCTCGAGTTCCTCGTCGACGGCACACGGTGCACAGACGCGGCCTACTGCGTCAGTGCGCCGGCGGGGCACGCGCAGCTGGCGTCCGCGTGTCTGGAGGTGTTCACGTTTGCCAACTTCACCGAGCTCCTGGTGTCGCAGCGGATGCCGGAGGCAGTCCCAGAGCGTGCCTCCCTCCGGTATGCGATGCCTGGCGGACTCCTGCACCACCTGCAGCATGCGGAGGCGGACGAGAGGCTCGCGACGCTGCTCGCGCAGTTCGTGAGCGGCGAGCAGGCGGCGATGTACCTCTGGGTCATGGACGCAAGGCGCCTTGCCCAGCACCTATGGCGCTGTCTCGAGGTGCGTGCGCGCGTTCTTGCTGCACGTTTTTGAGGCGCTCATGCTGGCTGGTTTCGAAGCGTTCCAGCACCCGAGTCACAACATGCGCAGAGCTCCTCAAGTTCGCGGCGTACGTCAAGCGCTGGCGCTCGGGCTCGCCGAGCGAACCGCACGAGGCCCCGCCAGCGATCAGTGTCGAGGACGTGTCCGCATACCTTCGTGCAGCGTACCGCTCTGACGCTGTCTTCGCCGGCCTAGACCTCTCCGTGCACAGCGAGGACCTGGCTCGATATCAAGAAACGATGGTGCAGTTCGAGCAGGGTATCATCCAAGACCACTGGGCCGTGGTCATTTGGTATGACCTGGTCGCGCTGAACGGCGTGACATTCAGTGCCTGGTAGAGAAGTGAGTCCGAGTCGCTCGAAATGGCGTTCGTGCTGACGTGCTAAACATTAGCAGTACAATGGTACACTAGAATTGTAATGAGCTCTGGATAGTAATGTGCTCGCGTTGAAGCTAAAGGTGGGAACTGTAGCGGCCATGATGGGTCGAGAAGACAGACCTGGGTGCACCCTCGTTCTGCCATCGAGCCCGCCGTCCGCGGTACCGATTGGCCGCAGGGTGCAGGTCGCCACTCTCCGATGCAATCGCGCATATGTGCCACCAGGGCTGCATCTTATGATCAGGCGGAGTCCGGCGCCACTGGTCACCCCACGTCATGTTCTCAGGAATGCACCAGATTCTAGACCCCGAGATCTCTCATGAATTGGTCAATACGACGGACGGCGTCAGGGCCGCTTCCGCTAGTAAGTGCGCCTCGCTCCGCGGAATGGTCGCGGCCCAGTTTTGCCCCAGCGGCGGCGGCCACCATCGCTGTGGCATCTGACGATGACACACCAGTCGCGTCGTTGCGGCCAGGAGTTGCGCTGTCCCACTCATGTTCCCGGACCTCTCACTAGCCTTCTATGGTCATATTTGCAACCACCGCCTCTGGCGGGGCCTGCGGGTGCGTCAGCACACATCAAAGGTCAACAGAGGAAGCCGAAGCTCGCCACTGATGATGTCGATGAGGAGCTGATCTGGGGAGCGTAAACGCGTCACGCCTTCAAGGCTTGTTCAGCTCACGTACTTTATGTATATCGACACATTCCATCTCGTATTTGCTCGATGGCAAGCAGTTATCCGCAGGCCGAGGTTCAGACATGTGGGATCAAGCGTAGGATTGCTTGCTGCGTGGGAAAAACATACCGAGTTCATCTCTCGCGTTAATCCTAGTCGCTGCAGTCGCAGCTGCCCAGTGGCTGCTGACTTCCAGTCATCACCTGAGCGAGTTGACTGATACTTGTCTAGGTATGATATCTCCGTTGCGCACCATCTGAGTTACTGCCCTTCAGCTGACTTTCCGCGCCGGACGCGTTCCGGCGTGGTTCAGAACCCGGTTGTGCCATTCTACGGCAACACTGCCTGGCTGCCGCACGCCGCCTACCTTGCGAGCCACAACCTTCCCCGTCGTTGGCGAGTAGGTGTCGTTGTGCGGGCCTGACAATACGCGCTACACGTGTCCTTCCGCATACCCTGCCGGTGCCAGACCCCGCCGCACGCACATCGCACCAGGTCGCACACGGCCAGATGGTCTCCAGGAATCCTGTAGGCGACAGGTATTCTCTTTACCTTCGGTTGTTCCGGAGCCAGTCGCTCATGACAAGACGAATGCACGGTGTATACACGTGCGGCCTGCATGCCCTATGCATGATGCCGCGGCATAGACGACGCACCCTCCAGGGCCCCATGCCCACCTTGGACTGTGATACTCCCCCTCCCCTTTAACGAGCAAGCATGCCTTCCCCGACAACTGCTTCTGGCCTGCTCGAGATTGCAGGCGCTGCCGCGCAATCCGTCCCTTGGGTGCCGGCCGCTGAAGAAGCGCTGCAATTTATCTTGAGGGGGTTTAGGTGCAGTTCCAGACGCAGTCCATGCTGGGATACAATCTGATCAGTTGGGCGTTGTAGCTCGTCTGGGAGGACAAGAACCAGCAAGGCACGTTCTACGCCGAGGTCGCTCACATCAGTAACATCTTCAAGTTGCATGACGTGACGGCGCAAGCAAAGGAACATATCACCAATTATCAAACCGACGAGCATAGGAAGGAGGCACTACTTCGTCGTCTAGATGAATCAGACAGGCTGAAAAGCGGAAAGCAGGCCTTGGAGAGGTGTGCGGAACGGTTCGGCCTCTCCATGCCCAGAAACTACACTGAGACGTGAATGATCAAGCGTTGGCGTCAGCGCGCCGGGCGGGCACGCCCTGCTCGCCGCGGCCTGTCTCGAGGTGTTCACCTTCGCCAACCTCACCGACCGGCTGACGGCGTACCGCAACGCCAGACCACGTGCCACACCACCCTGCCCTGCAATACGCCACCGTCGGCGGCCTGCTGCACCACCTGCGGCACGCTACGGCAGACAGCCGGCTTGAGGAGCAGCTCGATCGGTTCGTCGGCGGCAAAAAAGGCAGCGATGTACCTGTGGGTGATGGGCGACGCAACGCTGCGCAGTGTTTCCGCCACCTGTGGCGCTGTCTCGAGGTGCGCGCACGTGTCCTGTCCGCCTCCCCGTTGCCTGTGCTCACCTGAGTTGACAGCACGCCAGCACGCGCGAGTCGACGTGCGCCGAGCTCCTCAAGTTCTCTGCGTACGTGAAGCGATGGAGATCTCGCAGGCCTACCGAGCTGTACGAGGTCCCGCCGCCGCTCAGCGTCGAAGAGCTGTCCACGTATCTCCACGCAACTGACCACTCTGACGCCGTCGTTGCCGGTCTCGGTCTCTCCGTGAGCAACGCGGACTTGCGTCGGTTCCAGGCTGTTATGGTGCGGCTCGAAGAAGTTTTCAGAGACGACTACAGGGGGCAGACGGTCTGGTTTGACCAGCCGGCGGTGAATGATGTCTACTGGTAGACAGGTGTGAACTTGTTTGACGACAGACCTTGCCCTTTGCTAACTATAAGGCTACCCATTGAGAGATGCTCGTGTCTAGTAGCGTGCGAAGGCAAGGTTGCGGACGGACGATACATACGCTCCAAGTGCACCACCTTGTATGCACTCCTGTATACGTAAAGCCTGCCGTCGTGGGAAGTAGATTAATCCGAGGGGTGATATCATGCGTAGTTGATAATACGGATGCTCGCGGGCTTCACGCGGCCAGTTTGGCTTCAGCAGCGGTCACCATTGCGGCTAATTAGGCGGCTGACTTTCAAGAGCCTTGTGGTCTACGATCGCTTCGTCGCAGCTGTCATCGACTTTGTTCTGCTCTCGACCGCACACTAACCCTCTCTGGTCATATTTGCAACCATCACTTCTATTCGGGTCAGTCAGCTTGTCAGCGCAGCTCGCGTGTCGTTGGGCTGAGAGTGAGCCCGCGAGCGGAAAGCCCAACAAGTGCTTACTTAAGCGAGCGAGCCGAAAGCGGAAGGTGTCCTCGGACACGGCTTGCGTCCTACCCTTCCGCTCTCCAGGCTCGCTCGCGCACAGCTCAGACAGTTTTGAGCTTCGCTCGTTTCTTTACCTAAGCTTAACTGGTTGGTAACATGGTTGACGGACGTCCCCCAGCCGGCATTCGAGGACACGAGATTTTTCACCTACAGCCGGCGCGGGGTCCTGGCGCCCTGCAGGCGCCCCCGGAGCGTGGCGCGGGAGGAGCGGGAGGTGATAGGAACGAAGTAGTGAGGCGCGAAGAGTCTGAGGAGCCGGAGGAAGGAGACGGAGCCGCGTTGGAGGTCGATCAAGGCGCATATAACCAGGCAGAGAACCTGGCGGGAGCAGTTTTCGGCGCGCGCGGTGAACACCAGGTGCCGCAATCCCCTGCGCGGGGCTCTTCGCCATCTGGAAGCACCCAGGATACGTTCGCCATTCTTCGTCAGCAGCTCGAACTGACACTTTCGCCTTCGAAGCGTTCCGAGGTGCTGGCGGCGCTTGACAGGGCAGCTGCGGTCTCGAGGGGTGCAGCGCCCTCCTCTGGCACGGGAGTCGGTGGACGTGTGGCGCCCTCTTCGGTGCCCACTCGAGCAGCTTCCCCGGTGGCGCCAACGGCTGGCTTGGCGGCGTCGGGAGCCGAGCCGCGTACCACTCGTCCCTCCCCGATCGCCTTCACTTATGGGGCTTCAGAACGCAGCTTCTTTGTGGGAATGGACTCCAGAACGAACCCCCGCCTCGGGGAGCTGTTACTTAACAACGCCCACCTGCCGCTTACTGCTTGCACGTCAGATTTCACGCGCCGGGCCGCCGCCAACCCTTGTCTTATCCGGTTCCAGAAGTACTCGGACGGTCTCGGCGTGAAAAAGGAGCTTGTGGACCCGTCCTCCTTCCCACCCGAGGACAAGATGTCCTCCGACGACTGGCGCGACGGCTGGCGGAACTTCCTCCGCATTCTTAGGGAGGGCGTGGCGCAACCGCCTGTGGTCGCCATGTTCGAGCAGCACTATGACTGGCTGTGCGGCGTCCGAGACTTTGCAGAAAACTTCAAGGCCATCTTGGATTTCGACATTCAGGTCCGCCGCGCCTTCTTCCTCAGCTCTGACAAGGTCCTGTTCCGGCCTGGGGGCGACGCCTATGTGCAGAAGTTTCGCGACATCCGCGACTTCCACATGCAGCGCGCCCTTCAACTCCTTCTCTGCGGGAGCTCGGGAACCGGCTCGTCTTCTCGAGGGAGGTATCACCCGTACAGGGACGACTCTAGGCCGTCTCGGGGCCCAGACTCTGGGTGCGGTGACGGCGGGGCAGGGGGGTAGTCCTTTCGTGCCCCTCGGGAAACCCTCTGTCTCATCTGCGCAGGTAGTGGGCACACCGCCCGTGACTGCCGCAGAGACACCCTCCCTAAAGGCGCCGCAGTGTTCTCTGCCTGGTCTGGGGGCAAGCTCGTCGACGCTGCCACCAAACGGGTGCTCTGCGTCTTCTGGAACGTGCGCTCCAAGGGTGACTCCCGCT
This sequence comes from Phanerodontia chrysosporium, assembly GCA_001910725.1. Classification (NCBI taxonomy): domain Eukaryota; kingdom Fungi; phylum Basidiomycota; class Agaricomycetes; order Polyporales; family Phanerochaetaceae; genus Phanerodontia; species Phanerodontia chrysosporium. The sequence continues at coordinate 515,294 of MJGA01000010.1, read as the reverse complement.
CCTGCGACGGCGACAAACGGTGCCCCGGCGACAAAGGTCACATCTGCTCTTTCTGTGGCGCCGCCGGTCATCGCGCCGCGGATAAGCGGTGCCTCTGAGCGCGACCGCATCATCACTCCGTACGACGCCTCTGCATTCAAGTCTACTCTGCGTGCGTGCGGACTTCTTGACAAGTACTCTGACCTACCTTCTCGTCTTCGCTCTGGCTTCCCTATTGGCGACATGCCCCGTTTACTGTAGACCAGCACTCCCAGGAATCATGCCTCAGACCCGGAACATCTTGCCTTCATCAAAGAATACGCCGCGGAGCAAGCAGCGCTGGGCCGCATGTCCGGCCCTTATACCCGCTCCGAGGTGGAGGATATCTTGAAGTCCCCGTTTGTCACTTCCCCGCTTAGCGTCATCGATAAGGCGGGGGCGAAGGGCAAGTTTCGCCTCGTACAAAACTGCTCGTACCGCAACGAGCAGGGTGTCTCTGTCAACATGTGGATCGACCCGGACGACTTCCCGACCGAGTGGGGTACAGCGGCCGAATTTGCGGAGATTGTGAGTGTCTGCCGTTGTTCGGGCATGGCGCTGGTGCGATCTCGGGCGGGGCTTCGGCCTACGCAGCGCGCTGGAGTGAACACTCGCGCGTGGTGCTGGAGCGAAGGCTCGCGCCGGCTGGAGCCAATGCTCGCCACCCTGTTGCCGCGCCGTGGCGTTTGCTCGGGCGAAGGCGAGTCGCGTCAGCGCTCGCGCGGTGCACGACTTCGGTTGGCCGCTGTTGTTGCCTGCCCGGCTCCGTGTGGGAGTTCGGTGCCCGCTGTGCACGGTTACAACCCATGGTTGGCCGTTGCTGTTGTCTGCCCGGCCCCGGTGGGGCGCGGTGCCCGTCTCGCAGGCTACACATACAGTCTTGCTGATCCTGTATGCTACAGGTCGCCACGTGCGCACCTGGTTCTCAGGCGTGCTCACTGGATGTCGATTCCGCGTTCCGCAACATTCCGATTCACCCCAACCACAAGCCGTGGTTGGTTATACAGGTCGAAGGTGGCCTCTTCTACATCGATCACGTATGCCCGTTCGGCATAGCGTCTGGCTGCGGCCTTCAGGGCTGCATCATGGACGCGATTGTCGACGTCCTCGCGGTGCGTGGAATCCGCCTGACAAAGAAGTGGGTCGACGACCTCTCGAATGTACGCGAACCCGCTGGGGTCGACGCGGACGGAGCGTGGGTCTACTCACATGGTGTGCAGGACATCTTCGACGCGACTGCCCCCCTCGGGGTGCCCTGGAAAGCGGCGAAGTGCTACGATTACGCCTTCACCGTCACATACCTCGGCTTTCTCTGGGACTTGCCTGCGCGCGCTGTCTCACTACCGGAGGAGAAGCGCGCCAAGTATGTCGCCAAGCTTGAGGGCCTGTTGGCTGTTGTAACCTCAGGAACGCCGGTCCCGTATGGCGATGCCATGTCGGTGAACGGGACGCTCTCGCACATCGCGTTCGTGTATCCTCAGGGTCGGGCGTACCTCACGACCTTGTCAGCATTCACGGCCAAGTTTCCCAGCCGGTTCACTCTTCGAAGACCTCCACACTCGCTGGCTGGTGACTTGCGCTGGTGGCTGGATACTCTGCGCACCCCTGGAGTCTATCGCTCGCTCACGCCGCGCGGTGCGCTGCAAGACCTCGGCATCTCAGTTGACGCCTCCACGAGCTGGGGCGTCGGCGTCGTCATCGGGAGTGCGGTGGACGCGTGGCGCCTGCGCGAGGGCTGGAAGGCTGAGCGCAGGGACATCGGGTGGGCGGAGATGGTGGCGGTTGAGCTTGCGGTGCGCCACGTTGAGCGCATGGGCCTGCGCGACTGCAACGTGCTGGTCCTCAGCGACAACATGGGCGTCGTGGGCGCGTTCACTCGAGGTCGCAGCCGAAACCACCAGGTTAATGCATCCATTCGCCGAGCAGAGGTCATCGCCATGTCCCTCAATATACAATTCACTGTCAACTACGTCTCGACTGACGCCAACGTCGCGGACCTGGTTTCACGCGGTAAATCGGACCCTTCAGCGGCTCGCCTGCCTCCCATCGCCCTCCCGGAGGAGCTTACACCTTTCCTTGACCATGCCTAGGGACACCAGCGTCCTGCCCACGCCTGCACGTGCAGGCGTGCTGTCTGGAGGAGGGGCACAATTTGCGTCTCTACCGCGACCTCCAGGGCAGCGTGTGCCCCGGAAGGCGAAGCCTTCATCTGCTATTAAAGCTTCCATGTACCGACCTCACGTCTGTGCCGAGGACCGCCTCGGCGCATGGACCAGTCCTTTCAGCCTTCGCTTCCGTTCCGAAATCAACGACCAGCTTTCCGCTGAGGCGAGCATCACACTCACCCAGGCTATGCTTTCCTCGCTCGAGCCGGGCACGAGGAAGAACTACGGTGCCGGCCTACTGCGGTTCACGCAGTTCTGCGATCACCATGACATCAGTGAAGACGCTCGCATGCCGGCTTCCGATGCGCTCTTGGCCGCGTTCGTCGCGCGGTGGCTCGGTGCAGTCAGTCGATCCACGATAGACACGTGGATAGCGGGCCTAACCTTCTGGCATGCCCTTCACGGCGCCCATTGGAATGGTGACCGCATGCTGCGTGCCGTCTGTAAGGCGGCTCTGAAGCGTCAGCCAATGCCTAAAGAGAAGCGTCCACCGGTCACCATCCAACACATGTACGCCCTTCGGGAGGGCCTCGACTTGACGTCGTCGCTTGACTCCTCCGTGTATGGGTCAGCATGTGCGGCCTTTTGGGGCGCCCGGCGCCTTGGCGAGCTGATGCCGCCAACGCCGAACGCTTTTGACCCTTCCAGGCACGTCACCAAGGGAGCTGACCTTAAGTTCAAGACGCTACCGGCCTGCGGAGAGTTTGCGACGCTCCCTGTGCCGTTCACGAAGACCACTACCACGAGGGGGGCTCTCCTGACCTTCCCTGCAGTTGAAGACCACACGGCTCCAGTGCCGGCGATCAAGCATCACCGGCAGGTGAACGCCAGCGTCCCGAACGAAGCCCCGTTCTTCGCGTACGCGACGAACAAGGACCCGCGCGGGTGGGCGCCGATGAACCGCGAGTGGTTCATGGCTCGGTGCAATGAAGTATGGGCGGCGGCGGGGCTGCAGACCCTCACCGGGCACTCGTTCCGCATAGGAGGAGCGACAGAGCTACTCCTGCGCGGTGTCCCGCCGGAGATTGTGCAGGTGCTTGGCAGCTGGAAGTCGCAGGCCTTCTTAGAGTACTGGCGCAGCATAGACGACATTCTTCCCCTGTTCATTTCCAACTCCTTTACAGCGTCCCGTTTGCAGCTTCTTCGGGACTCTATGACGCGCTACGAGGCGCGGTTTCGTTCACATTCTTGATGGCACACATGGACCGCGTTTTTTTCTCTCTCTCGGTGGTAGTTTCGCACATGACTGCTTCGGTATTCTACATGCCCGGTTGATAGCTAATTGTATGTACATCGGCCTCCCTTCACCGAGCGTGCCCGTCGACCTTGGTGCCGGATTGGCGGCTGGAGTCTCGCGGCGCCCGTGGTGGTGTAGCCGTGAGTCGACGCTGGCGCCGACGTCGACTTGGGCGTTGACTCACGACTGTGGTGGCTCCGCTTGTGGTGGTGAGTCGTTTCGGCAACGCCCCGCCAGCGTATCACGCTCGAGCGGTATTTCGGCCTGTTGAAAGCCGCTCGATTGTCGGCCTCCGCGGAAACGTCGGTGGGGACGCCCCCCGCCGCCCCGCGCGCGTCCCATACACGGCTAGGGCGCGCATCGGCCCCGACAATCGAGCCGCACCCTCTCGCGGGCAGCCGCCGCAGTTCGCGAGCTGGCCCCCGGCCGAAATCCGCCTCCCGGCACTAAAGGACTGAGATTAAGCATGCTAATGCGAAATGAGAATTAGAATAACAGCCCTACTCACCTGCGCTGCGACTCCCCGCCGTCAAAGAAATATTGCTTACCTGATACAGGAGGAGCAGCGCATTTTCCCGGCACCGAGAGCAAAGCTCCGAGCTTAGGAAGCTTGTCCAACGGCCAGGACCAGGCAGGGACCCCAGGGAGCGGCTGACGCTAGTGCGACAGGTACTGTCTTTGTGGCGTCAGACGCGCTGGGAGTCGGAGAAGCCGTAGGCCCCGCTGAACGACGCGCCGGGACAGCCGGCACGCACCTTACTCTGTTGGCACGCCGAGCAACAACTGCCTGTCGACGACGCGCGCCGCGGCTCGAACGCAAGGAGGGGCCGGGCGTAGTCTCGCCTGTGCCGAGCAGTATAAGTTGGCTCGACATGAGTCGCCCCGGTCTGCAGCAGACACGGCTCTGGCATTTCTCGCACACCTATCCCACTCACGGTCCGTCGCAGCGATCTCTGCTGTGCTCCTGTCGCCGCTGACCACCTGTACGTTAGATGAAGTCTTCCGTCCTCGCTCTCGTCGCCGCCTGCTCAGGCTCTGCCCTGGCAGGGATCGCGCTCGACACCCGCGACGCCGGAAAGGGAGTCCCGTTTCCTTTCTGCCAGTTTGACGGGACTGTCACCATAGACGGCATCACTTTCTCTGCGATCCTCTCAAGGCCCTGCGACGCCGTCAGTGCCCAGTGCGGGCTCCCCGTAGTTCTGAGTGGAATGCAGTTGAGGGATGTCACGGCCGAGTTGAACGGCAAAGCCTCGGTGCGCTGTTTATCATAGAACTCGCTTATGAGTTACCGCGATTGACACCTTCCCTTGAACAGACCTGCGTCTAAACCCCGAGGGTAGTGTTCCCGTACCAGTAGCCAAATGGATGATCGCTGTTGATCAACATGCGACTATTCCCATGTGTATGTGATGTTACACGCAAACATGCCCATTGTGCATATTTTCGCGCCTGTACGACCCTCTAGAGCTTACCGCACAGTCAGTGCGTTGGTCGAGGACTCGAGCAAACCGTTTGGCGGTATCTGTTTGCGTTTATTTGCCGCATGTCTGAATGCGGACCTGAACAATCGACTGCGCGTCGTGTCTGACTTCGGATGACTGTCTCGCTCATCATGCACATGTCGCAAGCATCCTTCTTACTCGCAGTCATGCCAACCACGCCGGCACGAGAGACACGCATGTCGATGACACAGATGCGCTATCGGTGGCTACTACACTACTGCAATGGTCATCACAGGTAAAGATCCTCAAGATCGTCGTACACGTATACATCCTGTTCCTGGACCTCGAGAGGCGCATTCGCTTCGCGGCGGATACCCGCAATCCCAACTTGCACTGTGCACGACCATTCTAGCAGAATATCAGCAGGAAGGGAAGGCCGAGACATGAACGACTCGACTTCCGTTGCGAGTGCTTCGGCGCATTTGTCCTGCGGCGCGCCGGCTCGTTCTGCGCAGGCCGCCACCTTCATCGCGAGCCGGTCCGCGTCCGAGACGAGCGTACTGCAGCACGATATCAGAGCGCAGCAAACGTGAAGCAGTGTGCGTTGCCAGCGGCGTACCTCAGCGTCGTCACCTCGTTCATGAGGGCCTCCAGCCGCAGATGGCTCGTCTTCGGGTCCGCGAGCTGTCTCGCGATCGAGGAGCGTCTGTCCTGGAGCGCCTTCCGCAGGGCTCGCAGACCCGCGGAGAGATGCGGGAGCGCCCAGAACAACACCCGTGCGCGCCGCCTCTCATGCCACACCGCACTGTCCGCCGCGCTCAGCGCAGCCTTGCATTCGTGCGCGAAGAGCTTCGACGGCGTGCTGACAGCGTCCAGGGCCGAGCGCGGAGGGCCCGTGCGCGCCCTGAGGTATACGTCCACGGCCCTCTTCACTCGCTCGATATCTCCCTCGGAGAGCTGCGGTGCGTGCAGGCTACAGGCTTCCGCGGGAACAGGGTACAGTCGCTCGACCGCGGAGCTGCGCGACGCCTCGTCTCCCGCGCCAGTCCACAGCTTGCGCCTCTGCGCTAAGCGCTCCAGTACCTCTTCGCGAAGGAGGCGAGCTAGATCCCGTCGTTGCACGACTACAGATGAAGCACGTCCCTGCGTTGGGGAACCTGCGCGGAGAGCGGCTGTGCGGAAGAGGAGCGAGTCCCTGCGGACGCGATAGTCGCCGTTTTCAACAGGAGAAAACGCGAGCAGACGCTGCAGGACGGCATTGTCGGTGGGCGTACGACTGGAGGCGAGGGCCTCGAGAGCACCAGCATAGCGCGAGAATTGCTGCAGACTGGTGGTGCTGCTAGAGGCCACGAGCGACAGGCTTGGCTGCATGAACGCCTGGTCCAGGCACACGAGACCCGCAGCCTGGCAATCGGCGCTGGAATACCCGGAAAGATTGGTGCCGAGTTTCAACAGCGAGGCCGCGTCGCCTTTGGCCAGAGCAGAGAGCATAGACAGCTAGCCATGTGCATCAGCACGCGTCAAGATGGGTATGCGTATGGCGAGAACTCGCCTCTATGCGAGCTTCTGCGGTCGTAGGTGTACGACTCTGGAGCAATCTCGACGCTGATGAGAGTAACGCCTGAAAACGAGGGCGGCCCGCGTCGAATGCAGTGTCTGACAGAGCTGAAAAGCTCCAAAACTCGTCCATGAGCGCTGCTTTCACGCGCTGGAAGCAATGTCGGTCGAGCGATGCTCGGAGGGCCAGCCGGACGGCACTCTCCAGGTCACCAGCGTCCAGATGTGAGAAGGCAGCATCGGCGTATCGCCCACGTTGCTCGAGCAGCGTCGCCTTTGCAGCGTCGAGGCCATACGTCTCGGCGCACTCGAGGGCTTCGCCGAATGCGCCCAGCACGTCCGCAGCTTTCCTGCGGCACCGTCAGGCCACGGCTGCGCAGGAGATGGGACGACGCACGCACCATGCTTGCCCGCTCTTCAGGAAGTACACCGCGGAGACGTCGACGACATTCCGCGCTGTGTCCAACTCGACGTCGAATGTGTCCACGATCCGGACGGCGTCGTCAAAGGAGCCAGACAGGCGGTAATGCCGCGCCGCATCGTTGTAGAGCCCGGCATGCTCGAAGCAGAGCGCCGCGTGCGCGTGGTCGCTCGTGCGGATGTAGTACCGAGCGGCAGTCTGGAAATAGCTGCCGTAGGCTGTCTTGTTCTCGAGCGCGAGCTGATGGAAAGCCTGCGCCGCCTTGGTGAACGCTGCGTTGGTGTCCGATTCCCTGGCGTCTGGATCTGCCGCCAGACGGCGCGCAGCCTCCTCCAGCCGCAGGGCCTCTGCTAGCGGCTCTTCTGAGCTGCCAACTCCGACGTCCTGCGCATGGACTACAGGAGGGGATCTGTTGAAACACAAGGACTTGATTGTTGCTGCGAATTGGGGCTTGCGCAGGTTATCCAGGTATGACTGGCGTATTAAATAAATAAAATAAATTAATAAAAAAATAAAAAAGACAGTAAGTCGTGTATATCCATGGTCTGGACAGTGGACTGTGCCGACCTTCAGTAGATCTCTTTGGCCATTCAAGACCTTTTGGATCACGGCATCGGCCTCGCGCCGGTTCGTTGGTAGCTCTACCGCACAAGCGGCGAGCATCGCTTCATCGAGTTCAGGGGCCCGAGATTCCTGCGCAGCCTTGTCTCCACGCCTACCCTTCCCCTTGCGCCGCGCACCGCCGTGCCTCGGCGACACAAGCGGAAAGGGGTGCGCCGCAAGAGTCTGCAAGATGTGCGACGCCGCAGAGGTGCTGTCGGCGACCGGCAGCGGCAACGCACCGGAGTAGTTAGAGAGGCGCGTCAGCAGGGCATGTGCTGAGGACCCCTCGAACTCCTCCGCTGCCGCTGGGACGGTCTGGACGCACGCCTCCGCCAGCCGTGCGTAGGACGCGTCTGGCAGGGCTGCACAGGGCATCAGGTCATGGCCCGCGAGTGACGGGACAGTGGAGCGCACCAGAGACAACGTACTCGAAGACAGCCTCCTCCCGCAACAGTTGGGATAGAAGGCCCTGCTTGTCGACTTCCGCGGAGGCGAGGTGGGCCTCGATAGCTCGTAGAGCTCCTTCAGCTTTTACTGCGTCTGTGAAGCAAGTCAGATCGAATGAAACCAGACCCGGTTTCACGGGCTTCCTGTGCTTCGTCTTCGCCATTTGTTCGCCTAGCGTACCGTCCACTGTGAGTAGAGAGAGAGAGAGAGATGGACGGGGACGTCACACCCCTGTGTACTGCGCCCACCGATCTTATATCTCGCCGCCTCGTGGCACGACATCTTGGGGCGCGAACTCTGTGCGCATGCTGGGAGCTGCGCAGCTGCGTTGCTGTTTGAGGCTGTAAGGTTCAGATGTCCAAAGGGAAGACGTCGAACGCCCTCATATCGGGATACGGTGCAGCGCGTTACGTACACGCGGAATGAACACACCCTGGAGCACTCGCGTAGAGCACCTGAAGGCCTGAAGGTCTGCAGATGTGCGAAGAATGCTTGATGGAAAGCCTCATCTCCAAGTGCACGTAGTGAACCTTGGGTGCACTCAGTCGACAGTACATACATACCATAGCCCTCGCCTGGTCCCAGTAACGCGCAAACCGACATCGCAACCAAGTAGGCCAAGTGTATCAATGGATCGCGCCGCCGTAACCCCGAGCTAACTGCAACATACACCCAACAAACCTGCATAACACAAAATGAGCCCACTCAACACAGGCTACTACCAAAGTGCAATTATCGTACAACAGACCGACCATTTCATAAGTAGAGCTGAGTATATTAATCACGAAGAAGCACAACAACCTGTCCACTGTTTGTCCACAACGGTGTCCGCGGTCGGCGTAGTCCGTACGCTCTGCCCAGACGGAGAGCTTGCCCGCTCGGTAGAGCAGCACCCGTTGCAGTCCTGGCCGCACCCGCAGCTGTCGCCGGGGCAGCCGCATTTGCCCGCACAGCACTCGAGCTTCGGGAGGCGCACGAGCCCGAACGCGGGGCCGTGCACGTCGAGGCGTGTATGTTCGCCCGCGAAGAGGCTCGGCGGATAGACCGTCACGTTTTGCGGGTCGAGCGAAGACGCGGAGACGTGTGCGCGCTGCGCGGGGGGCGGCGGGATCAGTGCCGCGGCGCGCGCGAAGAACGCGTCGAGGAAGCTCAGCGGCGGTGCGGCGGTGGTGTGCGGAGGCGGCAGAGGCGGCAGCGACGAGCCGTGCGCGGACGCCGCTGGCAGCACGTGCCCGTGCGAGCTGTCGACGCAGTGTCCGCATTCCGGGCAGTCCGAGGCGCTCTTCGAGACGTTTTCTGGACCGCGGTGTTCCTCGCAGCCGGGACAGGTGCAGTCGAAGCCGCAGGTGCAGCCCGTGCCGGCGAGGGACGCGACCCTGCTCAGCGGCGGGATGCTCGGGAAGACGGGCGGCGCGCTAAGGGGCTCGGGCAGCTGGATGGGCGGCAGTGACGGGCATCGGACCGACCTGTCGTGGATATCGGATGGAGAGGGAGAGTGAGGGCGAGGTCGCTTAGAAGGGATGGACACGGAAGGCGCCCGGCAGCAGCTTGTCTGTGGCGGTGGTGGTGGCGGGTCTGAAGGTGTATTTGCCTCGGCGCTGCAGCATAGTGCCGCAGCTTTCGCCAGAGTGGCTAGACCTGAGCCGGACGCTTGACCCTCTCCAAGACCCTTGAGGCCATTGGGAAGTGCGGGCAGGATGGGTATGTATCGCTTAGCTATAATACGGAGGTGAGATCATGGCAGCAGACATTGAGATGACGGCATACATTTGCCAGCGAGCTGCTTCATGTTACTCTTGTCCGTCTTCTCGATGGAACACTGGCATTTAGAGTGCATGCGCTTCGTCTTCCGCAACTCCCTGCACTTGCTGCATTGTGAGACTGGCCGGCCTTTCTTCTTGACTTCGAAGAGGGGGCGGTCGGCATGAGCACATGAGGACGACCTGTGACCCTTTATGCAGGATTCACTGGGCCACGCTGAGCATATGAAGCGAGATGAGCGATAGCGCACACGTACCAGGCGTATTTCTTGTCATCGACGACGACCTGTGGAACCTTATCATCAGCCCCGTAGACTACGGGATTAGGTGCAGCGGCACTCACCATGGTCACGTTGCACCATGCCAATCAGTAGACCCTGAGTTCTCTGTGTGTGCCCACCCAACCTTGTCTTAGGGGGTCGAATGCGGCTCCAGCGGGAAGACGAGGGTGAGAGCTGTGCGTGGATGGGAGATGGGGGGGGGGGCATAGGGGGCGCCTATCCGCCCGCTTCACAAGAGTGGGTGGGACCCCTGGCAGCGCGGCGGCCTAGCGGATCAAGGCGCCCGTCGGGGGACGATCACCCCACAAGCGCCACGTTCAACTTGGACCCTGCGTGTTACCGCAACTGCGGACACGCATGCGTCTTTTTACTGACCAAATCATCTTCAGGATACTCGTTTCTCACCAACGGAGCTATGGGAGGCAGACGTCGAGGCGCAGGTCGCAGGATCACCTCGCGGAAGGGCGTGTTCAACCCCGAGGACACTAAACGCGTCAAACACACCCGCATCGGCGTTTGGGACCTCTACGAAGAGAAAGTCCCTGAGCTCGAACGGCTCCCTGGCCTGTCGCGTTTTGAACGCTTCCTTACATTACGACAAACACTCCCCTATGTCTGGCGCATGGTTCGGGACATTGGCAGCATCCGCAGCTGTTGGCTACTCATCAGCTTGTATTTAATTCTCGAGCTCGTCGGTGCACTCGTACCTGCAGCTGTTTTGTGGTGTGTATCTATTTCCTATTTGCGTACTGTGACTGTTGACAGGATACCACAGGTACAAAGGTCAACTTCTGACCATCGTCAGTACACTTTGCCACACCGTGACATCATAATCTGACCATCAGACTAGGTGCAAGTCGCCGTCGACTCGCGGTCGGTCGACACGTCCCTGCTCGTCCGCGTGACTTTCGGCATGTGGGTGTGCAGGATCCTCACGCGCCTGCTGCGGTACGCCAAGAGCCACGTCACGGTGCCGCTCAAGGCGCGGCTCAAGCAGCACTATTCCGTGCACCTCTTCGCGGCGCGCGCGCGGCTCGACGTCCCGACGTTCGAGGACCCGTCCGTGCAGCGCCAGCTCGACTCCGCGTCACACGTCAACGGGCAGAGCGTCGCGTGGGGCACCTTCACGATGCTCTCGGGTCTCATGACCACCGCGATCAAGGTCGTGTCGCAGACGTCCGTCCTCGTCCGCGTGCTCCAGGGCCAGCAGGACGGCCCGCTGCTAGCCGTCGTGAGCTTCGCGCCCGAGCTTGTGCAGTGGATGCAGTGGCAGAAGGGCGCGCTGCATAGCGGCGGAGGTAGGGCGTTGTCTGGTTTGCTAGCAGGAATTGTCTAACAGACGACTCCGCAGTTTGGGCTGCGACGACGAAGAGCAAAGACTTCGTCAAGCTGCAGGGCCTTAAGCGCGTCGTGAACGACCTCGAGCACCGCAAAGAGTTCGTCGCTGGGAACATGGCCGAGCATGTCACCGCCAGTACGTCACAAACTTTCATCGCGCCGACAGTTGCCAAACGACAGCCCCGCCTGCAGTGTTCAAACGTGCGCTGAGCCGTGTCGGCGACTATGCGGACGACTTTTACGAGACATACCGAGAGTATCGCAACAGGGAGCAGCTGGGCCTCGGCATGTTCCTCAGGGACTCCTTCAGCGAACTGCCCCAGGTCAGTCGGCCCCAATTCTGACGCAGGTCTGCATATCTGAGACACCTCCGCAGATTGCCTTCGCGCTGCGCGCAGTACAATACCCAGCGTCAATTCCTGTTTCGCTCGCCTCCCTCAGTCTCATTCAAGAGAACACAAGCAACCTAACCTGGACGATCGGACGCTTCCTCGAGCAGACAGGGTCGATCGCGGAGCAGCTTACGACCGTGCGCAAGCTCTACGAAGTATCCCATATTCCCAATAGGATACCAGATGGCAACACGCCTTTCCCAGAAGATACCCAGAAGATAAATGCAGGCATTTCAGTCGAGTTCCGGTGAGTGCGAGTCGCTCGGTCTATCGAGAGATTTGCCGACACGGCGTGCTGTAGCAATGTCTCTTTTGTATACCCCGGTGCACAGGACTTTGCTTTGAAGGAAGTGTCTTTCAAGCTCAACATGGGTCAGCTTTGTGTAAGTTGGTTGAAAAATTCACAAACTATGGCTGAGGAGCGTCCCAGGTCATCGTAGGCGCAAACGGCTCCGGAAAGAGCACGATCCTCAAGCTTCTTGTCCGTTTGTACGACCCGACCGAGGGTCAAATCTTCATAGACGGAAAAGACATCCGCACACTGAAGCTCGCCGACCTGCGACAGGCCATCTCCGTTCTCTTCCAAGACTACACACACTTCCCTCTTACCGTACGCACGCTTGCACCCGCCTCCTCCTGTCGCCACTGACCGCCCGCAGATCCGCGACAACATCGCGCTCGGGGACCCCGCACACGCGGACGACGACGCGCGGATACGGCTCGCGGCGCGGCTCGGCGGGTCCGAGGCGCTCGTCGACCGCCTCCCGGACGGCTTCGACACGTACCTCGAGCGGCCGGTGACGGACCACTACAGCGGGCTGCCTGAGGGCACGACGACGCTCTTCGGGCGGCCCGTCGACTACCACTCTGTGCGCGCCGCGGGGAACATGGCTGCCACGGCGACGACGGGCCTGAGCGGCGGGCAGATGCAGCGGCTCGCGCTGTGAGTGTGCTCGAGTTTTGCGTCTAGTGGGGCGCTGTGAGCTGACTGCAGGGGCGCAGGTCGCGCACGTTCATGCGCTCCGTCGTGTCCGAGGACTCGCGCGTCGGGCTGCTGCTGTTCGACGAGCCAAGCGCGTCGTTGGACCCCACGGCTGAACACGGTGAGTTGTGCCTTCTGAGGCGTGGCCATCTGCTCATGTATGCGGTAGATCTCTTCGTGCGGCTCCGCGAGCTGCGCGGGAACAAGACAATGATCTTCTCGTCCCATCGCTTCGGCAACCTCACGAGGCACGCCGACCTCATCCTGTAGGCGCTATTTGGTTCTTTTGTGTGTTTCTCATATTTATTGTGGTCCAGGTACATGCACGATGCGCGAATCGTTGAGTCAGGCACGCACGAGCAGCTACTCAGAAGAGGAGGAGAGTATGCACGGATATGGGGACTGCAGGCGCAGGCGTTCCTATGATACTAACTGAGCGAAAGAGACACGAGATAAGATCTGATGACTAGCATGCCAGATGAAGTCCTTGTGCAGAATACATGAACTCCAACAACGAGAAATGTTTGTTTTCACCAACAGCTCTCGGCAGAGCAAATCACTGCAGTCGCCGAAGAACAAGCGTATGGGGCAGGATTCATTTGAGCTTAAAGATAAATTCCTCGGGGCTACCAACGGTGCATTCTCAGAAGAGCGAATGTCATAAATGTGCGTACCGTTCGACGTGGTCGAGTATACCCTCTGCCCGTAATACGACGGCAGACATAATACAACTATACTTCGACCACGCACACCATGGCCACGTGCGCGAAGTGATCCTGAGGTCCCATAGAGTTCCCAACGGTCGAAGACAGGGGGTGCTCCTTGTCGAACAGCTGTGATGATCACCACGTTACACTCACCAAAGTTTCTCTGCGCTCCATGATATTGGTGAGACTTTGATTGGCAGGTTCAAGTTAGTCACCCACAAAGATAGAAAGAATAAGTATTGATACGACAAATGACGACAGGGCTACGATGTAAATTCGATACTGTGGCCGTTACGATCCAGCGAGCTTGTCGCTCAGTTGCTCCATCCTCCTCACCCATTCGTCCGAGTAAATGGAGTGCCAGGTCAGATCCGTATTCCCCCACTCTGGGCTTTGGACATCGAGAAATCTTACTTCCGTGCCCAAAATGCATATGCCCAGGACATGCCCAGACCACCTTTCGCCTTCCTTTCCTAGCCTAAGGCAATACTCCAGGAGATGCTGCCACGCAGTCCATCTCTGGACCTCGGTAGGCTCCATTCGGCCATTCAGGGACAGGACCTCGACTATGGCTAAAATCGAGTCTTTGGACTGTCCTTCCTGATTAGCGTCATAGCTGCAGAGTATGAAGTCGGGGTATTTCTTCTTCTTCTTGTATACATGGGCACCTAGCAATTAATCGATGAGTGGCCCATCCCAAGCTTAGATCACTTGGTCGACGCACCATTAGAATCGAACGAGAAATTCCCGGCGCCCTCCCAATCATCCGCTTCCTGGGCAGGGGGATTCGGTTGAGGGTTTGCCGGACCCGTGTTGTGTCCCATGCCGTCTTCGCCTGTGGCAGCCAACTGTGGACGGCTGGACGTGCAGGGCATCAGTTCTGTTGATCACTTGACTCTAAACGACACTGTGAGTACACTGACTGAGATCTCGTGGTGTATAGGCGATCCGAAACACCTTCTTCGGAGCCACGGTCCTCTGAGTCATCGGTGTACTCAGACACGCTCTGGTCATCGATGTCTGACAGCACATCCAGCGAGCCTAGTACACTCTCGTCTTGGTCTTCTTCTACCTCGTCCGGTCCGACGTATAGAGGGCCTTCCGACGTAGGCTTTCGCAGACGTCCTTGGGGTTTGACCATCGCGTCAGGAAGCCTCAAGTTAAAATACTTATCAAGGGGCCCATATTGAGAATACTGGGACATTGGCCGCATGTGCGGCTTGTTCCAGTGCTTGATGCGCCAACGTAGCTTACTGGGCAAGTTGAACTGCTCGTCGAAATCGACATCGAACTGGCAAGAGTGAGGATGCTAGAGTAGGATGCCAAGTATTTGAATCGCACCTCGTCTGCGCCATCGGCCATGTCTGCGAATGCAGTGTGAATGGGATTCCTCCACGATGGAGGCGATCGGTTTAAGTAGAAAGCGTGCAAAAATCAGAACAAAGGTATCCCCAAGAACAAAGGGTCGCCATGGAGCTTTCGATGACAATGAAGTCGCAAGCGTGCGGTTTGTGATTATTGTTAACGAGAACAAGAATCAAGATGACCTTTGTTGTGGGACGGCTCTGCAGTTGAAGTGCGTGCGCATTAAGGCGCCGAAAGTTCAACTTGCGGCGTTTACTTAAAGTGGAGCTGAAGCCTTGTTGAGCACCAAACTATTCTCTATCAGCTCACGTACGTCGTTCACTCATAGCGACAAACTTGCAGCATATTGACGAAAACACGATACAGAGATGTTTGAGATTGTAGGGGGATACTCTCTCTCTTGGGAAGACCTGAAAACCTTCCTGGAGTCGGTTGGGAAATATGCTCCTGCCAAAGAGCCCGATCTCAACAAGGAGACCCTGTACATCAGGTACATGGTTTATTGGCACCAGAGCGACTTTAAAGATCGCCGCATTCCTATCGTGAACTGTATGTCATGATTGTCGTCCCGGAGTGCCCACTTACTGAGTACCCCGACCTGGCGCAGATTACATGAACCCCAAGAACGAGGCATGCCTGTTCTTACCAACAGCTCTCGGTAGATGCAAGTCACTAAAGTTACTGAAGAAAGGCAAGCCTCCGGGGCAGCGGTCTCTTGAGCTCAGGGACAAATTTGTGGAGGCTACCAACGGCGCGTTCTGTGTCGAGCGAATGGCTTGGATATGCGTGCCGCGCAGCGTAATCGTCCACACCGTTTACCAGTAATGGGACGCCACTTGCATTCATGATACTCATGTTCTCAGATATGTACACCATGATACCATAATACAATCTCGCAAAGGCTGGTCGGACGCGGAAAGGCGGTAACGGTGAGGTACAAGACAACGAATATTGTACGTGTGAAGATCATAGCGCAATCTCAACATCCAGCCGAGCAAGGTAAGAATACACGTCGGGGGACATGCGATACTTGAGGATACCAGCAAAGACCATAATCGACCGCGACTTCTTGCGGAGAACCCCTAGAGTCTGTCAGAGCACGTCAGCCTCCACGCATCGAGGACAACAGCTGCACTTACCATTTGCCTGGTCGACTCCGCGACCATCGACGACTTGACCTTCTGGTGCACCGTCGCGAGCGCGTCCATCGTGAGCGTGAGGAACGTCTGCAAGTTGCGCTGCAGAGCCTCAGGAAGGTCGCGGAACTCCTCAGCGCGACGAGTGATCTTCCCGACGTCACCGTCGAGCGGCACGAGGTCCGTCGCCTCCATGATCTCGAGCGCGAGCTCTGCGCGCCCGCTCTCCTTCGCCTCGAGGGCCTCGCGCACGCGCAGCAGCTTGATCGCCGCGTCGCGCTCCTTGCCCACCGCCCGGTTCGTGCGCTCGTAGTGCCGCAGGATGTCCGCCGCGGTGCGCTCGATTGCCCGCGCCTTCTCGTCACCGCTAGGCTGCATGATCGAGTTGCCCAGTGCCTGCGCGAGGCACGCGATGACGGTCGTATAGTCGCCTGCGAGGTTGTAGAGTTTGATCGCCTCGGGCGTCCGATCATTCTCCTCGCAGTGCTTGGCGGCGCGAACGAGAATCTGTTCGTTGTAGTCATTGAGGTTATCAAGCTTGAGCAGTGGTGCACCCTGCTCGATGACGCCGCTCTGGACAAAAATCAGTACGGTACTAATGTTAAGTAATCCCAAGAGCTTACGAATCGCGTGCCATCGGGTCGGAAGCCACCGACAAGCTCCTCCCATCCTGCGCCACTGTTGGCAAGGACAATGATCCTGCGGACAAGTTCCCAGGCGTTCTCGACCTGCTCCTTGCCAACACCGTTGGGCTGGTCAGAGCAGAGAGTGATGCAGTAGACGTATTGCAGAGCCTCCTTGGCGTCCATCTTGACGAACTGCCTGATGTATCGCCAAATCAGTGTCGACAAGCTGATGGCGGGCTGGCCGCCAGGCGGCAAGGAGACTGAAGGAGGTATGAGTGACAACGGCGCCTAGAAAGATGGAGTACATACGAGGTGTGAGATCAGACGTCTCGGCCCGCGATGGTACACGGAGCAAGCCGTGGTACGCAAGAGCGATGGCAAGGTGCACAGCTTCAACTTCAGTTTCTGGGTGTTCCCAGAGCGCGGCAACAGCCTAGTAGGAACGTTGATACGGCTTCATGCCCAGGCAAATAAATTGCTTACCCGTTCGAACTGGCCACACATGAGCAGTACGCCGGCCCACACGCCACGCTTGCCACCTTTCTGCCCTGCATTGCCTTCAAAGTGGCGCTCGCCGTAGCCGAGCAGGACCTCCGCGAGCGCGCGAAGACCGCCGTGCTCGTCCTCGTCTACCATCGAGAGCTGGAACCACAGCCAGTCCTCGATGGTCACCGTCACTTGCGCCACACTCCGGCGGCCGGGGTCGATCTTGCCCATCAGCTTGTAAAGCGCGAGCTTGAATGGATCGGTAGTGGAGGAGTGGAGCATGTGCGCGTTGTATATCGAGTGCAGTTGGTCGCGGTGAGGCTTAGGTAGGCTGTGTGCTCATGTATCAGGCTGAGAAGACGGAGGAAGCAACGATTGCGTACCGTCTGTCCGTAGACTCTGCCCATGTCCGGAAGTGACTCAGGAATGTCGGCTCGCGGTGGTCAATTTGGATTTGGTACTTGACTGCTTCGTCTAAAGCCTCCCGCAAGTGGCCTGTCCTAACCATGTAGAACAGTTTCGCCCATATTGGTTGGCCAGCCACGAGCTGTGCATGTCGTTGGCCTCCATATACCCTGCAATTCAGGCGCACGCACCTCGATTCGGTCCTCCCATTCGCCCTGACGGTAATGCCTTACTGCCACGAACGCGCGGACTTTGTTTGCTACACTCGGGTCACCACCAAGGCGCGCTTCCATGGGCCGTGCTTGAACGGTGCGCTCCATGACGTCCCAGTACTGCTCCTCCAATGCCTCTCTTGCGCCTCGTGCAATCTGCCTCCGGAGCTCGGCAGCATCGCGGGACTCCGGGTCGCCCAAGTATACGCGTGCGTGTTTGCGTTCAAAGATGGGGGCGTTCAGGATGTGTGCACCAGCGTGCTCGAGTGGCGGCAGAGCTGGTGGTTCCCCAGTGATTTTGGCCAGGACGTGGAAGTTTTGGGTCATTTGCATATTCCGTGGCTAGGCAGACTCCTGAGTCTCAGACTGTACATGGCCAACACGGGAGCACTTACATCGGGGTTGACAGCGAGTGAAGCTTCGATGAGGCCGTGGACCACGGGGAACGACGTCCCCTGTAGTCGTGAGGCATTCAACCTCGAGACTACACGATCGTACGCCATCATCTTGTTTTGCATCTGCAGACTTGGTGCGGGGCCCACGCTCGTCTACTGCAATGAGTGGCTAGCCATGCGCGGACGAGCGTATAACTCACCGAGAGCAAGTTCTTTCCACCAACGCTCTTCTTCAACTCTGTGACAGCCTTGTTCTCCCCACCTATCCGGCCGCCCAATTCCTCGAAGACGCGTCTCTTCTTTGCCTCCCAGTCCCGCTGCTCACGGTCCTCCAGGACGCGGTAGAACTCCTCCTGGGTCTCCTTCCGCGCCTCTTCGATAGTCGAAATGAGATTTTGTTCGTGTGCATGGCGGAGGTACCCCGCCACGTCGGTGTCCTGTAGAGCTTGTAGAGGGGTGAACGTGGTGGCCGTGTTCAGGTGCGCAATCTCGCTAGCCAACGCGGGTGCGTCGACGCGTGCCTGGGCGAGGAGATAATTCCTAGAGGTGTCCCCCGTCAGTTTACAGGCTGCTGCCTCATGCAGGCCTCCACGCACGCTCTTCCGTCGTCGCTAGGCCCTGGCTGCCGCGACACGAGTCTCCGTGACTGGGCCTCAATTTGGTCGAGCGAAAGCTTCACGGACGGCAGGTCCGGCTTGGAGAGATGCGCTGTGAGCGCCTTGGATGCCGACAGCAGCGACGAGAGGTCTGACGCCATCCGCAAATGCCGGTGTTAGTTGTGAAAGGTTAGAGGATGGGCCTTTGAAGCGGGAGAACAAGACGGATGGGTTCAA
Organism: Phanerodontia chrysosporium; assembly: GCA_001910725.1. Taxonomy (NCBI): domain Eukaryota; kingdom Fungi; phylum Basidiomycota; class Agaricomycetes; order Polyporales; family Phanerochaetaceae; genus Phanerodontia; species Phanerodontia chrysosporium. Next base: position 496,486 of record MJGA01000010.1, on the reverse strand, counting down.
GTATTGGAAGCGCCCGCTTGAGCGCGTCCATGCGCCTCGCGCCGCGCATCTGCCTGCTGCCAGTGGATAAAACTTATTACCATGTGCCCTGCGAGTCCCCCTCACTTTCGTGTGCACTTAGATACAGGACAATAGTTCGGATTACTCCAGGAGACTCATGGACTACAATCTAGTATGATACAGAAGCTATATAAACGTCGACACAAAACAAGGCAGGACAGCGACATAGACACACAAAACTGTAGGAGAAAGGGAGTCCGAGAAGCACCAGCGTCAAAACAACCAGTCTACTCATCATCGCTAGGCGTTAGGTACTCATCGTCGCTGAGCACCTGTTTCCGCCCGCTCTTCGACTTCGGTGGCGGCCGCTCGTCCTCGTCCATCGGGGTCAGCGCTGAGTCGTATGCCCCGGACCCGGTGCCGGGCGCAGGCGGGGCACCCGGCAGGCCGCTTCCGACGATGACGCGGTCGAACGTCGCGTTGAAGACCTTCTCCATCTCGTCCGCGTCGTTGTACACCCAGGAGCCCTCCTGGTTGTACGTCCGCGCGTTGTTGAACATGAGCCGCCAGTCCTCCCGGAAGTCGAGCACGGACTTGTAATAGTTGCTCGTGATGCGCTTCCGGATGCTGGACATGGCAATAGGCTGCTTAATGATCTCGTAATAGTCGGGGTATAGCTGTGAGAGGGGTTATCAGCAGAAGCAGGGGCAGTCGATTCGATGATATTCACCTTCTTGTCCGGGAGCTCCTTAAACAGCTCGCATCGTCGCCGGCCCGTCTCGTCCTCCGCCTGCAGCACCGCCTTATAGCACTCATTGTACACCTTTTTCAACTTCTCTTTCACTGCCGCGGGAATCTCTGGCGCCTTCGTCTTCCGCCGCTTCGCGTCGCGGTCCTCAGGCTCGTCGCCGTCGATGGAGGGCGTGACCGACATCGCCTTCCCGCGCTTCCGCTTGCCGTTCGAAGGCGTGTCGAAAGGTGTGTCGACGGCCTTCGACTTGCCCTTTTTCGCCTTGCGCCCGCGCGGTGTATCATCGAACGCGGGCGAGTTGCGCGAGTCGACCTCCTTTAGCGACTTGTTCGCCGCGCGCCGGTCCTTTTGTGCGCGCGCACGCTCGGAGAGCTCCTGGATGTCCTCGCCCTCTTCAAGCGCCATCGCCCACTGGTCGTCGCTGAGCCCATCGTTGTAATTGACGACGGTCCGCTTGCGTGCGCCGCGGCCCTCAAACTCCTCGAGGTCGTTGGTGTTCGCAAAGGGTTCATCCGTCCGGTAGCACTCGGGCAGTTCCTCAAGCGTGATGAGCGGCGGTGGTGGTTTCCCGCGGTTTCCCGCTGCCCGCCACGCCTCCAGGGCATCGCGGTCGCGCTTGATGTCGAGTTCACGGAAGATATTCACCTCCTCCTCGTTGCGGGCGATGATTTCGTTGATCTCCTCGTCGTTCATATCGCCCGCCTCCTCGTTCTCCTCCTCCTGATCAGCCTCGAGAATCGAACGGAGGAACTCTTCCTGTTCTTCCTGTGTCGACTTGTTATCGAACCGACCGGCTTGGATGACCTTGTCGTCGATGTCGAGCTTGTACCGCGCTCGCGCAAACATCGCTTCTTCCACACTCTTCTCGGTGATGAACCGGAGAATGCGCACGACCTTGGTCTGGCCGATACGGTGGGCACGATCCTGGGCCTGGAGATCGGCGTGCGGATTCCAGTCAGAGTCAAAGCTATCGGGAGATGATCAGTATTAGAAGCGACTATCGAAAGAGTTCGACGCACATAATGACGGTGTCAGCAGTCTGCAGGTTAAGGCCGAGACCGCCTGCACGAGTCGACAGGATAAAGACTTTGTACTCGGAGTCCTTGGCGTTGAATAACGCGACGTGGCCCGCACGGTCCTCAGTCTTTGTGCCACCGTCGAGACGCAAGTACTTCCAGCCCATCATCTTGAGGAAGTCCTCCATGATGTCCATGACCTTGGTCATCTGGAAGAAAATAAGGACACGATGATCGGTGGCGAAGAACTTGGGTAGAATGCGGGACAGCAGCTCAATTTTGCCCGACGTCCGGATGATAAGGTCGTTGACATAGCCCGAAGGGTTCACATTGTCTTCGACGCTTTCAAACAAGAACGGATGCTGGCAGATCTTGCGAAGCTGCATGAGCTCGTTGCTGAGACCCTTGACACCGCCCGATTTCCTGCAGCTAAGTTAGAGAATGCCACCACGACAACGGGCCCCGGCGACGTACCCTTTGCTCTCTTTGCCGTCCGCAATCATCTTATACTTCTTCATCTGCTTGTACAGCTGCGACTGCAAGGCGCTCATCTTGACCTTGATGACCTTCTCGACCTTGTCGGGAAGCTCCGACTCGACGTCCTTCTTGAGGCGGCGGAGCAGGAACGGACGGAGCACCTTATGGAGACGCCGGATGATGAGCAACGCCTCTTCTTCGTTCAGCTCGATCTTGTCGCCCGTGCCGGAATTCGCGAACGGCGTGTTGAACCATTCGTCGAACGACTTCACTGAGTTGAAAATCTTCGGGAGCACGAAGTTAAGGAGCGACCACAGTTCGGGAAGGTTGTTCTGCAGGGGTGTACCGGTAAGAATGAGGCGATACCGCGAGTGGTAGTGTTGAGTCAGCGTTTGCGAGAGCTTGGACTGGGTGTTCTTCATGCGGTGGCCCTCATCTGTGAAGGAGTTCAACAGTGCATCGACATAGAGACAACAACGTTACGTACCAATGATCATGTGCACCCACTTCAGACGACTGAGAATTGGCCGGTCCTTGATGATGTACTCGTAGGTAGTCAGCAGCACCTGGAACTGCCCGGAGCGAATCTCGTTCTGAAGGGCTCTCCGCTGCGTCGGGTTGCCCTTGTACGAGATCGTCTTGACTCCAGGCGCCCACTTAGCGAATTCGCCCGACCAATTTGTCATCGTCGAGAGAGGGACGATGACAAGGTACGGTCCGCGCTGCTTCTTCACCTCGATCAAAAAGGTGATCAGGGAGATCGTCTGGATCGTCTTGCCGAGACCCTATGTAGAACGCTTCAGCGCCTGGTATGGAGAGAAGCCGAGATGCTAACGCACCATCTCGTCTGCGAGGATACCGTTAAGCTTGTTGTTGTACAGACTGACCATCCACTGCAAGCCCTTGAGCTGGTACTCCTTGAGTGTACCGCCGACGAGCAAACTAGGCTGCTTCGTGACTTTCTCCTTGATGCGGTGAGCAACCGCATAATAATCGAGCTTCCCTTTGTCCTCCTCCGAAATCTGCTTCTGGGCACCGAATGTCTCCTCGCTCGTCGGCTCATCGTCGGGCTGCCAGTTCGGATCGCCCGCCTTTTGCTGCTCAATGACGGCCTGCGCAAGGGAATCGAGGTAGGCGTCCGTCTGGCGCAGCAGGTGCGTGATACGGGTGTCCTTGGCAGTGTCGATGAGCTTCATGTACGCTTCTTCATCGTCTGCCTTCAGCGCCTTGAGACGCTCCTTGGCGAGACGTTCGATGCGCTTCTGCTCCTCCTTCTCAGTGTGCGCATGGAAGCTCGCGACCGCCTTCGAGAGCTTGACGATGCGATCTTGCGCAGCACGGTTGACAGCAAGCACTTCGCGCCCGTGGTCGCAAATAGTCTTGAGCTGCTCGACATGCTTCGCCTTGGCTCGCCGCTCCCGCTCTGCACGCTGCTTGCGCTCCGCCTGCTCGGTCATGCGAGCGTCGCGCATAGTTGGCTTGCGTGTCCTGCGGAACTCTGTCCTGTTTAGAGGAAGCGTAGAGCCGTGGATGAGGCGTTCAGCGACCATCGCCCGCATCTGCCGCTGCTTGTCGAGCAGCCGCAACGACTTGAGCTCAATGACTGCGCGCAGTTTTCCATGTGTGCTTGGAGGAGGGTGGATGAGGGCCTTCAGGTCAGTCGCATTCTCTTTATTGTCGGGAGTCTCATCGTCCGCCACAACAGGCTCCAAGCCGCCTTCGCCCATGAGAGCCGGCAGGTCTTCGAGTTCACGGATGCGCTGGTCTATCCGAGCATCAACAAAACGATTGCGCTCGGCAATGATTTGCTGAGGATCGAGACCGGAGGGCATAATGGAAGGAATGAGCAGCCGCTGTAGCCGCGTGGCAAACAAGGCGGGGTCGACAGACGGGTCGCGCTTCAGGTGCGTGAACGGATGCATGTATGCGTTGTAGGGGTATATGCCTGAATCGACGTTGTCTTCGAGGAAAGGGCCTTTTGGCATATCCGTCATGTCCTGCACGACTTCCTCTTCCGCCTTGATCTCGGCGACGCCCTCACCGCTACCGCCTGCCACACCTGGTGCTGGTGTTGCTGTTGCAGGAGCACTCTTGTGAACCTTCACAGCACTGTCGACGACTCTAGAGTTAACATCTCCGCCCTGGAGTAGCTTCTCTAACTCGGGCACTGCTTGGTTCGGGACGCGGACGGCGGCTTGCAGAGCTTCTGGAAGCGGTATGCCCCGAGAAATAAGCTTGAAGGCATGGATCTGAGCACGGAGTGCGTTGATCTGGTCGGGTGTAAAGGACACGGGGGATTGGGATGGTGCTGGGTATGGTTGGGACGGTATCGGACCAGATGTCAAAGAGGTGCCATTTGGGGCTGGGCTTCCGTTGATTCGGGGGCCTGCCATAGCATGTCCATTGGTCTGAGGAATAGAGTGATCTGCGGCGGCCTCTGCGATGGATTTACCTAGTGTTTAACGTGAGCTGAACATACGGGGCAAGGACGGGAGACTCACGTTGTTGCGCCATGGCCTTCAAGAAGGTGACCATCTTCGCCAGCTCCGGGTTGTTCTCCTCAGAGTATCCCGCCTGCCTGAGCAACTTAACACGCTGGAGGGGAAGCAGATCAGCGTGTGCGGATGGAATCTTGGGTAAAGGACACACCTCGATGACTGCGTGTACCTTTGCCTGGCTGAGGGCATTCTGGGCGAAGGGAGCCTGAGGTTTCGGCTGGGATGCGGGGGGCTGAAAGAAAGGCTGACTGGGGGCAGCCATGCTTTCACGAGATCTGGGCGACAACCGAGGGCTCGAATAATTCGCCCTAATTTGCCGTCACTGCTCACGCAGAGAGTCGTGGGAAAACCGAGGCCGCACTGCCCGGTAACAAAAGCGGCGCACACGTGACTGGGACACGTCTCCAACTCCGACCCCACGTTCAGACTCCGCCCCGACGCGTGTCCCGGCGCGTCATTAACCAACCTCCTTCTCACCACAACGCCATGACGGAACGAGCGGGGGTGAGCCGTATACATCCAGAGGATACGATCTTTCTCATTCATATCGCAGTATACAGTCACCATGTTCCTCGTCGACGTCTCCCCGTCGATGGGAAAGATGCGCGAGGTCGAGGTTCCACTGCCTAACGGCGAGGTGCAGACAGTCGAGATGAGCAACCTTGAATGGGCGTTGCAGTTTGTCAAGCTCAAGGTTCAAGAAATGGTGCGCATATGTACAGCGTCTTCTGCGGCAGAATTTTCATAGTCAAGTAAAGATTTACCACGAACGAAAGACTGACCAATGTGGCGTCATATTGTTCGGTTCTCAAAGTGAGTAATCCTCTTGCCCTGTGCAGCGTTGCTTCTGACCGTGTCTAGATACCATGAACTGCGTTAATAAGGAGCAAGGCGGATACGAGCATATCGAAGAGGTCATACCTATCGCGCACCCTAATGCAAGCACGATAGCGCAAATATCCAGTATTACTCCGGGGACCGAGATTGGGGACCGTGAGTATTACATATGTCTGCCTCTGCTTCTGTTGACAAAATTGTATCTAGCCTTGGATGCCGTCGTGGTGGGCATCGAGACACAGCATCAATATCTCGGGAAGAAGAAGACCTGGACGCGACGCATGGTGCTGCTTACCGACGGCGAAAATCCGATTGAGATACAGCACCTCCAGCGAATCTCACAAAGAATAAACGAACTGAACATCAGATTCACTGTCATGTATGTCTCATGCAGATTTTGTGATGCTACCCTTCGTCTAATCACGACGATAGTGGTATCGACTTCGACGACGAGGAATATGGTTTTGTGGAAGAGGGAAAAACAGATATCAAAGTATGCACAGGACTACGTATATTGACTTGTTTACCCATTCGTTTCTCAGCGAGAAAACGAAGAGTTCTACAACTCGTTCGTCGATACCCTCGAGCATGGCGTCATCGGGAACTGTGCCGTAGCTATAGAGGAGATCTCCAGGCCTGATTCCAAGCAAACTAGATCTCAGCCATCCGCCTCTGTACTCCGTCTAGGCGATGTAGAAAACCATCCCGAGGAGGCTATTGAGATCAACATCAAGGTCAGCAAGTGCACCGCCGTCGAGCGCCCTAAATCGTTCAAGAGGTTCGCAAGGCTCAGCGAGGATATTGAAATGGGAGAGACTGGGGACGAAAACGAACCGACCGTAGAATATGGCCAGCTAAGAAGAGAGATTCGCTACTCATATGACGCTAGCGAGCACCACGATAACGAAGCGCAAGACGACGACGACGAGGAGAAGCGCGACCTCCAGGAAGTAGAGAAGGAACAGCTCGTTCGCGGATACAAGTACGGGTCATCTTTTGTACCCGTCCCTGACAATAACTTTCCGAAGCTCGAGACGAAGAAGGGCATGGAGATCTGTGGGTTCTTCAAAGAGGAATATTTTCGTCGCGAGTGGTCCATTGGTGAGGTCCGCTATGTCTTTGCCGCCGACAAGTCACCGTTGCAGCAGGTCGCGCTCTCGAGTCTGGTGGACGGGATGATCCAGACAGACAAGAACGGCAAAGAGTCCACGTATTACGCCGTCACTCGATGGGTCACACTCGATGGCTCAGAGCCCAAAATGGGCGTACTGAAGCCTTGCAAGGACGAATTCAATAATCACTACTTCCTGTGGGTTCAGGTAAGTGCGATACTCGGTGTATCTGGTGCTGGCGTCGGACGCTCATACCTGTCCAGATGCCGTTTGCGGATGACTTGCGGAAGTGGACCTTCGCTTCGCTTGACCGGTTAGTCAGCAGCAAGGGCGAATTAGTCACAAAACACCCGTACCTGCCCACCGATGAGCAGCTCGAGGCGATGGAAGAATTTGTCGATGCCATGGATCTCATGGAGGCTGGCGAGAAGGACGAAGACGGGTGAGCCCGCTGTCGCCCCCTGCAAGCATGCTCATTCCCGTACTCACGTCGTGCAGGATCCGGATGCCTTGGTTCGACACAAGGCTCTCCTATAACCCCGCGATCCATCGCATTAAGCAGGCCCAGTTTCATGCTGCGATTGTGGAGGACCTCAATAGGCAGCCTCTCCCGCCGCCGCACCCAGAGCTGCTCAAGTACTTCGAACCGCCACGCAGAGTACTCAAGTATGCCCGCTCTGCGATCGATGCCGCGCGGGAAGCATTTGACGTCAAGGAAGGTTCGTATATGCATATAATCACTAATCATTGCTATGCTGATGTCACTTACCTTTGCAGTGCTTAAGATCGTTGGGAGGAATCGCAAGGACGGGCACGTTCGTGCGCGTGACGAAGGCGACGACGTGTTGCTTCTGGACAAGCAACCTAACAAGCGCATTAAACTCTCGCAGACGCAATCTCAATACATCCGCACGCAGCGTAGGAAGTTAACTCCGCCGACGCAACGCAAGGCCCCCAAGCACGCCATGTCTGACGACAGCGAGACGGAACCGGAGCCTGAGCCCGACTTCGACAATGATGACGACTTACTTCCCACCAACAAGTCGAAGGCAAAGCTGCGCGCGAAGTCCGAGGCCACCGACGCCGGCTGCGTGCCGCCCTCGCCCTCCCATTCGCCTTCGCCGCCGCAGGAGCGCGACCGCCTGCCGGGCCGGATCATCGGCCTGCTGCACCCCCTAGACGACTTCTACAAGAACACGGCGAGCGGCGACCTCGTCACGAAGGCGGTCGAGGACCTCGCGTTCGTCATCCGCACCGTCGTTCTCAGCCCGTTCTCGACGCGGCGCACGGAGGAGATGCTCGAATGCATGCGCGCGCTGCGGAAGGTCTCGCTCGAGGTGCGTCGCGCCTGACTACTTTTCTCTTATAGTTTGCGCGCATTTGTGGACTCATGCCGGATGCAGGAGGACGAGATTGACGCGTGGAACGACTTCCTGCGCGACTTCAAGCGGCGCTGTCTGGACGATGAGCCCGGCAACGAGTACTTTTGGAATAGGTTTAGCGAGCTTGGGCGCAAAGTCAGTCTCATCAGCGATTCTGAGGCCAAGCGACAAGGGGGCAGGTCCGACGTCACCGACGCGGAGGCTGATAAGGTGCGTCTTCACTACAGACTCGCTCATGTCCGGTCGCGCTGACGGGTTGCCAAGTTTTTGATCACCGGCATGACCGAGTGACACTTTAGCGATACGATTTCTAAATTGATACCGATGTATTCAATGTCTTGTATACATTGCCTTCACTCATCTTCAACCCGGCGGATGTCACTGTAGAGACATACAGCCCGATGGGTCCCAAACCCAATCAATTCGGCCCAAGACTAGTCACAGCAACCGATCTGCGGTAGCGAAAAGATACAAGAGATAGCTAACCAGAAACCAATTCATGGACCCGCCACATTACAATTCTCCAGAACCCAGAACTCTACAGGCGGTTCTTCGACTCCTGGCGGGCCTTGAACGGCCTGCCAAACTGCGGGCGACCACCGAATTGCTGCTGCTGATTGTTACCGCCCTTGTTGTTGCCCTGCTTGCCACCCTTGCCAGCCGCTGGTGGCGCAGTCGCGGTAGCGGCAGCGGACGAGGCGGCGGACGCCTGGTTTGACGCGCCGGCCACACCAGAGCTGAACGGGTTTGCACCGCTTGCTGCACCGTCTGCAGTGACCGAGAACTAAGGACATGAGCATGAGGGGGCAATCTCATGCTGAACTTGAGACGTACGTAGACCATGTCGTCGACAGCACCATGCTGAGCAACCGCGACGAGCGCCGGCTGGTGGTTCGCTGCAGTATTGATCGACGCCAGGCGGTAGGTGCCAGGGAGCAGACCGTTCGTGACGTCGGCGGTGAGGACACCGCCCTGTGCAGCATCATTCAGGCCCTTGAAGAATGCGAACTGTTGGGGGTTTGTCGGCTTAGTGTCCGTAAACGAGGCGATGGACTCGATGACGACGTGCGAGTGCCCCTGGATGTTCCCGCTGCTGCCGATCTGCTGGGGCGCGGCGAAATAGTTCTCCTGCGCGTTGACGAAGAAGCCGGTGTCGAGATTCGAGATCGCCATTTGGATAGTGAAAGACTGGTTCTGCTTGAACACTTGGCCATTCGTCGGAAAAATAAACTTAGACGATGGCATGTTCGTCGTCGCCGCAATGACGCCCATGGGCGCCGGATTGCACGACCCAGTCTTGATCTGCTGGCCGTTCGTGATGGGAAGGCTGGGCACCGTGAGGCAGAAGTTGATGAAATTGTTGGAGGATGTGAGGGAGGCGACCTGGCCGGCTTCGGGGACATCCTGACCGTTGTTCTCGAACCCCTTGGCGATCACCCGAGGATCCAGGGCTAAGACCTAGGCATCAGCAGGTCAACCTTGGCAAGGGGTAGACCACATTACTGAGCGAAGTTTGTGGGTCACCGCCGCCAGCTGCAGCAGTCGCGGTAGCAGAGGCAGCTGCAGCAGATGATGAGGTAGCTTTTCCCACGGCAGCACCGCCGTTACCAGCATTGTTTCCCGGGAAACCACCCTTGAAGCCCTGAAGAGTACGTCAATGGCTAGATCCTTATGTAAATGTGCATACTCACAAAAGGAGTGGCGTTGACCTGCGCCACGAAGGGGATGATCACAGCGAGACTCGCTGAAAGAGAAAGAGCGAACTTCATCGTTATAACTTGAAGGCACCGGGTTCAAAGTATGCAAGGAAAGATGGCTGCGTCGAGAAAAGAAGTCCTAAAGTACTGGGCCATGTTAGCATGCCTTTAGTAGACGATGGACGGTCACTCACACGAAAAGACCAGGCAGCTCAGCTGCAAAGAAAGGACCGAAGAAAAAGGTGGGTAGGGAAAAAGAGACTGTTGTTACAAAGTGAATGCGTGGAGTTTATATACAGGAGACTGCGAGAGCGAGAGTCCATAGATAGATCCGTATCTGAATGGTCGTCTAGACGACATTTCGTCGTTCGTTGCGCGAACCCTTCGCAGTGGTAAAGCGGTGTCGACAGATAGAGCCTTGCGAATCGGACTGTGATTGGTTGTTGGACGGATGACTGATGACATCTTGAGGCATTTGAACGCCACGCTCAGCCACGCATACGAGCTGAGTGAAAAGCAAGTAGCTGATTAGCACACATGTGACTGAGGCGTGGAGGTAGCTCGCAACGAGAATTTCGAGAGCTTTGAAGCTGCGGTAAAACATTGAGAACGCAAGTGTGAAAGCTAGCTGCGCGCAGCCACGGCAGCTACCAAGTTTTAGACTGCCAACGTGGGGATCAAGATAGTCACATTTTCAATCATGGCGCTTACCTTTGGCTTTTACGACACACATGAACGATGCAGCCGCGTCTACTTCGTTGACTTGATACTCCTGAAAATGCCTCTGCGCTATTTGCGCCAACGTCTTGTGTACTTCGCTCACGTCCGCAAGTATTGGGGTTGTGTTTGGTGGGTCATCTTCATCCAGGAGCCTGGAGCTCCTTCTTCTGTTGGTGCTGGCGCTGGGCTCACGCCGAGGACGATTCGCGGGCGTCGGGGGAAGAGGCTGAGGTCCTGGACTTGCTGTTGAAGCTCGCTGACCGTGCGGCCGCAGGAGGTAGGATGGGGGCGGCGGATCCAGTGCCGTCGTCGGTAAAGGATTGAGTTCGGGTACTATATCGTATTCCACGAGATACCTGTATATTGCCTCGATGGGCATCTTGGAAAAGTCGACCTGGGCAGACGAACATGAGTACGGATGAACACGCGCACCGCGTCGGGCATTGATACACCTGCCATCCGCAGTGGCACGAGTACAGCTTTAGACACTCACCAGTGATGGTCGTTCGCCCTCCGGGCCCTTGTCATTCGGTTTCCTAGCCATCGCAGATGCGGTGCTCGAAGCTGCGACAGGGACGGCGGGCTCCAGTCTCTTCCTTTTCACCCGCGGCTCCCCATCCGCCTTGTCGGCAGCAGATCGCTTCAGGCCCGCGGAGGAGGGCAGCACGCCATGATATGCGGCGTCGTCCTGCGGATTGGGCTTTCTACGCGCCTGGGGTCTCGACCTCGATGTCGGCGCCGGTGGCTGCTGGGAGGTCGCTGCAAGCACGGAGGTGCCTGGAGGTGCCATGCTGACGAGGGGAGAAGATACAGGCCAGTCCAAAATCGCGAAAGCTGTTCTTTGTGTGGCGGACGGAAAGTCGGTATGCTCTCTGCAACACAGGTGTCGTCGTCGCCGAGTTGGCGGTCGTGGTCGCTGTCCTGAACGGCGCATCCGCGATGCTGTTGCTAAATGGGCGCCTAATACACGATCAATGATCGAGATTCTGGGGCGCCTATTCTGGCCGGTATTATGCAGGCGAGTCAGGATGAGAACGCTTTCTTTCTTTCCTCCACCTCCCACACACCGCTCAACGCTGCCAGTGCAGGGTTAGCTGGTATCTTCGGAGTAAATTGGCTGAGAAACAGGCAAGGCTGTCCTCGTAGGTGCTGCTTTCTCCCCGGTTTCGCACTCTCACACTGTCCCAGACCTGTGAACTCGCCAGAATATTAATCGTAAAGTGGGTCGCCTCCAATGTACGGGGTCGACATATAAGCTGACTCGACACGTAGACAACAACACCCACTAACCATGTCGACCTTTGGCACGCTCTTCCGCGTCACTACCTACGGCGAGTCTCACTGCGCGTCCGTCGGAGCAATCATCGATGGCTGTCCACCGGTGCGTGCACTCCGCCTGAGATCGGGTTTTGGCTAAATCAAGGCTTTCTCAGGGATTGCCTCTCGAGGCGAAGGACGTCCAGGTCCAGCTTAGCCGCAGGCGTCCTGGCCAGAGTAACTTGACCACTCCGGTACATTGTTTTCTCAAGTACCCCCGTACGCAAGCTCATCCTCTTGTTGTAGCGCGACGAGAAGGACTTGGTGCAACTCCAGTCTGGTATAGAACATGGCGTGACTCTGGGTACGCCTATTGGACTCCTCGTAAAGAACGAAGATCAGCGTCCCAGGGATTACACCGAGGTAAGTATCCAGTTTGGCAAGTAAACGTCTCGATCCACATGGCCTTGCAGACGGACTTGTACCCTCGTCCCAGTCATGCCGACTGGACGTATTTGGAAAAGTATGGCGTCAAGGCAAGCAGTGGCGGCGGCCGCAGCAGTGCTCGCGAGACTATTGGCCGTGTCGCTGCTGGTGCAATCGCCGAGAGATACTTAAAGCTCGCGCACGGAATCGAGATCGTCGCGTTCGTCTCGTCTGTTGGCAAGATTAAGCTTGCCACGTCAGTCTCGTCACCTTCGCAGGCTTCGGAGGATGACGACGACGCCGAGGACGCGCTGAGCACCGAGTTCATCGAGCTCCTCAAGACGGTTACTCGCGAGCAGGTTGATGCGCACCCCACCCGCTGCCCGCATCCCGAGACCGCGGAGCGCATGACGAAGGTACTATTCGTGGCTCGGATCCCGTAGCATATTTCACTCAATATGCCCCATAGCGCATTCTCCGTGCAAAGGAAGCTCAGGATTCCATTGGCGGAACTGTCACCTGCGTCATTCGTGGCGTACCGGCTGGACTTGGCGAGCCTGTGTTCGACAAGCTCGAGGCAAAGCTCGCCCATGCGATGCTTTCAATTCCCGCGACAAAGGGTTTCGAGATTGGGTCCGGCTTCCGCGGGACCGAGGTTCCTGGAAGTAAGCACAACGACCCCTTCTACCGCAAGGAAGATGGCTCGCTGGGCACTCGCACCAACTGGAGCGGTGGCATACAAGGCGGTATCTCCAACGGCGAAGACATCTACTTTAGGTGCGTCTGATAAGCTTGCGATTGCGATGCATCTATCAACTCTCGCGCTACCAGGGTCGGCTTCAAGTCTCCTGCAACCATCTCCCAGGCGCAAGAGACGGCCCAGTACGACGGTACTCCGGGTACGTTGGCTGCCCGTGGGAGGCACGATCCGTGTGTAGTCCCGCGTGCCGTTCCCATCGTTGAGGCAATGGCCAGCCTGGTTATCATGGACCAGCTTCTCATCCAGAATGCCCGCAAGGCCACTTCTTCTCTGCTTCCTCCCATCACAACCCTTCCACCCACGATGGTCAAGCCAGCGAGTCTTTCTTAAGAGATAGTAGCCTGTAGAGTATCTCGTTGACCAGAGTAGACTGCCAATTGAGACGATGTGAACTTTGAGCTCAGGTGACAGGGGGGCCGACCTGCCGCTGGACGCTAGATCACCCCACACCCGGTCTGTCCGCTGCCCCCTTCTCACCATCTGCCATCCCTCTGCACCGCTCGGGTCTCTTAGCCTCAATGCTATAAGTTCTGTTGCTCTATCGAAGGATCCTCGCACGCATTCTCAAATTTGAATCCCCACGCGTACTTCATTTGGTACCAAACACTACCCTGGGAGTGTGCAGTTTTAGGGTTTGCAAAGCTACAGCGCAAACCCGGAGCTCTCATATCTGAACGACGGACACGACCCATGAAAGCTAGGGAAGCAAACGGCACGAGATGTTGCACACATCCGAGTACTACGAGTCTCGCAGCGTAGGCGAGGTCGAGAGCAGACCGTGGCTGCCAGGTGCGTCCCCAGTCGTGCCTCGGGCAACGTGCCGTTAATGACAGCCCTCCCACCACTATCGCGGCCTGTTGCGTCGTGTGCAGACAGAAGTGCACCCTCGGGCCAGCAGAATGGGGAGCGCGGCACGCACGCAGGAGCCGCACACGACCCCGGCGGGCCCCAGGTTGCGTCCCACGACGACCCGGACCTGCCTCTCGCCACGGAGGACATGCGCACCCGCATGACGCTCGCGCTCGAGGACGACCTGCATCCCAATGACGGCGGGCTCGCCACGCTCTTCGAGCCGAAGCTCTCGCTCGCCGGCGGCGGTGGCGCCTCACCCAAGCCGTGCATCGTCCCGGGCAACGCGCTGCAGCTCATCGACGACGACCCCGCGTCCGCCTCGCGCTCGCACACGCCCTCCTCCGTCATCGTCCTCGAGGACGATGCCCAGCACGATGGCGTCCCCGTCGCGCCCGACGCCAGCGCGGACAGCTCCGCCGACGCCGACGCGGCAGCGCCGCGGCGCCCCGTCCCGCGCGTCCGCTTCCGCTCGCGCGTGCGCATCACGTCGGGCCTGCGCCGGAGCCGGCATGCGGGGAGTCTGGGCGCGGGGGACGTCCCTGGCGCGAGCCCCGCGAGCTCGGCCAGCGACTCGCCGTCGTCATCTATCTCGGCGCCGCTCCGCTGGCACGCGGACGAGCACGGCGCGTGGGGGCCCCTCGGGCGCCGGCTCAGTGCCTACGCCCAGCAGAACGGATGGCAGAAGCGTGTCCCCAGCGCCGGCCCCCGCAATGGCAATGGCGCTGCGCGGCCCCCTGCGACGCACCGCCAGCCCCAGCCGAGGGGCAAAATGGACGAGCGGACGCCGCTGGTGAGACATGGGAGGCATGTGGCATATGTGGATGCTGGGCTGGATGGCGGAAGAGATGCAGATGACGAGAGACTGCTCGAGGGGGAATATGAAGACAGCGATGAAGAAAGCGAGCGAGATCACGCCCTCCGCAAAGCTGCGCTGCAGCGGGAAGAGGAAGCAGTATTCGGTTTGTGGCCATGGAGACTGTTCAACAGACATGTAAGCACTCTGTCCCGGGTCACAGTCTTGCTGATGGTCATCGTTGCATCGCAGTGGTGGTGGTGGCACGCCGAGCCAGTGGTGTGTTGTTTATGTGCTGACGACCCGGAATACGAAGAGTAATGCAACGATCATCGGAAGATATCCAGGACTGTCCCACCCCTCTGTTCTTTTCGACATTCTCATGTGCACTGTCTTATGTATATGTTATGGGTACCTTGGATCCCCTCTTACGCAAAGTTCACGCCTTCTTCCCCGCTGTATACATGACGTCTACTTTATGATTACATTCTACTGGCGGTTGCGATCTCTAATCGTACAATTCTGTTGAGGCTGGCACCGAGGTATCGTCCAGAACCCGTCTCTAAAACTCACCAGGCTTCGCCATCTCCGCCTCGCCCTCAATCACCGCCATTAGCTCCTCAATCTTCTGCTTCTCCGTGGCCCACGCGGGGCGCGCGATGCGGTAGAGCGGACCGCAGCTCGCGTACGTGATGTCGCCCATGCGCGCGACGGGCTTGTACTTGACGGGATCGACGAGGCGGACGACCTCGCCAGGGTGTGCCTCGGAGTGGCGATCGAGGAGCACGTCGTTCCGTACGTGGATCTTCTTCACGAGCCCGAGCACGAACGTGTTCGTCTTCGCGCCCGTGTCCGGGTGGACGATGTCAATCGCCTGGTACAGCTCGCACTCCATGCTGAACGCGCTCTCCTTCACGCGCGGCGCCTTGACGTGCACCTGCGGGAAGCCTCAGCATGTGGTGCCATTGAGACCGGACGGATGTACTCACACTCGGCGCCCGCGTCAGCCCGCTGAGCTCCCACTCGCTCACGTCGGACGGTGTGTCGATGCAGGTAACGTTGGCCTGCTCGATGAAGGGCTCACTGATGATGTTGACTACAAACTCTTTCGTAGCTTTGATATTTGCGGCGGTGTCCTTGAGTTTGCTACCGATGTTCGTGATAGATACAGACACCAGCGGGGGATAGTGGGATACCTATTGTCAAGCCAGAGTCAGTAAGGCGTATAGGCAGTGGAAGGGTAGCTACACGCACCATGTTAAACCAACTGAAGGGCGCAAGGTTCTCCACGCCCGACTCTGAGATCGAGGACACGAACGCAACTGGTCGAGGAATGATGCCGCTAATCATCAGGCGATACTACAGCCAGAGTGAGTCGTCAGCTGTGACGAATTCGGCGACCGACTCACGAGTTTCCTGTAACGCGTTTTGTTGAGCAGGCTCACGGCGGCGGCATGACACACGTTCACTCACCCTGGATCCTCCGTAGCAGTGTCCACGACCGTCCAGCCTTCCTTCTCGCCTTCAACCCATGCTTTCCCCTGGGGCGTCGCGTCGACCGGGGTGCCGTAAGTAAACTGGGGGTTGGGCCTCTCGAAGTACTGGCTCGAGTGTTCTGCAGGGTAGGGTGGAAGCGACATGGTATGGTTTGAAGCGGTTCAGGGACGGCAGGGGACGATGGGAGACAAGACTGGAGGACACTAGTTAGCAGTGGATCGGACGCAGGACCTTAAATATGCTTACGGAACTCATGATAATCTTCGCGCCGCGCCTGAGAGTGTCAGGCCGGGCATGTCTTCCTGATCCTGTCGGTCACCGGGACAGGTCGCGCAGGGCTCACAAGACGTGCCACCCTGCGCAAGGCACCCGCATGATGAGAAGTCCTAGCACTATCATTGCCCGTATGGCAACATCGCGTAGGCAGGCAGCTGCAGCAGGCGGGGACGATGCACGCTCTGTACGCGGTCTTTCGCAGAGTCGTACCCAGCAGTCCTCTTGCTCGGTATGTCAACTATGCAGAAAGCGAGGATGAAGAAGACGGAAACGAGGAACACACATTGGACTCACCTTTGGCACGCTATGTTGACTATGCCAGCAGCATGGACGAAGGTGACTCTCCCGAGCCACGTGAAAGTGTTTTCAGTGTGCAGGTACCTGGAGCATCCAGTGACAGCAATACTGAAGGTACAACCACAGATGTTCAGGGTCAGACGGATGTTGAGGACCAGGATGAAGCCACGGAACAAGCGCATCAGCAAGTGGAGAAGCAGTTGGAGACAGGCGAAACTTCGGATGATGAAGAGCTTACGACACAGCTCGGTGCAATGCATTTGCCTAGGCAAGACGAAGAATCCACTCAGGATGAAGATCTGCCAGATGTTGAAATGCAAGATGGATCAGAAGGAAATGTATCTACGAGACCAGCAACGCCGCTGCAACCCCTGGATGCATATCCCACGCCTGGAAACTCGCCAGTACCTTTGACGAGACAGCGATGGCGATCTGAATTCTTGCAGTCAATGTCATCAGAAGATTTTAATCTGCAGTTCGCAGATGAGGATCAATGGGCTGACTTCATCGAGCAAAGATTCACTTACGCAGAAGATGCTGCCCATCGTGAATGGAGAGAAGACCTACTCAAGGCCAAGAAGGTTCTACGTAACAGGCTACAAGAGATCAATGCTATGGAGAAACAAGGCAAATACCCATCTGCGCCTGGGAACGTGTGGCTTAACGCCTCAGGCGATCGAGCATCAGCCGAGCGGTTGTTTGATCTTCAGGCAGATGACGCGTCAAATCTCTTGAGAACTCGACGCGGTTTGTTACGAAGTCAGCGTGCTGCTGAACGTGCAGCTTTACGGGAAGCTGTGCATCAGCAGTGTGAGCTTGATTTACAGAACAGAAGACGCTCTCAAGACAGTAGTCAAGATCGACAATTTAATTATCATTACACGGACGAGGTACAGGAAATACAAGACGAAGCGCATCAAGCGCGCCCCGACGAAGCCGCGGACTCGGATGTCGAGAGACCGTTTGCCGGCCTAGCAGTCATGACGTTTACGCGATTGCGCGCCTTGCAGGACGAGCGCTGGAGCAAGACACCACGGACCGAGCCAGCCATGGCAGGACCCCTGGCACCTGCTCACGGGCACGAGGTTCTCGGGTCCGTGACACGTCCAGAGTGCGGGATGGCCGAGCGACGCGATTTCACGCGTTTGAAGCCGTTGGCGGAAGTATCTACACGATCTCGAGTGAGCTGCAAGACGGAAGCAAACAAGATTGAGGCACTCACACGAAATAACGGTGCCGAAGGCGGCACAGAGGTCGACAGCGGCCTCGACGCTTTGAACACACAGTCTCCTGTCACCGAAAAGGCAGTCAGCGCGATATTCAACAACAGCGAGCAGTATCAAGGACTTACCGGCAGTGTTGCAGCGCTATGCGCCCGCGGACGAAGCGGCGCCGAGCTGTTTGCATGCTCGACCGCCGACGCACCTGCTTGCCTGCTCGACGGTGATTGGTTCTGTAGGCAAGAGGGGGAGCGAAATCGGACGATATGGAACATGTACGCACCGCAGGAGGGGAACACTGGAGTCCCCCTCGCTTGCCATTCGACGAGAGATGAATCTCTGGGATCTAGAGAGATCGAAGGTCAGCAGAAGAAAGATATCAAAGGGTTAGAGGACGCACCTGGGACCCTTGTCAGTCGCCCCCCCTCCCCTGCGTCTGATCTACCTATCCCCACGATGGAGACTACGACTTGCGATTCTTCAGAGGCTGCGGAGCCTCGCCGTGTTGCGCCCTTCGAGTTTGTCAAGGTTCTAGACCATGCTCACCTAGGTTTCGAGATCCAGTGCCCGCCCCTGTTCAACTACGAGGTCTTCGGACGACGGGAAGACTCGATCTACATCAAGACCGAGTACTTCCAGCTCGACCGAGCCATTTGGGAAGCTATGCACCCGCGGCTGTGGATCGCAGCGGTGGTGGATGTCGGTATCCTTGGATGGTTCAGCCTCGAAGCTCAGCACGAACGAAGATGGACGACAGACGCACCTGGAGACCACGAAGCCCTACTCAAGTTCTATGTCCCCCACGCTACACTGTTCTGGATCCCCTCCCGCGACCCGCTTCAAGGAATTGTTGTCGAGACGTCGGTGAAGGTCCAGGTCCTGAACGGCGCCCTGCCCAAGCACGAGACCCTGGAGGACGTGCCCATCCTGCCTATGATAGGAGGGACGACGTACTCGGTCTTGCGCTTGAGCGAGACGAGTGGTCTGTTCTGTGAGTACAGTAAAGGACACCGAAGACAGATGGTACTCACCTTGTTGAATGCGATTGTCGCAGCTGCACGGCACCGAGAAGGCTTTGACAGAATCCTGGACTCGATGGTGAGCAGCAGGATCAGTACGAACGATGGATGGACACTCACCAGGTGGGGGCGCAACATTCTACCTCACATCTCGGATTGGCATGCCCGCCTCCAGACGATGAAGCCCCTCCCCGACGGAGCCATCGTCCACCTCGCCCGCAACGCCATCGTCCGTCATCGTTGTGCTTGTAGAGGAGGCCTGGATTGCGACACCTGCAGAAGCACGGAAGAGGGAATACTGCGAGGACGCGAAGAAGAACTCACCTGGGAACGTCGGCGCGCCAGCACCGAGTACGAGCGAGCCAGTCGCGAGCTAGGTCTTCGAGACCCACGCCGCATCCGCCAGGCCCGTGCTGAAGCTGTTGCCACCGACTTCGACGTGCTGCTCTTGGATGCCGAGGACCGGGAAGCCGAGCAGGGAGTCGCCGAGGTTAGGATGCAGGAAGTTGCTGAAGAACATGCCGATGAAAACGAGGACGAGGATGACGAGGACCTGTCGGTAAGGTCCCTGAGCACCCCCAGCAGTGGCAGCGATGCCAGCAGTGAACCGTCGACAGGAGGGGAAAGGAGTGTTAAGGAAGAGATGAAGAGAGTGGTCGAGGCGCTGGAGTGGGTAGTGCGGAGCTCGCACCGGATGGCCGGGCGCCCTCGAACGTTGCTGCCGCAGATCCACGGACCGCGATTCCTCCTCCGGGACCGGCAACACGCACAGCCCGTACCGGAACCGCCGGCCCAGCATGACGCGGTCGAGGCAGCAGGCGCACTGAGCGCATCAGGCGCACCCCCGCCGCCGGGACTTCCCATCATTCCGAGCCAGCCTGTGGGCGTCTCGCCTTCGGACTCGGACTCTGCCTCTCCCGCTACACCGCTCAGCCCGCTCGCCCCTCCCTTCGCTCCTGGCCTGCCATGGCCGCCTTCACCTCTCGTCAACACGCACCACGAGCTTCAGTACCCGCAGGATGACGACGTCAAGATGGAGATGCCGCAGGAGTGGAAGGATCAGGATGCGATGGACGAGGATATGGGACCCTCTGCAGAGGCGGAGGGAGGTATGATTCATGAATTGTCGCAGGCCCTCGTACCCTACACGGTGAAGACGGTGGCTGACCTCACGCCGAAGGCCTGCGTAGCGCGAGAGGCCCACGTCCTCCACGTTACGCTCCTCGGTGACCAGGACACCCCGACGCCACCCATTCCACGTCCGCCTACGCCCTTCGTGAAGATACCATCCCCCGCAGTGCCTCTGTATGGCACACCTCAGTTCTCGCCCAGCCCACTGGAATTGCCCCCGCCAGCGTTGCCTTGGCATACGCTTCCTAGGCCGCTCGCGGAGCGCAAGCCAGTGAGTTCAGACGATGCACACGATAATTACGAAGATACTGATGATGAACAGTTGCCCCCGTCGCCATTACGCCTATGTACACCCATTGTAGAAGAACCGACTGACCCAGTCCAGCCTCCGCCAGTCCCTCTCGTTCCCGCGGCCTTACTGAACAACGACGAGCTCATCGCAGAGCTCGACGCGCAGTTCAAGGCCCAGGCCGCCGCCGAGCAGGAAGCCGAGACCTGGAACCGGGCCTTCCAACAGAACGCTGCAGCAGACGAGGATGCCAGGTCGCAGGCAGGCAGCACCACGCTCAGCGAGGCACGACGCCTTGCCGAGGAGCTCGCCAGCGACTCCAGCCTATCCCCCTCTGCTACCACGGCAGACTCGGTCGACACGATCTCACCATACAGCAAGCCGTTGCGCTACGAGGATCTACGCAAGGCCAACGCTTCATGTGGAAAGCATGAGCTACCACCACGCCCCCAGACGCCCCAGGACCCGCCTTTCAGCATGTTCGCCCCACGGTCACCTTCCCTAGCCAACGACATGCAGCTACGACGACGCGGACGAGGTGCACGCAAGCTCAAGGACCAGGAGAAGCAGGAGAAGCCAGCGCGCGGCGTTCCCCTCGGTCTGCCCAACCCTCAGCAGGCCTACGAACGCTTCAAGCATGAAGGACGCGCCGGTCCTACGGCTCTTGCTGCCGCAGTCGCCATTCGTGGGCACGCTCTGCCCATGATCCGCGAAGAGATCCACGAGGCCACCGCTGCCGGGCTCTGGCGTTTTCTCGACGAACAGGGGAGTGCGCCAGGCAACAGAATCACGACGGAGACTTACGAGACACTGTACCCATACGCTGAAGACTTCGGATCGCCGTTTCTCTATGCCGAAGAGCAGCTCTCACTGCGCCAATGCCTACACTTCTGGAAGAGTCGGAACGCCAACGGGGAGCACAACTACCGCATCTCCCGCCTCGAATTCGTTCTTGGCTTTCGCCCCGACGGTCGACGCGACCAGGAGGTACGCAAAATGCGCCAGGGTGAGCGACTTGGTCCCTTGGACTATGCCCGGGAGGTCGTCTCGTACCCTCAGCGCAGCAGCACGCTCTAGGCTGGTGAGTACGGACTTGGATGTGATAGGGAACGATGCTGATACACGCATATACCCCGTAGAGCGTGTATCGAGCTTACTAGAGGACTCAGGATTGCATGTCGTGAGTCGGCTGCCTGCGGGCCGACAGTTTCGTTTCTTTTCTTATGTCTTACAGTTGTTCAGGCTTATGTTTCCTTTCAGAATCATGTTTTCTCTTGTATTTCTAGGCTATGTACGCGTCGCCAACGCTGATGCCTTCGAAGACGTAGAGGACGGCACGCTTTCGCTCGGCAGTGTCGCCCAGGTCCTCGATACATCAACGCTCCCGCCTGTAGTTTTGGCCCAAGCATTTCGCAATGCTATGACGGCCATCGACAAAGGGCGCGGCGACATTCTTTGGTTCGATTTTATTTTGTATGCCCTCTGTTTCTCGAGCCTCTGTATGTACTTGTATGCTTCAGTTTTCTTTTCATTTGCCTTCCGACGTGGTTTCCCTTTGTTTACGAGCTTATATTCGTTTCCCTGTGTATTACTAACCTTTTATTTCTTTGTACTAGTGGCTACGGACTACACGGCGGTTGTATGTACGATAGCAGGCGCGACTTGTATACTGGCAGCAATTGTACGCTTTGTAGCAATACATTGCGCTGACCAGTATTCTTGGCGTGAGCTGCTGGCATACCCAGACCAACGAACGGACTTATCAGCTCAAGCGACCCTCGAACGACACCTCGAGACTTCAAGAGCCATGGACTTCAAGGCACACCAGAACAAGTCTCACGGCAGGGACATGATGTCATCGGTGAAGCCGGCTATTGATCCAGGACATATGACACGAGACGCCACCAAGCCTAATGCCATCAAGGACCCTTGCCCCAGGGACAGAACGAGCATCCCGAGCGTCATTGCTAACAACGTGAACCCAACGCGCTCACTGCCATCAACGACGGGCGCTGTTGCCTTTTCTGGCTCCCCCGACCCCGCCGCTGAGCGCATCACTCAGCCACGCGACCCCGGCGCTTACCATGACCAAACCACGGATTCAGAAGATGCAACTTGGCAACTAGAAACTAT
The DNA here is from genome assembly GCA_001910725.1 of Phanerodontia chrysosporium. Lineage (NCBI taxonomy): Eukaryota > Fungi > Basidiomycota > Agaricomycetes > Polyporales > Phanerochaetaceae > Phanerodontia > Phanerodontia chrysosporium. The sequence goes on along the minus strand of MJGA01000010.1, from coordinate 474,046 downwards.
GGACACCCACGGTACCTTCAAGAGATCTAAGGTTAATATTCACTATGTTAGCATAGAAGAAGACAGCCTAGACCTTGAATGGGATGAAGTAGAGCCCGTGATGTTTACAACAAACATGGACAAGTTTATTGAAGACCTAGAAGAGGACGACACCATCATAACCTTTGATGGAAATCAAGTCTTTTCGTACAAGCAGCAAATGAGCTCGCCAGAAGTACTTACGGCTTACAAACGCGTTGACCGCAAGGTGAAGCCCGTACCAGCTGTATTCCCAGAAGACGCACGAGTAATCAGGCAATTTCCGGAGGACCCATTGAAGTCTCTACCTTCTTTGACCCCGCATCCTCCTGAATTTGTACCTGATGGAGGACGCTTAACGCAAGAACATCTGGATAACATGAACCTCAACCCGGAAGACTTTCTATGGCCCGAAGAGCTAAAGTTATTTCAGCATATACTGAAGCTCAACCAGAACCACTTTGTATTCGAAGACAGTCAACGCGGATCGTTTAGAGAAGACTATTTCTCGCCATATATTATTCCAGTGGTACCTCATGTTCCTTGGGCTTTCAAGAATATTCCTATACCGCTGGGAATACATCAGAAAGTTCTGGATCTACTACGGGAAAAGATTGCGGCAGGAGTATACGAGTCAAGCCAGTCATCGTATCGATCACGATGGTTCTGCGTTCTCAAGAAAAGTGGCAAGCTTAGAATCGTACATGACCTACAGCCACTGAACAAAGTCACCATACGCGATGCAGGACTACCACCCAATCTCGACAACTTTGTGGAACCATTTGCAGGACGTCAATGCTATACAGTCTTTGATCTATACTGGGGATTTGATGCACGCAAGGTTCATCCCAAGAGCAGAGACCTTACAGCCTTTTTGACACCACTGGGACTTCTTCGGATTACATCGCTGCCTACAGGATTCACAAACTCCCCTGCAGAGTTTCAAGCATGTGTATCGTTTATTCTGCAAGACGAAATTCCCGCTTACGCCAATGTATTCATCGATGATTTGCCAATCAAAGGACCCCAAAGCCGCTATGAAGACAGTTTAGGACAACCAGAAGTACTGAAGGACAACCCAGGCATACGACGCTTCATTTGGGAACATGCATTGGATGTACACCGAATTATTCACCGTATAGGCCATGCAGGAGGAACCTTCTCTCCATCCAAGGTTCAGCTTGCACAAGAAAAGGTGCTTATCATCGGACAGAAGTGTACCCCAGAAGGAAGGCTACCAGACAGCCAGAAGATAGACAAGATTCTAAATTGGCCCCCTCTCAAGACAGTAAAGGATGTACGAGGATTCCTTGGACTCTGTGGCACGGTGCGAATATGGATCAAGGACTACTCCACCAAGGCACGACCTCTGACAGAGCTGGTGCGCCATGATGTCGAGTTCATTTGGGATTCAAGACGACAAGTAGCTTTCGAAGAACTGAAACAAGCCATTACGTCACCTCCCGCCTTACGACCAATCGACTACGAGTCAGCACAACCTGTGGTGCTGTCAGTAGACTCCAGTATTATTGCAGTAGGCTTTATTCTCTCCCAATACGACGAGGATCACAAGAAAAGGCCAGCAAGATATGGTTCAATACCTATGAACGCAATTGAAGCACGTTACTCTCAACCCAAGCTCGAGCTTTACGGTCTGTTTCGTGCCTTACGAGCCTATCGTCTATATATCATTGGTGTCAAGCACCTGATAGTAGAGGTGGATGCAAAGTACATCAAGGGAATGCTTAACGACCCAGATTTGCAACCTAACGCTACGGTCAATCGTTGGATTCAGGGCATTCTGCTGTTTGACTTTGAACTCGTACACGTACCTGCCCATAAGCACCGAGGACCTGATGCGCTATCAAGAAAGGAACCAGAACAAGGAGAAGTAGCAGACGAAGAAGACGACAGCTGGCTAGACGACATCCCCTTGCATATACCCATACAGCATACACCCTGGATGAACGATGTGTCGTTGTTCACTCACATGGTCAGTGCATCACCAGCAAAAGTGATCCAAGCCTTTGAAACATGTCTATTTGACCCCGATGAACCAGCAGCCGAGCACGTTCTTGCCACTACTACACAGAAACAGGAAAAAGTACTCGCGGACATCTATCATTTCCTGCAAACTACACGTGCCCCACAATGTCAAAGCCTTCAGGAAAAACAGCGATTCCTCAAGAAAGCTTTGAAGTTTTATGTTTCCGGAAGGGCCATGTACAAAAGGCGAGGCACTGCAGGACCTGCCAAGGTTATCTTTCGCCCTCACAAACGGGCTCAATTACTTCAAGCTGCGCACGAAGGTCATGGACACCGTGGTGTAGAAGCAGTTATGGCAACACTCAAAGAACGATTCTACTGGCCAAGCATGTGCAATGATATCAAGCATCATGTGCAATCATGCCACCAGTGTCAAATTCGAAGTACACGGAAAGCAGAAGTGCCCATTATGGTTTCAACACCATCAACACTATTTCTCAAGATTTACGTGGACATTATGTTCATGCCCAAGGCTCACGGCTATCGATACATTGCAGCTGCACGAGATGACCTATCCGGGGCAGCAGAAGGATGTGCTCTCAAAACGCAATACAGCTGTGAGCATGTGCAAATTCTTATGGGAACATATCTTCTGTCGGTATGGCGCAGTAGGACAAGTGGTCACGGATAACGGAAAAGAAGTGGAGGCAGCATTCTCAGAGCTTATGGACCGGTTCGGTATACCTCAAGTCAAGATTTCTGCCTACAACTCCAAGGCCAATGGCGTCGTAGAACGAGGACACTTCACCATACGCGAATCCATCGTCAAAGCTTGTGAAGGAAGAATCGCAGACTGGCCCAAGCAAGTTCCGCATGCATTCTTTGCAGATAGGGTCACTGTGAGACGGCAAACTGGATATTCCCCCTACTACCTGCTTCATGGAGCTCATCCAATACTTCCTTTCGACCTCACAGAAGCCACATTCATGGTTGATGGTTACAAGCGAGGCATGACATCAAGTGAATTACTAGCCTTACGTTTACGACAACTCCAGAAGCGCCCAGAAGACTTGGCCAAAGCTGCAGCAGTACTTAGCAAGCATCGGTTCAAAGCAAAAGAACAATTCGAGCGCCGCTATCAAACACGACTTGTTCGTGACTCTTACCCACCAGGCACTCTTGTTCTAATGCGAAACAAGGCGATAGAAGCTACCCTAGAGCGCAAACACAAGGACAGGTACCTAGGCCCCTACGAAGTTGTACGACGCACGCAGAATGGTGCCTACATCTTGCAAGAACTCGATGGCACTGTATGGAGACAAGCAATCGCAGCATTCCGGCTGATACCATACATATCAAGATCAAGTGAATACCTCGACGCAATCATGCACAGATTACAAGATAGCTCAGCCAACGAGGACTCAGACACAGATTCTTGGTACTCTGTTAGTGAAGGAGAACATGAAGCTCAAGTGCAGTCAAAAAAATCATTGCCCTCGGGCGAAGATTCCCCCTTTCATGACAGCGACGCAAGCTCATATTCACCCTCATCTTAGGAGAGAAGCCAACTGGGGACAGTTGAAGTTCAAGCGACCCTCGGATATCATGCATCAAAGGTGTTTGACACAAGATATGGATGAAATGGGCTTGAGTCTCTGTCATATCAGTGGGTGTGGGAAGACATGCCCAAACCTGGAGATCCCAGAAGGTGTGGGAATGTGCATCCATATTGGGAAAGAGTAGGAAAGAAGAGAGAAAGGGGCATGCTTAGGCTTGGAAGGCCTAGGAAGAGGTAAGAAGCAGCTGGAACATTGTGGAAAAGCGAAGAATGCTGTGGAATCTGCTGGAATATTCTGGCAGAAGGGCCCAGACTTGGACCCAGCACTCAGGATTTAGGGACTTTTGGAAGAGAACATTGCAGAAGGACATGGAACTTTATAGAATACCCTAGAATACTCCTAGTTTAAGGGGTATATAAACCCCACCCCTTGTATCCTCGCTTAGAGGAGCCTCTTGACACTAGACCGCTATCTAGTTCGTTCCTCCCTCTACGTCTTTTGCTCTTTGCTGTGTACTGTAGCGCGGCTGCTGCAGTGCCACTGGTGTTCTACGTCTACGTCGTTGTTGAGACCACTCTAGTCCGGCTCGTGCCCGGTGTCGAGTGCTCTTCGTCGTCGGTTGTTGTACTCTAGTCCGGCCTGTGCCCGGTGTCGAGTACTTTTTGTTGTACGTCATACGTTGGGTGGGAACATTCTAGTCCGGCTCTGCCACCGGTGTCGAGTGTTTGCCCTTCGTCTTTCCTTTTACACTCTAGTCTGGCCTTTGCCCAGTGTCGAGTGTTCTACGTTGTTTGTGGTCACGCCCTACGTTGTTGTTGTTTGTACACACCCTGCTAAGCTCTTGCTGACACAGAGTGTACCCCTTTCTTTCGCTGCCTGTACGTACTCTAGTCCGGCTCTGCCACCGGTGTCGAGTACGCTTTTGTGTTTGACGTTCACGGTCTTTAACGGACTCTTTTGTGTTTGCGGTTGTACGTCTTTTGGTCTCACTGGTTGTTTGGTTGTTTGTTGCACGTTGGACTCTTTTGTATTGTTTCCCAGTGGGTTGTAGCATTCGGGCTACCACTCATTGTTTCTTAGGTCTATTTACAGGACAGCCTGTGAGTTGATCTAACTCTTACCCCTCCTTTGTAGACGAACCCCCCCCCCCCCTTCACACCTCCAACCTCTACCTTCTCAACACACACCTTTGCAGTCTACCTTTGTCCCCAACGAACGCCCGAGGCAGAAGCCGACCTAGGACTGGTCCGTCTAACTCGGTTCCTTAATTTGACTCACTCTCTTCGAGGAGGAGTTGAAAGCGGGATCAACCACGATACCGATCGTCAACGCCTACAGCGCCACACTCCTCCTCGACGCTGCGCGCACGGGTACCCCTCGCCCTGCTCGGTCGCATGAGCTGATCCCGTTGCTGCGCGCCGAGGCGCACTCTCGATACACTGTCGCTCGAGGTGGCGCTAAGGACGCCGTGCCCACCGCTGCGAGCGCGGATGCTCGCGGCCAGCGTGGAGGGCGCGGCAAGGGGAAGGGCCGCTCCGCGCAACAGCAACAGCGCGGTGGCAACTCTGCTAACCAGTCCTCTCGTGAGGGGGAGGAGGTTACCTGTTACAAGTGTCAAGGGAAGGGACATACCAAGAAAGTTTGCCCATCTAAGAACTATGCGAAGCGTCCTGAGCCCGCTGCGAACGCCGCGCAAGTCACGTCCGCGCCCGCGCCCGCGTCTGCATCTGCGCCTGCGCCTGCGCCCGCCGCTAAGATCGTCGAAGTCGAGGACGCCTGGGCCGCCTCTGCGCTCGCACCTGAGTCCGATGCGCCACCCGAACGCGAAGATACCGTCGATGAAGCCCTGGTCAGCCAGTCCACAGACCCTGTCGACATCTACGACTCTGGCGCCACACACCATATGACGCCGTTCCGCCATCTGCTGTACAACTATCGCCCCATCCCCGCTCGCACCGTGCGCGCCGCCGGGAAGTCTCACTTCGCCGCCACCGGTGTCGGGGACATGAAGCTTCTCATGCCCAACGGCAATAGCTGGATGCGCATCACCCTTCGCGACGTGTACTTCGCTGAATCGATGGCCGCCACCCTCGTCTCTCTGGGAAAATTCGACGACGCCGGCTACCGCGCCGTTATCGGCGGTGGCTACCTGCGCATCATGCGCGGCGACGCGCAGTTCGCTGCGATCCCCAAAATCCGCGGGCTGTATCGCTACTACCACTCGGGCGAAGGTCTCGCTCTCGCCGCCTTTTCGGCCTCGCTCTCGCTGTACCAGCTACACCAGCACCTTGGGCATCTTTCCTACGGCTACATCAAAAAGCTCGTCGCCTCCAAGGCGATCCAGGGCCTCCAGCTCGATCCTGCTCGGCGCACCGAGGACGAATGCTCTGTCTGCATGCGCGCAAAGGCTGCGCGCGCCCCGATCGCCGCGAAGCGCTCCTCCCCTCTCGCCGCTACTTTCGGAGAGCACCTGCACCTCGACGTCTGGGGCCCTGCGCCCGTGCGCACCATTAACCACTGCCGCTACGCTCTCGTCATGGTCGACGACCACTCGCGCTGGCTCGAAGAACCGCTGCTTCGCTCGAAGGACGAAGCCTTCGCGAGGTTCCGCGACTTTGTGGCGCTGATCCGCACCCAATCCGGCGCCCAGCTGAAAGTCGTCTCCTCGGATCGCGGCGGTGAGTTCACCAGCCACGAATTCTCTGAGTTCCTCTCGCGCAACGGCGTCGTTCGCCGCCTCACCGTCCACGACACGCCTGAGCACAACGGTGTCGCCGAGCGCGTTCACGGCACTATCTTCAATATGGTGCGCGCACTTCTCATCTCGTCTGGGCTACTGCGCACGCTCTGGGGCGAAGCTGTTCGCCACGCTGTCTGGCTGTACAACCGCACACCGCACGCCGCCATCGACTTCCGTACGCCATACGAGGTTCGTTTCGGCTCCCCTCCTGATCTCTCTGGCCTCAAGCCCTTCGGCGCTGTCTGCTTCATCCGCGACCTCTCTGCTGGGAAGCTCGACGCGCGCGCAGTCGAATGCCGTTGGCTGGGCTTCGACCCGACGTCGAACGGGTCTCGGGTCTACTGGCCGACCTCGCACAAAGTCTCAGTCGAGCGGGACATCAAGTTCTCGTCGCGCGAGGTGCCGCTCCTTGAGGGGGAGGATTACAGCCTCGATCCGGCTCCAGACTCTGACAGCGACAACGAGCAGCACCCCGACGCTGCCTCCGACACTTCTGGCACCTTCCCAAGCGATCCCCCGGATGACGAGCCTCTCGCCACACCGCGCCGCTCAGCGCGCCTAGCCCAGAAGCGCCTAGCCGCCCACATCATCGACCTCTCGCACAGCGAACTCGAAGCCACCCTCGAAGCCGCGCAATCAGAAGCACTCGGGCACGACCCTCGAAGCTACGCTGAAGCCATGCGCAGCCCGGACGCACCTGCCTGGCAAGAGGCAATGGACGAAGAAATCCGCCGCCTCGAGCAGCACCGCGCATGGGTCTACGAAACCGCCCCGAGTGGCGCGCACGTCGTTGGCTCGAAATGGGTCTACCGCACGAAACGCGACGCGCAGAACGCGATTACCGGCTATCGCGCGCGACTCGTCGGCCAAGGCTTCACTCAAATCGACGGCGTCGACTTCTTCTCGGACGACACGTTCGCGCCCGTCGCAAAAATGGCGTCTCAACGCGCAAACGCAGCTCTCGCTGCCCAACGCGACTACGAGATGGCCCAGATCGACATCAAGTCCGCCTTCCTCTACGGACCGCTCAAGGACGACGAAGTCATCTACCTGCGCCCGCCTCCCGGTGTCAAGCTGCAGGGACTCAAGACTGGTCAAGTCCTTCGCCTTCGCGTCGCGCTCTACGGCCTTAAGCAAGCCGGCCGTCGCTGGGCACTCTTCCTGCGCGAAATCATCGCCGACATCGGTCTCACGCGCTCCGAGCAAGACCACGCCGTGTTCTACCGCCACCTGCCCGGGAACCACGTCGCCATCATCTCCTCTCACGTCGACGACCTCACGCTCATCGCGCCCGACCAGAAGACGATCGAGGACATCGACAGGCGCATTCGCGCACGTGTCGAAGCCACGCCACTGCAGCCGCTCAACTGGCTCCTCGGCATCGAGATCAAACGCGATCGCGCAAAGCGAACGGTCTCCTTCTCGCAACGGGCCTACATCGACCAGATCATCAGTCGCTACGGCTTCGAAGACATCAAGCCGCTCGCTGCGCCGATGGACCCGCACCTCGTTCTCTCGAAGGAGGACTGCCCCTCGACCGCTGCCGAAGTCGCCGAGATGCGCCACAAGCCTTACCGTCAAGCTCTCGGTGCGCTCATGTATGCCGCCATTGCCACACGCCCAGACATCGCCTACGCTGTCAACCAGCTCGCCCGCTTCGCCGAGAACCCTGGCATGAAGCACTGGAACGCGCTGCGCCGCGTTTACGCGTATCTCAAGGGCACGCGCGACCTCTCACTCGTTCTCGGCGGCGACGCGCGCGACGGACCTCTCGTCGGCTACACCGATGCGGACGGCATGTCCACCGAAGGGCGTCAAGCCGTCTCGGGCTACGCGTTCCTCATCGGCGGCGCAGTCTCCTGGTCATCCAAGCGTCAGGAAATCGTTGCGCTCTCGACGAGCGAAGCCGAATACGTCGCGCTCACGCACGCCGCGAAGGAGGCCCTCTGGCTGCGCAACTACCTGCACGAAGTCTGGCAAATGCCCCTCCAGCCGACGCAGCTTTATTCGGACAACCAGAGCGCCATCGCCCTCGCGCGCGACGATCGCTACCACGCTCGGTCGAAGCACATCGACATTCGGTACCATTTTATTCGGTACCACATCGAGCACGGCAATATCACCGTTACCTACTGTCCTACAGAGGATATGGTGGCCGACACGCTCACAAAAGCGCTCCCTTCGATGAAGGCCAAGCACTTCGCTTCGTCCCTCGGACTCGCAAAGGCTTGAGGGGGAGTGTCGAAGACTCGCGCCGCGCATTGCGCAAGCGCCCACCGCCGCCACTTGCGTGGCGCGGAAGCAAAACCGCCTCGGCCGTCAAGCCACAACGTCGGACTTTCCGTAGATAGTATCCAGTTGCATTAGCTAATATTTTCCGTAGTATAAAAAGCCCCCCCTCTCAATTTTCGCCCGCTCAGAGACGTTCTACCCCTTCTCTGAGCGTATGTACCGTTTCCCCCGTAGATATTAGGCACGTACTGACCATTAAATTAGTACAGACTGAGTGTCTACGGTTTTAGGTACATAATAGAGACGTTCTACCCCTTCTCTGAGCTACAGACTGAGTGTCTACGGTTTTAGGCCTCGCTGCGCGCGCTGACCGGAGTCAGCGGCCCCCTGTCTGCGCAGAACCCGTCCAGAGACCGGTTTTGATATCGACCACCGCCCAGACTCGCGTCCCGTGGCGTCGGAGGTAGCTGCGCTGTCGCTCGAGATTATGTACGTCGTTCTGTAAGTACGCACGGCGACGTTTTCAACAGAGGCGTCATGAACGGTAAACTCATATCGAGGGGAGAGGCCTGGCGATACTGCGGGGAGAATTTTGATTGTCGGGTCCCAACCCAGCTCCTCAGGGTGCGCATACATGACACTGAGCAGGAAGTCGCACACGAGATCGCGTTCCTAGTACGAATGTCAGCGGCATGCCAAGAGACGGGTAGAATCGCGCAGACCCACTCTCAAAAAGTCAAATTGCTGAGGAACCAGTACTTCCGATAGGCTACAGTACCATCATCGCACGGTGCGGTTTTCGATCGTGAGTCCAAGGACGAAGCGACGTCGTCTGTCGTTATGCATGATCTGGTACGTCGACCAGACGATCCCAGCGTTGTTCTGACAGGCATGTCACCATGTGCAATCGGGGCCGGATGGAGTCATAAACACTCACTTCGTCGGTGTCAGCACGTGGGTCGTTTTTCTTGAATTCACCAGGGACGGCGATGTCTACCCACATTGCTCGAGCGTTCCTGTCGTTCAAGGCCACCGTGCCGTCGCGTATGCATCCGGTCTGGATAGACAACAACGACCGCGAGCTTCGGCACCCGGGACGGATTGCATCGAAAGACGAACAAGGGCTCGTCTGGCTGGTACCCCGTGTTTACTTGAGCAAGGTGTGCGGCGTCAAGAACGTGGCTGGCGACAGTCTCCAAAGGTCTGAACACCATGTCTTCGTGCGGTAAAATCGTGCCGGGGGCCGCTGTGCGTCACATGGGTCGAGAGGCCACGCCGGCCAGCGGCCGTCAGGAATGTATCCACGCTCATGCATAGCACGCAGTGTCTTGTCCAGAGATACCTCGAGTTTCATGTCCGGTAGGAGATACTCGCGCAAGTAGTCCACGGGCACCTCTCTGGCATCTTCTTGAATGTCGGACATGGTCGCCTCGCAGTCGTTTGCATGGGTAGCGTTCACAAGAACGCTTTTCGAAGCTTTAGTCATGGGAGACACGGGGTTCAATGGGTGAGCAGTGAGATGAACATGAGCGAGGGTGGTGGAAAATACTCACTCGTTCGATGGGCACGTGGAGACGGCTGGATGTTTTCCCGTTCGTACGCCGTCTCCGTAGGGTCTGATACATGTTGTCACAGGTTGGTTGCAGAGAATTGAGATGCCACAATCTCCGGTTGTGGTGACTGGTAGTGAACTTGAACCCGCGACGGCGACCGAAACCGACGTTTGTTGATCGCGTCTGGCGTTCGAACAAAGCCGCACAGTTTTATCGCGTTGCTCTAGCCAAGAGTACGGTGCAAAATGATTGTACTATACTGAGTGTACTTCCAGAACCTGCTCTCTCAGGGGTTATTGTGAGCTGCGAAACGAATATGGGAGCTGTAACGTCCAACGTGCCTCAAATCCAACGTCTTCAGTGTCCAAGTCTATGTTGGCTCGTAAGAATCCCCATTGTTGTAATGCAGCAACTTGTATACCCTTGAATCAGAGATATATAATAGCTTGAGAGTCCTGGAGTCGACATGTCCGAGGAAAATATCAGAACATGCAACCTCTGAGTACGGAGCAAGTGTCGGGGCGTTTTGATGGCGCATCACCGGTGCTGGGGAGCGTCTCGCGCGCCGAGCCTCGCCTGCTCCCACCTCGTCCTCGACCGTTCTCAACAGTATCTCTCAGCCTCGCCTTGACTATCCTGCGCCTATACAGCACAAACCAACAGCATCATCCAGATTCAGAAATGCCTTTCAGCCTCATTCAGCATCTCAGGTGACCTCACAGATCCAGACCAGATCTTCGAGGTCGCCTGAGCGTGCCGAAACATACAGGCCTGGGTCAGATACTCGTCTAGAGCCAGCCAAGACTGCGGCGAGGGCGCCATGCCAACTTCTGCGATCGTAGCGTGATCCTCGGCGGCACCGATAAATCCAGCCTTGTAAGGATGTGTGCATTCGCCAGCCCGTCCTCGCAGCTGCAACGTGTCCGCCATGGTATGCACTCCATTCATGAAGTCTCTTGCAGCTTCTGCACCTGCTCACCATGCGTCCCCTCTCTGTCTTGCTCTGCGGATTATCTGGTCGACGGAGGAAGCCCCTGAACATTGAGCTGACAGGCACGTCTTTGTCGCGTCGAGCTTGGCCAGACACCTCACGGTCTTGCAGATGTCGAGGTATTGGAGATGAAGGCCGCGTTGGATAAGCTGGTCGAGTCCGAGAAAGGGTCTGGATCACGCAAAGTGCGCCATAGGTTTCATGTCACTCGATCTGCAGGCTAACGGGGCTTTACAGGCCGAGTTCGGCGAAGAGATGCAAGCGTTCCTGCGCCTCTTCGCGAATTATATCAAGCGAAAACGAGCACGCCAAGTCTTGTAGGTTGGCTATCCTCCAGCTGTTGACCCTGATTGACTGGCGTTGCAGGGTCTGGGATCGTGTACAGCCTGTTGCTGAAGACCAGATCGTTTCGTACAACAGCCTACCAGCCACCGGGAACCCGAAGAACCTGCGGAAACTGGCGGTATTGAAAGGGAATGGTGGTCTGGGAACGTCGATGGGTGCGTCTCGTTCTGCGCCCCTCTGTTGCTTACTGAATGGTGTGCCGCAGGCATGCCTGGCGCAAAGAGTGCGCTGGAGGTCAAGAGCGGCATGACCTTCCTCGACCTGACCGTGCGGCAGATCGCGTCGCTGAACGCCGCGGAGCACGCCGACATGCCGCTGCTGCTGATGACGTCCTTCCACAAGCACGATGACACTGCGCGCGTCGTGCGCGACGACTACGATTGCTGGTATTCGTCCGGCCATGGCGACCTGTACTATGCACTAGCCCACTCCGGCATGCTCGATAGGCTACTTGGGCAGGGCAAGCAGTACCTCTTCGTGTCCAATTCGGACAACCTTGGGCCTACGTGCGTCTCCCCGTCGTAAGACGACTAACGCGTCTCCGACTGCTCACTTAGCTTCAATGAGCTAAGTCTCGAGCACATAAACAGCACGCAGGAAGACTTACTGATGGAGGTCGCTGACGAGGTGCGTGCGGACACAAAAGGCGGCAGACCTGGCAACGATGGATGCGCGCGCTTGCTTCAAACCAATCGGCGTGCCGGTTTTCCTTCACACTGCCTCTGCGTGCGCTCGCCTCAACTGCACACTTCACCAAATCCTGAAGCTCTCCCAGTTCGACTGAAGCCCCAAAGATCAACCGGTGCAATATCTTCAATAACGGTTAAAGCCTTCGCACCTCCCACAGCGTAAAGTATACATACAAGTAATACTGATCACCTCTCTAATGCAAGCACATGCTGAGAGACAATACAGGAGACATAATTACAATTTGAACTCGAACACATCACTGACCCGCACGTCCCCGACTTGGCTTGCCGGTCGTGCCGCAAGACTTCCCGGCGTTCTTCCTAGGGCCCTTCTTGCTATCTGTGGCCGGCGTCGCGCCCTCTGCGGTGCCGGGGGCAGACTCGGCGCGGGTCTTGGGAGCAGCCTTGCCCTTACCTTGGTCCTTAATCTCAGGCTGTGACGAGGAAGACGGTCCCTTGGTGTCCGCAGACCGAGAGGCCTCAAGTAGTCGAGAGCTCGAGCGGAGCATCCTCCTTTGGGAGGGACCCGCCTCAGGAGTCGGGATGACGGGGACGTCAGATGCACTCTGAGTGCTACGCGTCACGGAACGAAGGGTTCTGGTCGCCGGCATAGGATTTCCACCCGCCGGCCTGTCTGCGCGGCGAGTCCGGCTAGTCTGGGGTGCGGTCTCTGGCATCGTGGCGCAAGATTGGGCGGTCACGTCGGGCGAAGACACAGTCTGCTCGTCACCAGGAGTAGCACCCGCAGCATCTGGGCCAGGTCGTTCGGGGTCTTTGTCCTTGGGGGTAAGCTGCTTCCAGAGAGGACGTCGAGGTTTGTAGTCGTCTTCAGTGAGAATCACCATGTCATTGTTCTTGAGGTATTCAACGATCCCCAGAAGTGCAATCTGCGCCATCTTGATTGTGGCTCTCTGCGCGGCGAAGAATGGGATGGGGGATTTGGGAGTCATTTGTGCTTCGGCCAAGGCGAATTCCTCGAGCAGGATTTTACGCATGGTGAGGAGATAGTCGATCACGGGCTTGACTTTGGGATGAAGCCCGGAGAAGGTGTTAGAAACGTCCGAGTCCGCAATCATTGAGTTCATAAGGTCGTTCCGTTCTTCACGAGTGGTGAATAACTTCTGAAAAAGGTCTTCCTGGATGCGATAGTACTCTTTAGTCTCTGGTGGCGTCTCGGTGTCAGACTTCCGAAATCGGGAGGCTAAGACAAGATAGAAACCAAGCCAGACGACCGATTCTAGGTCGTGGAACGGATTATAGCGGAATGGAATAGTCTCGGCCTGAGATTGGACGCGAATAGTGGGCTCTGGCACCTCGCCCACGGGCGCGACTGTGGCAGGACATATTTGATCGAGTTTCTTAATATCGTCGAGTTCTTCCAGTCCTATGACAGTCTTCTGTGCTGGAACATGCTTGTACTTCCCGGCGTCCACTTCCGTGGACATGAAATATACTGTGCCCTACGCAATAATATTTGTAAATGAGGACGCATACAGATATGATGTGTTTCGCTTACCGTGCGAATGCCGTGTACCGACGTGTCTGTCTCCTCTTTAGCATACTCAAGGTCCGTAACCTTGCCTCCGTTGCCGACAAGAAGCGCATTTCCGTAGCTTATGTCACGATGAACCCATCCAAGCTTGTGCATGAGAGCCAGACCTGCAGATATCCATGATTAGCTGAGAACGGAGAAAATGGATGCATCGCACCTCGTAGGACGTGATACAGGCACATGAAGGCCACGCAGAGTGATTTGGCTTGGAATATGGGCACTCCGACCTCATTATATATGATGCGATGGTGGATCTTCGTGGGGTATCGCGAGTATTTGCGGTCCTTCTCTTCGCCCGCGTCCGTTTGTATAAGCCCTTGCCGAGTCAGGACAGACGGGCGTCGCTCCGGGTTGACGACTCGGAGGACAGAGCAGTCTGAGGGTACGTCGGGGCGACGCCCTCGTCTGGGCACTCGAAACGTCGCGGTGGTATCCGGGCGCGCAGATTTCCCTTCGCCGACGTACACATGGCCATACCGACTCATCGACATGAAATACTTCTTGAACTCGTCTGCTTCGCCCATTTCGGAAGCCCTGGCAGATAGGTTGGCAAGGTTATCGCCTTCGATCGGGCGGTCGGCGTCGCTCCAAGTTTCTTTGAGCACCTTCGCTGGGCCCACCTCCCTGCCGCCCTCGTCGATCTCGTACACCTCCCAGACACGCGTCCCACGTCCGCGAGGAGACAACGCGCCCAGTTCCGAGATAAGCTTCGTTGTACGGTATGTCTTCACAAGCGGCTCTTGCTTGGGATCCCGGACCTCGATCTCGTAGCGCACTGAGCCGTCCTTGGTAGAGGGTTCTGCGAGCCTCTTCATGGTGTTGTCGAACCCGAGATCGGAGTACTTGGCAAATGTGGTCCTCAAGAAGAAATCGATCGTTGTGCTGTGATCCTAACTCATCATCAGCTCATGCAAGTAGCTGATCCAATAAATCGAGTACTCACCGCCATGAAGTTGAATTCCTCGCTGACGAGAACCTCCGAGCGGCTCAGGAACCAGAAACGCATAGATACGTTCTCGACGGTAAAGCCGAAGACAAATCTGCGCCGCGCATCCTCTTGCATAATGTAACTCATGGACCATAGGATTTTCTCGTAATTCTGGAACGCGTCTCGTATCAGCGCTGATGCCCGTCATAGCATACGAACGGTAGGGGACTTACGTCAAGCTTATCTTCCTGGCTGTCCCGCTTCTTGAACTCGCCAGGGATAGTGACGTCGGACGACTGTATCGGAGTCTTGTAGTTCGTGAGCAGGGCGTACGCGTCGGGCCTGGTCATAGAAGGTTCGCGCCTGCTCTTCGAGATCGGCACGCAAGCCGGGTTGCACAGGAAGTGAGACAAGCAGTCCTTTGCGGATAGAGTGTTCCCTAGAGCGAGAGCCGCGTCCTTGATGTCCTGTGCCATGGTTGCGAACGGCGCGAATACTTTGTCTTCGAGAAGGCGGCCACCGAATTGGTCGACACCGTTCATGTCGCAGGGGTTGTTGGGCCAGTGTACCCAGCGATGTGCCGGTGTTACGATCCCGTCGGACCTCAGCTTGCTAAGAGTACGTTTGACAAGTGCGGACTTGCCGGGAAGGGCGGGCAGGAGGTAGTCTTGGAAGTACTTGACGGATACAATGGGCACAACTTCTTCGAAGTCTTGGAGCAAGGCGTAATGACGCTGAGCAATGTCAGCAATACCAGCGGTAGTAAGAATTGCATTTCTCTTGAGAGTGGAGAGAGTACGAGTGAGATGAGCGCGTTTGGGATCCAAAGAGAGAGCCATACTGAGCGTGGGGGTGCGTCGTACTTCCTCCGGGAAGCTACTGTATATATAGGTTCTGTTGCAGCCAAATATAACGGAGTCATCTTGTAAAGCCGTGAATGAAGGTGGACAAGATGTACAAAGGAATGATAGCGAAAGTGTAACTGGCGGTGTGGTCGTGGCGGAATTGAACAACCGGATATGGTAAAGGCCACAAAGGACGCCCAGCGTTTAACTCATATGCAAGTCGTCGTGGGTACTGGCGAGGTTTTCATTTTGATGCATGTTTAACTTATGAACACAGTCGATACATACGACGGAACCTAATGATGGGCGCGACCTTGAAGTTGAGTGGCCAAGCCTGACAGTCTGTACATTGAACGCCACGCTACGCCACGTTAGTTAACGCCCATCTCCGAGCCTGCACAACGCATAAACTTGCTTACATTCCCTCCCTGTAACGCGGGCAAGGCCAGCAAGCTTAACCATATGGCATAAAGCCATCACTTGAAGTCATCGCGTGGTTCGAATCTACACCTCGAGGCCAGGCAGTATGCGTACTACACACAGTGAATCAACCCAAAATTACTGTACGAGCGCGTGTCTAAGCCACGGTAACATTCCGCCGATGCACATAAAAGTCCTATGTCTTCTCCAGTGGTTGCAATAATGCACATGGCGCATGCGTCTGATCTAGACGAACGACAGAGACCGCAGGCCGACTGCAGCCGTGAACGGGCTACGTTGAAGGACGAACCAGAGGTAGATCCTCTGCGACGACACATCTCTTGAATGGTAAAGCTGCCTCGAGGTTGTCACCGTGCGGGGCCCTCCTGGTGATGGCATCCTTCGGGTTGAATAGATTGGCGGACTACGCTGTCGAGGGTTCTTCGGTCGTTCACCGGTTTTCTTGCATAGCAGCGTGTACGACTAGGTCTGCAAAAGTTGTTGAGATCCGGTAGCATATAGCTTCAAGGGCTATTCAAGAGCACTTCTACCTCGTCCTCTTGGAAGTCGAGTCGATCCTGCGCGTTTGATGGCCACCGGAAAAAAAAAGTCTCGAAAGTGCATTCCAACACTTGCTCAGGTGATGGAGGGCGGGGCCCTGTTATAGCCCGTAGAGCCCAAGGAGACATGGCAGCCGCGGCCGTCTTGGTCATGCCCCAGTCGAGACGGACGAGAGAGTTAAAGATGCGTATGGTCCGGATGCGGAAAGCGTCGGGATTGATGCATTGATGGCGGGACCTGCAAGCGCACAAACCATCTTCGACTTCGCGCGTCTCTGCCCTTCGCCTCACCTCCCACACCCAACCTGCAAACCATGGCTGTCTCAATCGCCCTGTGGTGCGTCTCGTGCTTTGATCCCATCTGGACCCGACTGTTTGACACGCGCACAGGAGCATGGCCGTCTCGGCGGACGAGCCCATCGAGTTCGCGCCGCCAGCGGACCTGCGCATCACGAATGTCGCGCTCGGCGCAGATCTCGAGGACGAGCACGCGCGCACGACGCTCAAGCTCGTGTACAGCGGCATCCCGGCTGAGCCGGAGACCGATGAGGAGAGCGAGGACGAGGACGAGGAGGAGCACCCCGGCGAGCCGATCGCGACGGTCCTCTGCTCGCTCACGCCGGGCAAGGTGCGTTGGGCGCACGTTGCCTGGAGAAATTGTTTGACACGCGACACAGGTTGAGCAAGCGAAGATAGACCTGGTGTTGGAGGCGAACCAGGCATATGTGTTTGACGTCGTTGGGAAGAAGTGCGTGTGCTGCTCGCGTTGTGTGTTCTTCTCTGCTCACATTACCTGCAGCACGCTCTACATCTCTGGAAACTACATCGGTGCGGAGCTCAAGTACTGTACGCTATGTTCTTGCTGACCTCTGGGCAGAGCAAACCCCCTCGGATCTGCCACCCGACGAAGACGAGATCCTGGACGACGAGGAAGAGGAGGCCTTCCGCCTCGAGGACGTGAGCTCGGACGTCGCGGTCGACGGAATGGATGAAGACGACGAAGAGTGCGCACCGCTTTTGCCTGTCTGCGGAATAACCGCTAACCCATCGATCAGCGCGCCCGAGCTCCTCCCGCCATCGTCGCCGCCCAAGGCCAAGGGCAAGAACCACGAGTCCAACAAGCGTCCGCGCGAAGAAGACGCGGAGCCCGCCTCCGAGCAGCTCTCGAAGAAGCAGAAAAAGAAGTTGAACAAGCAGAAGGCCGAGGGTGGCGCTGCCGCCGCCCAGCCTACGCCCGAGAAGCAGGCCCCCAAGAAGCAGGAGAAGCAGCCTGAGCCGAAGCAGCAGGAACAGGAGAAGGGTGGTGAGGGTGAGCAGGGCGAGAGCAAGAAGAAGAAGAAGAAAAACAAGAACAAGAACAAGGGTGACAAGTCGAAGCTCTAAGTGAGCGTTGTCGCGGTACGTACTTCGTTTCACTGCGGGATTTGTCCGATGTTCGCCACGGAAATCAGGATAAAAACATCGTGAGAACACAAACCATGTTCTCACGGTGTTGTGACTGGAGAACATGGTGAGGACATTGTGAATGTCCATAATGGGAATCTTCACAATGTTTCCCGCAGAAACATGGTGCATGTCCGCCGCATGTCACCATGGGGAACATGCTGTGAACATGTGGTATGTCTCCGTAGATCACATGCTGGATTCCCGCCAGCATGTCAGCACAGTGCTGCGATTGATAACACTGTAAATATTGTGTACTGTTTTAGCTTTATGCAGTATGTTTCCGTCATGTTTTCGGTTGGAACTTCCGAATTAGGCAAGATTATGGTACGATTATATTGATAATCGCACAAGAAAACACTGTAGATACATTAGACCAGGATCTCGCCCTAGACTGTACACAATCATGCTCCATTTCCGCCCCGTGTTTCCGTAGAGAACATGCGGCGGACATGCACCATGTTTCTGCGGGAAACATTGTGAAGATTCCCGTTATGGACATTCACAATGTCCTCACCATGTTCTCCAGTCACAACACCGTGAGAACATGGTTTCTGTTCTCACGATGTTTTTATCCTGATTTCCGTGGCGAACATCGGACAAATCCCGCAGTGTTTGAATCCCTAGCTCCCAGGTGCTCATGAGCGTAAGAGCAGATTTCGCTAGCCGAAAAATCATGTCGCATACTAGGCTCCGCATGCCTCCCGCAAGTGCTGTGCTACCACATGCTCGTCGTCCTTCCCAATGCTGTCATCATAGCTCTGCTCTCCATAACGCTGATCACGCTTGGTTAACATTCTCGTTCGAGTGAGGGCTGACCCATGCACGTAGTTTAGAGATGATGCCGGACGCTCGTCCTCGCCCAGCTGCCCTCAGAGCGTCGCAGTAAGCTCGGCCCGATTGTATTCGCGATCTTCATGTCCTCCCGCTAATCACTGGCCTCCTGCCGCGACGATTGCGCGTCCTGGTGTGCATGTGCTCGCAGCCTCTCCCGCCATCTGTCGCAGCAGCAGCCCTCTCCCAGGGTGTCGGTGAATTCGCTGCGGCGGGTGCTCGCTGCGCGCTCGATCGAGCGCCGACAAGATGACGCGCGCACGGCAGTGGGTCCTCACGACATCGTCAATGTCGCTCCTCCCGGAGGGCGCGCGCATACATAAGGAGGCTCGCGGGGCTGGCTGCCATCGCAACTCTCACTCCTAGGCCTCTCCAGCTCTCTCACCTCCAGATCCCGCAACAGCAATGTCTGGCATATGCACAAACATGTTCCCGCCGAAGCCGACGTGGACCGTCGACGAGATGCCCGACCAGAGCGGCAAGGTCATGCTCGTCACCGGGGGAACACGGGCATCGGCAGAGAGACCGCAAAGGTGCGCCGTCTCCGAGGCAACATCGCGGCTGCGCGCTGACCGCGCCGCGCAGGCGCTCCTGGCACACAACGCCAAGGTGTACATCGCCGGGCGCAGCCTCGACAAGGTGCAGGCCGCCATCGCGGAGCTCCAGGCCGAGACCGGTCGCGCGGCGCACGCGCTCATCGTCGACCTCGCGGACCTCGCGTCGATCCGTGCTGCCGCGGCGGACTTTCAGACGTGCGTCCAGCCCAGGCGCGTGCGCAACGGCGTGCTGACGCCGGGACCAGCAAGGAGACGCAGTTGCACGTGCTGTTCAACAGCGCGGGCGTGATGTACCCCGACGTCGCGCTCGTGACGAGGGACGGGTACGACCTGCAGTTCGGGACGAACGTCCTCGGTGCGTGCGCCCCCGCCGACCGTCCTGCCCCCGCTTGACAGTCACGCAGGGCACTTCTACCTGACGCGCCAGCTCATGCCGCTGCTGCTTCAGACGGCGTCCGCGGCGCCCACGGGGACCGTGCGCATCGTCCACACGTCGTCGATGGGCCACCTCGGCGCGGACCACATCGACTACGACACGCTCGTAGACGGCGAGCGGCGCCGCAAGAAGGGCACGATGTGGCTCTATTCGCAGAGCAAGTTTGTGCGTGCCGTTCTATGTGTCGTTCTTGGGTGCGCGGACTGAGAGGCTGCGGCAGGGGAACGTCGTGGTCTCGAACGAGCTGCACCGCATGTACGCCGACCAGGGCATCGTCTCCATTGCCCTCCACCCGGGCAACCTCAAGACCGACCTCCAGCGCCACGTGTCGAAGATCGAAAGGTGCATCACGGTATGCCGCTGCCGGCGCCCCGTCTCGTGCCCTCGCTCATTTACGCTCGCAGAATCCGCTTCTGTACCCCGCGCCAATGGGCGCGCTGACGCAGCTGTACGCCGGGACGATGCCTCAGGCTGCAGAGTGGGGCGGCAAGGTACGCGCGCTCCCGCGTAGGACTGTAGCGTCTGTGCTGATGAAGTCTGTGGACAGTACATGATCCCATGGGCCAGGCTCGGCGAAGCAAAGAAGGAGACGAACGACCCTGAGATCGCGAAGGAGCTGTGGGCGTGGCTCGAGTCGCAGGTAAAGGGCGTATAGACCCATGTGCGCCGTCAGCCAAGTGATATACGTGGTGCAGACGGAACGTTTGGAGTCTTGTCATAACAAATATGCAGTCGGGTGATCCAGAATAAGACCACTCATCCGCTGTTGGCAGTTTGCTTCAAGGGACCAACAAGTCTGCCGATACATTGATAAGCAGCGTCGCGCCTGCGCCAAAACTGTATACCTGCTGTGCACCGCAGCGCAACTAGACAGAACTAGACGCGTCTCAACGTGGGGCGCGACGCGCGAGTGCATCCCAGACCCAAGGCTGGCCCGCGTCCAGTCATGTGACCGCATATCTCCGACGCACATTTGCGCAGTGGATCACCGCACATCCCGCCATGGTCCACGAGCGGACGATCCCGCCCTTTCCGCCTGCACATCCCGACAGTATATATACCCCGAACATCTTCTGATCTGTCTCCTCCTTCTCCTTTCCTCCAGCATCTCCCCTCATCTCACCTCCACCTCTGACACAGTCGCTGGCTCTTTCCCTGCTTCGCTCTAGTGGTGGGTTCCGACATCGGAGACACGTCAAACTTTCTGCAAATGCTATCGACGTGCTGATGGTGTCGGCCGACACGAGTGCCCAAGAATACCTTGCAGTCTGTAATATGCATACATGCCTAAGCAGCGTCGATATCGACGTTGGGCGCGAGGGCGGCTGCATGCGCTTCGTCATACCAGCTGACACGCGGGCGCCAGCCTGGGAGGTGTCCTGCCGCAAAAGGCAGGCGACGAGTTTGTCCTGGGCCAGTCACGCACTCGCCGGTGCTGACCGTGCGCGCAACCACGCTCGACGCGACAAAGCCTGGCCTCGTCCGCGTCAGCACCACACAATGAGCATGTGTGATCTCGGTACGGCCCTGCCCCTCTCGCCTCCCCCGCACACAGCCGCGCGGTATATAAGTCCCCGCGCAAGGCATTTTCCTCCGAAACCCCCCTGTTCACGAACCATCGACCTCACGACACACCGCACGCGGCGGAGACAAACACCCCGTCATGGACACAGACGCAGAGAAGGCGCGCCCAAGCGTCGACGCCCCGCGCACGCCCGACACACTCGACCCATTCGAGGTCGTCCTCGAGCCTGCAGACGACCCCGCATTCGCATATCCCGCATGGCGGCGCTGGCTGGCCGCGCTCATCGTCGACGCAGGCGCGATCTGCGTGACAGGCGCCTCGGCGATGGTGTGTTCCCCCCTCGCCTCACGTCCGCTCCGAGCTTGGCTGACGACGCGCACAGGCTGCGACTGCCGAGCCCGGGATAAGCGCGACATTTCATGTATCGGGCGAGGTTGCGATCCTCGCGGTGACGCTCTTCGTCGTCGGCCTCGGCACAGGACCCATCCTGACGGGCCCGCTCGCGGAGGTCGTCGGCCAGCAGGTGCTCTACCTCGTGAGCTTCTTCCTGCTGTGGTGCTTCACGTGGCCGGTTGCGTTTGGGAAGAGCATCGGTGAGTGCTCTGGCTGGATTCGAGGGAGGGGCGATGCTGACGCGCAGGCTAGCGGTGCACCTCGTATTTCGCTTCTTGCAAGGCTTCTGTGGCTCTGCGTTTCTCAGCATCGGCGGTGCCACCATCACGAGCTTGTTCACGAATGAGACGGTCGCGGTGTGCGCATACTCTGTTTCTCCAAGAAGAGGTGTCCTGACCGTGTCCTTTTCAGACCCATGGCTGCATACACAATAGCCACATTTGTGGGACCCGTCATTACGCCAGTATTCAGTGGGTAGGTTACAGCCTACTTCAATCGCCCATACGCACGTTAACCGTATGATAGGTTTATATATCAGGTGTGTGGTGACGAAGATATCACCCAGAGCTCCGGCTAAACTTGTTTATATAGTATGCTGGCTGGCGGTGGCTGTACTATGTTCTTATTATGTGGTCGTTTGGGGAGCTAGTCGCACTCCTGCTCGTTCCGGAAACGGTCACATCGGTGATTCTGAAGCGAAAGGCTCAAAGGTGAGTTCTCACACATCTGCGACACCTTGTGTCTCTCAAGTCCCCGCACAGACTACGGAAGGAAAGTGGAGACCAGCGTTACTATGCCGCGGTCGAGCGAGAGCAGAGAGGCATCATCCAGTCTCTTGGCCAAGCGTGCAGGGACATCTTTGGTGCGCCAACATTTCCCACTCCACTCTCATTCGCTCACGGAATGTACAGCGCTCATGATCTTCGACCGAATGGCGCTACTCCTCGACATCTGGCTCTCGCTCATCCTCGGGATCGTGTACCTCACGCTGCAGGCCTTCCCGATCATTTTCGCGGGCAAGCACGGCTTCACGCCGTCGCAGGTCGGCTTGAGCTTCCTCGGCGTCTTCGTTGGGCTTGCGCTCGCGATGGCAAGCATGCTCTTCTGGAAGGAGTACCGACGGCGCCTCGCCGTGCGCCACCACGGGAACCCGCCGCCCGAGGTGTGGCTCACGATGGGCAAAGTCGGCGGGGTGCTCATCCCGATCGGTGCGTGCGCCCCCCTCCGTCCGCACACGCATGCCACGCCCGTGCTGACCCGCCGCCAGGCCTGTACTGCCTCGCGTTCACGACGTTCGCGCACGTGCACTGGATGGCCCCGATCGCGAGCGCGGTCCCGTTCGGCACCGGGATCTGCTTCGTCTACATCTCCGTCTTCACGTACCTCGTCACCGCGTACCGCCCGATGGCCGCCGCCGCGCTCTCGGGCTGCGCCGTCATGCGCACGTCCTTCGCGGCCGCGTTCCCGCTCTTCGCGAACCAGATGTACGCCCGCATGGGCACCGTCGGCGCCACCGCCTTCCTCGCCGGCCTCATGACCCTCATGGCGCCCCTGCCGTAAGCTGCCTCCTCCTCCCCTCCTGCCGCCCCGCGCCGCCGCTGACCGTGCTCCCCTCTCCCAGGTTTGTATTCGCAAAGATCGGCGGCCGGCTGCGCGAGCAGTCGCCCTATGCGACGCACTGTGTTGAGCTGCAGCAGCACGCGTACCAGGCGCGCGACCAAGAGAAGGGGGGCCACGCCTGATCGCGCCAAGCGCAAGGCAGCCTTGGGTGCGCCCGTCGGCTAACAGGCGGGAACCACGGTGTGCGGCGAGGATCCGGGATGCTGTGACGAGAACCCGAGGCGAGAGGAAGAGGCGATAGGGCTGCGTTCCAGGCACCTACAGCCGATTTCTATATGATACCCCCGATGTCCGGGATGCAATGTACAAGGGCGGGACGACATTCACAGAGACCTATAGACACAAACAAATGACGCCGCCGTTCCCAAAGACAAACAGTAGCTTGTGTGACACTCTCCTTATGCAAAGAAGCCCTTCCTGTCTTCCTTGCGCTGCCACGTTCGGTCAGCCAACTGCGACCGACGGAAGCTTGGCGCGAGCAGACATACCATGCGGGCACCGTGGCTGAGCGCAAGGTACAGCTTGAAGAGCCGCTCACAGTCCTCGTCGCCTTTGAAGGGTAGTCGGCGCCGAGCCTGTAGGCCGCTGCGAAACCCGAGGTGACAGCCAGCTCGTGCATGTTCAGGACTGCGGCACGGGGTAAGCCTCTATCAGACATCCACCGTCCACACACGCACCTGACCACGCGCCCGCGAAGCTGTGCCGCACAGGATGAGCCCGGGTGCACAGGGGGGACACAGAGGTGGGGCGGGGACGTACTGCGTGTGGTGCTTCCCGTTGACGAACATCATCCACGGCACGGTGCCCGCATAGTGCTGCCAGCGGTGGCTCTGCTGCTTCCACCACTTCTCGTAGATCTTCTTGTCCGCCGCGATGTCGCCGACGGTCCAGTGCTGCGACGAGCCGTCGCGGTCGAGGAAGATGGTCTGGAAGACGTGCGCCTCGAGGGCGGCTCCGCGGCGCCCTGCGGGTCCTTCCCCGTGCGCGCCGCCGCCCCTGATCAGCGAGCTTCGCGTCCTGGGCGCTGCGCGCCTCGGAGGAACAGGGAGGCACTCGTGGCGGTGGTCCGAGGTGTCGCCCGGCGCGATGGGCCCGGCAGGTTTCTCGCCACGGAACTGGGGCTGGTAGTGCGTGAGGTCGAAGCTCATCTCGATCTTGGACTTGTCTTCGGGATATTGCATGGTGTAGTACAGCGGCGGAAGTTCTTTGCCGCGAACTCGAAGGCCTTCTCTGCCTCTTCACGCTCCTCCGGCGACATCTTGTCCGTAGGCGCATTGTGGGACGGGTCGTATTGGACTTCGTAGTACTGTCGGCCGCGGCTTGTTAGTATCCTCTAGGCGAGAACTTCTCAAGGCGAACCTTCTTCATATAATTCACGTCGTTATGAGTGATCGTGACGTCGTAGAGATACTTCACATTCCCCAAGACCTTCTTTTCCATGAACGTTGCGCCCTTGCCGAGTAGCTTGAGGCAAGAGTCGGCATCGATGGCGAGAATGATCTCGTCAAAGTTCGCGATCTGCGGTTCGCCATCGACACCCTCGCCGCTGACCCGGTATTCGACCTGGACAGCACCGGCCTTGGACTTTGCATTGCGGCTGACTACACCGAGCACCTCATGCTCTAATTTGAAAGTCACATTGCTTCGAGACGCGGTATCCGTCTTCCAAGCCTATGGAAAAGGTTATGGATGTCCTTCGGTTTGGTACGACTCATCCTACCTGGTAACAGTCGTGAAGCTAACGAATAAGTAACGTTAGTACCGGATGTACTATGGCACGGCGGTAGTTACCTTGGGAAACGCGAGCATTTTCGGAATACTGGCGAGAAGACTCTTGTCGTTGTATTCAAATAACTTCATGCTGGGATCCATAAATACCCGTTCCTGCAACGATGTCACTAATAAATGGGTCTGGCGACTCTGGAAGCTACTCACGAGAATTGCACATGAAATGTACGGCGTCTGGTTTCCGGTGCCGAAGAACAAAGCAACCAGCGGGTAGACCATTTTCTCGCCAAAGTCGTTAGAGAAGCGAAAGATCCTAAGCATGGCGTGGACAGGGATGAGGGCGAACGGGATCTCGAATTTCTTAATGATCTTCAGGGCACGCCCGAACTTGACAATGTCCGCCTTGAACTTGGACGTCAGGGAGGTAGGGAACACGTTCGTCCAGAAATCTTCACCCTTGCCGAAGCTAATTCTGCAACCGACATGCTTGGGCGGACTGCCCGGGAGACTACAAAGGAAGAACGTACTGCATGCCGACCTCGGTAGGTTCAAACCCCAGCATCCGGAACATCCTCATTGTGTTCGCGAACGCCGGGCTGCAGCCCTGGACGCCGTCGTTGATGTACGAGGCCCCGTACTTGTCGGCGTCGATGGAGATGGACGTCGCCATTCCGCCAGCGACGGACTCCTTGTCGAAGACGGTGACTTCATACTTGTCCGGGTGGCGGCTGAGGGCGTAGGCGGCGGACATGCCAGAGGCGCCAGCGCCGACGATGCAAACACGCTGTCTGGGAGAGGGCGAGGACATGGTGGGCGCTGCTCAAGAGGGTTTGTCGGATCCCCGATGCCATCCTCTGGACCGTGGGGGAGGTGGCTGACCATTTCGTGGTCCGCCGCTGCGTCCGCCCTTGTCGTCGTCATCGCCGTCGACGGAATGAAGCCCGTATGGAGCAGGATCGAGAGGTCACGTGGTGGCCAGCCTCGGGCAGTTTGGGGAGGAACAGCCGTGGACGATGCAGGCTTTCATGCCCCGGGTGTGTGTACAGCATGTGGTTCGCACATCGACCAGGCCCACCGCCCACGGAGCAAATGCGGGTGCGCCAGACTGAGCTTCAGAAATAGACACGCTCAGCGAGAGTGGACGCAAGCCGCGGGCGAGCGACCGTAGAACCGCACCAGGAGTCGGGAGGAGTAGATCGTCTCGAATGAGTGCAACAGTCGGAGAGCCGGGTCGCATCGAGCAGCACAATCTGAGGGGAGGGCGCACTTACGTAGTCATTAGCCGTCCTCGTTCAGTCTCCGCCGCTCAGCTGCTCCGACATGCAAGGACCTGCGCCGCTTCGATTTGGCAACCCGCGAAACGGCGCATTGGGCTGTAATGCTCGCCTGAGCAGCACAGCGCAATGCGCGATCCGTAGGACCATGCGGGCGGTGCCCTGGGAGCATGAGTCGTGCCACCAATAGGCCTTCCACAAGGGACCCAGTTTGCCTTCGTATTCAAAGTGCTTCTGTCGGAGAATTCCCTGCCTGCTGCTCGTTAACAATGACCCTATATCCATGAGGTGACCGCTCACGCACCGTCTCACACTGCACGACTGTGCCCTTAAAAGATTGGAAGAACCGTTCTAGACCGTAATCTTGCATGGCTTCGATGCTTGCCACATCTCATGGTTTCAGTACGCCTGAGGGGCACGGCTGCAGCCCCCGCGCTGTCAGGACAGGCCAGGAGGTTCGCTCGATAGCGTAGCGTGTCATTAGCCGCGGCAAGCTTATGGCCATGTTTTGGGGTGACAACGCCGCAAGGGGAAACGTCTTCAACTTGTTTGTGGAGGGCGGCTAGAGAATGCGAAATTGCTGCGAGCCCGTAGCGAAGGCCGTCAACCCTGAGCATATCTGACAAAGAACAATGCGCAGTAGATCAGGCACGACACCAGAAAAAAGCTAGTCAGAGGCCGATGTGAGCAGTAGAAAAATTTATGACGCACAGTTGGCGAGTTTATCGAGCCCATCACTGGGTGTGTACTCTCAGAGGGGCAACTCTGCTTCCACGATGTACCCAGATACCGCGGACCGTCTGCCCTCCTGCGTGTGGCGTCCCATAACTTTAACTCCTCCAAGCTCCCGCGCGGAGGTCTTGTGGTGAAGACCGCATGACACTCGAGCCTTCTAGTGTGCACAACGAGACCTGGCGAGAGGGGCGAGTTCATGTCCGAGGCAGAGGAAAGATGCGCGTAAGCCGCGATGGTGGGGATGGGGCCAGGTCGGGAGGCCGCAGAGCGAACGAGATTGGGCAGAAGAAGGGTGGTGTGTCCGGCTCGAGAGGATCGCCAAGGGCATTTGTGTCCGTACGGAAGCAAACGGCGGGGTGGAGTTCCAAACGGCGGCGGAGTGAGAAGCGGCCATGTGCGTCTCGTCCTGTCCCCAAATTGCGGGCCATCGACAGGCAGGCCAGGGCCCGCCCGCGCCCTCGCCTCGACGCCCGCTTCTCTTCCTCCTGTCGCTGCATGGCCGCAGCGTTGTCGAGCGCAGGCAGGAGCGCGTGCGCGGCGGAGTGGCACTTCCCCTCCAGGAACTCCGACGCGCACTAGGGTGCCAACCTGAACGGTTGAGCCTGCTGTCTTTTGTGATCCGGTGTTTTACCCAGATGCAATGACAGAACCTGGCGGTGCAAGAGCAGCAATAAATACCGCGCGGTGGACGTCGGTACGAAGCAGCAGCTCACCTTCTCCCCTGCTCTCTTCAGTCTCCCGGCAGTCTTGTGTGCCGCGGAGGCGTCTCCGACTCAATCCTGCGCTCCTGTATATCGGCAGCCCACGCTTCGTCCATGCCGGGAGGGCTGCTGAGAAGCCTGGCTCTCTGCAGGCATCCCGAGACAGCAGCCCGACACCGTATCCAGGCTCTTGCAGTGTGGCAGAGCCTTCCCGTGGCTGCATTGTAGATCTGCGGTTTTTCCTTTTCGTGGTCCGTGACTGACTCCCTCGATATCTCGTATCGAAGAGAGGCAGAACACGTACCATGAGAATGGAAGAGTCGCCGATAGTACATACAGTAGCATGCCATTGTAGCACTGCCAGCTCTTCATCTCTGTATGACATTGCTAAAGTCCGAGGTGAGCTCTCGAATAAATGGCTTCAAATTATTCGCAAGACACCGGCTTACCTCGTAGTCCTTCCCCACAACAAGGAAAATCCGTACGCTAGAGCACGAACGCTTCCCTTGTCGTAGCGCTGCTTGTTGGCATGCATGGCGAGTGTTCTGCCCGCGACACTACAGAAGGGACCAACGCCAAAGGCCCAACTACAGCTGCCAGGTACAGTTCAGATTATAAAAGCAGCAGTAGACGTCGACCCTGCACATTACCGATCGCCAAGTGAGCACCTTTTTCTGTGGATACGCATGGAACTTTTGCCAGCACATCACTTTATAGGCCTCGACAGCAGCCGGGCCAGGGAATTGCGTTTTCTCGATGCCGGCACCCTTCGAGTGGAGTAACGTAAGCAATCATCGAGCCAGAGACCCCGTGGTGCTTGACAGAACTCACCAGAACCTGTTGTCTGCGCACCTAGAGAGGTGCACGCACCCACA
This sequence comes from Phanerodontia chrysosporium, assembly GCA_001910725.1. Lineage (NCBI taxonomy): Eukaryota > Fungi > Basidiomycota > Agaricomycetes > Polyporales > Phanerochaetaceae > Phanerodontia > Phanerodontia chrysosporium. Next base: position 445,507 of record MJGA01000010.1, on the reverse strand, counting down.
AAAGGGGGCAGGTCGGTGCCTCGCTTGCCAGCACTGCGCGGAGCGTCGACCCTGCTGGCCTCCAAATAGAGGATGCGGCCCACGCGACGGCCAGGGCACCGTGCACGCCGGGCCAGCGGACTGCTGCCACGCCTGCGAACGAGGCAGCCACGGCCCCCAGCCGCGTCTTGCGCCGGGTGCGTGGGCCCCGCGTCCCAGCATCCAGGCGGACGGCTACGGTCGATCTCCGGCGCGGCCTGCCCCAAGCACCCCTCGCTTACGGCACGCGCCCTTCCGGACGACGCACGCTGACCCGCCGTGCGGCCTGCTCGCGGGTGCGGCGGGGCACCGCGGGGCACATCGTCCCGGCCTGCGTAGAAGGCCGCCAGGACGCTCGCCGTCACGAGAGCATCATCATCCGCTCGCGTCTACCGCCGCCTCAGCGGCTGCTCAGCGACAGCCTGTTCCCATACCCTTCGCTGGGACTCTGCCAGAGAAGGCACCTTCCGCCTGGAGCTGTGCTGGCAACGGGTCCTGGCTTGGACCATGTGGGGGAGATAACCTTAATGCGGCCCAGGAGCGTCCGCCGACTGCGCGAACCCGAAGCTTGTTCTATTAGACTGCGTCCCTTGCCCCGGGCCCCCAGCAGGCCACTACGAGACAGCCCAGTCAACTGTGCGTCAACACGACAAAACAACATGTCCGGATGCTCCTCCAGAAATTATTGACCCGAGTCTCTTGTTTCAGCCAGCCGACGGCCGAAATGGAGAACAAAAATGGAGGGCACGTCGAGCAGACTACACAACATGGCGCGTTTCTCCATGTACAAACTCCTAGAGGAGTGACATGCATCCTCGCGAGCCTGCTGCACCATGTCTCTGATAATGCGTAGTACATCCGGTGGTACAGCCCTCACTCATGTTACCGAGGATGTATCATACACGAGGTCGCTCCTAATACACAACTCCATGTTCCAACGATTTATATATAGTGTACAAATACATCCACAGCACGGTCAGAGTCCTCCGTATCGAGGCGCTTTGGTGTCACAGCGCTCGCAAATCTCTCCACCCTGTCAAAGTGGCATGTCCGATAACCGCTTCCGAACTGACACCATGCATGGTTTACCTCGTGCCCCCCGCCTATGCCCACTTCCCGGGCGCGACGGGGTGTGAGCTCGAGAGACCGCCGCAGACGGCGTAGTTCTGGCCGTTGACGTAGCTCGCCTCGTCCGACGCGAGGAACAGCGCCATGTTCGCGATCTCTGCACGTGGGATGTCAGCGGCGCGGCGGAGAGGACGAGGCAGGGAGGCAGGACAACGTACCCTGCGCAACTCCGTAGCGCCCCATCGGATTCAGCTGCCCAATCTTGTTCGACGTCCCGCGCGACGCGGCATACTCGAACGTGCCCGCCGTCATGCCCGTCTCGATGAGCCCCGGGCAGATCGAGTTCACGCGGATGTCAGTGTTGCGCAGTTGGTATGCGGACGTCTGCGCCATGTTGTTCACGCTGGAGGGCAGTCAGCGGTGCAGCCGCGTAGGCGCGTGTGAGAGACGTACGCAGCTTTGCTTGCGCTGTCTGCAGAGGGCTCAGCAATGACGCCTTGACAGTGTTGGTTCAAACTTACAGTCCACTGACCCACCGCCAGACCGGAGGCCCGCCACTGTCGCAAGGTGAGCTCTAAAATGAACATTTCATGCAGGGAAATACGGACCAGAGGCAGTCAGGATGATACTACCACCGCCAAAGTCCTTGCCCCGCGAGGGGTTAGCCTTCTCCATCGCAGCCGACGCATGCTTGACCGCGAGGAAGCATCTGGTCCAGAGTCAGGCTTCACGAGTAGCTGCCATGCCGAGACAGGACTCACGAGAGCGCATTTATTCTCATGGTGCGCATATATTGGTCGGCAGACACGTCGTGCAGAGCATGGATGGTCGCGATTCCGGCCTAGTGTCAGGGCTGAGCGATTAAAAGGGCAGCAGCGCGAGCGAACGCTTACATTGGCAAAGAACACGTCGAGCCTTCCTTCTTCCTGTAGAGCCTGCTTGCAGAGGTTCTCGATAGTAGCCTCGTCTGCCGCGTCTCCCTGCTGGACAGTGACCTAGAGAAGACTGTCAGGGCAGATGTACCCTCTCATAGACAACGTGCCTTGCCTTCACGTCTGGATACTTGCTCTCGATGGTCGACTTCAGGTCTGGGAGATTGGTTCCGTCAAAGTCGAGGAGGTACAAGTGCTTTGCACCTAGTTCAATGTCAGCTACTGGACTGTACCACGACTGGGACGTTTCAGCTCACCCTCATGCGCAAAGAGGATAGCAGAGGCCCGCCTACAGTCTCGAGTTCAGCACAAGCGACACAGACCGACGACCAAACACGACACACCCGATGCCCTTGAGCGACCCGACCCCTGTGACGATGCACACCTTTTCCCTGAGGCGACCCGCGCGCGGCGCCGTGTCGAGGTGGCTCTGGATCTTCTGGAGGCGTGCGAGCGTGCGCCGGTAGTGCTCGTCGCTGTTCGCGCCGCCGCGGCCGCGTGTGTTGAGCTTGTACCCGCCGGACATCGTGTGTTCTGCTTTCTCGTGCTGCGCGGACGTCGTGGTCGAGGAGCAGGAGGTGCTAGGCGCGGCGAGGAGGTGGCTGGGGCGTGCGCCGGCTGTGGGCGTCGCGAGAGAGCCGGGGCATGGCGCTGCTCATATGATTCGTGGGTGTCCCGTATCAAACCCGACCGTGGCGCGAACGCGCGACGTGCTCGTATAAACGCGCGTGGCCAACGTGAGACATACATAAGTACGAGCCAACGAGAATCCGGACTTCACGTTATTTTGGCTGATTGATACTTAGGCGGCCTGAACTGTCCATGAAGCGATGAATAGGGCAGGATGGTGACATGCTCGGGTGAAGGTCAAAGTAAGTAAAGCTGATTGGAGTACAGATGGTGGTACATGTATACTACAGAAAGTCCGCGGCGTAGTCTGTCGGTCAAGCATAGGTACGTATCCTGCATTTACACTCCGCTTACAATTCCTGCAAGCGATATTTGTCAATAGCGGCAACTGACCTGACAGGATCGAGGACGTACAATTAGGTTCAGGTTTCCCGAGATGAGTTCTAAGGATGGCCCACGGATCGTCAGAAGATTTGCTACTTTTAACAGGATCGAACTGGTTTAGCACTCACTGTTCTCCAGAACAGTTCCGCTTGGTATATCAATCCGCTGACCTTCACTCGCAGCAACTACATGGAGGTCAGAACGAGGGTAATCTCAGAAAGTCTAGCGAGGTCATACCGATCACAGTGCCTCTTAGGGTTATGTTTCGCCCCAGTGTACATCTCCAGTGACGGTCAAGTGATCCAGCTCCGCAATTTTCGGTATCTGCCTGAAGCGCTCCTGGAACTCCTGGATCTACATGACCAAATGAGCTGGTCACACAAGCTACATCATAAGGCTCTGCGTACCTTCCGATAGTGGTCTCCGAGCTTCACGACCGGGGTGGTTGTGAACATCCGGTCGGGGTTCGGCACGAGCCTGTCGTTCTGGAGCACATAGATATCGCTCTTGAGCAGAAGCAAGTCGCTGCACGTCTTCACGGGGATGAAGCGCGTCCGCGGGACATGCACGCCGTGAGCGTTGTCGAAGTGCTTGATCGCAGACCCGGCTGCGGTCTCGAGCTGGAAGCGACAACAATAGGCAAGGCGAGCCACAAAGGGAGCAGCAACTGGTGTACCTGGACTACAGTCTGCCCGTCATCAGTGTTCTTCTCCCGTACGATGAGGTCGAGGTCCATCCCGCCCTTGTCCATGACGTGTTTCAGCGCTGCAAAACCGATGAGTTGGCAGCAGCCGCAATGAGACGCCTCCACACACATTGCAGGTTAATCCAGAGATTGTTCGTGTTGAACAACTTGAAGTTGCGTGCCGACTGGAAGTCGTCCTCGTGATCCGGCGGAACTTGTGCCATCTCGAGCAAGCGTATGTGCCGTCGTAGTTGACGAGCGTCCCGCCTTGTACGTCTGCACGCGTCTTGTCGGTGACTTCCATCAGGAAGTCTGCCTGCGTGCTGACCATATGCTCGAGAATCCGCTCGTCCACGCTAAATGAGCGATGAGCGAAACGTTGTTGCTGGACGAGAACTACGCACGTGGCCCCAAGGTTATCCGAATTGGATACGAAAAGGTACTGCTTGCCCTGCCCAAGTAGCTTATCGAGCACGCCGGAGTGCGCTAGTGCATAGTAGAGGTCGCCATGGCCGGGCGGGTACCAGCAATCGTGGTCGTCGCGCACGTTCTTCGGGCACGGCATCATGTTCTCCTTGTACACGCGCGGGTAGCGCGACTGCGAGAACGTCGTGATGTGCACGCGGTCGTCAGCGTATTTGCGCACGACGCGCGCAGTGTCGTCGTGCGTGTGGAAGGACGTCATCAGCAGCAGCGGCACGTCGGCGTGCTCCGCGGCGTTCAGCGACGCGATCTGCCGCACGGTCAGGTCGAGGAAGGTCATGTCGCTCTTGACCTCCAGCGCACTCTTTGCGCCAGGCATGCCTGCGGCGCACCATTCAGCAAGTGACAGAGGGGCGCAGGACAAGACGCACCCATCGACGTTCCCAGACCGCCATTCACTTTCAATACCGCCAGTTTCCGCAGGTTCTTCGGGTTCCCGGTGGCTGGTAGGCTGTTGTACGAAACAATCTGGTCTTCGGCAACAGGCTGTACACGATCCCATACCCTGCAACGCCAGTCAATCAGGATTAAGAGCTGGAGCATAGCCAACCTACAAGACTTGCGAGCTCGTTTCCGCTTGATATAGCTCGCGAAGAGGCGCAGGAACGCTTGCATCTCTTCGCAGAACTCGGCCTGTAAAGCCCCGTTAGCCTGCAGATCGAGTGACATGAAACCTATGGCGCACTTTGCGTGATCCAGACCCTTTCTCGGACTCGACCAGCTTATCCAGCGCAGCCTTCATCTCCAATACCTCGACATCTGCAAGACCGTGAGGTGTCTGGCCAAGCTCGACGCGACAGACGTGCCTGTCAGCTCAACGTTCAGGGGCTTCCTCCGTCGACCAGATAATCCGCAGAGCAAGACAGAGAGGGGACGCATGGTGAGCAGGTGCAGAAGCTGCAAGAGACATCATGAATGGAGTGCATACCATGGCGGACACGTTGCAGCTGCGAGGACGGGCTGGCGAATGCACACATCCTTACAGGCTGGATTTATCGGTGCCGCCGAGGATCACGCTACGATCGCAGAAGTTGGCATGGCCCCCTCGCCGCAGTCTTGGCTAGCTCTAGACGAGTATCTGACCCAGGCCTGTATGTTTCGGCACGCTCAGGCGACCTCGAAGATCTGGTCTGGATCTGTGAGGTCACCTGAGATGCTGAACGAGGCTGAAAGGCAATTCGGAATCTGATGAACTGCTGCTGTTTATTCGCGCAGTATAGGAGAGGCTGAGAGATACTGCTGAGAACGGTCGAGGACGAGGCTAGGTGAGAGCAGGCGGCTCGCGCGGGACGCTCCCACATGCCGGTGATGCGCCATCATTGATGCGCTCTCGGATCAGAGCTGGCACACCCTCGCTCGGCGTTGGGCGTCGACGACCACACCCTCGCTCGAAACGCCGCGTATCAACCATGTGCAGGTAACTTCTCAAATATTCTCGCGACTCACTCATGTGTATTCTAAACGTCAGCAGTTTGAGACGTCTGGTGGCAGCACAATTTCGAACTACAGATCGAATTCAGAGCACGGCTCTGAAAAAGTCTGTCACGGAGATGAAGATGAAGACTTCTCTCCGACAGACCTAGACAGCACTATACCGCTCACATGCAAGAAGCAGTGCAGTGTCCTGGCCATTTGAATGCATTCTGGTGAACCAGGTGCGCAATTCTCGCGCCGCGGAGGTGCGCTTGTCCGGAAATTCGAGTACGTGGCTTCGGATCTCACTGCTTTCTTTTCCTTCACTTATTGCGCAGGGAGGAGAGGAGTGAAGCACTTTTTAGCTCGTCATAGGGTCTCTGTGCTGCATATGGAGAACAGGACGCTAGTTGTTGTTCGCCACGCAGGGTCGCTTTCCACGACGTCCCGTGGACTTTCTGACCCGGCCTGTCTTCAGGCAAACGCCAGTCCTCTCCTCCTTCCCTCCATCCACTCGCGACTTCTATGCATTATGAACATCGGACGATGGCCTTCCGAACCACTACTTCACTTGCGTCCGCTTCTAGCGTGGCAGACGATGAGATCCGACAACTGCAACTTCCCGCGCCTGATGCTTGCAAACGCCAGTGTCGACCCAGGCTAACCGTTTTATGAGTGCGAGTTGAAGATTGAGCCTTTGCAGCCCCATCGCGATACCGATTACGTCGCTGAACGTGTATGACCCAGATAGTGTTCCGTCTGACCATCGCGTTCCCTCATGCACAGGATAGACCTCGACATCGGGTACGCAGACAATGTTCTGGCTCATTATGCTCTGTTTGATCTGGCACTTGGCAGCATGATGGTTGGATCTGAGGCTAGCTAGCCTTCATGTGCTCTTTCCGACACGAGCCTCGACGTCTACAGTGCAGAGTTCGTTGCGTACAGGTCTTCCGGAGTCCCAATGCTCCCTGGGACAACCTTCTGGAAAGGTATGTCCCCACAGTATCACCCTCAGTCGTCCTTCACTGATGAAATGTGACATCCGCAGCGCGTGTAGAAGCCGCGCTTCCTGCTCTCCTCCGTCCTCTGCGGCATCTCAGGACCGTATCCATTGAATCTGTCGAATTTGTGTCTCTGTCTGCGCTCTTGCGCGTCCTGAGCGGTCTGCTCCGCGTGCGTGCCATATCCCTCACATCCGTATCCATGCTCCACGCCTCAGAACGCTACCTCTGGCCTCCGTCTCTACGGCTGGCGAAGCTCCGCACCTTCGAGTTGGATCGCTGCAGGCTTCCCATGTGCTCCATACCCATCCTCGTGTCAATTAGTCCCGTAGGTAGACCAGAGATGACCCCTCATATCCTGCCCGACTCGGAGAGGTTGTGCGGCGTCCGGCTTCATCCACTGACAAGTTCGTCATGTGGAGATTTGTACACGCTCTGGATCGTATGCCCCCAATTCAGGGCGAAGATACCAAGAAGATGCTCGTTGAATGGACCTTCGTGATACGTGGAGAGAAGGAGGTCGCGTTGTCGAGAGGTGAGAGCTCGTGCGACCCTGTGTCTCAGAACCTTACAGTTTCTCGGTGCAGTTTAACATCCCGATTTCCGCCGTTGCACTTGGACGTTGGACTCGAGAAGACGTGTGGCTCGCCAGAACGCTCCCGCGCACGCATCCACTTCATACGCACCTCCCTGCTTAACCAGTACGTTCGGCCAGTTAGCGAGCGCCTCTCCTTTTCCGACACAGCTTACAGCAACATGTTCATCAAGCTCAATGAGCGATCTGCTCAAGTCAGGTATAATGGCAAACTTCATACATACGTAGAGCGTGTGTTGCATTCAGACGATTCATCGTGAGCTTTGGTCACTCGGGTAATAGTTGCCGTGGAACGAGTCGCGAATCGCGAATCGCGATCATCTCGTCCAGCGCCAACGTTTGTATGTGGCGAACGGTGAAGTTGCTATCCGAATTAGGAAAGGGAGGTTGTCCACATACCACCACGACTCCTTTGTCCACAGATTACACCGCCCTCTTGCATGCCACTTGAGGATGAAGCGCTCCGTTTGGGAAACGTTGTCAGAGCCACCGCATATAAGTCAACGAGTCTGCGTCGATGCCCCTCACAATTCGGTATGGCTCACTCCTGCGATCCAGCTGCCGTCGCTCACGCGATCAAATCCACTCCAATGCGCTCTAGCTATTCCCAGAGTGTCCGGAGCAAGGCACGAGTTGAGCGGGCTCGTGGAGCCCTGTGTCGCGACCTCACCGAGTACGTCGGTGTCGTCCCACTGGCTGAATTTCGCAAATATCTCCTCCCCGACTTGCATCCCCGTATCAACCTGAGCGCAGTCCTTCAACGGCTTCAACAGAACAACGACATTGTCGAGGGTCGCTGGGCCTCCTTCCCGAGGACCCATCGCGCATGAAGCTTCCGCCACCCGAGCCTGGCAAAAAGACTGGCCTTGTACGCGAGGACGCCGTCTTTGCAAATATGCACCAGCTATCGGAAGTCGTAGCTGACGCCTGCATCCAGTCTTCCAATGTCCCCCTATCCCAACAGCTATGCCGGCTGAGGTGCAACCCTTCTTCTATCCCGATTTGCCAATGTCGCGACAGTAAGCTTTCCCGACCCGACAGCTACATCATATTGTCCTCGTCAGAGGTGGTCAACGATCGGAAGGCGAGAGCTAGATGGGTAGAAGTGGCGGCACCTGGGGAGTTCAAGAGGAATAATGGCGCAAAAGATGGACTAGATGTGAGGCGTGTCTAATTCATTGCAGTTATCCGTGCTGACCTTACTGTCTAGAATCGAAGGAAGATATTGTGGTCGCTGTACCATATCATGCGAGAGGATGTACGAAGGCGCTTCATTATTGGATACACCATCGAAGATCGGACTATGCGTCTATGGTATTGCAGTCGTTCCGAGGTTATCGCCTCTGCTCCGTTTGATTTCATCACGGTGAGTTGTCGCCCCTAGAAGAGATCATAGCTTTCTTACTAACTAATGATAAGGAGCACGAAACTGTGGTTCACTTTCTACTATCCATGATGTTTGCATCGGAGCAACAGCTCGGTTGGGATCCAAGCATTCGGCGGCTGCCTACTTCTCCCGACGAAGACGACCCGCGATACGAGATAGCTGTTATCGACCTCTCTGATGGTAATCCAGTCGAAAGGAAATATCGGACGAAGGAAATGATCTGGAACTACGGAGCTGATGCTATCCGGGGTCGCGGGACGAGGGTATGGTCTGTGGTGGAAGTCGATGAACAAGGCAACGAAGGCCAAACTCTGTACGCGCTCAAGGAGGCCTGGGGCGATGTCGATCGGGAACCTGAAGGTCGCCTGTCGCAAATCATCAAGGCTCGTATTGCAGAGGAAGACAAACCGTACCAGATACTCTTCGAGAAATATTTCATGCAGGTTCGCGCATTCGGCGACGTCCGAGTAGATTCAAGAGTGGACCGGACGGACAGCTTCAAGGCTTCTCGAAACGGTCGTGAATTGTCCATCATAGACACCCTCGACATTTCCGTAGGAGGGCCTCTCACCAGCGCAGACGGCGACCCCAAGAACCCGCATCTCATGCGCAACCGCATGCCTGAGATATACCAGACTGCCGAGACCCGAAAGCCGTCAGTGGAGTACTCTCACAAGATCCACCAGCGTACTGTCTTCAATAGCACGGGCGCGGAAATCAAGTCTCTGAATTCTCTGAAAGAGGCTTTCGAAATGATTGCCCAGGTCCTTGTTGGTGAGCTTTTACTACAATGTCCACTCATCTTGCCTTCTAATCTTGATGTCAATAGGATTGTACGTCTTACATCAAATCAATTGGGTTCATCGTGACATAAGTTACGGAAACGTGCTGGTCCACAAGGGCATGGCGAAGATTACTGACGTCGAGTATGCGAAGGAGCTCTCAGACGATAGCACACACCACGGAGTGCGAACGGTAAGCCATTTCCATGGTATGAGTCTGCGGCAAGCGCACTGATCTCCCACCTTAGGGCACGCCATACTTTATGGCGGAAGAAGTTCGAAAAGCCAAGTACATCTTTGCTCCTCGGCGCGAGACCACTGCGCACGTACCCCTTCCCTCGCTCGCAGATTGGGTGAGCAAATTTGCGCAGGATTCGGAGAGTCCGAGTCCCGCGGCAAGCCCTAGCTCAGCAACCGAGGAGGACGCTACCGCTCACGCACCGGAGTCTCCAACACGTACAACGTCGTCCAACAACGCATCGGAGCAGCGTGTATTTCGACACAACCCTCTGCACGATATGGAATCCGTACTCTGGCTATCTATTTTCGTAGTCTTGGTCTGCGAGTACGAGAACAAGGATCCCAAAGCAGAAGATCAGCTACTCTGCGACGCGGACGTTTTTAAAGGCTACGAACAGGCCCAACAAGAACTGGCGTCCAAATTCTTCCACAATTTAGAGAGTCGGAACTCCGTGATTGAGGAGGACGGTTTCTTAGCCAGGGAGGCAAGCTCCGCCAATATCCACCCAGTCGTGAAAGAGGTACTGTTGAAGCTGGACAAGATGCGAAACCTCCTGGTGGATGCATACGTAACCGCGGAGAAGAATATCACAACTAAAGGTCATGACGAGATCGAGATGGAGTGGAGCGCCGTCGACATGCGTCTGGAGACTTGCATCGAGGAGATCATCAAGTTTCTCTCGAAGAACCCTCTCAAGCTCGTCCACGACCCTGACAAGCAAAGGAGGCCACTCAAGGCCCCTAAGCCCAAGGCTTCCGGTCGTGCCAAACGCGTTGCGGATTATGATCATGGTGGGGCGGCGGACGCGGCCGGCGAAGCCTTGTCTACGGATGATGGCGGGGCCAGTCGCCAAAGCAAGCACAGGAAGACGAAGAGTGGGGACGACGTCTCTTCCGCTGGAACTCGGAGTCAACCTCTTTCTTCCCTAGTCGATTATGCCTCTGACGATGACGAGAGTAGACGAAGCATCTGACCCTCCGAACACGTCCCTTCACTACTCGCGCTGTGCGGTGCTATCGTCTATATATTTTGTGTGTTCTCCTTCTGGCGAATGAAGTACATGTATGCTGATGTATATTGTGTTGGTAAATATTGATATACGACGCTTAGCAGCCAAGAAACGACCGAGCATCTCCATCAATCCCGGAGCTGTGGTTGCCGCCAGGTAGAATTACTTTGCTTAGCCAGGTGTTTGGATTGTGTCTGTTAAATAATAGGAACAGCGCTGGTGAGCCGGGAAACAGACTGCAGACTCTGCCTTATCTGCCCCGCATACTCCACGCAAACCATATCCCTTGCGTGCGACATACAGCTCCCCACAATTTCACAGCTCCTCGGCAGTATTCGCGAGCGCGGGAGCCACGGCTCGCCCACGTCGGGTAGTCGCGCATGCGGAGCGCGACGACATTACAGCACGGCAGACGCGCGACGAGGCCGTCGATGGTGTGCAGCACGCGCTCGAACGCCGGCCAGTGCGTCTTGCAGCACTTGTAGACGTCGAACGCGACGCGGCGCGCTGTGGCCGGTGCGCCGTCTGAGCAGGCGAACGCAGTGGGGAGGCGCAAGACCTCGCGCCGCGCCGCGGGAGCCGGCAGCTCGTCGTACGCAGTCGAGCAGCGACATGTCGCAACAGGCTGGAAGGAGAGCAGACACCAGCCGTCAGCGGGGGCTCGGCGCGGATGACGCGGCGACTCACTGCTCCCTGTGCCTGCGGCGTTGCCGAGCTTCGCGCGCAGCCTGCAGAAGTGCTCGACGTCAAGCGGGAAGATACAGCTCTCGAAGAAGATTTCGTGCAGACCTCCGAGCGGCGGCGGCCGCCGTCGCGCCGAGGCCACCCTGCGTGGAGCATAGCGCAGGTTTTCCAGATAGAGCAACCAGAGAGAACTGACACCGCAAACTACACGCAAGAGTCCGCCTAGGAGTGGAACGTCCGGTTGCGGATGCGCAGCTCCTTCCCAGACCATCATTCAGTTTCAATACCACCATTTTTCGCAGGTTCTTCGGGTGCTCGGTGGCTGGTAGGCTGTTGTACGAAACGATCTGGTCTTCGGCAACAGGCTGTACACGATCCCATACCCTGCAACGCCAGTCAATCAGGGTCAACAGCTGGAGGATAGCCAACCTACAAGACTTGCCGTGCTCGTTTTCGCTTGATATAGCTCGCGAAGAGGCGCAGGAACGCTTGCATCTCTTCGCGAGACTCGGCCTGTAAAGCCCCGTTAGCCTGCAGATCGAGTGACATGAAACATATGGCGCACTTTGCGTGATCCAGACCCCTTCTCGGACTCGACCAGCTTATCCAGCGCGGCCTTCATCTCCAATACCTCGACATCTGCAAGACCGTGAGGTGTCTGCTCAAGCACGACGCGACGAAGACGTGTCTGACCCAGGCATGTATGTTTCGGGTTGCTCAGGCGACCTCGAACTTAGAGGTCATCTGAGATGCTAAACGAGGCTGAAAGGCAATTCTGAATCTGGCTGAGCTGTTGATTTGTACCGTATAGGCTTAGGATAGTCATGGCGAAGCTGCGAGATGCTGTTGAGAACGGTCGAGGACGAGGCTAGGTGAGAGCAGGCGGGGCTCGGCGCGCGGGACGCTCTCCAGTGCTGGTGATGCGCCATCATTGATGCGCTGGATGTGACACCCTCCGACGTTAGACGCCGATGACCATAACCTCGTTCGAATCGCCGCGTAGTATCAACCATGTGCAGGTAGCTCCTCGACGATTGCTCTCATTGACGTACTTATACGTATACTAAAATCAGAATTTGGCACGTATAGTGGCAGCACAATTGTGAACTACGGATCGGATTGAGAACGCGGTTCAGAAAAAAGTCGGTCGCGGAGATGGAGATGAAGACCGCCCTCAGCAGACCCAGATCTCTCACATGCAGAGCAATGTAGCGGTTCTGGCAATTCGAGCACTTTCTGGTGCACCCGATGCGCAATTCGTGTCCCGGTGGCGGTGCACATGTCTGGAAATTCGTGCGCAATCTTCGGGCTTCAGCGCCTTCTTTTGCTGATTGCGTAGGGGAGAGGGGTGTCTAACACTTTCTAGCTCGTCATAGGTTTGAGGTCGTGTGCTAATACGTGGAGCAGGACACCAGTTGCTGTAAGCCACGCTGGGTCACTCGCCGCGACGTCCCGTGGACCACCAGACTTGTCGTCAGGCAAATGTCAGCCCTTTCCTCCTTCCCTCCATCCGCTTGCGACTGGTATGCATTGTTAACATCGGAAGATGGACTTTCGGAGCTACTAATTTACTTGCGCCCGCTTCCAGCGTGGCAAACGATGAGATCCGACAACTACAACTTCCCGCGGGCCGCGCCTGGTGCTTGCAAACTCCAGTGGCGACACGGGCTACCCGTATAATTACTTCGAGCTGGATATCGAGCCTTTCCAGCCTCACCATGATACCGAGTACGTCGCTGAATGTGTGTGACCCGTATAGTGTCCCCGCTAACCATAGCGTTCCCTCATGTACACGATAGATCTCGCCGTCGGGAACGCAGACAACGCTCTGGCTAATAATACTGTGGTCTGTCTGACATGGGACTTGGCAGCATGATGATTGGATCGAGGGCTAGCAGCCACTCTACGGCCCTTTCCAACACGAGCCTCAACGTCTACAGTGCAGAGTTCGTTGCGTGCAGGTCTTCCGGAGTCCCAATGCTCCCTGGGACAACCTCCTGGAAAGGTGTGTCCCAACGGTACCACCCTCAGTCGTCCTTCACTGATGAAATGTGACATCCGCAGCGCGTGTCGAAGTCGCGCTCTCTGCTCTCCTCCGTTCTCTGCGGCATCTCAGGACCGTTTCTATTGACTCTGTCGAGTTTGTGTCGCCGTCTTCGCTCTTGCGCGTCCTGTGCGGTCTGCCCCGCGTGCGTGACATACCCATCACATCCGTATCCATCCTTCAGGCCTCAGAATTCCGCTACTTCTGCCTCCGTCTCTGCGGCTGGCGGAGCTATAGGTGGACGGTTCGTCCTCTAGCGCCTTCACGAGGGCCAACCTCCAATTCGGGAATGCGAGGTTATCCGCGAACCACCACTCGCCACATTCCTTTGTCCTCACACCATAACACGTTTCTGAAGACCACTTGAGCTATGCAGCACTCAGTTTGGAAAGCGCCCTCAGAACCGGGATATAAAGGTCAACGGGTATGCATCGTTGCGCCCTACCACTCGGTATGGCTCACTCCTGGGATCCCACATCCGCACTCATTCCATTCATCCAACTCCCTTGCGCTCTGATAATGCGCAGTCTGTACCCGGAAATGCTCGAGTTGAGCAGGCCCGCGACGCGATATGCCTCGACCTGAACGAAACCGTTGGTGTGATATCTACGGACGAGTTCCGCAAATATCTACTTCCGGACTTGCACTCGGGCATCGACCTCGACGCCGTCCTGGAAAAACTGCGCGACAACAAGACTATAGAAGATGGCCGGTGGACCCTCTTCTCTGTCGATCCCCGCGACATGGTCAAGCTGTCCGAGCCGCCTGCCCTGGGGGCCGACGGAAAGCCTCGGACGGAACCTATGCATGAGGACGCGGTCTTCAAGAAATTTGAAGAGCTTGCCAGGAATATCCACGACGCTTGCATTTCGGCTTCCGCAATTTCTTCTTCCGATAACCTCTGCGAGTTCCGGTGCAACCCTGCGTCAATTCCGAAGTCCGAAATACGCAACAGTCTACTCTCTCGACCCGATAGCTATGCAGTCCGGTGTACATCAAGAGCGATCAATAGTCAGAATGCAAGAGTTAACTGGACCGACATAGTGGCCCCGGGAGAGTTCAAGAAGCGTGAGGACGAAGAGGATCGACTAGACGTGAGGTCATATCTGGCATGATTCCCGTTCCATCTCTGACACGAATTGCAGAACCGGAGAAAAATCCTGTGGTCGCTATATCATATCTTGCGAGAAGATGTGAGACGACGCTTCGTCTTCGGTTACACAATCGAGAATCGAATGATGCGTTGGTGGTACTGCAGCCGGTCTGAGGTGCTCGTATCGACTCCGTTCGATTTCATCGCGGTATGTGACCATATGATTCTCATACCTACATCACAATAACCGTTTGTACAGAACCAAAGCATGGTTGTCGACTTCGTATTGTCAATCATGTTTGCAAACGAGGTCCAGCTCGGCTGGGACCCGACTATCACGCTCCTTCGCAGAAACAAGTTCCTGGCCTTCCCACGTTACGAAATACTCGTCCGAGACACTTCAAGCGGACATGCAGTTGAGCGAAAGTTTCGCACGAAAGACCTACTCTGGAACTATGGGGCTGACGCTTTCAGAGGCCGTGGCACAAGGGTGTGGTCAGTGGTCGAGGTTGACGAACACGGCGTAGAAGGAACGAAGCTGCTCGCCCTGAAGGAAGTTTGGGCGGATATCGACCGGGAACGAGAGGGAAGACTATTTCAGATCATCAAGAACAAGGTCGATACGTGCTGCCAAGACTTTCTTAGAGAAGCTTTCAACGACCTCTTCATGCAGCCTCATGCGTTCGGCGATGTTTGGATCGATTCACGAGCAGATCGAACCGACGACTTCAAGCCCGGGAGGAATGGACGAAGACTACCGATCATTGGCACGCTTGATATTACGGCTGGTAGGGCCAATCTCGATTCGGGTCACCCACAAGATCCCAAGCTTCCCCGCCGTGGCATGCCAGAAGTCCGAACCATTCGATCCACCGCCATAACTCAGGGACAAGCACGAGACTACGCTCACAAAGTTCACCACCGTACAGTTTTCCAGAATGCGGGCAAGGATATTCTTACCATGGACACTCTTGCGGAGGCCTTCAAAGTCATTGCGCAGGTTTTCCGAGGTACGTACTCGACGTCAGGTACCCCGGAATCATTCTCAACATCAGCAGGTCTATACATCATGCATACCGTGAAGTGGGTGCACCGTGATGTTAGCTACGGCAACGTCTTGGTTCATCTCAAGTCCGCCAAGATCACCGATCTGGAGTACGCAAAGGAGTTGTCAGACAAGAGCATCCATGATGGTGTCCGCACGGTAAGCCCTTTCTATTCGTTGAGCGCGCGACCGAAGGGTAGCTAATTGTGATTGCCAGGGTACCCTGTACTTCATGGCGGAGGAAGTCCGTGAGATGAGATACTTATACACGCCTCTCGAGCTCCTTGAAACATGGGACAACGTTCCTACTGAGGACCAATTCTTTGCGAGCAAGACAAGCGCTTTTCCGACAGCACCGCAGCCTGCTCCACCTGACCATGCAGACCCCTCTGGGAATGCAGCGAAGCCTGACCAAACAGCCACGTTCCGCTATAATCCTTTGCACGACATGGAGTCGGTGCTTTGGCTTTCGTTCTTCGTCCTCTTGATCTCGGAGTACGAGAATGACCGACGCGACAAGTCTAGGCAACTCCTTTACGACCCAGACACTTTCCAGGGCTTCATGAAAGCACAGCAGGAACTGGCCAGCCTTCTGTTCAATGATTTGCACGCACGGCATGTCTTCATGACGCAGAAGGGTTTCCTGTCCGACAAGAAGGCTGGCCTTCACCCTACTGTGGAGAAGATTCTGTCGGAGCTCAACGCGATGCGCGACACCCTTGTCAGACTCTACACAACGGCGGAAAGGAACGTCGATGCCGAGGGGCACGATGGGCTCTACCTGGACTGGGGTAAAGCCGACATGATGCTGGCTACTCACGTCGACAAGGTCCTCGCGATACTCGATGCCAATCCCCTTTCCTTCGTCCAGGACGTCTCCAAGCGCAGGAAGAGGCCGAGAGCCCCAAAGGTCACCGCTGCGACAAGCCTCGCTGCTGATGGAGAGAAAGAGGAGAACGTCCAGGTAGACCAGGCTCAGGGCGACGGAGGCATTGCATCTGACGACGAGCAGACACGCAAGCCTGCAAAGCTGAGCAAGACCCGGAAGGAGGGTGACGTATCCAACTCTAAGCCTCAGCAGAAGCTCTCCTCTTTCATCGATTACTTGGCTGCGCAGGATGACTCTGAAGGCGACGCCTAGTAGCCAAACACTTCCTCATTCCTGTTCCTGCTGTATTATAGAGTCCACAGTGTTCCAGACTTAGCGAATATGCATTTCATATGCCTTTTACGGTTTACCGCGTGTCGAACAGATTTCCAGATGCAACTATCTCCTGTATGTATACAAGACAAGTATTCACCGCTACGATAGGATATTTGAGACCGCGTACGCGCGGGGCTCTCCCTCACCTGCCTTCCACCACGCCTGCATACTCCACGCAAACCATATCTCTCGCGCGCGGCATACAGCTCCAGACACGATCTCGCAGCTCCACAGCCGCATTCGCGAGCGCGGGCAGCCACGGCTCGTCCCACGTCGGGTAGTCGCGCACGCGGAGTGTGACGGCATCACAGCACGGCAGGCTAGCAACGAGACCGTCGACCGTGTGCCGCACGGGCTCGAACGCCGGCCAGTGCGTCACGGGCGGCGGCTTGCAGCAGTTGTAGACGTCGAGCGCGCGACGCGGCGCGCTGTGGCCGGTGCGCCGTCTGGGCAGCGAATGCGGCGTAGAGGCGCAAGACCTCGCGCCGTGCCGAGGGAGCCGGCCAGCTCGTCGGGACGCGGTCGAGCAGTGACATGCCCCAACAGGCTGGAAGGAGAGCAGACACCAGCCGTCAGCGGGGGCTCGGCGCGGATGACGGGGGCGACTCACTGCTCCCTGCGCCTTCGGTGTCGCCGAGCTTCGCGCACAGCGCGATGACCCGCAGAAGTGCTCGACGTCGGACCTGTAGTACGACCCGAGGAGCGTCTCGGGATGCTCACCGGTCTATAGATCCAAACCCCACTCAATCTCGCCTCCTCCATGGTGGGTTGCTGAGCGGTGCTGGAGCTGTTGTCCTACAAGAAACGGGTGATAAGCCAGCACTGGATTTATGAGTACCTCATGTACACACGCCTGAATCTCGTCTCTCTATTGCGTGGTATGTTAATAATGCGCTGTATGCTACCTGTAGTACCGAGAATTTCTGAATCGCCATTTCTAAGTCATTCTTATGAACATTTGAAGTGAAGGAACTCAGCGATATGCAACTTCACAGATTTCAGGCTCAGACACGGTTTATCAGCTATGGAGCAGAGTGAAGGCAGTCGACCTGCGTATGATGAACAGAGCGGGTAACATCAGCGAAAAAAAGACTGCTAGATCAGGCTTGACCAGGGCTACCAGGGCATATCAGCGTTGTCAGACTGGGGTCGGGATTGCCACCTCTGACATGTGATCTATAAGCGTGACCATGCTTATCAGCCTGATAGCACAGATCAGGCTTGCCAGTATGGGAGGCTAGGTCAACGATGACCAGGACTGGTAATGCATGGCAATGCATGGCAGCGGCAGCAGTCACGAGGCGCATATTCAGGTTACATCGGGCTGCTATTCAGGCACATTCTGTATATTTTAGACGACAAAATTGATTTATTCATGCGGATACAGTACATTATACAGTACACAAGCGGTGGGGTAACAGATGCAGGACAGTTGGTGGTACCGCACACTTGCGTTGCCTACACGCCAACCGCACACGACGCTGATCACGCTCGACGGATGCTATACACTAGGCGCTGCCGATGGGGGTGCATCAAAAGTGAAGAACATACCGAGCGCAGTGACGAACCTGACAAAGGGGAAGATGGCTGCGCCTGCAAGTGGACGTCAGTACAAGAGCGTCGGAAAGTGGACTATCACACACGTGTGTGAGATCCTGCATCCCCGTTGTATGCTGCGTAACATGGCAGGTCAGACAAGAACAGAAGAGTGGGTACGGACGCACTCTGCGGGTGGTTAATCTCGGCGGCCTTGCACGCGCGGCTTGCATGAAAGCTGTAGAAGGCCGTTAGCCAAACGATCACAGCCATGGTATGATGTATGCGCGACGTCGGTTGTAGACGCACCTGATGGAGAGCAGGCCGGGTGTCCTGTAGGAGCCCGGGGCTACAGATGATGAGTGATCAACAAGGATGTATGCGCACATGCAATGGACCTTACGAATACGGTTCGAGTTCGGTCGCGTTGCCACGGCTTCACGCTCTGTTCAGAGTAGCCCATATCAACGCGACTGGCCTAACCCATGACACGAAACCGTGAGAAGACGTACCTGAGAGCGCTGGGCACAATGTGTTCTGCCTCGAGGTCGAGTTGGGCAGGATCGTTTGGATGATAAGAAGGCACAAGGGGCGAGGAACGTGGTGGTATGAGAGAGAGAGCAGGGCAAAGGGGATGGAAGCTTTATATTCGGTGGAGTTGCTGGATGTTGCTTCTTGGACACTTCGACGTCCGTCGTCACGTCACCTTGAGCATGACGCGTTCGTCACAAATTTGAAGTCCTGGTAAGTAAGGAATGTCACAGGTAAGTCACTATGTGACATGATAAGCTGTCGTGCTGTATGCATCGGATTCCGCAGGTTCAATCTGCGTGCTTCTTTAATAAGCATGTCTGGATCAGTTGATCACAGAGTCCTCATTGAAGAGTGCGAGGAGCTGGCACCGCGAGGCCATAGCTAAAGGAGGGAACAGGTGCAAGCCGACTGCACTCTGGGAACGCAGCCACCAAATCGACTGAGAGCGGACGCGACCATGGCATCTGTATGTTGTACCTCAAGAGAGGAGACAACGGACGCGCGCGCGCAGCTACTAGGAAGGACGCTCGGGAAAGCAGCATGTTGCGCCAGACGTTGCATCTGCTTGCCACAGCTCGTGAGCGAGACCGTAGAGTGCTCCTGCACTGCCTTCGGGACTCTACAATGCTGATCGCGAGCGAGCTAGAGACACTCCCAGACACGGCGCCAGCGGAGCTTGAAGTCGCGCGGCATGCCCAGAGTAAGATGCCAACTCAAGGTCTATTGCTGCTCATTGTAAATCAGACAGGAACTTACCCTACCATCGAAACTCTTGCTGTTCACACGCTGGCCATCCAAAATCATCAGGACGAGCCATGGCAGGGCATTACCAGGCATTACCAGACTGGCGCGCCTTTGCCATCACAGATCAGCGCCAGTCTGACTGGCACCGCCTTGCCAACCCTACCATACTAGATCTGTGACCTATTTTTTTGCTGATGAAGGATGTCGCTCCGACACGCGCGACCACGAGAGGAGTGATGCGCCATCATTTTGATGCCGCGCGCACATGGCAAAGTTCCCGCTCGGTCGCTGCTCGTTCGCCGTCATTCCCAGACCACCACCTTGACCTGCCGAGCACTCTCCGTATTGTCGATCTCCTGCTGTTAAAACTTGGGCCACACGGGACATGGGTCGCCTTGTTATACAACATGCTCCGAAACCCGTCTACCATGCCGGATGTTTGCAACGAGTTTTCATGCACATTGGACAAGCATTACTTGGTGCGTAACCAGAAAGTCTGGGTGTAACCCATCTGACACAGTCTAGGTCTCATATCCATGCATGAGCGCGGCTTGGTGCATGGCGAGATAAGCTACAACAACATCGTGGTCCTCGACGACCGAGCGAAGATCCTTGACCTCGAACATGCTAAACTCGAAAACGACTGGCCTCAGACCCAAACGGTGCATAGCTATTGCAATACAGTATCTGACGATCCTGAACTATGCTGCCGTAGACAAGCCCCTGCTTTATGTCCACGGAAGTGTATAGACAACGGTACCAGCACGAGCCAGTCGCCGATTCACCGATGACAGCTGAGTCTACCCCCTTTGATTTCCTGGACTTACTCGAGATAGACTTCAACAACGCTCTGAAATACACGAGAGCTACAGACATCGATTCGCACAATGAGGGAGTGGCACCCTTATCACTCAGTAACACAGCAAGTCCAGACGTTCCTTTCCGTTACAACCCCCTGCATGACTACGAGTCATTGTTCTGGCTGTGCCTGTTCCTTTTGCTGGGGGCGAGCCTCAAGGAGGACTGTCGATACAAGGCTAACGGACTATCCCGCTTTACTACTACCCAGAAAGACCTGTTCGTTCGGATCTTCAGCGCCCCCTTCATTGAGAAGTCGGAGATCATGCTGGAGAGCAAGATGTTCTCGAAGCTGAACGAGAACCTGCACCCAACGGTGTCGCTTGTCATGACCGAGCTTCAGGGCATGCGCACCGGCCTGGTCGATGCCTTCACCAACGCAGAACGGAACATGGATACCCAGCACCCAATACCCATCACTGTAGGTCGCCGTACTGGAAGGTTGATGGTCACTCGTGTCATGTCTATCATTCATCATCTTCGGGAAGATGACCTGGAGTTCGCTGTCGAAGGCGCCTTCGATCTGCTTGCCATGTCGTCCCCCTCTTATTAGTATGATGACTTCACTGCTGTTCACTGCACCTCTGGTCGATGTGCTAATAAATGTTGCGTAGTTCTCATCTCGTTATGGATATCCTTTCGACACCACTTTCATCTTAAGCCGTGCCTTACAGTGCTCTGTGCCGCCGGTCGGCAAACTCTGCACAGTTAGACGGGCATGAGATAGTGATACGGTAAGGTCTTTACGCACCTGGGATACGTTCCCACACTGGACGCTGGGCATCAGAGTCCCCACACGTTTTTGACACGCCACGCGGCCACGCAACCTTGTCGCTCAGTCTTTGTGCCTGCATTCGGCAGTTCACCTTGTTACGGCCACTTACTGACTAGTTCGCGACCTCTCCCAGCCCGAACGGGCGCGCACGTCTCTGAACCATTCTGCAGAGCAGTCTTTTTCCGTGCCGGCCGGCACAGAAACGTGGTCAGTAAGTGCAATTGTCTCTCGAACCATAGTTGTGTTCATCTGACTCGCACGCCCTTCCGTGTAGGGTAGCAATGTCGACGGTTGCAGAGCTAGAATTGCTTCCATACTGCTCCGCCGACCCACTTCGGAGCTTCGGGTCCATCGTTCCCATTGTCTCCGTTGCTTACTTCCAGGATTACCTCCTTCCTCCGCTTCCCGGTAAGGCCGCGCTCGTCAAGCAGACCTTCAGACAGCTCAGGTCGAACGATCTCATCACCCCATCCAAACGGTGGGCGCATTGGCCTAACAATCCTTGCGATATCGATGACATGGACCGACGGCTCGGCGGTGGCCTTCTCGAAGACGAAATATTCCGGCCGCTCATGACTCTGGTGCAGGATATCCAGAATGCTGCTGTTGCTGCCCGCCGGTCTCTAAATGCCAGAGAGTGTCGTTTCGTCGTCAAGTGCAACCCCGCTTGCGTGCCCATCTCCCAGAGCAGGCGTGAGCCTTCTCCGACTATGCCTGACGCCTATGTTCTGCTCAAGGGCCACAAGACTCCGATTCAATGGTCCGATATAATAGTTCCTGGAGAGTTGAAAAAGATGGATTCAAGAGGATACAAGCTTGACGTAAGCGTATTTTCGCACACAGTGGTAAGTGACGATGCTGAAATGCCGCACATTCTAGAACCACCAGAAGATCTTGCGGTCGATGTGCTATATTATGCGAGAAGACGCAAGGCGCAGGTTCGTCCTTGGCTTCACCATTGAGAACGTCGCTCTGCGGTTCTGGTTCCTCAGTCGCTCGGAGGTGCTAGCGAGCGAGGAAGTCAATTTCATGACGGTGATTGACATCTTCACTCGACTACCTATCCACACATACTGACTGCGACTTAGGACCACATCACAGTGATCGACTTCTTCCTACGGATCTCATTTGCCAAGAATTCCTATCTCGGCTTCGACAACACCGTGACGCGGCTCGCGCAACTGTCCCGAGCAGATGGCTCTGTGCGCTACGAGATCGAGGTTAGGCATCCTCGACAAGAGCAGCTCGTGAAGACATATCAAACAGTGAGGCTTATCTCCGAACTCGGTGCGCTTACTCCTCATAGCCGCAGGACGCGAGTCTGGGAGGTGTACGAGATTGACGGGAACGGCAAGGAGGTGGGCGCAGCGAAGGTGCTCAAGGATACTGGGAACCACGCCGACCACCCAAGCGAAGGAGACAACTTTGCCAGTCTGTCGGCGAAGGCCTCCGCTATGGGCCTAGGGAAGCAGTTCAAGAAACACTTTATCTCAGTGAGCCGACATGGCGATGTGTACACCGGTGAAGGAAAATCCGCGCGTCTGGACACCACGGCTACATTTCGACTGTCCAGGCGGGGGCGCCGCGCTGAGATACCTCCGAACTCTCCAACCCTCCAAGTCATCAATTTCAAGCGACTTTACTATGTGCACACCCGCCAGGGACTTGTCGTTATGAACATCAGTGAAGGAAAGGTCACGAAACATCCACGATACCCCGTCAAAGTACACCATCGCATCGTATACAATGAAGTAGGGAAGCACATATTCCAGGCGAAGTCTCTCTGCGTAGCCTTCCAGTGTCTACTCCATGTCATGCAAGGTATGACGCATACACATGCATGTTTCCGCTTTGTAGCTAATCACGGCTCCATGCAGGGCTCGCTCTCATGCACCAACTCGGGTGGGTCCACCGGGATATAAGCTACGGGAACGTACTCCTGGTCGGTAATGAATGCAAGATTACGGACCTGGAGTATGCCAGAGAGGAGACGGACACGTCCGATTGCGGCAATCGCACGATATGTGGTGTACACTGCTTGTTCTGCGAGTATCTCCGTGTTCAAAAAGAACGTTTAGGGCACGGTATACTTCATGTCTACGGAAGTGGACGCTGAGGGGTACTTGCATGTGCCGCCTCCCGTTACGAGAGCTGGTTCCCACCTAGCGGAAGTCAATGCGATCCACCAACTCCAGTCCGTCCCCGATTCCCTTTACGATGATGAGCCGGAGGAAGAGGACGGCTCAGCGGCGGACCCACTGCTCCGTCGTCAGGACGAGGAGATTTCCTTTCGGTATAACGCGTTCCACGACTTGGAATCTGCTGTTTGGCTTGGCTTCTATCTCGTACTGGCGCCGCGATTCTGGAGATACGAGGAAGAAAGTACGGAGAAGAAGAAGGAGTACAATTGCTCCCAGGATGAACTTTTCCACAACCTGTTTACCATCCAAAAGGACCGGACAATCCTCATGGCGCTGGGCACCTCGTCTACGGTGATTTCAAGGCTCTTCTCGGGGCTGCACCCAAGGATGGCGCGCGTGGTCAATCTTCTCATGAAAATGCGAACTAATCTACTCTGGGGTTTCACGAGAGCAGAAGCTCAGATGACTTCCAAAAGCCCCATCCCATTCGCAGCGGCCAACGGAGTTACATTCCAGATGGCGCGGCTTGCTCTGGTTATTGCGAAATCCCTCAAGAGGAAGGATCTCACAATTCTCAGCGAAGACGGCTACAAGCTTTGTCGTCCGCTCTGGACGCAGATCATACCCAGGGCCCGAAGTCCCGGAGGGATTGCGCCAGATGCTCCAGGCGACGCGACTTCTGACAGCGAGCGGGACAGCCAGTCCCTCCACGCAAAGAGGCCGCTGCACGACTCGAGAAGTCTACCCCGGCAACTAGGACTCTTCAGCTCAGAACGCGGGCACTGAGAAGCTCACGGTAACAGACGCGGTGACGCCTCCATCGCTGCATACTCTGGTTCGGGTACCGCTCAAAGGGAGTTGTCAGGTCGAGCCCTGGAGTTACTTAGGGCGAACAGTGCTAATAGTGGTAGTCTGGTCACGTTCAAATGTATGCGTATTTCTGTGTGTCAGTATACACAAGGCTAATGCTAGGTCCTGACCCCGGTATATAATCTAAGATTGTAGCGTCAGCGACACTGAGGTGGTCCGTAAGGGGTACAGTGCTTACGCGCGTCCTACTGCTTCCTCGCTATCGACATGTGCTTTGGATTTCGCGCTCTCAATAAGAGCACACAGGGCTTCTTGAGTCAGTTCGTCGTCCCCCTGAACAATTGCGTTCGGGAATACGGTGAGCACAAAGCCGGCGATTCGCTCGCGGTCTCCTGCATTCATGATGGGCACTGGTCCCAGACTGAGTGTGCTGAGACGTCTGTGCGCAGCCAGTGCATCGGCAGGAAGCGGTGATCACGAGAGAACACTCGACCCGGTAATAATGAGCTCCAGGGATGAGAGAAGCCGGCAGTGCTGCGCGAAAGGAAGCAAGTCCTCGATGCAGATATGCGGCTCGGTCTCTAGAATATCGGCGCCATGGGCTCCCAAGTAGAGTCGTTCGATACGTGGCCACGCGTGCGCCATGGCGACAATATCATCGGGTTGCAGGTCGAAATTGAACCGGTAGATGATTACCTCGACCAGGTTTAAGGCTCTTAGCGGCGCAAGAGTATTGGCGGAAAATGAGTCCGCCAGGGGCCAGTTTGGAGGAGGGAATACATGGAGTTTGCATAAGTTTGAATACTTTGTAATGAGCTTGAAGAGTGCTGAGACATCGTCTGTGGAAGTGGTAGGCAGTGCATTCTGTTGAGGGCGGCCGCATGGATGGACCCAATCCAAGCCAAGTTCAAGTGCTTCCAACGTGGGTGAGGAAGTAGCACTGAGACCACGAATGATGTCGTCCCCGGTGCTATGTAGCGACAGATACCGCAGGGAAGGGAAGGTGATGTCATATAAGGTCGACCTGAAATCTTCCTCTGTTTGCATACAGGGTGAGTATAGATGAAGATGTGCGAGAAAAGGTAGCGCGGCCAACCCGACCAATGCGTTAGGATGCAGAGGCACCGAAGTGGATAGAAATCGAAGATTAGAGCATGAGTATAGCAGATCTTCGTATTCCTTTAGTCTAGTCACACTTAAGACGCCTTGTGAGGAGGGGGTCGTGAGAAACGGATCAGAGGCTCGGCAGAGCACGGCAGACGGCTCGGAGAGCGGAGTTTGAAGATAAGACTCAGGAAATCGGACCGAGGAGCGAGGAACTTGTCAAATTAGAGTTTTAGAGTTATCACCAACGCGACGTGAATGCGACGAAGGCTCCCGCTCAGTACTCGCTGGCTATCCGAGGAAGGGCAAGCCTTCGCCCAATACATTATATCTACTTATAATATAGACTGGACAACCCGGCCAGACCACCAGCTCAAATCGTGGTTACACGCCTGCGACGGTATTCCGCAACTCGTCGTCGTTCCTTATGGAACAACCACACACTTCTGCGGACCGTTGCTGGTAGTGAAGTACTTGAGTCAGCACCCGACGACGGGCTTCCTGCCGCTAGCAGGAAAGCCGATTGCAATCGTGGTCGTGCCGCTAGTTGAACAAGGACAAAGACATGTAAGTGCTAGCCGAATATCAATAGATCAAGCACTCACTTGAAGCAGGTAATGGCTGTGGAGGAGCTTGGCCTAAAGGCCATCTGCTTAGAGAGCACGACGAGCCTGAAACTGAGGGCGGAAGGACGTAACATCTATGAGGAAATCAGACACTTCAAGTGGGAGGTGATAGTACTCTCACCGGATCGCCTCGTCACCCCTGAAGTCGACGCGCTATTTCGCGACCCGGTGTTCAGCGAGCATGTTGTCATCGTCGGCATCGATGATGTGCACAAGCTGGATCCAGGTGCACGGGACTACCGCGTCGCCTATGATGAGATCGCCAAGACACCGCAGCGCCTGCCTGGGGCAAGCCTTGTGGCGGCGACCTTAACGTTGACGGATGGGGACGACTACACGGCTGTCTGTAAGCGGCTGGCCCTGAGCAACACGGACTTTCATTACCTGCGAATGCCCCTTGAATCAGAGAACACACGCACCATTTTCCACGTCCTCTCGCACTCCCTCACCGGCGCGCAGTTTCCTGACATCCGCTGGGCCATTCAGCCAGGCAGCAAGACGATCATCTTCTGTGAAACGATCGACTTGTGCTTCAGAGTCGTGGCCTATCTGTTCAACCAGTTACCGCCTGGCCATCATCGCAGGAGCCGAGTTCGAATCTGAACGCCTCTTTGCTCAGCGGGGTACTGCGAGGAGACGGTCCGGCTCTTCAAGGAGAATGCTGAGACGACGGCGATTGTTGCAACCGCAGCACTACGGCGGGCTATCTCCATCGAGAACGTCAAAGACGTCGTTACCCTTGGTCTTCCGCAGACAGTACATGGCCTTATTCAATCATGGAGCTGTACTGCGAGCGAAACCAGAGAACGCACCTATATCGAGACGCATGTCTATGCTGCTGCAGCTGCAGCTCGGCCTCCAGATATCCCACCACTCCCTAGCGTTGTCCAAGGCCCGGGCACATCCGGTATCCTCAACACCGTCCCTGAGGCGGGGGTTGTAGACGGTGAAGCACCATCGGCGACCAGATCGGCGAAAGGCAAGCCGGCGGCGATTGGCGGTACAAACAAGGGGAAGTCGAAGGGGGGGAAAGCAAAGGCGACTGTAAAGGAGATGGGTGAACGTCTCGATAAAGGGATCCTGAGGCTGTTGCTGGCCCATGTGGATATGAGGTGTCTGGTTGCGGAGAAGAACCGCATATACGGGAGCGATAAGCTGCAGCCTGGTGGCACTCGTGCGGGCCTCAATTGCATAGCCGCCAATCGCCGCTACCCTTGTTCCAGCTGCTCGCCACCTCCTTCTCCCTGTGCCAACCCCGAGCCCATAGCCTTCACAGACACCAAGGGCAAAATGCGCCAAACCCGAAATATCTACAAGCCGCTCACAAAGCCAATGCGTCAGAATGCAACCATGGCGCTTCAAGCCTTCGCGATCAACCACTGGCACTCGAGGACCGGCCCTCGAATCGAGAATATCCATTACGAAGCCTACTGGACCGGTACTAGCCTCAACAACCTTCTTGACAACCTTCACCTCATCCGTGACATCGATACGCTACGGGAGCGGTTGAGGGACTGGGAGTTTGTGCACGAGGACGCTGGAGCTCTCTTTGCGCTGGTCACGCAGCTCAACGCAAGGTACGATAGGCGGCATGAGAAGATACAGGCAGCTGCGAACAAGAAGCGCAAGGAGACTATCGAAAAGAAGAAGGCTGCCATTGCCGACGATCCGACCACCGAATGCAAGCCGAGCGACGTCCCCACCGCCGATCCAACACCACTCGCCGTCACGTCGGCCGATCCGACACCCCGTACACCTTCCGTACGCCATGTCGAGGTTAGCGGCATAGATTCGCAAGCAAGGTACGGAGTTATAACATGCATATAAGCGTCCTAGTGCTCATGTACTTGTAGATGCCCTACGTCTGCTGCACATGCCGTCAGCAACGTTGCAGCCATCACCGAGAATGAGAATAGTGCTGGTATACTGTACGCCCCAAATTTTAATCATCCCCTTCCCTTTAGGAGTTCAGATTCATTCGTAGCATCTTCTTTCGTGCCCCTTCAGCTCCCGTCGTCTCAGCCTTCCCATATGCGGTCCCCCATGCCCTATTCTAATATAAACACACATAATTCATCACACGGTCCCTTTCCGTCTTCAAGTTCTCCTTGTTTTGCCAATCCGTCCACTTCTGTACGGCATAAAGTACCTACTGATAATTTCCGATACTACACCGGTCCCCCAACAGTAGTCCCTCAGCTCCTATGCCAGAAAGTACTAACCCTTGCTTTACAGGTTCCTCTGCGACAGCCTGCCCGGAGCTGGTGTTTGTGATGCATACCGGTGTCCGCCAATCGGGATTGGTAGAGGCGCCAAAGAAGACTACAGCAAGACCTGCAACGGCGAAGACAGCGGCAAAGCGGCCCCGGGCAGACACTACCGCGGTAGCCCAACAAAAGAAGCGACACATCGTCAGTCAGCCCGGTGCGAAGTGAGCGATGGTACGTATTATTTATTCTCGTCGTCTGAATCGCTCGAGTCGTCATCTAACCCCCCTTGGCTTCAGCAGATATCACCAGTTGGCCGTTCTGCACGTATAGCGGACTCGGGGGCCCACCTTGCCATGCCCAATTTGCACAGTCTTCGCTCCTTTCGCCGTCATCGTGATCGCCGCTTTCGTCTTGCTCGGCAATGTCTTCGTCAGGTCCGCTGAAGGGGAGGCTTGCATCCCCTAAGATATCCATGTACAACTTCGTTTTCGCAATGAAATTAGCTATCCCTGCCTGCTGCAGAGACTGCCTGCCCCTCTCGTAGTGATTCTCGGCTTCGAAACCCATGTGGCGCCCAGGTCGGCGACGATTTACTTGGCCCCGCCGTAGGAGTTGCATTGCCGCTCGAAGCTCATTGTGAAGGTGTGGCTTGCTATGTTTCTTCTGCCGTGCTTTCAGGGATACTAACTCTTCCATCTCTTCCTTAATGCGCAGAAAGTTGTGGACATGCATTGATATGACGTCCCGGTAGAATTTGTCATCGAAGTCTTTCCCCTTGTGCTTAGCGAGCTCCTCCAGCCAAAAGTTAAAATGTTCCTGCATAAGGTCCTTCTCGATGTACCGGCCTGGCTCGCCATGCAGGTTTACAAGAAGATTCTTCAGGACACTCTTGCGGAACGCTGGTGGGAATTCCCAAGTGAAATTGCAGAATAATTCTAGGAGATATTGCGAGTAGTTGGGATTCCCGCTTCCTGCAAACGTTATCGTCCATATCTGTGTCAGATGGCTATGTTAGATAGTGACGAAGGGCAGCCTGTAATGCTCACTTTATAGACCTCCCAAATACGCCCCGGATCGCCGTCTCCAGTCGCCAAACCGACTTCGCGCCACCATATACCATCGCGGATGAAGAGTATCTCGTTTGCCAATGTGATATCAGGGGCCTCAGCACCCTCAGGAAGCGAAAAATCTGTGGTGAGGTCGGACAAGTCTAATAGCACCTCTTCGTCTTCTCCTGCGGCTATGTTCTCCACCTTCTCTCTGCCCTTCACCACTGGCGATACGTCCATCTCAATACCGCCCTCAGGGTCTTTCCCCCTTCGCATCCAGGCTATACCTTCCATTGGATCCCACGGAGTCCCAAGCGGCACAGAATCCCCGCTACTGCTCACAGGAAATAGGTGCGGGTATTGTGCTCGATTGTATGCCGCAGTTGTCGCATGCCACTTTGCAAGCAGGCGAGCATACGCAACCAGCACGTCGAAGGTCATACCAGGCTGGCCATCAAAGAATTCTGCCAAGTCAACCATATTCAAGGCAACTCTGTAACGAGAGGGTAAACAATCTGAGACTACCTTGGCAGTGACCATCGCCGTACTCACTCCCAGCAGTTCAGTAAGGTTGCATCGAGGGCTAAGTCGAGAATATGCGCGCTGTCATAGAAGGGAACCTTCTTGAGGTTAGATGGCATTGGCATCGATATCGCGGAGGCGATAGCAGCGAGCGTCGAGGGGTCTTCAGGGTGCGCAGTGCCCGCATGAGCTCGGATAACACGACTAAGGTCCGTCCACTTGGTGTGCCATAACTCGAGCATGGGCACAACAAATCGGAGCGACTCATAATCGCTCTCCTCTAGTGACATGTTCTTGACTAGCTTTATGAGCTGCTCAAATGTCAAGCCGTCCCCCGAGAAGACCAAAAGCCGGTTTGGGAACGACTTCGCCGTGATGCCCAACTGCTCTGTCAAGAAATCGTGTACGGCCTCCTTCATCCCCTCCATGCGTGCTTCATCCGCACTATTAGTGGCCAGCGGATACACCTTGCTCTTCCGGTCCGGTGGCAGGTGAAACTCGGTGCGGACATTATCTTTATAGAACGCTTCGACGCTTGACTGATGATGCGATAGAGCCGGTACATAGGAGATGAGGGCGGTCAGGAATTGGCCCACCGCGACGTTCTCCAAGTGCTGTGGGTTCAGACTTGACTCTATCGTGTCTATTGTGAGTCCTGTACGGTCCAGTTTTCGCCTCCGCTCTAGATATGGCTCAATTCGGTACGCTTCAGGGTCAAAGTCCTCGATCTCGATTACGGCCCCCGCAAAGCCCTTCAGCATCCGGTTCTGCCGTCCAATACGAAGCTCCCGTTGCTTGTGGTAAGACTGAACGTTGTCGCCGACCGCATCGACCCATCGAATCCCCAGGACGCCAGCTACGAGGGCCTGCAGCTCGTCCCGCGCTCCCTTCGACATTGTATTCAATGCATGGTACACCGATTGGTATGCGACGCAGAGGCCAAGCCGGCTATCCACGCGGTAAATCGAGCGGTGCGCCTGGCTAGCAAAGAGCCAGATGCCGCGTGTGTACGCATAGAGGTTCGCGCCGCTCGTGTGCGTGAAGGTCAGCGCAGCCATGTGCGCTGCGCTCGCCTGACACACCGGTGAGTTGTCGAATGCAGAGAATTTCAGGAACTAAGGTCCTCACCAGTGTCTGCGGCCTTCGACGTCGCACTACGGCAACCCGACCTTCCTGGACCGTGGGGTTGCTATAGGCATTGGTTAGGTGCCACATTATTGGTGCGGTCTCCTCGAATTTTTGTTGGAGTGAGCGGAAACTGAAGGTGGACAGGGCTTCCCACGACACCAGAGGGTCCTTTGACTTCTGCTCGCGGTGACGACGCTGCCTCGAGCCCGCCGCAACTCCAGCCAGGGGTCCAGGTTGCACCTTGCCTCCCCTCTCGGCATCCTCGCCTGCACCTCCGGCTCCTGCGGTGTCATCACGCCTCGCTCCTCCGACGGCATCGTTAATCCCTCCCACCACGCCCGTCAATCCACGTCCGCCCGCTGAACCGCTCGGTACGGGCACGGTGACTGCGATCGCCTGCGATCGCTGGTCAGCATCGCCTCGTGGCTTCTGTTTGGTAGCTCCTCGAAGGCGTAGTCCTGCTTCGTGCGCGGTAAGTCGTTTTGCTTCTTCTTGTATGAAGTCTGTTGTTAACCAGACAGCCCAGGCAATAAGACCGGGGTGTGCATGGCGGATGGTATTCACAGGCGACGACGGCGAGAATGTGCTCCCGAAGCTCGGCATGCTCTCGTCGTCTCGCCGGTAGTTGTACTCCCATCCATTTGCAAAGATGACTTCAACGATGTCCGGGATCGTGTAGTCCCAGGACCCGTTGATGACTGCGACCACCATCTGTGTGTGCTTGGGAGTTCGGCGGATCTTCAAGCCGTTGCAGTCTTTGAGCACGAAGAGGAGGAATAAAAAATAATCCAACTGCATTTCATTGTTCTGTATGACTTCTAGTATGCTATCGACCTTGCGCAGGTCATGTTCGAGCTCTGTGTCGCTTGGAGTCGTCCGCCACAGAGGCATGTCGTCGTACTGTACTCGATATCGACGCACGAGGATATCCTCCAGAAAATAATTATCTATTTCGAACTCCGATGCTTGAGTAAGCACCAGAAATGGCGACACCGTGCGTTCCCGTTTGGGTCAACCTCGGATATACCCCCTCCGCCCAACTCGCCTTATTTGTTACTAGATCAGTATTCCTTTGTTGTTTCGAGAGATAGGCCGCGCTCAGGCCCCAATTTGGAAATCTGTAGAGATTCGTATCAAAAGTGCGCGGGAAGCGGCGCTTCTGGTACGGGGCGACCGAGAGGCTCGGTCGGGTGCGCAGGGCCTATAGGGCGGACACTCAGTCCGGTAGACTAATACATGGGTTAGTATACTACTGGAGTCCGCAGGTACAAGGGGAAACGCACACTCAGAGGGGAAGGAAGTCTCTGAGTGTCGAGAGGGGACTGTGGGGCGTATACAACGGAGTGGGGACGATTAGCTAAGCTAAAACTGTATAGTAATTACCGTGGAGGGAAGCTGTGGCGACAGCCACGATTGCCCGGAGGCGTTTTGCTTCCGCGCCACACGACGGGCGGTTGTCGGCGCTTGCGCGAGTCCGCCGCGAGTCCGCGCGGTACTTCGACAATTCGAGGTGGCATGTACATGTGCGTTTGAGCAAGCGAACCACAATCTCGCAGGCCTCAGCCGTGTAACGAAGAAGGTGGAACTTTGAGAGGCCTTCGTGAAGGAAGATGTCAAGGCCTGGTACTAAATCTGGGGCCACATGGATCTCCCGAACGTTAGGCAGGACAGGCCGTCCGCGGAAAGCGTCGCGGAGGACATCCAAGTAGTGCGAGAGATTCGACACACCCCAAGGATGAGGAACTAACGATAGGACCTTGACACGTCGTGCATGATGTATGAATCTATCCCATTCGCCCGTATGCGGTTCCCGCCAGACATGCTACATAACGAGCTTCAATTCCACCTGATGACGGTAAATACATGCCGAGTACTTACAATAGTGGAGTCCCGGGGATCGAAGCATATAGTATCTCTGGGTAGACAGTAGATCAGCTTATGCCCGAATCTTCCTGGATCCCGCCACAGGTCATCCATGGCGACATCGTAGAATGCACGGCAGGCTTGGCCAAGACGCAGCTTGTCACGAGGTCGGAGGATGCGGACAATTCTTGCGAGAAGCTCATGTATGAGTAGACATCTATAAATCATCCGTTCTCGAGGGATGTTCAAAGGTTCCAAGCTTTTGATTGGAAACTGGGAGGCTTCGACATCTGTATCCGTCGGCGGGGGCATCCTGCCTGCTAGTAAACTTCTAGAGTATCCGAACTTTCGAAGATTGAGTAGGTATCCTGCCAACAAACGTGAGCGAGATACAAGTCTGAAGCTGAAGAGCGAATAGAAGGTGGCAGTCTCAAGATTGATGTAAGCCCTGTACCAAGGTTAGGGTCTGCAGCGGGAGTGATGGGTCAACATCCCGCTGGGCCTCGTCCGCACCACCACTGTCACCTCACGCCATGTCATCCGGCGGCGCATATGGAACCAAGGCCTCTGATACGGACTTTAGAAAGAAGTGGGACAAGGAGGAATATGCAGAGCGGGCGAAGCGGAAGGATGAGGAGGAGCGGGAACGCATGAAGGAGAACGAAGAGCGTATGAAGCAAGGTGCGTAGCGTACCCTCTCCGGCTCACATAATCGTACCAACGCACTCTCATAGGGAAAAAGCCACGGCGGGGCAAGAAAGAGGACCTGCCTAAGCCAACCGAGCTCATGAAACGGCGTGAGGGCTCGCTCGACCTCGATAAGAATCTCGGTAAGACCATGGTCGTGCAGAACACGAGCGGGCGAGGGCCGGGTGTGCCAGGATTCTACTGCGAGGTCTGCAACAGGACATACAAGGACAGCACAGGCTATCTCGATCATATTAACGGTCGTTCACGTACGTGCATATGAATATCTCTCGCAAACCTCATGCTCTGACACCGTGGTGCAGATCTGCGTGCACTTGGTCAGACAACCCGAATAGAACGCTCAACCGTTGAGCAGGTCCGTGCACGGATAGCGTACCTGCGCGAGAAGACGAAGGAGGCATCCAATGCCAAGTCCTTTGACTTCGAGCAGCGACTGGCAGAGATTAAGGAGCGCGAGGCCAAGGCTCGTGCTGAGAAGAAGGCCGCAAAGAAGGCTGCACGCGAACAGGCACGCGTCGAGCTTGTGAAGGATGCAGCGGCACAACAGGACGAGAACGACATGATGGCCGCGATGGGCTTCTCAGGCTTTGGCAGCACGAAGAAGTAGAACGAGCTGCTCTTGTATTACTAGCACCCCAGGTCCCCGGAACCCTGTATTCTACGAGCACATATATTGTTGTACATGTTTAATCTATGCAGTATCGACTACCGTCAGGCGTGCAAGCGACAGCGTCAGCTTCGTTTCCGCAATCTCAACCTCCTCCTCGATAAGCAACTCCTGGCGCGCGTGGCGCTCGCCCGCGGGCTTGAGCACGCTGCGGACGGTGCGGTGGATGGTCTCGCCGTGCTCGCGCATCGCTTGCACAATGTCCGTCGCACTCTCCTCGGCCTCGAACACGTAGAAGACGTCGACGTCGTCCGTCGCCTGCAGGCCGGCAGACTTGCGCAGCTTCTGCACACGGTTGATGAGCTCGCGCGCGAGCCACTCACCGACGAGCTCTGGGTGGATCTGGATGTCAAGGCGTACAACGACGTCGTTGTCCGTGTTCGTCGCGTACTGCGTCTCGGCGCCCGCGGGAAGCTCAATGTACCGCTGCACGGCGAGGTCGCCCTCCACGAGCTCGATGCCGTCGACGACAAGCTTGCCAGTTTCGCGGTAGCGCTTGATGTCGTCGCTCGACACGTTCGGCAGCGCGTTTTTCACGCGTCCGATGTCCTTCCGCAGCTTGCGACCAAGGACCGGCCAGTCCGCCACCGCGCGGTACCGCACGCCCGACTGTGTCTCGTCCGAAGTGAACACGACGTCGCGGACGTTGAGCTCGGATTGGATGTAGCGCTGCAGCGAACGCGCGTCGTCGAGCCATTCCTGATCGGGGTGGAACACAAGCAGCTCCTTGAGAGGTGTCTGTAACAGGGTCCCATCAGTGCCAAAGATCAGTCTGAAATGTGTCTGAACGTACTTTGAGCGAGAGATTATGCCTCTCACGCAGAACACGGGTCAGCTCAATGACGGTCTGCATGCGTTTGACCTGGCGCTCGATAACCTCGTCGAAGTATTCCTCCTTGACCTCGGGGAACAGCAAGAAGTGGATGGAGCGGGTGTCGCCTGCAGCAGGGTCCTCGGGGATGAACGGCCGGAGGGACTGGTAGATGTTCTCGGTCAAGAACGGCGTGTACGATGACATGGTGCGGCAAATGGTGAAGAGGGTCTCGAAGAGCGTGTTCATCGCCGCCATCGTGTCCTCGCGGCCATCCTCACCCTTGAGACGCCGGCGGTTGAAGCGGATGTACCAGTTTGTGAGCTCGTCGATCAGGTCGAGCAGGCGCGGGATGATGGTGTACAATCTGTACGCAGCCATTTCTTGGCGGACGAGCTTGATGAGCGACTGGCAGCGCGCGAGGATCCAGCGGTCCATGACGTTGTTCGACACGGGCGCATGTGGGTTGTACTGGAAATCAAGAAGGCCGGTCTTGCGGTGCAGCTGCACCTGACCGAGGAAGAAGCGGAACGCGTTCAACCACGGCAGGAGCACGCGGGAGACGACTTCACGGACACCCTCCTCACGGAAGCGAAGGTTGTCGCCACGCACAATAGGCGAGTTGACCAAGAACATACGTGTCGCGTCCGCACCATACTGGTCGATAATGAGGTTCGGATCCGGGTAGTTCTTCAGACTCTTGCTCATCTTCTTGCCGTCAGCGGCCAAGACGAGACCAGTGACGATCAAGTTCTTCCACGGTGCCTTGCCAAACAGGTGTGTCGAGAGGACAAGAAGGGTGTAGAACCAACCACGAGTCTGGTCGATACCCTCCGACACGAAGTCTGCTGGGAAGCCATTCTCAAACTTGTCCTTGTTCTCGAAGGGATAGTGCTGCTGCGCGTATGGCATGCTAAAAGTTTGCTTAGAACCGGCGAACCAGTGTACAGAGGCTGCTAACTCACCTGCCAGACTCGAACCAGCAGTCAAAGACTTCCTCAACACGACGGAGGACACCCTTGCCCTTCTGCGACGGGATCGTGATGTGGTCGATCTTGTCGCGATGTAGGTCAGTGATGCCAGTCACTCCCGACAGCCGCTCGAGCTCCTCGACGGAGCCGACACAGATGACCTCTTCAAAGTCCTCGCTTGCCCAGAGCGGGATAGGCGTACCCCAGTACCGATTCCGGGAGATGTTCCAGTCGCGTGCGTTCGCGAGCCAGTTCCCGAAACGATTGTCGCCCACGTTCTGCGGCACCCAGCGTGTCTGCTTGTTGTTCTCGACAAGCTGGTCTACAATGGGGGTCACGCGCACAAACCATGCAGGAATGGCACGGTAGATGAGAGGAGTGCCGGACCTGTCGTGATGTTAGATATAAGAAGAGACAAGCGCATATATGCGGCTTACCGCCAGCAGAAGGGATACGAGTGGTTGAGCGTTGACTGGACGATGAGACGACCCTTGGTTTTGAGCACCTTCTGGATGTCCTTGTCTGCAGCCTTAACGTGCTGACCGGCGAAATCGGGGACCTCCTTGGTGAAGCGGCCTGCATCGTCGATGGGGCAGGGCGGCATCTCGTCCGCGCGAACGATGCCATTTTCGAGGGAGACGCGGTGATCGTCCTCACCAAAGGCGGGGGCCTGGTGGACAATACCCGTACCGTCCTCGGCGGTGACGTAGGTGTCGCAGACCACGCGGAAGGCGCGATCCTCGAATTGTTCGGTAAAGTACTCGAAGAGCGGGACATAGCGCCAACCCTTCATGTCAACGCCCTTGAAGGTGCCAAGCTTCTTAAACTTCGCCTTCTTGGGGTCCTTGTAGAGCGTCTTGAGTAGGTTCTCGTGCAGGATGAAGTTCTGATCGTGCTGCTCATCGTAGATTTTAATGTAGGTGTAGTCGGGGTGTACGCAAAGCGCAAGGTTGGAGGGGAGAGTCCATGGAGTAGTCGTCCAGGCAAGGAGAGACGTCTTGCGGTCATCGACAAGGGGGAAAGAGACGGTGATGGCGGGATCGTTGACGTCTTTGTAGGCAAGACCGGCCTCAAAGTTCGACAGTGGGGTCAAGCAGCCTGTGGAGTATGGCATGACCTTCTGACCGCGGTAGACGACCCCCTTCTTGAACAGCTCGCTGAACGCCCACCAAACACTTTCCATGAAAGAGATGTTGAGGGTCTTGTAGTCGTTGTCGAAATCAATCCAGCGACCCATACGCTCGACGGTCGCCCGCCACTCAGACGAGTAACGCATGACAATGGCACGGCACTCGGCGTTGTACTTGTCGATGCCCATCTTCATGACGTCCTCGCGCCCGGTGATGCCGAGCTTTTTGTCAATTTCGTGCTCGACGGGCAGGCCGTGCGTGTCCCAGCCGAAACGTCTTGTAACATGGAATCCGCTGACGTGCGCATGTCTTGTGACAATGTCCTGCAGCCCAACAGTTAGCGGTATGGTACAACTGGCAGAAGTGAGTACGCACCTTGATGGTTCCAGCAAGCAAATGACCGTAATGTGGCAAGCCCGTAGCAAACGGGGGACCGTCGTAGAAGGTGTACTCGGGGCGGCCCTCGGAGAGCTTCAAGCTTGTCTGGAAGGCATCAATCTCCCTCCAGTACGCAATGACCTTCTCCTCCTCCTTGGGGAAGTTGAAGGGTGCGGTGACTAGAGCCAAGAGGGTTAGACGAGCGGAGACCAGAATGGAAAAGCGAGCGATGGCGTACGATCGTGCGGGGGGAACGACATCTCTATAGTTTTGAGAGTATCCGAGGCCTCTAGAGTATATATGGGCAGGCAGCAGGCCGCCCTGCGTACGAGATGACTCGTATGTGGTGAAGAGGGAAGTGAGCAATCTGACAGATCCGCTATGCAAGAAATTGCCGTCCCGTTCAATGAGTGATCTGACGCGTGAGTAAGCGGGAATTGTATTGGAGTAAGTAAAAGTTCAATATCGATCAATCTTAATTATTACTGGGTAATCAGAGAGTAACAAAAGAGATCTATGGTCAGTCCAGGACTCCAGGTCGCGCTCGCCGTTTAACTTCCACTCCCGCATCCTCACCTCAGCTGTGAAGCACGAATGAATCATTGTGACATGAACGAAGACATGCTTCTTGAGTCATTTAGACTCACCCTTGCCAGCCAGCCCCTAGAAGCCGTAGCCGATGATACCTTCACCCGTCAACAGGACTTGAAGTGCCTTTAAGCTGCGGTAATCACTAGTGATGTACTGCGATATGTCTGTACGACTGGGCACCGCAATGTTCGACGCATGCTTCCAGTTTGAAACAGTTATTTGAATATGTAGACAACTGCTCACGGTCGAAGCCTGGGAAATGAGTACCTTCGTGGCGTCAGACTCGTCTTGGTCTCTCTTTCCTTTCCTTCCCACCACCAAAGTCCTAGCTCTTCAAGGCTGTTCAACCCTCCTGCTCCGTCGTCTTCGTGGCCGGAGCGAAGTCATCGAGATCAAACAAGCATGAGAAATGAACCTGAGTCGGATTGCATGGCGCGGAAAGCGCACGGCTAACTTCGCGTCCGGCCTGACTCCTACTCTCACCGTCCGCCGACGTCTCCCACCTTGCTCCTTGCTCTCACCGCCCTAAGTATTGCCCAAGTTCGCCGGAGCTCTTTACGGGGATCCATAAAGCCAGCGATATCTGAGCCAGTACCTGTCGTGCCGTTCCAAACACCCCTTTTCGTCGTACCACCATGTCCTCACTTGACATTTCGTATGTGCCTTGCTCATGCTTCAGCAACGACACTGACATATACTCTCAATGCAGTTCTGTCCTCCAGGGAGGCTACCAGCATCCGCTGTCTCGCGCATGGCAGGCGAAGCGTACCCTGACCAAAGCGATGCTCATGTACCCGATCTTTATCACGGATGACCCCGACGCGCGCGTTGAGATCCCATCGCTTCCTGGCCAATGCAGATGGGGAGTGAACAGGCTGGAGGAGTTCATTGGTCCGCTCGTCAAGAAGGGTCTGAAGAGCGTGATCCTCTTCGGTGTGCCGCTTAATGCTCCCAAGGTGCGTATATGCGCGCCATTCTCCCTCCCAGACTTTTCTCAGCTGGATATATGCGTGCAGGATGAGAGGGGTACCCCTGCGGACGACGTCGAAGGCCCTGTCATTCAGGCCATCAAGAAGCTTCGCGCGCTCTACCCCGCGCTGTACATCGCCACCGATGTCTGCCTGTGTGAATACACCTCACACGGACACTGCGGTATCCTCAATGAAGACGGCACGATCAACCCTGCGCCATCTGCTGAGCGTATCGCGGCGGTGGCACTCTCGTACGCTCGGGCAGGCGCACACTGCGTCGCGCCGAGCGACATGATGGACGGCCGTATCAAGGCTATCAAGCGTGCGCTCATCGACAACGGCTTCGGGAACCGCTGCACGCTCATGAGCTACTCGGCGAAATTTGCGAGCGCGTTGTATGGCCCCTTCCGCGACGCTGCAGGTTCTGCTCCGTCGTTTGGCGACCGCAAGTGCTACCAGCTCCCGCCGCAGGGCAAGGGCCTCGCTCGGCGCGCCATCGTGCGTATTGTCTATAGTCTGCGCGGAGACAGCGCTGACTCTTCTGATAGAAACGCGATGTTGACGAGGGCGCAGACATTATCATGGTCAAACCCGCCCTGCCCTATCTCGACGTCATCCAAGACGCGGCAGAGCTTGCCCCAGACCACCCGCTCGCGTGCTACCAGGTTTCCGGCGAGTACGCAATGGTTGTCGCGGGTGCCCGAGCAGGCGTGTATGACCTCCGCACGATGGCGTTCGAGACCTGCGAAAGCATGCTCCGCGCGGGCTGCACGCTCATCCTCACGTACTTCACGCCCCAGTTCCTCGATTGGCTCGATGAGTAGGCGTAGTCGTCTGAGACAAGGCAAAAGACAGTGTATTGTAATAACAAACACGGGTTGTGGGCAATATCTCCTCGCTTACCTCGTCTGAATTCAAGTCGCTCATTGAGACAGTACAGAGTGACTATCATTCGATTTCAATGTTTATTCGGGTTGGTCCGATGGGCTATGGGAGTTGACGCAAGGTTTGTTCCCAGCAAACGTTACACGGTGTTCGCTGCCAGGATACCTGTTGACTTTACCCACGTCTCCGTGTACCTTTCCCTCTCGTGCTCACTGGTCACTCACACCATGCACAAGTGTCTACGGGTGCAAGAAATCGCAAGGGCCATAATCTCGTACATAGCCCGCGAACGTGACAAATTGCACTTCGCTCAGACATGCACGACCCTCTGCGACGTCACCTTGGATGCGCTGTGGGCAGACACTCCGAACGTCCTCCTGAAGCTTCTCGCCTGTCTTCCCTGGGAAACCACCCAGATACCAGGAGACCTTAGCGATACAGTGCGTTTCTTGTGGATGGTCAACCGGACTATCGATAGCTAAGCTCTGATATACAGGGCGCAATGCGTAAATTTACGCCTCATGACTGGGACAGATTCCTACATTACGCCAAGCGCGTCTCGGCAGTTGCCATCACCGACTCTATAGGGCAGTTCTACTTGGACGTCTTGAAAGATTTCTTCCAAGACAGACCGGTCCTCCCTAACCTCAAATCTCTTCACCTGGATAGTCCCCACGCGGACTACATCCGTCTTTTCCTCTCTCCTCGTCTCCGACACTTCTCCATGGCTGCACAGTCCGGGCAAGAGCTCACCGTGGCGGTCAAGCAGCTCGAAGACGCACTGTGCGGCGCTCGTGTCCGCAGCTTGCGGTTCCGCAGGTGGGACCAAGCATCCGAGTCGTTCTCTCCATCGGCATGGCAGAACGCAGAGACCCACGTCAAACAAATCTTGGCATTCCCGGCACTGGCCTCTCTCGATACTCACGTGCCGCTGGAGCCAGAAGACGTTCTGGAGCTGGCTGCCCTGCCTCGCCTTGCGCACTTGACACGCGACGTGCAACCCTTTTCTCGCCGTATAGGCCGGCGCATTGTTCAAGATTTCGCGCCCGGTGAGAAGCGTGATCTTTCAGTGAAGGAAACATGCCTTAAGCCCACCACTTTCCCTGCGCTTGCGCGATTCACTTTCGCAAGCCAATTGAATGACGCCCTATCTCTCCTCCGCGTCGTTTCGCTGCCTGTGATCGAAGCACTCCACCTGAATCTACACTGGGCCGCGTCGAACAGCCGACTCACCCATGAAAACGCAGTCGGAGGCATTATAACGTCGCTTGCGAGGTTTCAAACCTTGAGAGAGCTGCGCCTGGTGTTAGAGCCAGAGACCTTGACGGTTTTGCCTGCCAGCATCCTGGCACCGCTCTTACCATTGGGCAGCCTCTCCGTTGTCTATATCACTGGCGTCGCATTAACCGCACGCCCAGAAGATATCTCGATCATGGCCAGCGCGTGGCCTCTCCTCAAGACCCTGCACTTGGGGCATGGGCACCCAGCGAGCGGGCTATCTATCTGCA
Organism: Phanerodontia chrysosporium; assembly: GCA_001910725.1. NCBI lineage: Eukaryota > Fungi > Basidiomycota > Agaricomycetes > Polyporales > Phanerochaetaceae > Phanerodontia > Phanerodontia chrysosporium. The sequence continues at coordinate 404,286 of MJGA01000010.1, read as the reverse complement.
TCGAGGATCTCCTCCCCTTGCAGAGCACTGCCCCCTGCTCAATGACGTGACGGTGGCCGTTACCGGCTCGGACAAGCTCGGGAGGGCGCCACTTGCGATGCCGGGTCTGGTCGTGCATCGCGAGTTGAAGTGGCTCGGCCTGCTCGGCTCGTCGGTGCATGGCACAGTTGCCTGTAGCCGCGTCGTGGCGTTCATGCAGGCAGTCTTTCCGAATGCGGTATTGCGAGCAGATCTCCCGGTCCTTGACATGATGCAGCAGGAGCGAGCTAAAGCAGCTTCTTCAGTTTGACATCCTTCATATACAGCAGTGAGGTTTAGCAGCTATTCGTAACCTCTAATCTATAGTGTGTAGGATGGCTGAACATCTGTTGTATGCTATCAGAAGATGCCCAGTACTTCCAGTCACCAGCGTATCACGACCCGCCAAACCGCTCGCGCATGAGGGCCTCATCCGAGAGTAGCTTGCGGTACCAGTTGTTACGGTCCATGCATGCCTGCGTCCCGTGTACGACACGCGTCTCGCCCTGCGCTCGCGCCTTCTTGACGAGCTCCGCCGTGCGCGGGATGCGCACTTTCTCCAGCTGCGTGAAGGCCACCTCGAGGGCCCGGGTCGCAGGTGTGCCGAGCGCAGAGCAATGCTCTGCGAGGAGGTCGACGAGAAGCCCCGCGTCCTCAAGCGACTGGTTCGCGCCCTGGCCGAGATGCTGCGGTTGTGCCGCGTCAGTGCGTGCAGGAGAGAAGCTAGCCGGTGGTGCACCTACGGGGCTTGTCGGGTGTGCTGCGTCCCCGATGAGGACGACGCGGCCTTTGTGCCACGTCGCGAGCTCGGGGCGGTCGTACAGGCCGTACTGGTGGCTGTCAGCGACTCAAGTGCGCGCAGCGGGGTAGAACATGGACACACCTTGATGAGGCCGGTGGCGTTCTGGATGATCTCGCCCGCGCCGTAGTCCCACTGCGCGACAGGAGTTGTTCTCTTGAACTCTTCCGCGACGTCGGCGTCCATGGCGCGCCAGGTTTCTTTCGTCTCAGGCTCGCGCATTGTGATGCTACACATCATTCCAGTCAGCTGCCGTTTGGAACGTCAAAGAACGACGTACGCACGCAAAGCCCATGGTCGTCTCATCCACAGGAATGGCAATCATGTGCATCCCGTCGCCGAAGACGTTCATTGCGACGGACCTGCCTTCAAAGCGCGCCGGAGCCGGGGCGTACCCGCCAACCTATCCTGATGTCAGCACAGATCCGTGAGGGGCTCGACGAATGGGAACGCGTACCTGCACAAGCCCGGTGTAGTCCGCGGGCTGTTCGCCAAAGAGCGCCTTGCGCGTGTCGCTGTGTAGGCCATCGCACCCGACAACGAAGCTGACGGTCTCCTGGCCGCCGTTGGAAAACGTCAGGAGGACGTCTTGCTCGCGCTGCTCGAGCGCGGTGAGATGGTGGCCCCAGCGGATGGGCACACCAAGTCGCTCCGTCGTGGCGACGAGCGTGCGCTGAAGGTCGCTGCGGCGCATGCCCAGAGCGCCGCGTCCGCCCATCGCCTCGCGCCGTCGCTTTGGGCCATCGAGCTCAGCGAGGACACCCTTGTCTTCGGGTAGCACGCTGTAGAAATTGAAGTAATCGATCGCTCGACCGGGCAGCGACTCGACGAGCCTGGAATTCGCGCAAGAATGTTTTGACCGTTGGGTTGTATGCTGCGCGAGGTGTCAAAGTAAGGATGGATATGATTGCAGCGAACAATGATTGCAGGGTTGCACGTACCCAATGCCTATGCCGCCTTGCGAGACGGCGGGGTTGCGCTCGAAGATGAGAGGCTCAAAGCCTTTCAACTTGAGCAGGGAGGCAACGACTGGTCCTGCAATCCCAGCACCGATGACTCCCACTCTTGTAGGTTCCATATCGCCGAGCGTGGTTTAGAATGGGTTAACTTGTTGATGATTAGTGGATGGGGTTTGAGGAGCCCTGTGCTTTTATATCGTCTCAGAGCGTTTATTCGAGGTTTATCCGCACACTCACATCCCTGTATGTCTGCTAATATGTATCACGGAACGCCGCCGCCAGTTGTCGCTTGTATACAACAGCTCGACATCTCGAACGATGCATATGACTCACAGCGCCGCGCCACCACGCTGATGGCGGATCACGGAGTTGTCATCTGCTATTCGTCAGCCGTCCCGCCTGTACAAGTTGTTTCGTGAACCTCAGGCACAGTTCAACGATCCCCTCATTCTCAAAGTCGACTAGACCGCGAGTCGGTTGTATTCAGCTGTCTAAACGATTTACTACATGTCATAGCCATAGCATGCAGCATCGTGGCACCCTCTAAACTGTTATAGCCTGCGATGACTGCATGACATCACTTTTGGTCTCCATCTCTGCCTTTTCCGCAGGTTCACGGCGAGTAGAGATATCCCACGCCCCACCGTACCACTTGTGCATCAGCACCTCGTCCGAGAGCAGGCGGCGGTACCAGTTGTTGCGATCGATGCAGGCCTGCACGCCGTGTACGACGCGTGTCTCGCCCTGCGCACGGGCCTTCTTCACGAGCATGGCGGTGTACGGAATGCGTACCTTCTCGAGCTCCGTGAACGCCATCTCCAGTGCCTCCGTTTGGGGGGATTCTGCGCCAGGAGCGTACGTGGTGAGCAAGTCGATGAGAAGCCCAGCATCTTCGAGCGCCTGGTTTGCGCCCTGGCCGAGGTGCTGTCACTACTGTCAGACTCAGAGCACTCCAATGCTCACGACTGAAAAGCGTACAGGACTGGTAGGGTGCGCTGCATCCCCGATCAGCATGACTCGCCCTTTGTGCCATGTTGCCAGCGCCGGGCGGTCATACAAGCCGTACTGTACGCGGTGAGCAGGTCGCTATGTGCAGGTTATGGAAGGGCATACCTTGATTATGCCTGTGGAGTTTTGGATCATCTCCCCAACGCCATAATCCCAGGCAGCCGTGGGTGTTGTCTTGATAAAAGCCTCTGCAGTGTCAGCGTTCATCACCCTCCAAGTTTCCTTCGTTTCCGGCTCACGCCTGGTGACACTGGAGACGCACGAAATTAGGGAGAGCGCAGAGCATAGCAAACTGCAACATACGCCCAACCCATCATGCCTTCCTCAACCGGCATAGCAATGAAATGCACTCCGTTGCCGAATACATTCATGGCGATGGACCTGCCCTCGAGGCAAGCGGGTATGGAGAGTACCCGCCGACCTGTCGACGCCGTCAAGACGCATGTCGGGAACGACGTGGAGACATACTCACCTGTGTGAGGCCCGTGTAGTCTGCGCGCTGTTGGCCAAAGAGCGCCTTCCGCGTGTCGCTGTGCAGGCCGTCACAGCCGACGACGAAGCTCACGGTCTCCTGTGCACCGTCTGCAAACGTCAGGCGCACGTGGTCGTCGCGCTGCTCGAGCGCACGCAGGTGACGGCTCCAGCGGATCTCGACGCCGACGCGCGCGGCCGCCGCGACGAGCGCATGCTGGAGCGCGCTGCGGCGCATGCCGAGCGTACCTCTCCCGCCCGTCTCGCGCCGCCGCTTGGGCCCGTCGAGCTCGGCAATGATGCACGGGTCTTCGGCAGAGCGCTGTAGAAGTGGAAGTAGTCGAGTGCGCGCCCGGGCATCGCCTCGAGCAGCCCCGGGATACGCTGGAGCACCTCCAGACCGTTGGCTGTATGCTGACAGGAAGCCGGAAACGGGTTAGAGAGGGATGTGGACTTTGGGAGGGGGGCGCACCCAAGACCGATTCCACCCTCTGACACGGCGTCGTTGCGCTCGAACATGACTGCGTCGTAGCCTTTGAGCTTGAGCAGCGCGGCCATGACGGGGCCTGCGATCCCTGCGCCAATGACGCCCACGCGTGCTGGTGTCATTCTGTCGAGGTGTTCTGAGCGGAGTGCAGGGGTCGGAAGGTCAGAAGCCTGCATTGCATTATGGGAAAGGTGCAGATATATACCCTCCCTGTGCGACCGTACAGAACTGTCGCCGCTGTTGCGATATTGCAATCAACACGCTTGCGCAGGGACAGTTCGAAGTGGTGTCCATCAGAGCTTAGCTGCCCTGCGTCGCCTATGGTGGACGGTGCACTGCGCGAGAAATCATCGTTATGAGCAACTCGTATGATGACAGTGCGTTTGAAGTAGCATCGCTGAGGTAGCTCGCCCGCCACGAAGATGATGGGGTCGGGCTGCTGCACATAAGCCGCCGAAGCTGTTTCTGTCGCGAACAAGGGCCGTGGCCGCGTAACCGCAACCCTGGTTCATGCGTTCTAATCCAACATGCGGCAGTTCAGCTCTTTACGCAGTGAGAATATATTCGCCAAGCAGGCGCACTATCTTCACCTACAATTCTGCCTTGATAGGCGTATTGTTCCCGAGATCAACGAGCACGCACTGACACCGGCCTTCCTCGAGGTTTGAGCGCATCTTGGCGACATGAGGACGTATTCATGCAAGGCGGAGAAGCGGTGCAGGTGCGTTTATCAGGCTGGCCGCGAACCTATGTATAACGCCATTCGGACCCTAGCTCGCCTTGAGTATCCGCACTGTAAGAGATGCACTGACCTAGCTGTGCATAGCGCAGCTCTCTCGTCTTTGCTGCTCAAGACGCACGTCGGACAGCATTGCGAGTATGATAGAGAATGTCTTGTACACTGCTCTCCAGCCCCTAGCAGGCACATGGGGCAAGGACACGATCCATTTTAAGCGAGCGCGACGTTTGAAGCAACAGATCCCTACACTGCGCTGCGCCATTCGCTACGGCTGTGGTCAGTTGGGCTGAGAGCGGATAGAATGGCATTGACACTTACACTGTATCAGCAAGCACAGTGTCCCGCGAGAAGAGCTCGTGTACCTCAAACAATCCCTCGGGGTCCAGCGCATCGAAGTTCTGGAGCGCGCAAGGGAAGACAGCAAGGACAAAGTTGGCGACACGCATCTGCGCTCGCGAAGACTTGAGGGGAGACCCCGAGAGGGAGAGGTCCTGTAGCCTGTGATGCACAGTGGTCGTCTCGTCATACACGAGCGGCATCGAAGGGCAGAGATCATCAGTGACGGCTATGACTAATCTCTGCAGGTACGGACAGTGTCTGGCAAGCGGGTAAAGATCCTCGACGCATATAGAGGGCTGGAACGACCAGTCAGACAGGTCGTACAAGCGATCAGGAGCGAGAACGAGTTCTTGCAAGTGTGGCCAACCAGTAGCCATGCGTCTAATATGTGAGGCGTGGATATCGATGTGTAGTCGCGCAATGGTCAGGATAGTCAGATTTGTTGACTGAGTCAAAGGAAGCAAGGAGGACCCTGGAAGCACGTCCGATGTCATGAGTAGTGGATCGAGTGTAATCCTCAGAGTCTTGAGAGTGGAGAACTTCGACAACGTCTCCAACAGTGTAGCCGTATCGCAGTCGTTGGTAGGTTGTTTTGTGCCACGAAGAGGGACCTGGTCGAGACCAACGCTGATATCTTCAATGAATGGCAGGGCGGCGGTTTGCAGGATTGTGATGCCGTGATAGAATGGAACAAAAAGCTGAAGAGTTCGCAGTTTAGGGAAGGGAAGGTCTTTGCAACCTGGGGATGAACCAAGGCAGGCGTCGGAAAGCGAATGCAAACGCAGGTGTTGGAGAGGCAACAACGTGGCGATATGGACAAGCATGTTCGAGGATAGAGGAATGTTGGTGCTGAGGGAGCTCAGCCTGTCGCAGCGCGCTAGGAGTGCGTTCTGAGCAGATGTTAACCCCGCGGTGTCCTGTACATCTCGCGGACGAAGCTTGAGCTCTGCTAGTCGGGAGATAGTAAGGTTCGAGCTTAGACAGTGCCGTCGCAATGCTACTGTCTGTGCAAGCTACCAGGTGACAAGTGGAAACTCCAGCATGCATGAAGAGGTCCACATGTGGTACAAAGTAACCCCAGCATGTGAGTGCGCGGAGTTTCGGAAATATGAGTGTTCCGCCGAGGTGGCATCGGAGAGTATGAATGTTACGCAGGTTTTTCTCCTGGGAGAGGGGATAGACACGGAGTTCGAGGCTCTTCACACGTTTCGCGTGATGTAGGAATCTCTCCCACTCGGGAGGTGCTGCCCCAAGCCTTTTATGACACTTCTCGCCAACAGATATCAACAATTGTGAGAATAAATGAGCATTATCATACTCACCTGTTTCGCTTGACATTCGGCGTGCTCAGCCATAGCCGTGCTAAGCACCTCTGGGGGCAAGCATTGGAGTAACTTGCTAATCGTGCGCGGTGTATCTGCCCACAACAGGTCCATCGCTGGTTCATAGAACGCACGGCAAGTCAGCGCAAAGCGGACTAGGTCTGGCATACACTCGTCAGAATGCTGTACGACAGACAGGATAATCTCGTCGATCTGTAAACATGGATGCATGTTGGACGTGCTCGAGGATGGGTGTCGGGGTGCAGGTTAGGCGCGCAACATTGCCATATTCAGGTCGGACGTATCCGGGTCCTTCTCAGCCGAGGTTACGTCAGTGCTCACAACCACGTGGCTGCAGCAGTGGGGCAAGAGCTGCAGCGAGCACCTTTCCGCAGACTTTTACCTTCTTCATATCCAAAGGTAAGGCAGAAGACGGTGCTAGGCGATACAGAGTACTCACACTGGTGTTAGAATGTTGCCATTCCCCAAGAAGACGTTTGCCGCTCTTACGGCCGTTGTGTTGTTTGGGACGGCCTATTCGGTCGTGTACAACACGTACCTCGACACGTCGAATCCGCTCCTCACGCATCTCCCACACCCGCTACACAAAACGCACTATTTTGCGACTAAGGCGAACATCTTGAATGTGCTATTCATTAAGAAACTGTGGGCATGGACGTCCGCCGCGTTCGTCGCTCTGTACGTGACGAGCCCAATGAGCCTTCAAACGCGCGAGCGGATCCACAAATTCTTCGCCGAGACCGCAATATGGCTTCTCTTCACGGGCTGGTTCTTTGGCCCGGCCCTGCTAGAACGCTTCACCGCGACCACAGGCGGCGAATGCATCCTGCACCTCCCAGACGGAGCTCTCGTGACCGTTCCGCAGGACTTCTGCTACCGTCGCGCCACGCTGTCCGCCTCGACGCACCCAGAGCTCTTCCAGACGTCTCTTGCGCCGCCGGACAACAGCTGGAAGCAGGTCCCGCGCCTGCGTCGTGGACACGATGTCTCTGGCCACATCTTCCTCCTTACGATGTCGATCCTCTTCCTGACCGAGCAAGTCTCGTACTCGTTCCGCCGGATGCAAGCCGCTGGAGGGCGTCCCGATGCCGCGTGGTCAGCGCTGCACACGTGGGCTGTCGCTTTCACGCTCGTGGTCATCGCCCTCGGCTTCTTCGCGGCATACACCACCAGCCTGTACTTCCACACCCCGCTTGAGAAATTCTCTGGCTTTGGTGAGTTCAATCTTTTCGCATGTCCAATGTCGAGGCTGAATGCGTCGCAGTTCTTGGTGTCGCCGGCTATGCTGTAACGCGGACGTCGTTCTTCCGTACAGTTGCCCCATTGAGGCTCGCCCCGTAGAGTCTTGACTCTGCGCTGTACTGTGCGTGTATCGCATTATGTCGCACAGCCGTCTCTGACGCTTTACAGGGATGTTCGATAGCCCTGATGTGTAATCGCCTTCTGTGACACTCCGCATATGAGGAGTCGTAATTATATTGCCACCATCCATCCATCTCGCACGATCACTCTATACCGCTCGGAGATTCTAGTCGCGTGATGCGTCGGCCGATCTCCTTGCAGAGGGACTCAGTCCAGTGGACTCTGGCAACGGAAGGCGGAGACCTCGGACACATGCGACTGATGGCAATCCCGAATTGAACGTGAACGTGAATTCCCACAACCCTTCGGCCGGGCCAATCATGCATTCTTGCCTGGCCTGCACGCCGTATGCAATGGAGAAGTTGCTCTTGTGTCTCCCGAAGACGCAATTCAAACTGTGAGCTTCTGTCTGAAATCAACACTGGGTGTACAGGACTGTTCTGGTGAGTGAGCATACCGATACCATCTGAGCCACTCACTGGCTGACGTGTATCGACGACCATCAGGGGCTGCGGTTTCAGAAGGTCACCGTCTTCTCCCGAATGGAACAGGTTCCTGCAGCATGCAAAGCGTGTGCGGAGCGTGAAATTGATAATCTTCCAGCTACCGTGCCCGAACAAGGACACGATCCATTCGCTCCCTTAGTGTCTTACCTTGAGATTATGCATCGTCACTTCAAAAGAATAGCTTGTGCTTCCAAGACACCGACTCGAATTCACGCTCGACGAGGTTAACGATGAATTCTTCGATAGTTTTATCCACCCATATCTCTCCGCCTATTTTCTCAGATACTTCGCTGCGTGGCACATCGTGCTGGTTCTTCCGAAGGTAGACATGTGTGCACCAAAGCTGAGCAAGTTCAACATCCGGCCTGCAGCCTCTACATTCCGGACTGTCTGATTGGTCTTCTCACGCTCTTGGGACCCCGGATACTACTGTTGTCGGCGTTCTCCCATGAATCCGATCGCTCCTCGACTTCCAATCTTCAGCTTCAGCTTCACCCCCCATGCACCCCTGCCTTCACATCGACGAGATTCTTGAACAAGTCGTTCATTCATGCAGCAGCTCCGAGGCAGATCTGGCCCGTCTAGGGCGTGTTTGCCGTGCATTCTATGAACCCGCTATGGATGCACTGTGGGCGCACACGCCCTTCGCCATCGAGAAGTTGTTGCTCTGCTTACCTACGGACGCTATCAATACGAAGCGATCATGGGTATACCTGGAATGCCCTGACTATACACCTTCTTTGGTGAGCCTACTGGCTTTGACCATGTTCTGCCAGTGTTTGATGAACCGCGCACCGCCGCATTAGTGCTCTGGAGTCACAAGAGCACTGTTACCTCACGAATGGACCCGATTTTCCCACCACGCGAGACGTGTGAAGAGTATATCTCTTTCTGAGATGCATGTGGACAACTACAGCCTTGCTTTCTCGGAATCTAATCAGGCCGCAACCAGCTACCTGGAAGCACTTCGACACCGCTTCCACGGGCAGTGTATTTTCCCTAGGCTCCAAGAGCTTACCATACACGAACTCTTCGAGCCATATCTAGACCTGTTTCTTCGACCGGAACTAGGCTCCTGCCACGTCGAAAATTCCCCTGAGGAGACCATGGGCAAAATATTCCAGAGACTAGGCATGTGCGCCACATCATTGAACACCCTTATAATCACCTTTCCACGTGGACGAACCTCAGCTGCCACTCAACACCAGCAAGCGACCCTTCTGGAACTTTGTACTAAGCTGAAAGACCTTACGACGCATACACCCATCCTCCCGTCTACACTCGTCGTCCTAGCCTCCTCTAGACGTCTTCGTAGCCTGCGTCTCCAGTTGTCCCTGCCCATTATCCATGTCAATGACATCCGGCCATTGCGCTCGCTTGCTTTTGCGGATCTCACCACACTCTCTCTGGAATCCCCAGTTGAACATCTACAAGCCTTCCTGCACATAGCGTACATGCCTTGTGTCAGAAACGTCGAACTCATCGTCAGCCGTTATTGGCAAAGGGTCCTGCTCCCGCAACCCTCTGTGTTCAGCCTCAATTTGCTGATAGAATCTGTAGCGGGGCTGATCAGCATCCGGAAGCTGGCACTCAGGCTCACAGGAGACGGATCTGAGCTCGGTCTAAACACCGTAATCTCTTCCGAATCCCTATTGCCCCTCACTGCCTTGTTCCTCCTGGAGAGTCTCGAGATCGACTGTCCATGCGTAGACATGCAGCCTAGGCATATCCCGCGAATGGCTTCAGCATGGCCACACATGCAGCACCTTACCCTGGCAGGCAGTGACCCTTGGACTTACTCAGAAGCGGATAATCTTTTTCGTCCATCGATCTGCATTGAAGACCTCTATCCGTTCGCGCAACACTGTCCATTGCTCCACCACCTCGCCGTCCATGTCAGCGGAGAAATTGCCCCGTTCGCACCGGTATATGATGCTGAGGTTCCGATAGCGCACGCGAACATGAGCGAGCTTCACCTCACAGACTCCTACTTGTCTGAAGGCTGGGAGCGCGCACGTGTCGCTCGATTCGTTGTTACCGTTTTCCCGGCGGTCGGAGCCTCAGCTGGTGTGTACGCCCGCATCCAGCCTGTAGAACGGGAGATACGAAGCTTGCTGCTGGAGGACACTGCGCTCTTGGACACTGTGTACGTCCTGGACTTTAAGCTGATCGTATATACTGACGAATATTATAGCGACCTACGGGCGAACCACTGAAGGCGAACATGTCACTAAGTTGCTGAGCGAGTGGAGAAAGACACGCCTTGTTGCTGTATGTAGTACATGACATCTATATGACCTTGCATCTACCGGCTTATACATTCGAGAAACTCAGCCGAACCGCTGGCGCATCAAGTTTCGTCCGCGAGCATCTTGCGGTACCAGTTGTTGCGCTCGATGCATGCCTGCACACCGTGCACGACGCGGGTCTCGCCCTGCGCGCGCGCCTTCCTGACCATTTCTGCCGTGCGTGGGATGCGGACCTTTTCGAACTCCGTGAAGACCCTGTCGAGCCCTTCCGTCGTAAGCTGCTCGGTCGGAGAGCACTGCGCTGCGAGGAGGTCGGCGAGCATCCCGGCGTCCTCGAAGGACAGGTTCGCGCCCTGCCAAGGTGCTGGTCCGGATGTCAGCTGCGGGTGGCGGAGGATGCGCGGGTGACGTACCGGGCTCGTCGGGTGTGCGGCGTCGCCGATGAGGATAACGCGGCCCTTATGCCAGGTGGGGAGTTCTGGCCGGTCATACAACCCATACTATAGGCCGTTAGCGCGAGTGGGAATGTCGGAAACGACATGAGACCAACCTTGATTATAGTGGTCGCCGTCCGGATGATCTCACCACCGCCAAAATCCCACTGCGCGGCAGGCGAAGTTCTCTTGAACTCTTGAACTGCTGCGGTATTCATTGCGCGCCACGTCTCCTTCGCTTCAGGCTCGCGGGTAGTGATTCTGCGGGAGAGATGAGCGGACGTGAGCACGGAGAGGAAAGTCACTGACGCCCAGCCCAGAGTCTGCTCGTCTACGGGGAATGCAAGCATATGCATGCCATCGCCAAACAGGCTCAGCGCGACAGACTTCGCTGTTAAGCGTTCCGGAAGCGGGGCGTACCCGCCAACCTGTCGATTCTGTAAGAAGAGCCAGAGAAGAAAAGCGACGATACATACTTGCACGAGGCCTGTAAAATCAGCTGGCTGCTCGCCAAAGAGAGCTTTCCGAGTATTGCTGTGCAGACCGTCGCACCCGACGACGAAGCTGACCACCTCGTGAGCGCCGTTCGCGAACGTCAGCTGCACGTCGTTCTCGCGCTGCTCAAGCCTACTGAGGTGGTGTCCCCACCGGATAGGTACGTCTGCACGGCTTGCGGCATCCACAAGCGTACGTTGTAGTGCGCTCCGTCGAACGCTGAGCATGCCAGGACCAGCTTTCCCGTCAGTCCGCCATTTCGAGACATCGACCTCGGCGAATAGGCCCTTGTCTTCTGGGAGAACGCTAGTAGAAGCACCAGTAGTCTATTACACGCCCGACGAGCGAGTCCAAAAGGCCTGAAATGCGCTGCAACACCTCGAGGCCATTGCGCCGTAAGCTGCAACACCATGAGCGATGGCCATTTCAGGTATGAACAACTGGCAGTTTGAAGTAGACGCACCCAAGCCCTATACCGCCTTCAGAAGGGGCATCCAGTCGCTCGAATATAATAGGGTCGTAGCCTTGCATTTTGAGCAGAACTGCAATCACAGGGCCCGCGAGGCCTGCTCCGATGATGCCCACTGTTGTAGGGGCCATGCTTCGTTAGCAGGGGGAGGTAGCACTGACGAAGTAGAGGGAAGAGGACCGTACTCATCGTCTGGCCATCCTACGCCATATATACTGACTCTCTACGAGAGTTTGCTGCTGCCCATTTACGGTGCATCGCCGTGCTGTTTATGGACGGCGGCGGGAGAGTGTCAGCGTAGTGAGTAAAGATTCCGCCTGTTCCGCTTACATAAACAACAGTCGGGATTTTTATGAAGACTCACCAGGGTCCTATAACCAGCATCGGTACATACGATGTCAGTAAGTTAAAATGGTGTGCTCGCGTTGACGTTTTGTGGGTGATTTCGCAGATGAACGTCCGCGACTCCGCGATAAGAAAGTTGGATTGGGACTTGTCGTCCTCTTAGAAGCGCAGACACAATGTAGTTGAGACTCGGACCATAATCATGACATCCGAACATACGCTCGTGTCTACGATGCAGCGGTGTCAGTTGGTAGAGCCTTAGACGGAGGTCGGTTTTTCCTGAAGATGGGAAGCTTACATAAGCGATAAGATAAGATAAACTCGCTGACCGCTCCCGGAGCGCTCGTCGGTGAACTTGCATTCCAACTGCGACCCTTCACTCTCTTTTGACCTGAACCGCGAGCCCTTGCGCGACCTGGAATGGTGGATCAGAGCTATGTGCAACCATCACTCGTGCTTTTATGCTAAATACCCGAATATACTCAGAGTGACAGCCAAATCAGGCCTATACTGATACCAAGTTGCCAGAGCAGAACCCGCTTTGCGGACGTACTCTCGGCTGTGCAGCGTTGTGACCTCGTATGATATACGGCAGACCAGATGTCTCAAAGATTCTGCCGCACCAGAAGTCCGATTGGTAGCTTCGACTTGATGTTTGCTAGCCTTTCCCACCGCAACAGGGGGCCGTGGGTTGCATACTTAAAGGGTCCGCTGGTACAGAGTCGCGACAACCTCAGTCTCTACCAGCCACCGTCCACTCGCGCGGAATATCCACCGTCATGAGCCCCACACGAGTTGGCGTCATAGGTGCCGGCATCTCAGGTCCTGTGCTGGGCATGCTGCTCAAACAGAAGGGCTATGAGCCCATCGTCTTCGAACGCACCGACACGGTGCCTGACGCAGGGAACGGCATTGGGTACGTACCTGTTATTCGTCTTCCCGTCCCATGCTCATATTTTGCAGCCTAGCAGGCAACGGTCTTCGAGTGCTCTCAAAGATCCCTGGTCTCATCGAGTATATCGGCGGCTGGGAGATCGAAGAGCTGCACATCTATTCGGTGGTGCCCGGCGACGAAGGCCTGCTCGGGACGACGGATCATGCCAGGAAGCTCAAGCAGCGCAACGGATTCGGAAACTACTGTTTCCGGCGCCAGCAGCTTCAGCAACGTCTGGTCGATTACGCTCAAAACCTCGGTGTCGAGATTCGCTGGGGCACAAGCTCGAGAGCCTCGACCAGTCGCAAGAAGGAGTGGTCGCCACCTTCACCAACGGGTCCAAGGACGCATTCAGCTTTGTCGTCGGCTGTGATGGGCTCCATAGCAAGACACGAGTCTGCCTGTTCGGAGAGCAGCCGGCGGACTACACGGGCGTGGCTCACGTGAGTTGCTTCCTTCCACTCCGCGTTGGTGTGAGCATGACATTAACACGTGTCGAAAATAATCAGTGGGGCGGTTCAGGGCTCTTGCCTGAGGAATACCGTGGTAAACACGTAATCTACGATATCTATGGCGATGGCGCGCATATGATCCTCATCCCACTTGACGACACCAATGGATTCTGGGCGTGAGTTCTGGCTCGAATCACAGTGTTCCTTACTCAAACGAAACTCTCTAAAGGATCGCTGTCCGCGAACAGGAGTCCAGAGAAACTTGGAAAGCCACTGATCAGGCAACTATGGAAGAATTCAAGAAGTCACATTTTAGCGAATGGGGCTTCGGAGCGGGTGAAGCTGTGAAGAACTGCACTCGACTAATTAGGGTGAGTTGACACATGGCGTGAGATGTCGATCCGCTGAGCATGCCTTGTAGTATGGCATCTACGACCGACCCGAATTAAAGACATGGCACAAGGACCGCGTTCTCCTCATTGGGGACGCTGCACACCCTTCTAGTACCGTGCGTCTGCCTGCATCTTCTCTATCGCAATCGCTCAGTGTCGTCTAAACGCAGAACTACGGGCAAGGCGCCAACCAGGCCTTCGAGGACATCGGCATGTTGGTCGAGCTCCTCGAGAAATATTCTCAGCCCACAGACTCGCCTTCTACTGCCACATTGCATCAAGTCTTCACCGAGCTCGAGACGGCGCGGATCCCGCGCACTTCGGAGCTGGCAAAGGGGGCGCGCAAGCAAGGCGAGGCCGCGTTGCAGCAGGCCCGGAGGCTCTGGCACGGAACGAGTTCTATCGGAGATGTGCAAGGACGAGACAAAGCTCAAGGCGCGCTTCGGTGTTTCGTGATGCGTGACGGTGCCCTCCGCCGTGCTGACGTGTAAAATAGCATGCTACTATGTCTGGGTTAAAAATGAAATTGCCTCTCGACAGATCTATTCGAGAGACAATTCTTCACGGCGCAAGCACTCGTCACAGGCGCAAGATACCTGGAACGCCTGGTAGACAGTAAGGATGCAAGATGGGCTGCTTCCTTCGTGACCTGTCCCTCAGGTGCGATGATTCAGAACAATAACCCTGTAAGTTTACATGCTGGATCTTCTTCCCTGCATATACTTGGGCTACGCGTACGTTTCAGCCTAAAAGTCGATGGTGGCGCAGACTCCATGAAATCCTATCTTCCTAGCGACGCGCCTCCTCCCGCCATCACGTACGCTATATCAACGCACTCCGTCGTGTTACCGCTGATGCCCCTCCTTGTCATACGCACGGAACGTGATCATGCTAGCGGTCAAGATAGGCAGGCGTCCCTGAGTCGGCGACACAGCTTACAGGGAGGCCGTCGACGTCAATAACCACGATCAATGATGAAGCTATAATTATAGCACTTCCCACGCGCGGAAGATATTGCCCAGCAGCATAGCCGTACTGCGTTTGTGTCTCCGCGTACTCCTGCAGCTACCGCTGTCGCAAAGAGCAGTGGCCGTTGGACATGGACGCTGGGCGTGTGTAGTACTGCGCACTCAAGAAGCGAAGGGTACTTAAGCTGTCCTGCAAGGGTAAGGGTTTTTCTTACAAGACTCAGTACTGAGCCTGCTCACTCCCAATTCGCTCAGATGGCTCCCGCTCGTGTTGGCGTTATTGGCGCAGGCGTCTCAGGCCCCATCATGGCCATGTTCCTCAAGCAGAAGGGGTACGACCCCGTGCTCTACGAACGACTCGACGCGCCGTCGGACGCAGGACTCGGCATCGGGTGCGCACTTCCATCGCCCACGCACACACATAGGTTGACCGTCCCCGCCAGCATCCAGAACAACGGCCAGGCGGTGCTCGCGCGGATCCCGGGCCTCCTCGAGCATATCGGCGGGTACGAGGCCGACGAGTTCCACTTCTACTCGGTGCTATCTGAGGACACTGCCCTGCTCGGCGTGAGCGACCACCCGCGCCGGCTGCGCGAGGCGACCGGGCACGGCACGATGGGCGTACGCCGCCCGCTCCTGCACCAGCGGCTCGTCGCGCACGCGCAGAAGCTCGGCGTGCCTGTCTTCTTCGGCCACAAGCTCGACGCGCTCCAGCAGGATACGGAGGGCGTTACCGTGCTGTTTAAGAATGGCACCAAAGAGACGTTCAGCTTCGTCATAGGCTGCGATGGTCTGCACAGCGGTACCCGTGGATGCCTCTTTGGAGAAACCCCTGCCGACTACACGGGTGTGTCCCAGGTACGCTAATAAACCCCTTGCAGAGATAGGTCGGGCTGATGATGGCGGCTGTCAGTGGGGAGGGTTGTCGCCTACACCCGAATTTTGGAAGGGAAAGCGTGCTCCTGCGGATATATTCGGCAATGGTTCACACATGATTCTCGTCCCTATGAACGACGACGAAATGGTCTGGGCGTCAGTTGCCCACTGTATGCCTACACCTACCCTATGCTGATGCAAAGAAATGACCCAGCATATCCCAGAGTGAGCCTGAAGCTAAGGAAGATTGGAAGTCAATCGACGAAGAAACCGCCGAGCATTTCAAGAAGACCTCCAAGTTCAGCGAATGGCCCTTCGGCATTGGCGAGCTCGTCAAGAGCAGCGTCAAGATCATCCGTGTACGCCTCTTAGCCTGCTCTCTATGCATGATCCTGAATGACAGTCCGAAAGTACGGCATCTACGACCGCCCCGAGCTAGAGACCTGGTTCAAGGGCCGTGTCGTGCTCATCGGCGACGCCGCACACCCCACCAGCCCGGTGCGACGCTCCCTCCGCGCCATGCTGCCTGCACTGACACGTCAAGCATAGCATCTCGGACAGGGAGCGAACCAAGCATACGAGGACGCGGCGACGCTCATCGACCTCCTCGAGAAGCACAACCCCTCCGCGGAGCCCCCGTCGCTGGCCACGCTCTCGGCCGCCTTCACCGAGCTCGTGGGCATACGCCTCCCGCGCACGGTCGCGCTCGTCAAGCAGGCGCGCGCGCAGGGCGAGCTCCGCGTTACCTCCGGTGTCGAGGCGTGCATCAGGCGCAACAACGTCTACCGCGAGATGTGCGCTGACCCTGCGAATCTGAAGGCGCGCTTTGGAGTTTGAACGCCTGCGTTTGGAGGAATGTAGAAAGTGCCGTCGGGCGTGCCTAGCCGGGTTACCGTGCTCGAAAGGATATGCCAGAATGAGAATATGACGTGTTGCTCGTACCAGTCGTCGTAGACAGCCGTGTCAAAGGTGTTTATGCAAGACATCCATCCAACAGTTCGACGCAAACACTCACGCACCAAACCGCTGGCGCATGAGCGTCTCGTCCGCGAGCAGCTTGCGGTACGAGTTGTTGCGCGCGATGCACGCCTCCGCGCCGTGCACGACACGCGACTCGCCGTGCTCGCGGGAGCGCCGCACGAGCTCCGACGTGCGCGGCACGCGCGCCGCCGCGAGCTCGCGGAACACTATGTCGAGCGCGGCAGTGTCGAGCCCGCGCGCGCCCGGGCAGTGCTGCTCGAGCAGGTCGACGAGCAGCGCGGCGTCC
Organism: Phanerodontia chrysosporium; assembly: GCA_001910725.1. Lineage (NCBI taxonomy): Eukaryota > Fungi > Basidiomycota > Agaricomycetes > Polyporales > Phanerochaetaceae > Phanerodontia > Phanerodontia chrysosporium. Next base: position 387,374 of record MJGA01000010.1, on the reverse strand, counting down.
TCGAAGGCCTGGTTCGCGCCCTGCCCGAGGAACTAGAGCTGGTGTGAGAGTGGTGCGAGGCAAGAGACGACGTGGGAGCCGCACCGGACTTGTCGGGTGTGCGGCGTCGCCGATCAGCACCACGCGGCCTTTGTGCCATGCGGGCAGCTCTGGGCGGTCGTATAGGCCATACTGGTGCGGACATGTCAGACACGGCAGTGCGTGGAAGAGGAAGATAGGCTACCTTTGTGACCATCGTTGCGTTTTGCACGAGTTCACCCACGCCGTAGTCCCAATGTGCGACGGGCGAGGTCTGCTTGAACGCCTCGGCTGCGTCGGCGTCCATGGTGCGCCACATCTCCTTCGCTTCTGCCTCGCGAGTCGTGATACTAGACAGCATGTCGTGTCAAGTAGGTCTTGGAAGGGGCAGGCTACGCACGCCCAGCCCATTCCATCCTCGTCGACAGGGATCGCAAAGAGGTGCGCGCCGTCGCCAAATACGGTCATTGCGGTGGACGTGCCGCGCAAGTGCGCCGGCATCGGCGAGTACCCGCCTGTCTACAGCGCGTTTGGCACAAACCTTGAGTTGAATTGCACGACGCACCTGTGCAAGACCTGTGTAGTTCGCGGGCTGCTCACCAAACAATGCCTTGCGTGTGTCGCTGTGCAGGCCATCACACCCAACGACGAAGCCGACAGGCTCCTGCGTGCCGTCCCCAAACGTCAAAAGCACGTCTGCCTCGCGTTGCTCAAGCGTACTGAGGCGATGGCGCCAGCGGATGGGCACCCCTGTGCGCTCCGCAGCGGCCACGAGGACACCTTGCAGCGCGCTGCGGCGCATGCCGATCGTGCCGAGCCCGCCCGCAGCCTCGCGCCGCCGCTTGGGCCCGTCGAGCTCGGCGAGCACGCACTTGTCCTCGGGTACGACGCTGTAGAAGTGAAAGTAGTCGAGTGGGAGCCCCGGCAGCGATTCGACAAGGCCCGGGATACGCTGCAAGACTTCTAGGCCGTTGCGCTGAACGCTACGTGGTCAATGTTAGTGTAAGATGGAAAAAGATGAAGGCCTGAAGCGTACCCAATGCCAATGCCACCCTCCGCGACTGTCTCACGTCTCTCGAATATGACGGGGTCATAACCTTTGAGCTTCAGTAGTGTCGCGATGACGGGCCCAGCGAGCCCTCCACCAATTATGCCCACCCGAGCGGGAATAAGCTTGCTAGCTGAATCCATGAACCCGTTATGGCACACCACAAATGTCTCGATTCCCGCAGGGTTATAGGATGGCTATGACTCTTCGTCAAGATGGAGAGAACGACCGCCAGCAAAGTTATTACTTATACGCCTGTTGCCTCTGAAGATGACCCAAAGTCTAGCGTTAAAAGTATGACAAACAAGAGATCGCGCGACACAGTTGGAAGGAGACTGGGGGCGGTGACGGTCAGTGGTCGGAGGGCGCCGCCGCGGCAGGATGAGACATAGGCCCCGGGCTTTGCCGCGCCACGAAGATGATGGCGGATCACGGAGGCTGCCGAAAGGAGGTGAGGTCATCCGCATTCGGTTGGCGAGGAGCAAACCACGACCACCATACGACACCTGTACGACGCTCGCTATGACCTCCCAGAATACCGTAATACGCGAGGTGAACGCGGAATATGCCTGTGAAAGCGCATACACTCAGTCTCAATCCTGTTTCTAGGTAGCAAAAGACATCTGGACGTTCTCCTGCCCCTTCTCGCGTTTCGGTCTCGTCCCAGTAGGCGGACGGTCGACTGCCATCAAACTATCATCTGGAGACGTTTGGGTGCTTGCCTCCACACCTTTAAATGAGGCCACAAAGTCAAAGCTGGACGACCTTGGGCCCGTGAAGTACATCATCGGCGCCGACGCGGTCCATCATCTATACATTGGTGAGTTTTCAGAGCCTTGGGCGACTCGGCAAGGAATGAATCTTCTCACGCATAGGCGAGTTCAAGAAGCAATACCCAACCGCAAAGCTCATTGCTCCCGAGGAGGCTATCAAGAAGAAAGTGAAAGATGGATTGACATTCGACGGATGTGCGTCTTCACCCGAATCTCAATCGCTCAGCTTATTCAATTACGTTCAGCTTGGGGAAGGACCCAGAGGGTACCACGTACGGCTTCGAAAATGACGTATGTTCTACCTTTCCCCTGTCGTGACCCACTATGACCTCGCCGTGTGTTTGGCAGATACAACACCGGTCAGTAAACGTTCAAGCCCGCTACGCATGCCTCACTCAGCTGTACTCCAGGTACTTTTCAGGCCATCAGAACAAAGAAGTGGCTTTCTTCCACCCCGCGTCCAAGACGCTAATCGAGGCCGACTTGCTCTTCAACTTGCCACCCACAGAACAGGTTGGTCGTGTACGGTTCTCCTTAACGAGATATGCTAAAACACCCCTATCATCTAGTACTCCAAAGCGTCGTCATCAGGTCACATCCCGCTTATTGGCCATCTCTTCAACCCGTGGAGTAGCCTGCACAAGAAGTTTGTTTCGGCCGTCGCAACCGACAAAGAGTACGTGTATGCGTCTTCCTTCTTCTGCGGTGACTCACGTATTTTATCCAAGAGCCATGAAGAGAGACTGCAAGGCGGTTGCTGGGTGGGATTTCAAGCGCATCATCCCGTGCCATGGCGTGGGTTCTCTTCTCATTCCGGTGATACTCGTTCCTCCTGACGCCTGTCTGCAGGATGTCATCGAAGAGCGCGGAAAAGAAGCTTTCGTGGAGGCATTCCAAGCGTTCCTTGATTAGGAAGATAAGTGTTATCACCCGTATGTCTGGACACTCTATTGTAAGTTGGAATGGATTTCGCTCTGTTAGCATGTCCCTCGTCATGGTTTCATTACAGGCAACGTTGTATGAGCCCCTAAAATTGATGACAGCTATTACTTCTCTTATGCCGTCAGATCTCACCGTCCTGTCTACTACTCCCTTCCACAAGCGTACTTGCTGAAGGTTGCGCCACCAGACAGATGACAAGTTTGACGTTAATTAAATTTTGGCTCCCCTTGACACAGCCGCCGGTACTAAAGATAAATTGTTGGCACATCTGCGCTACGACCATGTTCGCGATACCTCCTATCCGTGTTGGAAGCCCTGTCAAGCCACGTTGCTGTTGATGGTCCTGAGAGGGCGACCCTCAAGCTCGGCTCAGAAGCCCAGGCCGAGGTACCTGACGTCTATACCGTGAGTCGAAAGCTTATTGCCCTCGAAGGTCACAGTTCTGAATTGACTGTTTTTTGCTTGTCCATCCAGGTCTATTGGAACTGTCCAGCAGGACTACCAGTTCGGTCCCAGATACGTTCCGATTGTCCATGTCAGCGTACCGGCGGCCATCGTCAGCAACCTATATGACGACTGCTTTTCTGCACTCGGACACTCCGCTGCGGCGGCGGACATCAAACCCTTCCTGGACGTGCCTCTAACGCTCTGGCGCTAACACCCTCTGAACGGCATGGAGTCTACCTGGTGGATGGCAGCTTACTCCGGCTTCGAGAGGGAGCTGGAAAGGCCTTTCCAGCCGAGCTCATGGAGTCCGAGCCCGAACACCGCGCACGTTTGTACTACCAGGAAGCGTTCTCTTGGCCGATATGCCGCAACCTTGACACCATGAAGCGTACGAACACGCTCTCGACACCTGGTCACTTCCTCCAGGCGGTTCTTACCCAGCTTCATCCCAGCTTGCGCAGAGGCATTGGAGGTGCATTGGGGCAGATGCCCAACGCAGTCGAGGAGCATCTGGAACGAATCGACCACTCGGTGGTCCGGCCTGTTTGCGCGGCCTTTAGGGATACTCTGTGTACAGCTCAACCACACCGAATGGCAGGCCAAGATCTGCTCTTTGGCCAGTGTCATCGAGAGGGGAAAGATTGTCCTGCCACTCGTCGAGTGGCTCGGGAAGAGGATGTTGGAGGAGGCTGTTGCCGAGCAAGCGGAGAGTTCGAAGGCTGTTGCGGAGAGTTCGTAGGCTGATGCAGGGTCCGCGCGGAAGAAGGTGAAGATTTGAACTTGCAATTCTTGAGGTCGGCTTCGCTCTGCCACTGTATGCTGCGTGTTATGGTGTATTGTATCGTTTTCAAAGGTAGACTTCATAATACCTGTCTGGATAGAGGGCAACAGATGCGCTTACGTAAACAAACGCCCCCGGTGCTTATGTAAGCGGGACGAGCGGGATGTTACTCACACCGTCTGACGCGCTCCCGCCGCCGTCTCTAACTACCACGGCGGTGCAACTCAAATGCAGCACCAAGCCCCTCGTAGGAACTCAGTATAAAAGATGTGCCATGGCCAGACGACGAAAATAAGTAGGACGGTCCTCTTTTCTGCACTTCCTCACCGCTATCTTCCTCCCGCCACGAAACATGGCCTCGACGAAAGTGGGCATCGTTGGTGCAGGCCTCGCGGGCCCTGTCATTGCAGTCCTGCTTAAATTAAAGGGGTACGACCCTATAATATTTGAGCGACTGGACGCTCCCTCCGAAGGCGGCATCGGGCTTGGGTACGTCTACTTTCCGCCCCTTTTGCAATTTTCATACAAAAGTCCATATTACTCATGGTATTGCAGCTTGCAGCGTAACGGTCTCGAGGTGCTACAGCGCATTCCGGGCCTTTTGGACACCCTTCCTGCGCTCCCACTGGACTACGGCTATTTCTATAGCGTGCTTCCAGAGGACAAGGGCCTTTTCGCCGAGTTTGACCTCCGGAAATGGCGGACTGACGGCAAATCTGGCCCAGGTGTCCTCAGCGTCCGAAGAAGCGCGCTGCAGCGTGCGCTCGTGGATGCCGCGAAGCGTGCGAATGTGCCCATCCGGTGGGGACACCACCTCAGCAGGCTTGAGCAGCGCGCGAACGACGTGCTGCTGGCGTTCGCGCACGGCGCCCAGGAGGCAGTGAGCTTCGTTGTCGGGTGCGATGGTCTGCACAGCGACACACGCAAGGCTCTCTTCGGCGAGCAGCCTGCTGATTTCACAGGCCTCGTGCAGGTTCGTCTCTCCAATATTTGCTTGCCTTCCTACTGACCGCATGAACAGGTCGGCGGGTACGCCCCGGTTCCTGAACGCTTCAGAGGGAAATCAGTCGGGATCAACCTATTCGGCAATGGGATGCATATGATTGTGTTTCCCGTGGATGAGGAGACCCAGGGCTGGGCGTTAGTGATTTGTTTCTCTATATTGATTAAAATCGACTTATTCTCTACAGAGTTACTACTCGTGAGCCCGAAGCCAAGGAGACGTGGCGGGCCATGGATCCCGCAGCAATGGAAGAGTTCAAGAGAACTTCACCTGCCGCTCAGTGGGATTACGGTGGTGGAGAGATTATCCGGTCCGCGACGACTATGATTAAGGTGGACCTCAATTTGTTTCCCAACGGTTGCACTCGGGCTAAATGCCTATAGTATGGGTTGTATGACCGTCCAGAACTCCCCACCTGGCATCAGGGCCGCGTCATCCTCATCGGCGACGCCGCACATCCGACGAGCCCGGTACGTCACCCGCGCATCCTCCCTCCACCCGCAGCTGACATCCGGACCAGCATCTTGGTCAAGGCGCGAACCAGGCCTTCGAGGACGCCGGGATGCTCGCGGACCTCCTCGCCGCACAGTGTCCCCCATCGGAGCAGCCTGCGACAGACGCGCTCGACAAGGTCTTCACGGAGTTCGAGAAGGTCCGCATCCCGCGCACGGCAGAGATGGTCAAAAAGGCGCGCGCGCAGGGCGAGACCCGCGTCGTGCACGGTGTGCAGGCATGCATCGAGCGCAACAACTGGTACCGCAAGATGCTCGCGGACGAGACCCTGATGCGCCAGCGTTTCGGTTGAGCCTTCGGGGTGACATTTACACAGCCGGTAGATATCTAGCTTTGCCAAATACTACATACAACAACAAGGTACTTCCTCCTCGACTCGCGCAATGACCCAGTGAACATTCCCTGGGCGGTTATGTGAAGACAAGGAGGCATACAGTAAGGGGTGAAACCGAAGCTTTGAGGTCGGAGAGCGATCAGATTCATGGAAGACCACAGTGGATCGGCCCGAGAGCTAAGGTCAGAACGAGACCATCGTATTAAAAGACAAGAGGTAAAGCTTGATCCACTCGCATTGGCAATATTTTTACGACTCAGAGCAAGTCCACGCACAGCGGATCCGAACAAATGGCCGTATCATTACAAGATAGACCTAGGGTGTCTTAGCAGGAAGTGGTATACAGCGCCAGAAGCGCAACGGAACATCGTACGGAGATCATACGCAGCATGTCAGATCTTCGCCCTCTTGCGTGCAGGGCCTTCTTCGTCTCTACTAGAGCCTCCCGTAGAAGAGTCATCGGCCTGTTCGTCGTCGTCTTCCAACGCCCTCTTGTCAGCGAGTTCGGCGGGCGGTGGCGGAGGGATTCCCTCCTCTTCTACTGTGCCAGCCAAGGAGCGAACTTCAAGGAACCACTCAGGATGGTTTGCATACCTAGCGGCCGTGGTTAGAGCGTCGGTGAAGGTGTCATAGACCTCCTGGGCCACCGTATGCTTGATTTCGCTGGGTGATTGCTCGGCAATGGTGTAAGTCTCCACGAGCGATTGGCGGATTGCCTCCAGAGCAACTGTGATGTTGCCTTGCAGGCTTCGATGGAGGTATGAAGACGCCGCGTTAATGAGATGCCTAGGCGCAGACAGCATAGCCAGGCGCTGTACGCTGTTGAGAGCCCGAAATATAGGCGCACAGAAAGCGTTTTGGTACGATAAACGGGTACGACGATCGTGATCGGATTCGACGAACTCGGCGGGAACGGTCTTGAAGCCGGGTTTCGGGATGACCATGACATCCTTGTCAAAGACGAAGTAGACCGCAAGCCACCAGATCGATTCCATGTCGTGCAGTGGATTATATCTCCATACGACAGGAGGTGGGATCTTGACGTTTTCCAGAGGGTTTGCATCTGACGAGGATGGAAAGTCAGGAGAAGCTCCGCCGATCGCTGAGGGAAGTCGAAAGGGTCGTTTATTGGCAACCCTTGACTGTGCGACTTTGGGCTCGAACCAGAATCTCTCGTCCTTGACCTCGACGGACATGAAGGCATCAGTCCCCTGGTAGCAAGGCGAACTCAACACGCTGCGCAATTGTTCACTGGCGGAACAGATCGAAACGTACCGTTCTCACATCGTGCCGCTTGCTTTGGATATCAGAGCTGAACTTCTTGGCGTACTCGAAGTCTGCGAGCTTGACCACGCCGTCAACAACAAGAATGTTGCCTCCAGAGATGTCGCGGTGGACCCATCCCGCAGAATGAACGAACTGAAGGACTGAGGAGCGTCACATCGCGGGTCACATGCACACGAAAACAGGTCCACTCACCTTGCGACGCTTGGCAAATATACCATAGGGCATCCTTCAAGGAACTGACGCTGTTCAAAGTAACTCCCACCTCGCCGTACACGATACGGTGATGAGCCTTCACATGGTATCGATGTTGTTTGTCAGTGTGAGGGGCGGGGTGCGCGTCGCCAACGGTATAATGATGGTTCTTCACTTCCGATTGAAGAGATTTGTGTTGAGCTTCCTTTCGCCGTACAGCGGCAGGGCGGTCATCTTGTTGGCGGATCTTGTATATTGCATCGTCAGAAGCATACGCCTGCAAAGTGATGTCCTTTTTCCCATCGATGATGACGTCCCCGGAGGCCACAATCGTGAGTAAATGTTTGCGAAACTCATCGCGCAAACGACTGACATCGACCTCTCTGTTGTCAGCGACTGAGTCTGCGGAGCGATCATCAGGTATATCCGCGACGATTTGCTCGTGAACGTCAACCTCTCGCAGCCTATCATCGTCGACCCAGTTGTCCCGTATAGCGACGTCGCGGTCTGCCGAGAGCCTCCCGTTCTCCAGACGCCTCGCCCTCCAAACTCTTGTGCCTCTGCCGCGCAGGGTGAAGGTTGAAACATTGGACAGAAGTTCCAGTGTCCTATACACGGTCGTCTCCCCTGTCTTCGAGTCGGTGACGGTGATGTCGTACTGAGGGTTCTCGTCATTTTCGTCAATGATTATGCGCTGCATGGTCGGGTCGAATCCGAGCTCGGTATCGCTCGCGTACAGAAGGGTAAGAAAATAGTGAATGAGCTTTTCGGGCTCCTATGGCGCATTCAGTCATTGTCTTGCGTGCATGTCAACGGGCACGTACCGAGCAGAAGTCGAATGGTTTCGAGATGGCGAATTGAGAGCGATTGCAGAACAAGAGACGGGTCGTCCTGTTCTCGACAGTGAATGCAAACGCGAATCTACGACGCGGGTCTTCCCTCATCAGATGATGCAAGCTCCACAGTGCTTTATCGACATCCTACATTAACGTCAGACTAGGTAAACAGGTACACAAAACGAGTGGTATAAAGGCTTACGTCGTTGCGGTTCTTTACATTGTCCTTCAGCTTGAATTCGCCACAAGCGGCCACGTCGACCCAGCGGATTTTTCCCGGCATCGTCCGCTTGCGAAGTAGGAAAATCCTATCTGGCCTTGATTTGGTAGCCCTGTGAACGTGCTTGGGAATTCTGTTCGGTTCTGTCAACATTTCAGTGGTCGCGTGGATGTCTGCGCCCAAGTCATAGACAGTCCTGAATGCTTCGTCTATTGCTGTGGCGATATCCGAGAAACCCTGGAACACGACCCCCTCGTCAGAGGAGTCAGCTGGGTCCTCCGGAAATGCTTCCCAGCGTTTTCGTCTCGTAGAGTATGCCTTCGACTTGACCAACTGCTGAAGAATCTTCGGGACAACTTGAGCTGTTGGCTCCTGGACATGTTGGATTCGCAGAGGAAGAATGATGTTGAAGAAGATGTCTACGGTCAGAAGAGGAAGATATCCTTCGGCATCGGCCACGACGGCGTTCTTGGATGCTTGGAGATCTCCAGAGAAATCCAGCCGCGAACCGTGGCTTGACTTCGCAGGAGTTCATTCAGCTGAGTTTCGTGGGACGGAAAACATGGCAGTGATGATGGCGTACCGAGAACGAGCGGATCGTGAGGTCAAGCATGGCTTTATATGTACTGAAGGAGAGTGGCCTGCTTGCGCTTTGGAGTGTCGCGACCTCGAGTGGCCAGCGGCGAAGTGGTTGCGGTTGAAGTGGACAAAGACCAAATCGGGAAACGCAAACGCTGCGCGCCACATCCTAGGCGCCCCTGGGACAGAGTCAGATTCGGTACGCTTTCGTCCGTCGTCCATTGTCGCGGCAATATATAGCCGAACTGCTTCCGTACAAGAAATTATCTTCCGTAGTACAGCATCATCAACCCAAGTACTTATGTTCTTGTGGCCACGGTCCCTTCCTTGAAGTTAGATGTGACGTAGACAGCATCTAAACCTGTAGTAATCGTTTCGTTGTCACCGTGCCGGAAGATATTTGCCTCGCGGGTGTTTAGTATCCACAGCAACTCTATGTATTAGCTTCTATTATCTTGAGTGCAACCATCGCAGAAGTAGGCGAGGGAAAGATATCTGTGGCGCACCGGTTTCGGCGAGGCTTTGTGAATCCGCTCATCAGCGCACTATCAGCAGAGCGTAAGCACGAGGACCTTACGTTATTCGTAGGCTGACTATAGAGGAAATTTGCTGAAATATGGATTGGGGTAACGCATCATACGCTCCAGTACAGGGACAAGCGAGACTGAAGCCCTTTTAACAACCGAGGTACAATGGCACTAATACTTGAACATGACAATGGCGCTGGCACGATGCAATCTCACACGCCAAATCGCGCCTTCATCTTCGCAGGATCGGCGCACATGTCACGGATAAAGTTGTTGCGCTTGATGCACGCCTCCACGCCGGACACAACGCGCATGTCGCCCTGTGCACGCGCATTCTTCGCCATCTCTGCTGTGCGCGGCAGGCGCTCACGTTCGAGCTCCCCGAAGACATTGGTGAGTACGGCCGTCGAAGGTGGTTCTGCCGAGGGATTATATCTCTCGAGGAGGTCTATAAGGAGCCCGACGTCCTCGTACGCCTGGTTTGCTCCCTGACCAAGGTGCTGCGTAGATTTGTCAGCCAATCACTGGTTTGGATAGGACAAAGCCAGAGCGCACCGGGCTGGTGGGATGCGCGGCATCACCGATGAGAATTACCCGGCCTTTGTGCCATGTCCCCAGCTCAGGTCGATCATAGATACCATACTGCGCAGAGAGCTCAGCCATGATCTATACATGGTGATGGGGCCCTTACTTTCACGATCTTGAAGCTGTTCCTCAGAACCTCTCCCGCGCCGAACGGCCACTCACTGAACGGCGAGTTGCTCTTGAAATCTTCGGCTGCAGCAGCGTCGATGGATCGCCATTCCTCCTTGGCTTCGGGCTCGCGCTGGCTGATGCTGGTGTATAGCTCTCATGACCTTGTGAACGAGAAAATGGAGAACGAAGGACATACGCCCAGGCCACGAGCGAGTCATCCATCGGAACGATGAGCATGTAAGCGCCGTCTCCATAGATATCCGCTCCGGCACGCTTGCCCTTCCAGAATTCGGGAACAGGCGACAGCCCGCCACACTGCGTAGTATGCTGTAAGCGGACGTGTGTGTAATGTAGACAGGATGAAGTCCTACGTGTGTGAGCCCAGTGTAGTCCGCGGGAAGATCCCCGAACAGACTGGAGCGCGTGGCACTGTGCAAGCCGTCGCATCCGACGACGAAGCTGAACGTCTCCCGCACGCCGTTCGCAAACATGGCCGTGACGCTGTCGTCGTTCTTTTCGAGCGTCTCAAGCGTGTGCCCGAACTCGATGCACACGCCGCGCTGCTGCGCAAACGCAATGACGCGCTGGTGCAGCGCCGGGCGGCGCGCGGTCATGACGAGCTGCCCGCGCTCGCGCAGCAGCCGCGGGTGCTCGCTGACGCCGAGGACGCCAGTGTCCGTGGGGAGCACCGAGCAGAAGTAGAATGCCTCGATAGGGAAGCCGGAGATGTGCTCGAGCAGGTCCAGGATGCGCGCGAGCATGGCCGTGCCGTTCTGCTGGAGGCTGCGTGGTATGTTAGAGGAGGACTGATAGGGATGGTGGAGGGCAGCGCACGCGATACCGAGCCCTGCTTTAGATGGCACGTCGAGGCGCTCGTACGCGCCGGGGTCGTATCCCTTCTGCTTGAGGAACATGGCCATCACAGGGTCTGCGATGCCTGCGCCGATGACGCCTACGCGAGTGGATGTGGGTGCCATTCTCAATGAGTCTATGTGGGAAAATGATGGGTGAGTGAGAGCCTGAACTGCAGAGAATCCGTCCTGTACCAGGCTCTAAATATCATGTACGCCGTGGAGAAGGCCCTATGAACGCTCCGCGAACGTTCATGTCTGAAAGTCAAAGCGACAACCGCCCAATATCGTGGATGTGTTCGCAGCACCCGGGTGATGTCATCGCGGTAGAACCAGTTCAAATGTTTAAGTCGTGCAGGAACGAAATTGGCCCGCGGAACATGGTGCGAATGAAGGACACAGTGCGGTAATTGGTGTTCGTCGACTGCGGTCGGCTGTCCTTCTGACCGGTCGACAGGTCTAGTAATAGGTCTTCCAAGGCTAGCTCAGGATATGGCCTTCTTACCCTGAGCGATATTCACTGCCTCCGCTGCCAAGGAACCTAGAAAAACGCAAACGTTGGCAGTCAGGAGGCGAGATTGGACGCCAAGTTGGAACAAGATGAGCTTACGCTGTCAAGGCCTAGCACTGCTTCGACCACCGTTACGTCTTTGGCGCTGCTTATGCAGTAGGGCAGTGCATAGCGTCGGCCCTATCTTTTGCTATATAGTATCGTCAACCGCAGCATGAGAGGCGAGTGCAGCCAGGTACCTCGTCGGGTAGGCCACGTGGAATCTGTTCATCACTCGACTCCACATCAGGCAAGTGTAGAAATGCTGTGAATCAATTAATCAATTAATATACATAAAACATGCCGGCGTTTAGACAAAAATGTATTCTCATTGGCTGGCTCTGCACCACCATAGACGTCCATCCCGCCTCGAGTCTCCGAACAGGGCGCGTCGCACACCCAGCCAGCCGAAGGCTGGCGGTGGGTGGCGCGCCAGCTGTTCTCTGTTTTCTATCACCTCCCCTCTCTGTCCCAATTCTCAAGCCGGGCGTAGCACGGGTCTCGTTTCTCGTATTTACAGTTCGTCACCCGCGCATCCTTTCGCGACCCGCAGCTGACATCCGGACCAGCACCTTGGCAGGGCGCGAACCTGTCCTTCGAGGACGCCGGGATGCTTGCCGACCTCCTCGCAGCGCAATGCTCTCCAACCGAGCAGCCTACGACGGACATGCTCGACAGTGTCTTCACGGAGTTCGAGAAGGTCCGCATCCCACGCACGGCAGAGATGGTCAGGAAGGCGCGCGCGCAGGGAGAGACCCGCGTCGTGCACGGTGTGCAGGCATGCATCGAGCGCAACAACTGGTACCGCAAGATGCTTGCGGACGAGACCCTGATGCGCCAGCGATTCGGCTGAATGCCTAGGGGGTAGATAAACCGATGTCAGATCACCCCTACACGTCTCATCAACGTTTTACGCGTTTACTGATAATACATGATTTTCTACAACCGCTGGTTTTAATCGGAGAAACGGGGCACGGTGACGTACTCGTTTGTTGGTCAATTTTCGTCCGCTTAACTAGTCGGCTCAGACGAGTATTGATTTGGCTGGGGGTGTGGGAGTGTTGCCCTCGAGTAGCACATTCGTGGCAATGGTACAGCAATATTTGCAGTCGATAATATATGCCAGTGCGATACGTTATAGAGTACATAGCATTTGAAGATCACAGCGAAGGTTGCATGTCTGGATGTCCCTTCCAAAAGCCTTCACGCCTTCTTCACCTTCTTCCGACCCCCAGAGCTTACACCGCTTCCCGAAGCTCTAGATGCAGTTCCATGGGCTTCCTCGTCATCTTCCTCCAGCGCCCTCTTCCCATGGGATACGCTCTTGAGGGCAGTGATGCGCTCTCGCTGGATGGCACCAGCCAAAGGAGAGATCTTGATAAACCATGAGGGCCGATTGGCAGAGGCAGTTGCTGTGGCCAGTGAATCACGGAATATGTCGTAGAGCCCCTGCGCCACGGTGTGGTCGATCGTGTTCAAGTTCTCCTCCGCACTCCGATATCTGTCGACAAGACTTCGACGAATCATCTCGAGTGCTGCCGCGATGCCTCCACGCAAGCTGGGGTGGAGTACCTTTTGCGCTGCTTGGGAAAGGTAAGTTGAGTGCGAGAGCAGCTTCATGCGCTTCTGGCCGTTGAGGTAGCGGAAGATTGGCGCGCAAAACTCGTTCTGCTCAGATAGGCGTGACAAGCGGTCAGCTGGGGCTTCAACATAAGCAGGTGAAACTATGCCGTTGGACTTCAAGACGAGTTCAACGTCCTTGTCGAAGACGAAGTGATTGGAAAGCCACCAGACCGACTCCATGTCGTGCAAAGGGTTGTAGCGCCATGGATACTGGGATGCCTCTATGAAGGGATTTTGATCCCCGTTAGGAGAGTTGTCGTACAGCATCGGGAGGGTATCGTCGTCATCATTGGGAAGATGGGTGTTGGTGACGTTCTTGTGGATGGAGCGCTGAATATCGGTGAATTGATAGTCCTGGTCTTCGACTTCTACAGACATGAAGGCATCTGTTCCCTGCGCATAGTATAACGACGTCAATACAGGCCGTCGGTAAAGGTTACGAAGCAAGCAGATATTCACCGTGCGCACATCATGCCCCGCAGTCTGCACGTCTGAGCTACACCTTTTCGCGTACTCGAAATCCGTGAGCTTGACCATGTTGCCGACAATGAGGATGTTGCCTCCAGAGATATCACGGTGAACCCATCCTGCGGAATGGACTAGTTGAAGAACTAAGTCACACGCGTGAGCATGTTCCGCGACAATCACCCTATAAGGTGCAAGACTCACTCCGGACTGTTTTACGAAGGTACCACAGGGCATCGGCCAAGGACGTGACATTGTTCAAGGGCGTGCCAATTTCTGCGTAAACGATGCGATGGTGCGCCTTAACGTGGTATCGGTATTTATCGTCCTTGTCGGGGACAGGGAGGGCGTCATAGGTAGTGTAATGATGGTTCTTGACTTCCGACTGGTGGGATACCATCTTCGACTCCATGCGTTGGATAGCCGCGGGATTGGTGTCGTCTTGCCGAATTTTGTAGGTTGCCGCGTCCGATGAGTATACACGAAGAGTAGTGTCCCTCTTGCCATCAATAACAACATCCCAGGAAGCCAGCACGTTGAGCAAATACTTTCGAAGCTCGTTGCGCGATCGTTCGCGGTCAGGATTGGAATTGTCCCCTGCTGAATCGTCAGAATTACTCCCACTGTGGTCTTCGGGTACATCTGCGATGATTTCCTCGAGGACATCAACCTCTCTGGCCCTGTCGTCGTCTATCCAGTTGTCTCGTATAGCGACGTCGTTGTCTGCCGAAAGCTTTCCATTCTCCAAGCGTCTTGCTCGCCAGACTCTCGTGCCGCGGCCGCGCAGACTGAATGTAGCAGCGTTGGAGAGGAGCTCCAATGTTCTGTAAACGCTCGTCTTCCCTGTCTTCGAGTCGGTTACGGTGATGTCGTATTGAGGTTTCTTGTCGACCATGACGCGTTGCATAGTCGTGTCGAAGCCCAGCTCAGCCTCGCTTGCGAACATGAACGTAAGGAAGGAGTGAATGAGACGCTCGGGCTCCTTTCACATTGATCAATGCCTGCCCAACCATTCGTTCAGATGCGCGACGTACCAAGACGAAATCAAAAGGTTCTGAAATGGCGAATTGAGAGCGATTGCAGAACAAGAGCCGTGTCGTCCTGTTCTCAACCGTGAACGCAAACGCAAATCTGCGACGCGGATCCTCCCTCATGAGATGGTGGAGACTCCAAAGAGCCTTGTCCACATCCTGTATCGGCGCGGGTTAGTTAGGACTGACATATATCACAGTATTGATACGCACGTCATTGAGGTTCCGGACATTGGATTCACGCTTGAACTCGCCACAGGCAACTACGTCGACCCAATGCACGTCGCTCGGCATCGTTCGTTTGCGCAAAACGAAGATTCCATCTGGCCGCGTCTTGTTATCTCTGTGCGCATGAACTGGAATCTTGTTCGGTTCGGTGACCATTTGGGTAGTTGATGCAATCTTCTTGTCCAGAGCATAGACGGCCTTGAAAGCTCTTTCGATCGATGTGGCAATTCTGATGAAGCCCTGGTAAACAGATCCTTCGTTCGTGGTGTCTTTAGGGTCCTTTGGGAACGCTTGCCATCGTTGCTTCTTCCTAGAGTAGGCCCTTCCATTGATCAGCAGCTCCAGAATCTTCGGCACAGCTTGAGCTGTAGGCTCCGGTGCGTATTGGACCTGGGAAGGAAGGATAGTTTCGAAAAACAGGTCAAGCGGCAGAAGGGGTATGCTTCCCCCGGCATCAACCACGACGGCATTCCTGGAGGCCTGAATTACCCCAGAGATATCCTGACGTGCGCCGTGGTTTGTCTTCACGGGAGTCTCAGTTGAAACTTGAAGAACGGTGGACATGATAGGAGTAGCGTACCGAAAATGAGCGGACCGTAAGGTCAAGCATGACTTTTATATGTGCTGAGGAAGTGTGGCCTTCATACGCTTCGGGGCGTGGTGAGTTCGAGTGGCCAGCGACCAAGCGGTATGCAGATGAAGTGGACAGCGACCAAATCAGGAAATACGACCCCCTGCGCGCCACATCCTGGGCGGCAGTCTTCTCACAAGGGACAAAGTCAGGTTCGATACGCTTTCCTCAAGCCCATTGTACAAGCAAATTACGGCCGAGCTGCTTTGTTACAAGAAGTTATCTTCCGCAGTTCATTATCACAGAAACCTCGTACTATGCCTTCGTGGCCTTAGCTCCGGCCCCAACGAGACGTCGCACAGCGTTGAACCACACTTGAACCGGTGGTGATCGTCTCATTGTACCCTGCGGCAAAGTAGTCGCCACGCGTATATCTTTCACAATAAATTCTACCATTGCAACAGCGGGCGCGGCGAAGATATTTGTGGCGCAACGTCTGCCAGGAAGTTAGAACAGTTTGGGCACGTAAAGAATCCGATGTGCAAGTTCACATAACCTTATTCGTGCATACGATATTCCTAAAGTACAGTGCAATACAGGCATGAGACCAAAGAATACAACGTGCACAAAGTCAATGTGATGTCCACTCAACCAAGGACAAAAAAAATACAAGCAACCAGTCCTCCACAGACTCTACGACTCGAGGCGCGCCTTCCCGAGCTGCTTCTTGCGGAACTTCTCGCGGTACGCGTCGTTGCGCGCCTTGCACGCGTCGACGCCCTGCGTGACGCGGATCTCGCCCTGCGCGCGCGCGAGCTGCACAAGCTTCGCCGTGCGCGGGATGCGCACCTCCTCGAGCTCGCTGAAGACCGCGTGTAGCGCAGCCGTGCTCGGCGCGGCGGCGCTCGGGTTGTACTTCTCGAGCAGGCCGACGAGCAGGTCGATGTCTTCGAACGCCTGGTTTGCGCCCTGGCCTAGATGCTGGAGGGGCAGTGAGTGCCAGGGTGCGGGTTGGCGCATGATGGGGACGTACTGGGCTGGTAGGATGCGCGGCGTCGCCGATGAGCACTACTCGCCCTTCGTGCCAGGTTGATAGTGTTGGGCGGTCATACAATCCATACTGGGGTATATCAGTTTGCGATATACAATATGCTGGCGCGACGGACCTTTGTTATATGCGTCCCGTTCCGCACTAGCTCCCCGCCTCCGTAGTCCCACGTGCTAAACTGCGAGTTCTTCAGCTCCGACACTATATCCTCTTCCGCCGCTCGCCACGTCTCCTTTGCTTCTGGCTCTCGTTGTGTGACACTGCGAATTACATTTACCATAGAGTCGCAGGAATCCGGGGAAGGACTCACGCCCAGCCCATAGTGTCCTCATCAACTTGGACAGCAACCAGGTGCACGCCGTTTCCGTACAAGCTCATCGTCATCGACCGCCCTCTTAGATGGTCTGGTATCGGCGAAAAGCCACCGCACTGACAAGAGGTTGCATATCGTCAAAAATGGAAGCAGCAGAACAGATGGACAGCGCACCTGTGTCAGTCCCGTGAAATCCGCAGGCTGCTCGCCAAAGAGACATATCCGCGTATTGCTGTGCAGCCCGTCGCACCCCACAGCAAAGCTCGCTTCTTCCACCATCCCATTCGCAAACGTGAGCCGTACGCTGTCGCTGCGCTGCTCGAGCGCCTCAAGCTTGCAGCCCCAGTGCACCTTCACGCCGAGGCCGTCCGCGAATGTGAAGAGGCGGCGCTGGAGGTCGCTGCGGCGGATGCCGACGGGACCGATGCCCTGGGACGTGCGCAGCTGGCGCGGCTGGTCGAGTTCCGCGAGCACGCCCGCGTCTTCTGGCAGCACGGAGTAGAACCCGTACTCGTCGACGGGCCATCCACCGACGTGCGCGAGTAGCCCGGGCACCTTGGCCAGTACGCGCAGGCCGTTGGGCTGCAGGCTGGGCGGCATGAGCGACGCGTCATGCAGGAATGGAGGCTAGGCACGCACCCGAGGCAGAGGCCCGCCTCGCAGGGCCCCTGTGTGCGCTCGTAGACGACTGGTTCGTAGCCATTGAGCTTGAGGAATATCGCGAGTGCAGGGCCTGTGATGCCGCCGCCTACGACGGCGACGCGCGTCGGAGTGTGTGTTGGATGTGGGGACGCGCTGGGGTCCATAGTAACACGCAGGCAGGACAGGGAGGGGCGCGGGGCGCGGACGCGAATGCTGCCCTGCGCGGGGGGCAGCGCGGCTCATTTATAGCGTCTGATCGCGGGCGCGAGCTCATTTCGGAAGGGGAGTCTGTCAACGGGGCCATTTATCGGGCACGCAGCTGTAGCAACGCAGATGCCACGTCCTCTTCGTGCCTTCCCTGGCGGCTGTCGCGCAGCGCCCCGCGGCCCCAATGACGCTGTCCCGTGCTCAAGAAGACGTCGTCTGTGTCGGCTGGCGCACGCTGGGCAGCATAGCCGGGCATGATCCAGCTCCTGGCTCCGCCCAGGACGAGGCGGTGGATATGCAGCTGTCACGTTCCCTGTCCTGCGGCGCCGCGGCAAACCTCGTCCCCAGCAGGGCGACAGGGCGAAGGCTGATAAAGCGCCACAAAGCTTCCCGGCGCCTGATTGGGTAGCGTATCTTCCCAGCGTCGGGGTCTTGTGTTCTCCTGTTACGTAAAGACATACCCGGAGATCACGAAAGACTCCTGGACATCATCCCAGGACGTGCATGTGCAGAGCGTGCAAGCAGGGATGGTGCACAAAGCAGGGTGCCCGCGTCGGGGTTATCGACCTGCGGCGTTATCAGCACCCATGGGCGGTGCCAGACCAAGAGACAGACTCACCTGAGACATCTTCCTCGGAGCTCGACGTAAGTCACCAGGCTGCACGGACGCGTCAATCCTGCAAGCGTGACAGCGGGCAGTCAAGTTGCCGTGGTTCTTGTTCTAGATGTACCTATATCTGTATTGAGGCGAGGGTGGCGACTGCGGCGGAACACCACATCGTGCCCCGTCTTTGACATCCGCACGCATGTTGACAGGGAAAGGCTGGAGCTCTGCAGCAAAGGCTGGCTGGAGAGATTCGAGGCAGTGCTGGACGGATATGAACACACATTCTCCGCTTTATCTGGGAACGTGTATCAGACCAGTCAAGTCGGTGTACAAAAGACGTACAATTGTCCCCCGCGGTGACGTGAATGCAGGCGCGCCTGGCGGCGTGCTTGGCTGCAGCGCACAGCCGCAACCGTGCCCAGGGACGAGTGGTGGCAGTGGGGATTGGCGAGCCGCTGCCAGGCGGTGCGGATAGGGGAGAGTTGAGAGGGCGATCGCGTCGGCGCGAGGGGGGTCTTATATGCGTGTCGGTCCGGTGTGGAAGCGCGGTTGAAAGACAGTCCACTGAAGCATCCGGTCCGAGGGTACTACTATCGCGTAGATAGACGGCATAGAAGCTGGAGAATCGCGCTGCGATGCCCAAGGGACGCAGGCGACGGTCGTGGATGCGGTTCAAGGTTCGGCGTCTACACTACAAGGGTCTCAGCAAAGTTCGATAGACAGTTCGTGCTCCTCTCTCAAACTCAACGGTCAACGTTCATGTGGCGACTGTGGTCTTCCGACATTGATTCTTCTGCTAACTAACAAGGAAGAAACAGACCACACGAAACTCATATTCTCAGTTATTGGGGAAAGGTATCCTAATCTATATATTGCAGTATTTTCAGTCTGATTACTGGACCTTGTCCTTGACAGCCTGCCAAGAGGGACGCGACGTAATGTCCTTCCACCACCTGAGCAGAGCAGGTCAGCATTATCGACACCGCATATATGCACTGAAAGTACACACCTAGCGACATTCGGCCTCTTCGCGGCGTCCTCGAGGTAGTTGTAGTCGAGCTGCTTGAGCATCGCGCCGTACGGCAGATGGAAGAGGTCGGCGAGGGTGATCTCGTCGCCCGCGAGGTACTTCTGCTTCGACAGGATCCGCTCATAGCCGTCGAGCTTCGCGTCGAGCGTCGCCGCGAGGAACTCGACGTGTGCCTGGTTCGTGGTGCCGCCACGCATCCTGTGCCCGCGCCGTCAGCACAAGCGCACGAGAAACGACCACCGCACACAGGGCGAACTCACGGCTTGAACACCTTCTCGGCGGCGAGGCCGCTCGCATAGACGTCAAAGTTGCTGTTCTCGATGCTCACGGCCTGCTCGAAGAGCGCCGTCGCGCGGAGGTCCGCCGGGTCGGGGACGAGCGGCGTGCCCTGCGCGCGGTACTTGAGCGCGATGTAGCGCGCGATCGCGCGGCTCTCGAAGAGCACGAAGCCGTCGTCGTCGATGTACGGGACCTGCCCGAACGGCTGGTGCGCGACGAACGCGGCGCTCTTGTGCTCGCCCTTCGCAAAGTCGACGGACACGAGCTCGAAGGGCACGCCCTTCTCGTGCAGCACCGTCGCGACACGCTTCGTGCATGTCGACATCGGGTTGCCGTACAGCTTGAGAACCATGCTGGCGAGGAGTCTGCTGGAGGTGGACGTGGTGGAGGTGGGGGAGTGTGGGTGATGGTGCATAGGGCCCGACGCTGCGCTATATATGCCCCCACGATAGCGCAATCATTGGTCCACGCTGTGGTGAACGTTCGAGAATAGACCTCGTCGCGCTGTCCGCGGCAATGTTCCAAGCTGCATCGATGTGTGTCGTGCTAACTTGGGTGATGCAAAGACCCACAGTCAGCTGGGCGGTGGATGTGTCAATTCTGCTTACTATGGGCGCTGACGCCTTTTATGGCAACTGAGTAAGTTCGTCCATCGTAACCATAAGCCGTTTTGACAAGGGTTTGGGCAGTGCGCTGTGCGATTGGCTACCAGTGTGGGCCCTCATTTAGAATTTATTGCACTTGACAGCGATTGGACAATGCCCATTCACCTCGTTCCTATGCTTACGACCACACGTAAGCTCTGTGTGAAGTGATACGACTACACCAAGTCAGCGCTGCCGACCGGTCGGGTAGCCTGCCTAATCCTTCTCGTCTCCTCAAGAAAGCAAGCAGACAAACTTTCCAGCGCCCGCATCCATACTGATAGGACGCTGGGATGAGCAAGCATGAGCGTCTGCAGTGCACAAGTATCTATGCAGGGCGCACAAGATGCGCATACATTGACACCAGCCTGCGGATCGGTCGACGCGCATACAGGCCGACCCCGAACATTGTTTCACACAGAGCGCAGGACTGCAGCAGCCCGCGACTGCGCCTTGATAGATATGACCAAGTCAGCCGTTGCACTCGGCGCCCAGGACACTCCGAGCGCGACAGCAATTCACAGAAGCAGCTCTGAGCCATTAGCACACTGTCTTTCTGCTGACTTCATCTGTCAAACGCGGCTGCCTGCTGCAACATAAGCCGAGGTGGCGATTATCGGAGACTGGCAGGCATCGCAGGTATCCATGGCGGATCGATGCACCTTGGATTTTCGACTCGGAATGGCGGCTTCTTGCGGCAGTTCTCACGATTCATATTCCCGTCGACCATGGCCGCCGTGAGTCGCTATTAAGTCGATAGCCAGCTTCCTAGTCTTACAACGCAGCGGAGGTCATGATAGATAGTGCCAGAGAATGCAGAGTGAGAATGAAATACAACAAACGAAAGCAGCCCAGTCCGAATGCCGTCGCCCGCCGTTTACTCATCTGGCACCTCGATCTCACCGGCGGTGATGGCCTCGATGATATCGTGGGGGGGCTGGCCGTCGACAGTGCAGCCGATGGACTGCGCGGTGCCGAGGATCTCCTTGGCGCCGTTGGCAAGGTTCTTGGCGAGGGACTTTGACCGCATCGTGCGGGCAATGTCGAAGATCTCGTCGAGGGTGACGTTGCCGTTGTGCTTGATGTTCTTCTCCTTCTTGCGGTCGCGTGGGGGCTCTGCGCGAGATGTGAGTGGAGAAAATCAAGTTTTCAGGTCGGGCGGACGTACCCTTGAGGGCCTTGATGACGAGCGAAGAGGCGGAGGGGACAACGTCAACCTTGGCTTGACGGTTTTGGATGGTCAGCTGGACGGTGACGCGGAGACCCTTCCATGCGCCGGTCGCCTTTGCGATATCTTCACCGACCTTCTTCGGCGACTGTGTACGAGCAAGGTGACAGTATGAGACGCTGCATTCTTGGTCCGAAGGAGAACGAAAGCACGTACGAGACCCAGAGGACCAATTTTGGGGGCAAGGGCAGAGGAGGCACCGACCTCACCACCGGTCGCCCTCAGGTAGATGATCTTGACTTCATTCGGGTCCTAGTTTCGGCATTGCGAGGTCAGCGAGATGGCAGCAAGGACAGCAGCGCAGAACACGCACGAATTTGGGGGCCATGGCGACTGGAAGGGAGCGTGGTCGACGGTGAGGGCGGACGGGTCAGTGAGCAGCGGGAATCCGATATTGATTATGTCAGCAATGGGCGAGTGGCAGGGACCAAAATAAGGTTCAAAGAGCGCTGATGGAACTGTACAGGCGTGTGCGGCGCGAAGCGGGGAGGAAGACGCCTGGGCCTGAGCCTGGGGCGGAGATCAGGGCACGTGGGTGATGCGTCACCCATGTCGGGCGTGGGCAGAAGCGCCGGGCTGGCGACTGGAGTCGGAAACGGGCGTTGGCCGCCAGGCGTCGTCGGACTCTCGTGCACGGTCGACTGCGATGGGTGCATGGACCCACCAGAGAGGGTCAGCTTGCCCCCAAACTTTGAGGACGTCGACATAGATGTCCTCGTCCAGCTCATCGGTGCGTCTCCTGCCTCATTTTCGCCGCCAATTTCCTCACCGTTTTTTCCCCTTGCCCCCGTGCAGCCGACATGATGGAACGTCTCACGGCCCATAATGACAGAATACCACTCTCCCCGTGCGCACGAACTCTGTCTCTCCCGTCGCACGCGTTCGTGTTGCTCACACGCTGAATCGCCTCTCCACTCTCCACAGTGAAGGCCTCACTCGCTTCCACTCCCGCTCCGCGCCCGGCATCTCCATCATAGACTACCTGCGTCGTATAGTACGGTTTACAAAGGCAGAGGTGAGCCCTCCCCCCCGCTTCTGTCGTCCTCGGCGTCGCCCTCGCCCGCCGTGCTGCACGTGCTGAACGTGCGTCGCCGCCGACAGCGATCCTGCCTGCTAATCACGCTCCATTACATCGATCAAATATGCGCACGTTTCCCGTCCTTCACCCTCTCCTCGCTCACCTGCCACCGATTCGTCATCACCGCCATCGCCGTCTCCAGCAAGGCCCTCTGCGACGCCTTCTGCACGAACAGCGTCTACGCCCGCGTCGGCGGCATCCCCGTCGGCGAGCTCAACATGCTCGAGCGCGAGTTCCTGCGTATGATCGACTGGTCCCTCACGGTGCGTCCCGCGCGCCGCCCGCACGCCCGCACGCCCGATGCTTATGCCCCCGCGTGTGCGCGCCCCAGTGCACGCGCGAGGTCCTGCAGGAGTACTACGCGAGCCTCGTGCGCACGCACAGCCGCGGCGCGTACATCATCGTCGGCTCCGAGAGCGAGAGCAGCATCAGCTCCGACAGCGAGATGGACTACGAGGTCGCGCCCTCGCGCCCCGCGACGCCGCCCGCGCTCGGCAGCCCGCCGCGCCCCGCCGCCTCGACCATCCTCGTCGACGCCGCGAGCGTCCCCCAGGAGCCCCCGCGCCCGCCGACCGTCGAGCAGAACATGGCCTACGCCGCGTTCCAGCAGTCCCACTCGCAGGGCACGCGTGACTCGGGCAGCAGTTAAAGGCGGCGCGCTTCATGCACACGGCAGTGCCGTGTCAGACAGGAGGACCAATCAACAATGTGTGCGCCCTGCCCCCATCGCAAGAAGCTGTCTCTAAACTCAATCTGCTTCTTCCTACCAGATCGCATTTAAGGCTCAACCGCTCGGAGACCCGAAGACATCACTTTCAATTTACAACGCACACGCACCATATTTATACCTGTCTGTCAGAACATCTGCAATGTAATCTTCGCTGTATCACAAGGACTCGCACGCATGTCTCTTTTTCTCGTCTCACGCAGAAAGTTTTCCCGCCTTCGCTACGTCTCACATAGACGAAAAGAGCACGCGACTGACACTCACATGAATCTGCTCTGACAATAGATGCACAAGCTGTTGATACAACGTACACGCACAGCGGCGAACGGCCGCCGTGCTTTACATGGTACACAGGAGGTGAGGGACGAACGGAGGTCGATTGGTCGTACATCCGAGATGCGTTGATACAAAGGCGGGAAGGGGGATTTGGGGAAAGCACGGCGGGTTGGAGGGGGAAAAAACCGGGAAATGGAAAGGATTGGCGGGCGGGCCCATCTACGACAAGGGAGGGCCAGTGCGGTGGGTGGAGAACGATCAGTACCAGTACCAACTGTGAAAGACAAAGGGGGAACAATAATTGTGGGTGTATGCGATGGGGGAGGGAAGAAAGAAAAAGCTTGCGATATAGTGGGATTGGATTGGGCGTATGTGTATAAGAAGGCTGCAGTCCGTGGGATCCAGAAAGCAAGTAAGTTAAGGACGAGGAGTGTACGACAGACACGATTTGCTCAGCACATGCGGACAAGGACGACCAGAAAGACCTGAGTGGGGTTGGGAGTGATGGAGGGAAGAGGGGCAAGTTGAGGGGATTCGCCATAGAGCAGATTACGGAGAAGCGGATGGTATTGATGAGGAAGAAAAGCCGGAATATGAGTGCCGTGTACGTACGCGAGCCGTACTAGGTACTACACCCTGAGAGCCGTGCGCACAACACGAAAGCGTGAGCAAACCACAAGCCAGGAAGCCCTACCGCCGCAGGGCAGACAGCATCTTCGCGAGCGCGTTGATCTGGCCCTTCTGTACCTTGCGCGGCGACGACGCGCTGCCAGAAGCGTCCTCGGCGTCGGCGTCGCCACCGGCGTGGCTCAGGTCCGTTGTGCTCGTCGACGCGTCCATGCGCGCGGGGCCTGCGTCGCGGGCGGATGCTGCTGGAGTGCTGCTGCGGGTACGGGCCCGGCCGCTCGGAGATCGTGTCGAGGTTCGAGTTCTTCGGCTTCTGCGCACGCTTGCGTGTAGGCGGGGAGCTGAACTGCACCTTGTCCGGATCGGGGTACATCTGCCGCGGGAGCTCGGACAGTTCCCAGGGCTCGCCCAGGACCACTGCATCCGCCGTTAGATAGTGACACCGATAACGACAGACGTGACACTTACTCTTGACGTTCGGAGGCAGCCGGGGATCCCTGCGGCTGGACGCGCTGGTGGCACCACTGGCGTTGCTGACTGCGCTCTTCCCGCCGGCGCTGCGCCAGCTCGTGTTGGAGACGGACGTCGCGGCAGTCGAGACGCTCCTGGCGCTCCCGTTGCTGTACCGGGTGAATGCGGACGTCGACGTCGCCGCGCTGCTGCTGGCAATCGAGCTGCGCCAGTTCGTCGAGGCGGTAGAGGCAGAGACGACAGAAATCTGGCTCGCGGAGGCAGGCGACAGGCCGCGTTGCTGGCGTCCGGGTTGGGGGCAAGGTCCGTTACTTGTTGGTCCATGTCCGCTATTGGCAAAGGCACTCACAGTCGACGCTCCCCACATACCTACGTCTCTCTCGCCGGCTCCGTTGATGGCGCCTCGGTGGCGGCGCCCACGGTTCCAGGCGGGATCGTCCAGCGAAACGACGCTCGAGTTCGCTGAAGCAGCATACCGAGAGGTGGCATGCGAGACGAATGATGCGGACGAAGCGGACGGTGCCGATGGGCCAGCGTGCGAATAGGGATGCGATGACCCGGTGTTTGCTTTCGACTGTGCGGACGACGGTGGCTGCGGTGCGTTGAGACCCATGATCAGGCTCGCCGCCTTGCTCGCGGTAGTGGACGCCTTGGAGTCTTGCTCTTCCTTGACGTTGGCAAGATTCGACGCGTTGGACCCACTGTTGCTCGAACTCTTGCCGAAGCTGAGCTTCCACTTCGAGGGCTTCTTGACGATAGCGGGAGCTGGAGCTGGAGCGGGCGCCGGAGCTGGCGTCGGCTCGGCCTGCACGTCGGCGGTGTTGAACGTCGAACCCACACCGAGGACAGAGGTGCCGGAGCCGCTCGCGCGCTTCGAGGTCTTGCTGAGCTCCCTCGCGAGCGCCTGGCTGCACTGGCCAGTGTCGACAGGGTGTCGTCGACCGGTTGGACAGGAGCGGCCTGAACCGCAGCGGCAGCCTCCTTCTTGCCCTTGCGAGCACCGCGCTTGCGCCTCTTCTGAGTCGACGCGCTGCGCGAGTTCGGCTCCTCCTGGTGCTCCTCCTCGTTCGCCTCCTCGACCTCGTGATCGGGCAGCGGCGGGAGCATGCCGAGACCCAGGCCGATGTTGGCGACGGCGTCGTGGTGCTCGTGCTCCGTCTCCTGGAACGCTTGCAAGCTCGGCTGGCGGCTGATGTTGGCCACCAAGCTTGCCCGCTGTGCCGCAAGCACGCTTGGCGTCCGTGACCCTGCTGCTGACCGCAGGCTCGGACGGCGCGAGTGCGGGATTGACGCAAGCCTGTGTCCCGGCACTTCTGCGAGGTTGACGGAGAAGCTGGCGGAGCGACTGTGGGTGTGGCCGCTGCCAGGGCGGAGAGGCGGCGCAAGGAGATCGGGCAGGTTCTGAATCCACTGTCCAAACTCCTTCGCACCAACGCGCGGCGAGTCGTCCGTTGGGTCCGACAGGATGCAGAAGACCTTCGTGGCAAGGAACTCGGCAACGGGTTGGGTCATGCCAGCGAACCGGTTGGTGAAGAACGACACCGGGCTCTGCTGGAAGAGCGCGAACGAGGGGCAGACGCCGACGGTGGTATCTGTCCACGGGTTGTAGTGGTACAACCTGCCATAGATATGAGCACAGATCCCATACGTACAAATGGGTGGGTATATGCGCCTCGAAGAGCGCACATACCCACCCTGTAAACTCACATATTGATGAGAACAATACCGAGTGACCAGACGTCGGCCGCACGGGGCATATAAGTAGGGTGAATATTATTCCGGCATTCTGGGAGAGATTGTCAGGTGCACCGAATGGGATGTTATGGGAAAGAGCACTCACCATAACTCATGTAGGGGGCGCTTCCACAGTCCATGTCTGCTGAGTGCACGTCGGTAGTGCTAAGACCGAAGTCCGTCAACTTCACAACAACCCTCCTCTCCTTCCTGACCTCCTCCTTCCCACCAGGTCCCGCGAGCGCACCTCGAGGAAGCCATCGGTGACGATGAAGTTCTCGGGCTTGATGTCACGATGGAAGACGCCGCGCTCGTGGCATGCCGCGACCGCATCACACATCTGCTTGAACATGCTGGCGATGAGCTTGAGCCGCGTCCGCGAGAGAAGCTTGCTCGGGGACATCGTCGCCAGCAGAGATGGTGTCGGCGGTGTGCGGGCGGTCGACTCCGACGAGATCGAGCAGTCAGAGTCCGACGGCGGCGTCGACGGCAATCCTCCAGCGGGAGTAGAGGGCGACAGAGGCGCAGGCGGGAGACATGGGGACGACGGGTCATAATGATCGCGCGATTGCTCCAAGAAATAAAAGAGGTCTTCGCCTGGAACGAACTCGAGAAGCAGCAGAAGATACGACTGTGTCTCGAGCGTGCGATGCAGAGTGACAATGTTCGGATGTGGCGGGAGAGACTGGTGAATCGTAGCCTGACATATACATGAGACTCTGACGAAGACGATCAGAGTGGCGGACATACCTCGAACAACTGAGCACTCAGTGCTTCCTCATCCAGATTCGCCTTGCTGAGCAACTTGACTGCATACTCCTTGCCATACACACGACCGTTCTTCTCCTTCCGAACGCAAGCGACATCTCTGTCATGTCCATCCATACTCATGTCGAGATC
Source organism: Phanerodontia chrysosporium (assembly GCA_001910725.1). Classification (NCBI taxonomy): domain Eukaryota; kingdom Fungi; phylum Basidiomycota; class Agaricomycetes; order Polyporales; family Phanerochaetaceae; genus Phanerodontia; species Phanerodontia chrysosporium. Next base: position 360,048 of record MJGA01000010.1, on the reverse strand, counting down.
CGCACCATCGCTTTCACAATCCCTGGTATCCTCTTCACAGTCTCCCATGCGGAGCACCTCGCGCACAAGGTACACGACCGCATAGCTCCCTGCACCCAACCGACGAACGACCTCGAAGGCGTTCGCAAGCACCTCTTCCTTGCTCTCGCCAATCGGCACCCGCCGTACGATCTCACCCTGCAGCTCAAGCCCGTCGCCAAGGATGTCACCAGGCGCCAAGACGTCAATCGCGCTAGACGAGAATGACGACCGCGTGCTAGACGCCATCGAGGCAGTGCGCTCGTAGTACGAGTTCGTTGCGCTGAAGGTCGACTGGGCCAACGAGGGCGACGGCAGTCCCGGAGACGGCAATGCTGAGTAGGACAGAGGCGCCGCCTTCGGTGATCGGGGAGAGCGTGTGCCGGGCACAGGTACAGGTGCTGACGGTAGCGATGCGTTCTGGACGAACGGCGACCTCGTCGACGGCTTGGACAGCTGAGCCGACGTCAACCGTGGTGACGGAGCGTTGAGGAACTGCTGCGGGAACGGGAAGGCAGATCCCAGGCTGGGCGTCGGCGGGAGCGAGGGCGACGATAAGGACGAAGACGGCACTGATGGGGACGGCGAGGTCGGAGACGGGCGATCGGCCATCTGCGAGGTCTGCGGTGGCGGCGGGAAGGCCGTCGAGATCGCCAGTGGAATGGAATGGCCGTAGGCTGGGCCCGAGCTGAGCGAAGGGCGCGAGCGCACAGTGCTGGTGCGCCTGGTCACCGTGGGGTTCTGGTCATGCGATACGTCGGTCGGTGGCGGCTGGGCGGCGGCGGCGGAGGGCATGGCCTTGCGGGCCTTGGGCTTGGAGGACGTGAGGGAGAGAGGCGGAAGCTGGACCGAGTACTGCAACATGGTGGACCTTGCGAGCTACGGACGTCGAAAGCGGAGAGAGACACTTGAGGAGATGCAAGAGAGGTAGTTGGATGGAAAAGCGGAAAGCGGAGGACGGATTCTCTGATCTCCGGGATACGAGAGGCGATGCGGGAGCGTCGTAGAGGGCGAGAAGAGAGTGGGCGGGGGTGCTGTACGAGATTAGGCGAGGATATGCATGCGCGGGTGTGTGTGCTCGTGCGGAGAGGCCGGAAGAGGGACGAAAGAGGTTGGAGGGTAGGACGACCTGACTCGAACCAGAGAGAGAGGTGGGAGGCGACCAGTGGGGGAGGGAGGTGGTCGTCGACTAGCTTTGCTGCGTTCAAATGCCTGGCGGCTTTGCAACACGACTCTGAGTGTCACCTGGGGGACGTCGTCGTCGTTGTCGCTGTCGTGGACGAGGGCAGGGCCCTGTGGGAGGGAGGCAGATGACGGGGAAAGACAAAGCTGGTGAGGAGCGGAGGTTGAATTGGGGGCGGTAAAGGGATAAGCGCAGGGCCAGCCAGCAGCATGACACCCACACGGTTAGATTGCACTCATCAGCCACGGCCCATATGCTCCCTCGGATGCGATCGCAACCTTACCTTGCTCTTGCCCGTCGACGTCCGTAAATGCCAGTCCCTTTCAGAATCTGTGATGCGAGAGGCGAGGCGAGGCGAGTGAGAGCAAACCAACAAGAACGACACCGACGGCTGCCTGCAGGGTGGGTAAACGACGCCGTCGCTACCAGGGACTCTCAACACATGTGCCTCAACGGTCCACATGCAACCCAGGCGCTACCGCCCACACCCGTCGTCTTCTCGCTCCTCCCCAAGCGTGTTTGATTGCACCGCCGCCCAATCCACACCCACGCTGTTCGTCTCGTATTTTTACGTCGCAGAGCGTCACACCACGCACGACCGCGACGTGCACGAAGATCCCGCATCCCTCGCCCCCGCCGCTCCCACGCACGCTGCCTCCTCCACGCACCGCTTCCTTTTCCGTGCCCTCGCTGCACACCGCCGCGACGACCAGTGCTGCCCGCTCCGAAATCCCGCACCACCATCGGATCGGCACCGTCGCTCTCCGCAACCGGCCTCCGGCTGCGTCACTGTCCCGTCCGCATGGTCGACAGCGCGAATACCCTTCAGACGTGTGTCGACACATGCGCGCCACGTCCGCCTTGTTACGGTCTCCGTAAACCGCCCCTAGTCAGCGGCCCAACCATACCTTAAGGTTTGCCATGCCGGCGTGCCGTTGTCGGGACCCCGGATACTCGCGTTGGCGCACGTAGCTCGACCAGCGGGCTTGCACTGTCCCCACAAGGTACTCTAGCTATCAGGTCTACTCCTGGCGAGCATGCCAAGAGTTTCTGCCTATAAACGGTCGAGGCTCAAAAATCTGGGTGTCTACTACAAGCCAAAGCACCCGAACTCGAAAACTGGGAACCAAGGACCAGCACCAAGGTTGGAACTAGAGGAGAAAGCGAACGTGCCAGAGGTGAGTACATGCGTGGTTGTAGTCAGCGAGAGATTTCCTCACAGGAGGCAGCAGCCTGATGAGAGTCGTGCTTCCGCATGCACATACAGCCGCCCCGCCCCTCTGCCGCAACTGCGGAGTATGCTAGCTGAAAGCGCAGGAGGGCAGGTCGCGAGCCCACAATGCATGCTCTACAACCTGAATGCACACACCTAGTACAGCACTCGATGCTACTCGTCAATGAAATATCTCGTTTAACCCCTAAATTCTCGCTCTTTGCCCTGCGCCCGCTGTCACTACTAGTCGTTCATCATCGCGGTTGGTCACTCTCCCACAGTTCGATCGGAACTCTCTATTTCTGACTGAAACTGTAAATCATCTCACATTCCTCGTACGTCTCCTGACTACTACATCGCATCCTGTGCGCTCATCAACAACACTTCCAGCGTCGAACGTCAGCAGTCTCGGCTCGCGAAACCCTGAGCTAGAAGCACCGAGTCCCGCCTTCCTGAAAGGTCGTGAAGCCGCAGTTCCGCTGGCTTTTCTTCTGCGATTGAGTCGTATTCTTCTTCTCCATTCTTTGCGCCGAAGAACGCACCACCTTCTACTGACGACAGCCAGCCAGTCGTCTCGACTCTGACCTAAAAGACGTGGCACGGTCGCCGACGGCGATCCTGAGCGCAACACGGTTCCCGGGGTCCTGCATTAGCTAATATCCCGCAGGAGCACGGCCCACGAGAGGAAACAAACGTCGGCCGTTCGGCCTCTTCGCCATGTTCGCCCGCCCTTGCAAAATCAGCAGCATTGACACTGCCGACGTGGCGCACGACCGACTGCTGCGGTGCCCCCAACGCAGCAGCTGGGCCCAGACCGCAGTCGCCGGCACCGAGCTCTCCCGAGCACCACGCCGCGGCGCGCACAGCCCCTGTGCGCGCACCCACTTTGCGTTTAGCCTGGCGGCGGGGCCTGATAGCTCCTGCGAGGCACGTCGATCGTCGCGCACGGTCGTCTTCAGGCGCACGCGGGCTGGCTTGCATCCGCCCTTGAATAAGACATCCTGGCCCCTGTGGAACGCGATCGGCCAAGGGCACCGCGTTGCGCACTCCCTTGCGAGAGGTGGAGCCGCCGGGTCGCCCTGCGTCTCAACTGGAGGCCGCTGCAGCACTCGAGCCAAGGGAATTCATCGAGCGTCACCAGGCACGTACGATCCCTGCAGGCTTCTGCTTCCTCGAAAGCATAATAGCCTACTGCGCTGACCGCATTCGCCCTATCGCAGAAACGTCTATTCTCGCCCGTTATGCGTTCCTTTGATTGCGTAGCAGACGCACGCGCAACACACGTTTTCGTGATTCCATCTCCTCGCGCCTCGCCCGGGATCTACTCGCAACCGTCGCCAGCAGCATCCCCGGAACATGATCCACCTGTGTTTTAGCATGGCACGGTGGACTTTGCGCACTGCGAGCAAGACGACATGGTGTGGCGCCCGCCGTCCGAGTCCCGACGTGCGACGGATGACGCCCTCCAGGTACCCGCCAGCCCCATCTGTGACGGGGGCCTGATCCTGGGAACGCAGGCGGCACGGCAAGGTTGCCGGCGCACCGCGCGACCAGCCATGGAGGGAGCCGTGCCCAAAAGGCATCGCGTTCAGGCTTCTCCGCGCTGCGCAGGGAAGCAGCGGCCGTGCTGTTCCTGCGGCATCTCAAACTCGCACATCCCCCTCGACGGCGGGTCTTCTCCCGCCCCCAGCGTGGCCAGGATCTCCCACCGCAATCACAGCCCGATCGCGCACACGCGGCGCGGGCCACGGCGGGCGTGTCTCGGCTCTGTCGTGTTCTGTCGCGCCGCGTCGTGCTGATGGGCACGCTGGACTGCACTGCACGAGTTGCCCAAGTGCCGCTGTGCCCGCGGCGCGCCCGCACGCAGCCCAGCCGCCGAGCGACAGATGGGCCAGAGCACGCGCCGCGCGAACGTCGCATGCGGGCACGAGGCTGCACGACTGGGGGCACCGGGCACCGCGGCGGGCGCCTGCGCTCGCAGCACCCGGGCAGTGCCACGGTGCGCCACATGCTCGCGGCGCCATTGGCCGGAGCAAGCCTCTGCATGCGCCCGGCGGTCCCAGGCACCGCCGACGCACGCACGCACGCGCACGCATGCGCCACCCGAGGTTACCGCCCTGGCCCGCACCATGTGCGCCGTCGGCCGTCCTCCCTGCCAAGGCCCCCGACCGCGCGCGGCCTTCCCACTGCGCTGCACATGGACAGTGACCGGTCCCAGGCTGTTCATTGGCTCGCCCAAGGCTCTTGCGTGTGGACGTCACAGACAAGTGCCGGTAACAAGGCCATTTCGCTGCGACACATGTGCGAGCCTATATGTGTCCACCGTGGCCTGCTATTCAGTCCGTGTAATTAACCTTTACAAGGCGTACATGCCCCTCGGTGAAATCCTACTGCATCTTCGAACGTGTGCCGCGCTTTGGCCACCAGCTTTCATGCAGCATATCCACGGCGGTGCAGGTGCGTGAGTGTACTCGTCAGAGTGATAGTGGTCTATCGCAACATTGTACGACGGTGGTATTCGCTTCGTAGAGATGCCATGCCGCAGCTACCGCTGCAGTGGTATCGTCTTCTACGTGTCATTGGGTTCTTCAAAGACTACCTCTCGCTATCAAGTACCATGACAGCATTGCCGGAAGGTGTCGAGATTATAGGTGCCAGCATGCCCTATATCTTGTCAAGAGGTGCTTGCTAGGAGCTGCGGCTTGTGCGGGGAGCCAACGATCGACCAGCCATTGTCTTTGCACTGATCTTTACAACTGCACCACACGCCTTACTCCGCGGAGGAACTGGTAGTAAGTAGCTAGGGCGTCCGCAGTCACAATCCTGGAACTAAGGGCTTCTCGCGGTGAAGCGCTTGCTCTGGTTCGCGCCTCACTTGTTCTCAGCGTGGCGTTGACTCCCTGCTACATTTTGGCACACATTCCTGCAGTGGAAGTCTTGGAAAACACGGCACCTGGTACGTGCTCTTCATCTTGAGCTTAGAATACAGCACGTTCAACAAGTCATCGGAATCCGCGAAGGCGGACTGTGCACCGAAACCTCTTGGCCCTCTTCGCCCACCTCGCCTGGAGAGCTAGAGACCCGACGTGGACCATTCCAACTCCTTCGATAGGAAAACTCCTCACATCCGCTCACACCGGAGCTCACAACGATACATACGGTAGCGTAAACTTTCCGCAGGCACAAACACAAAGGCGTCGCTGATGAACAGGTCACGCCCGAGATCTGTTCCTGGCCGTTCCTGACCACCTGGTGCACCTGTGATGGTTCGCGGCGCCGTACTGGTCCTTGCGGGGCTCGACGCTGTCCAAGCATGTTAGCCAAGTGTCCTGACGCAGGTCGCTCCGCCCACATTCTGCGTCGACCTCGCCACACGGATAATCGTCGGCGCGCCAGCGACGGTAAGGTTGCCGCAGATCGACGCCGTTTCAATCGAGCACGAAGCAGCCCCGCGAAGGGCCCTGCGCGTGTGGGTCCCCGGCGCGACGGGGTGTTTCTCGGACATAGCGCTCCGCACCGCGAAGCAGCGCAGGCTCCGCAGCGTCTGATAGACTGCACCGAGAAACGTGCGGGTGCGGCCCTCGGCTAGCTGCAGGTCGAGATCATGTGCACGCACTTGGGGCGCGGCCGGCTCTGCCCCAGGCGAGCACACTCGGCGCGGGAGGCATCGCTCGCCTTCGCGGGCTGCTGGGGTTGCATCGTGCAGACGGAGCGCTGCCCCCACGAAGCCGGCCATCGCAGCTCTATCTCCCCGTCATACTGTGCGGACGGGACGCTGGGGTTGGACGCGACGCTGAAGCGGTCATGGGCTCCGGTCACGCCCGCCGGCGCTGCTGCGACAGTGCAGATAACGGTCACGGGCCCGGGTGCACAGCGGTCACAGGTCCAAGTGCGGCGAGCTAGGCGTGCGCTAGGCAGGGATAGCTTCAGGATATGTCAGACGGAGGGAATAAGCAGGATAAGGATCATCGTGAACGTCACTGCAGTACTCGTGCTCAGGAACATGCTTGTCGTTGAGGAAATAGAGTCGAGCAACAAGAGGTGCCTAGGCATGCGGACAGACCGGACGCCAAGGGCAGGTGTGCAGAGTATGGTGTTCGGATGTGAAAGTATATTCTTACGCAGGGAACGGGTGAGCGTTGCAGTAGGGTGCGAAGTGAAAGGCCCGAGAACGTAGAAGAGGCCATCAATCTTGATCCATGGCGTCGTCGTCGTCCTCCTGCTTTTGCGTCTTGGTTGAGTCGTCACAGATGCGTCTCCAACCATCTTCGAGCGCAAGCTTGGTCGCGCCATCCACCTCGACACGCGCACGATGGATGACGTCCGCGGCCTCGCGGCCCTTGCCCTCCGCGAGGAGCCAGCGTGCCCACGCGAGCGACGCATCCGCGATATCCCGCCGGCGCCACGCGAGGTATATCTCTCGGAGAAGCTCCTCGGACGCCTTCGATGCATCGCTCGCGCGCGAGGCCTCTGCGTCGAAGAATGCGCGGAGTGTCGCTCCGTCAAGTAGGTAGGCCGCGTACAGCCGCCGGAAGTGAGCGAGGCGCGCCGAGTGCGAGGAGAGCACCTTGAGCACCGTGGCGCACCGGACAAGGAGATTGTCGTGGACCAGTCGGAAGGAGGGTGCATCCTGCATGCGCATGCTTTCACTCAGCAGTTCCTAGGTTCGCATATGACGTTAGTGAAACTTGCAATATTTGAACCACGACTACGTACCTCGAGGGTTTTGAGTACCTGGAGTGCCGAATCTTCGTCTTGGACATCGCCAACCTTTAATCCCCATAGCCACACATTCACCACGCCGTCGCCTTGTGAGAGTGCACGAGCTTCCTGAGCCGACTTCTGAACAAGCGCAGCGTCATCTGCAAAAGCCTTCTCCGCTTCCAGCCGAGCCAACCAGACATGCGGGTTTGTCTTGCCCAGCGGCGACGCCGTGTACTTAACCGCAAGCTGCGTGATGTTCTTCGCGAAGGGGAGAAGAGGATGCAATGAAGTGTTGATGGTCAAGAGAGAAAGCTCGGTCGCGAGTAGGGGTGGGTGGGCACTGTGGGCAGCAGACTTGAGGAGGTGCTGCACCGTCATATGAAGTGATGTCAAGAGGTACGCTTTCTTGATAAACGATCAGCACCCCGCCGAAGTACTCTCCTCACTGACACTTACGAGACTGTTATCCAACTCATCCTTCTTCACCCATTCCTCTACGAACTCGGCATACGACTTGGCCATGCCCTCGCCATCCTTGCCAGAAGCATCCCTGCATGCTTCCCGCACGGCCGACGTCATCTTCTCGTTCGCATCCTTCAGCGCGTCCACAAGTGCCGAACCGCTGACGTTGGCTGTAAGGCCGCGGGTTGCGGTCAACCGCATGGCGACTGGGTCTGTAGGCAGAGTTTGCTGGAGGAGCGCGTGCAAGTGGTCTAGGAGAGCATTACGAAGGGAGGGGGTGGTAGGATAGGTTGATAGCAGCTCGTGCACGGACACAAACAGGGCGGCTTTTGGTAGTGCTGGAAGTGGAGCTTGAAGTGAGTCTCAGGAGTGCGTGGAGCAGTATATATGCGCACCTTTTACTGCGTTCGAGATGACAGACTTTACAATTGCACCTTGCATGATCTCTCGCCGTGCCTGCTCTGCCTCGTCACCCTCGCCATCCGCTTCCGTCTGCATCTGGTCCACTTCGCGCTCATCCATGCCCTCCTCAGCAGTTTCCTGCGCCTTCGCCTTGCCCTTTCCGTTGACATTGATGCCCAAAAGTTCCCATCGCCTTCGCATGCTCTCCACGAAGCCGAGCTCGAATTTGACGTACTCCCTCCACATCTCGACACTTTCGGCGTTCAGGCGAATACCTCGCTGCAGGAGAACACGCGCAGCAGATGGTGACAAGTGTGCAAGTTCGTGTTGGGCGGCGAGAATGTAGAGGGAAGGAACGTGGGGGTGTAATTGCAGGGCCCTGCGGAAGTTGAGCAGGCGTACCAGGAAGAAAGTATAGTAACATACCGGGCACATATACGGCCTACAAGTGACCTCGCACCCTCCTTCTTTGCCAGTTGAATGTACTGGATCCAGAGGCCTACGTCCGATTTGAACTTTTTAAGTGCACGTTCGAAGATGTGGAATTGTCTTCGTACGAGAGCGTAGTCCGAGACGGATGTGCCTTGCTTGGGGAGTTCTGCAGGATATAGTCAGTAAAATAAGTAGACGACATCTTGAGTAGACATACTGAGGCGTTCAACGCGCTTTTTACGGAGGGCTTCCAAACCCATTTCGTAGGCTGCATAACGCAGATAGTCATTCTTTTTGGCGACCCTTCGGACAAGCGCAGTCTCGTATGCGGTGCGCTTCTTCATAATCTGTTTGACTTCTTTCTATCATACGTGTCAGAACATGTGCGGGTGCCTGCCAACTGGGACGCACTTGTGTGAAGAGACCTTTCTGGACCAGGTCCTTCAGCTCAGCGAGCATCTGCGAGAACACATATCAGCCAGACATTCACCTGAACAGAAGACACAGACGCACCTGCTCTTGCTGAAACTGGACTCGCTCCATGCTGTATGAGCTCTACGAAGTCGGGGAATATTTGAGAGGGATATACGAGCAGGTCGCTCAGGCGGTCCGAGTCTAAAGTGCGCAAACTTCGGTCGTCCGAAAGCGGCAGGCAAGCCACGTGGCTGTGGCAACTGGCTGGCAGTGCCGCTAGCTCGAGTTGTGTGGGAGTCGATCTCCCCAAAGTAGCCTCTGCATCACACCACATACCTCCCGCTGCCTCGTCTAATCTGCATGCTGAGCCCGCCAGGCTGCAGTGTCCCTGAAATACCAGACTATATTCGCACCCTGCTCTCGACGCGTTACGGCACGGAGATCAATCCAGCCCTCGCGGAGATCATCAATTCAAGACAGCCAGGCTCCGAATAATCCGATGGCCAATCTCGCGAACGCTAACGGTTACCGGACTCAACAAACCACAATGGCCCCCAAAGCCCACGGCGTGCACCGCGCAGGCGGCGGTCTCACCCGCACGCACTCCAGGACGTCGTCGGGCGGGGGTTCCAGGGTTGGTCTCAATGAGCTGCGATTAACCCAGAAGGAGCCGCCCCCAAGATACCCAGACAAGCCCAAGAAGAATGGACATCTCCATCACGAGGTGCGTCGCATCGCCGTAAAGACCGGCGAGACGTGCTGAGTTCTCGCTCTCAGGGTCCTGCCAGGAATCTCTCCAGGACCGGCAGCGGTATTCGGGTGCACTCGCGAGAACATATCAACGTCAACCAGACCGCCAAACGCGCACCGACTCCCCTGAAGCATCATGCGTCAGCTGCGAAGCAGAAGGGTGGGTTTACGATTTCGAGTCCGTCAGAGGAAGGTGACGAGGATGAGTGGGTGTCGAGCGAGAGCGGGGCTGCGACGCCAATGGATGAGTCCGATGTTGAGGATGTGGTGACCCCGGTTGAGAAGCAGCAGAAGCCCAAGCTACCTCCAAATGCGATTCCCAACGGGTTTGCGAAGGATGATCAGCCGACGCCTCGCGCAGAACACCAACCACTGCCCCGCATCGACACCGTCAAGCCGGCCGAGGGACCCGTGCCAGGCCCGCCACTAGTATCGCGCGACTATGCTCCTGTTGCTCCGCCTCAGCCTGTTGCACAACCGAACTTTGCGCTGGCCGCCCCGCCTGCCCCTGCACCCGCCTCGCAACCCATCGCTGCTCCCGTTCCACCGTCGGAATCAGCCCCTACCGTTCGCGCGCCATCGCCATCGCCACCGCCATCGATACCGCCCGTCACGAAGGCTCGCTCCGAGACACATTCTCCCCCGCGTCGCTCGCCCACGACACGCACTCGCTCGATGACCCGCCCGCCGTCGACGCACTCGATTACCAGCTCGTCTCAGCACCTGCGCCCGCACCCGCTCATCCGCGCGCATTCTGCCGGGTACGGCGCCCTTCTGTCGGGTCCGGCGAAGCCGGCGCCTCTCGCCCCCCTCACATCCTCTGAGCAGATCCCAGCCACCTCGTCGCCGACAAACTACCGCGCTGTCTCCCCGACGTTCAGCATGCAGACGAACACCGCCTCGCCCGTGCTCTCGCAGCCCTCGCCGACGGACTCGGAGGCATCGCGGCAGCTGCGGCGGACGTCGCTCAGCTCGCGCGGCTCTGCGGGGACACTGCCGCGGGGCAGCCGCTACAGGGTTCCGCGAGCCACTCGCACATCGGACGCACGGCGAGCCACGACCGGCAGCGCACGATGTCGGCGTCGTCGACGTTTGCGGCGCTCTCGAATTTGAACCTAGGCATGCGCGCGGCGCCGTCGCCCCCGAAGACGCCTCTGCAGCACGTCACGGTGCACTTCCCGCCCGCAGAGCAGCACCTCGCGCAGGTCGAGCACATACACCCGCTCCTGCCCCCGCCATACAACACCGCGCACATGACGCTGCTCGCGTACCGGAATCCGTTGGCGGAGTCGTATGAGCGGGTCGTGCGTGCCAAGCAGGCGCAGGCGCAGGCGCGATGAGCAGCGTATGAGGTCGGAGTGGATGGGGTCTAACGGTTGTGTGGGGTTAAGCTGGTACGTTTTGCGACGTCCCTGGCATCGATTGTAGAGTCTGACGAGAGCTTTCCGGATCAGGCATTGGCTGCATGTTATTGCTATTGTTGTTGAATATTGGACTAAGAGCCTCTTGCTTCTCGCTCGGTCGTCTCTCATGGTCTCTTCTTCATCTCTTGTACTTCTAGCACATTTGCTTTCGTGATACGACAATCTTATCTCTGTACAAAGGCTTCTTCATGCTCACTATCGCTGATCGCCCACCTGCAGCCGCCTCAGCAGCGACGAAGAATGGGTCAAGACAGAAGCATGCGGCAAGTCCGGGAAGTCAGAAAAGTCAAATGCAGGGAGATTTCCGCAAACCCTGAGGGACGTGAACGAATCGAAAGCGCAAAAGGTAAGCTTGCCGACATCCAAACTGAAAGATTCGAGCCCGCCCTTGCCTCAGCAGGCCTGCAATGCACCAGTGTCCCGCCCATTGCTGGACGTGCCGAGGTTCTCTTCTCTGTCCCTTCAGATGATCACCATCTGTTTCGAGCATTACGGAAACTCATCCGTTATCACAAGGCAAAAGAACGGCAAGCTGCACAGGTTCGCGGTCATCTCCTTCTGGTGCAGATCAAGAGCCTTTCCGAGACACGGCAGTCGTGACCTCCCGGAAGCCTCCAGATGTCCACCTTGCTCGTCACCACCATGCACTCGCACTCTTGTGACCCGCCTTCGAGCACAACTTCTTGAGATAGCACTACGCCCATGGCTCTCGCCGGACCCCCAGTTTCTGATTGGATGACTCCGGTAGCGACTCCGGCCTTGCTTCTAGCACGGTTCGATGTGGCAACACCTCATGCAGCTTCTTCTCTGGCGCAGTCTGCAGATGTCCCGACTTTGGCTCCCTCGAGTGGAAGCGACAGACTGGATTCTCCTTCCAAACACAAAGAGGCTCATCGTCGGATAATCGTCCTCCACTGGCGCCATACCTAACGTCCACAGCAGTATGTCTACGGGAGCTCTCGCAAAAGCTGCAACCTGCAGGTCGTCCTCGGGTGCTCTCAGGCAGGTTATCTTCAGATTCGATGAATTGTTGCTACTATTTGGCGCAACCCCCGCCTGGACTGCAATTCTCCGTGCCCTGTCCATCTGCCTCCGTTTTCGAGGGCCTGAGTCCCGGTAACCAATCCCTTGGCGTCCTGCAGTGAACATATGCGACGCAGATATTTCGCTCAGCGGCAGAATCTCTCATTGCAGTGAAAGGAGGCATGATCTCGTCGTCAAGAGGCCGGCGGCGCGTTTGGCAGCTCCGCAACGAAATATGGTGATGCCTGTTCCCAGCTGCTGGCGAGCTAAACTGGTGACCTGTGGTTTCTTCTGCAAATCCCTGTACGACCTGCGTTGGGACCATATCTCGCACTTCTCTCGCCCGCTCGTCATGTGTCTGGTCAGTCATCTCCTCGCCACACCCGAGGCTGACGCTAACGAGAATAGACTGCGGGATCTGCCGTCGAGTGCACACGCCTCCCTCGGATCTCTCCTGCGCGAAAACACTTTTGACCGCGGGCGAGATGGCGTGCGCACGTTCGGATTGCTCTCGGAGCCACGAGTAGCGCTATCGATCGCCCGGTGGCCACCGTCGCCGCACGACGGGCGGACAGCTTCGTGGCGTCGACCCCCGCGTCCCCACTGGCCACCGGAGTAAGAAGCCTCGCAGCACATGTGCTCGCGTCGGGGTGCTGCTTTACTCCGTGCGCCCGCTGCGTGCGCCGCGCACGAACCGTCGCGCCTGCCGGCGCCCGCGCAGATTGCCCGGTGGTCTTGGTTACCCGCGGCAGGACGCAGAGACCTGTCTCACCCCCACAGCGAGGTCTGCATGCACTCGCCGCCTGCGGGCGTGCCGCGTCGCTGCGGAGCGCGTTTCGCTCCACGTGCTCGTGTGGCGAAACAGAGCAGGCCGTGCGGTGCGCTGCGGCGACGCGCCCGATAGTGCTGACGAAACGCGGGTGCCACCAAGACAGCTCGCACCCCGAATCTGCCGCGAAGTGGCAATATATCGTGATTCGGCGGGAACAACGGGTTTGCGGCCGCTTGGGGGACAGCACTGAATCCTGATGACGCAGGCGGCGGCTCTCTGGTCGCCGCGTCGGTTCCTGGCACACAAGCCGTGCGTCCCGGACACAACGCAAAAGCTTGCGAGGGAGCCTAGGACGTGTCCGTCGTGCACCGGCAGACGTCGCGTGTCAACTGAGGCGGGCAGCGCTCCGCGTGCGATGGTCGGCCAGGCCAGGGGCAACCGTGGCCGACAACAACGCATCCCAGTTTTCCTGCCTCTTGAAGGATCTCGTCAGTCGTATGAGCCTGGTGGGAGAACGGTTAGCATCCGTAGAACATCATCGATAGAACCTGCGACGGCTCCGCCAAGCGTCCGCCCCGAGGCCGACGGCTACCGGATAGGGTAAGGTACGGGGTACCGGTCATTTCGATCGATCTCCCCTCGCTTAGGTCACAGTAGTCCCTCGGGCAAATATATGTCCAATTTCACGACATTTTTCGTGCAACGTCCTCGATATTATGTTACCAGGCTTGTATCTTCCCGCCTCACCGTCTCTCCGTCGAGCCCGTGCCCGCCCCCTTCTCCGTCGTAACTTCTATGCCTCGGTCCGAGGATAAAGTTAACGAATGGCCACCTCGCTCTGCCACGGAAGCGGATCTCAGCTGTTGGGAGGAGAGGCTTGAGGAAGAACGTGAGGCAAAGAGGATCAAGTAAGTGCTCCTCTTCCGTATCCGCAGCAAGTCGCTGAACGAGCGGTGGTAAAGTGACGAAATCGATCGTCTCATCGAGCTCGAGAGGCAGGAGCTCAAGAAGCGCAAGCCCCAAGCGAAGCTTCTCCTGTTGGGTGAGATCCGCGGCCCATGTGGACCCACAATGCTGCATGCTGACCACGCTCAGGACAATCTGAGGCCGGCAAGTCGACACTCCTGAAGAACTTCCAGCTGCACTTCGCACCGAAAGCGTTCCATGCGGAAGCGGAAGCCTGGCGCGCCGTCATCCACCTCAATCTCGTCCGCGCCGTGAACTACATCCTCGAGGGCCTGCATATTCCAACGCAGACCCCGAGCTCAAACTCCAGCTCGAGCGTGTCGTACCGCAGCACGTCGAGCCTCTCGACCGTCAGCAGCGGCAGCCGCCACGGGAGCCCGACAGCCTGCGCGCGCTGCGCATGCGTCTGTCGCCGCTGCGCCAGGTCGAGCTCATCCTGCACCGCCGGCTCTGCGTCGAGAGCTCGTCGGGAGCGCCGCCCGAGCGGAGTTCGTCGACGTCTTCTTCGTCGCCTCGCCAGCCGGACCTCTCCGTGAAAGTCCGCTCGGGCTGGAAGGCCCTCGCACGCATACGTCGGCCGACGTCATCGACGAGCCAAGACGAGCTTCAGGACACGCGGCAGATTATCGACGCCTGCGGCGACGACATCGTGGCGCTCTGGGCAGACGACGCCGTGCAAGCGGGCTTGCGCGAGCGCAAAATTGACCTAGAGGACCACTATATTTAGTGCGTCTGTTCCTGCCCGTCCTCTACTGCGCATGTATTGACCTCGTGCAGCTTTTTGAACAATGCCGCCCGCGTCGCGGCCTTGCGATACATCCCCTCAACCGAAGATATCCTGCGTGCGCGGTTACAGACTGTAGGAGTGGAGGAGCATCGCCTGGCTCTGGAGACAGGTGCGCAACCAAACTATGCCTCAGGGCGTCCAGCTAATGGCGAGCGCACAGTAGACTCAGGCTGCGAGTGGGTGTTTTACGATGTCGAGGGGTGCCGCGGTCAGCGAGGTAGGTGCATTGATATGCGTTTAAAATCATTGTCTGATTGTGTCCTAGCCGCGTGGGCACCCTTCTTCGATGATGGTAAGCCCGAATCCGTTTGAGCTGCGAGCACGGCTAACGCCTACCCATCAGTCAATGCGATGATCTTCCTCTGCCCAATGTCAAATTTCGATGTACCGCTAAAGGAGGATCCCACTGTGAATAGCTTGGTGCGTGCTATGCGTCTCGAGGGTCAGCGCCCATGCTCATCGTGAGTCTTAGTTGGACTCTTTCAACCTTTGGAAAACAATCTGCGAGAGCAAGCTTCTTGCCGACGCCACATTCATTCTATTTCTCAACAAGATGGATCTCCTACACCAGAAGCTCAAGTCTGGTAAGTGCCGAAAATAGTTACGCTTTGGTTTGAGCTAAACGCCCCCTCCAGGAATCAAATTCTCGGACTATGTCAGTTTATACAAGGATCAGCCCAATGACGCGGAGAACATAGCACTGTGTATGTGCTCCCACACATCGCATTGAGCCTGAATGATGCTGACGCACCCCCAGACTTCAGACGGAAACTGTCCGCTGTACACAAACAATCGTCTCCGAAGCCAAGGGCTTTGCATATACATATGACCTGCGCTATCGTACGTCGCTTCCTCTCTTTTACCTACCTTGACTCACCATCACCTGCAGGATACCAAAACGATGTCGACGATCTTGAAGCGCGGTACGTCCCTCTGCTTCGCCGGCCTTGCTGCTCTCCTAACATACTACTGCAGTGAAAGACGTGATTCTTATCACGACGCTCAAGGACACCGCCATGATATGAGCTGCACAATAGTCGGGGCGGGCTCATGTCAATGGGATGTATCTTGTCAACGGGTCGTTAGGACCGCCTGGCTTCACTAATAACGTGGTGACGGCATTGTATTCACACTCATTAAATTATTTCATGTTTTCTTTTGCATCTCACACTTCCCTGTAATGCTACATGATAACAGGCGACAGGCAACAAAGCGATTGCACGCTGTGAACCAGTTCCAGGTGGGGGTCAGGCCGTCTCTGCGGCCTGCCTCGGTATCATGCCGCTCATGTCGATCTGGCAGTAGTATCTATGGCCATTGCGTCAAAATGCAGAGCCTCTTGGGCATAACGTCCTGCCTAAGTGCAGAGAATACAGTCCTACGAGATCCTCCAGTGCTAGGTCGGTGATGGCGCGAGAGATAAGATAAGATGAACGTGCTGCTTGCTTCCGATCAGCCATCTCCACGCCTCGGCCCAAGGCTGCCACCTCGATTTTCGACCTTACTGCAACCCGAGCAACATAGTGCGATTTCATTGATTCATTTTCGATATGTACGTGCTGATTCTGAATGCTTATTCTTACGCAGAAGAGCGTCTGTGTAGGTATGGCTCGTGATAAGGCTTGCAAGCTGCGACTGTCACGCAGTCCGGCCGCAATAGGAACGTGTTGCTCCTCGGGCGCATGTCGTTCCCATAGATCAAATGAAGCGCGGTCTCGACGATTCTGACGCGAGGGGACTGTGGGCTGGGGCTCGTGGCCCGGCCCCATATTCCTCGGCTTTGCCCACGCCTGATAACCGTGGGTCCGAGTCGTCTTCACTCAAAGCCCGTGGAACTACTGGCGGTCCCAGTGCGACAACTCCATCTCCTGCCCTTGATTCTTCTCCAGCAACCCCGCAAGCATGAACGCCGTACGCGTCGGGATCATAGGGGCCGGCGTTGCAGGTCCCGTGCTTGCCATGTTTCTCAAGCTGAAGGGCTACGAGCCCGTCGTGTTCGAGCGCAAGGAGACAGTCACAGATGCGGGTAACGGCATAGGGTACGCGGATCCTTTCCTGTCTTCGAGCCTGGTGCTAATTCTCTTACAGTATTGCAGGCAACGGTCTCCGCGTGATCTCGAAGATCCCTGGTCTCATCGAGCATATCGGCGGTTGGGAAATCGACGAGCTGTCCATGTACTCTGTCGTGCCCGGGGACGAGGGCCTGCTTGGGACGACAGGTTACTACAAGAGGCTCAAGCAGCGCACCGGCTTTGGCAGCCTCTGCATTCGCCGGCGGCACCTCCAGGAACGCCTGCTCGAGTTTGCAGAGAACCTCGGTATCGAGGTGCGCTGGGCACACAAACTGGAGAACCTCGATCAGTCTGAAGAGGGCGTGGTAGCTACATTTGAGAACGGGTCGCAGGAGTCATTTAGCTTCGTTGTGGGCTGCGATGGGTTGTATAGCCGGACACGGGTCTGCTTATTTGGGGAACAACCAGTGGATTATACTGGCGTGGCTCACGTGCGTACTTGTCGTTCTCGCTCGAGGAAGTGTGGGCATCATGGCTGACAGTCATTGTATTCGACAGTGGGGATGCATGGGGCCCATGCCCGAGGAACATCGCGGTACCCACACCGTACTTGATATATATGGCGAGGACGCCCATATGATATTCGCGCCGCTGGACGAGAGTCATGCTTTCTGTGCGTGAGTGTTGATCCTCAAACAGCATCCCCCTTTTCCTGCTCGCTGAGGTGACGCTAAATCATCGACACGTAGGGTTTCGGTGCGTCAAGACGAATCCAGGGAAGCCTGGAAGAATATAGATGACGCTGCCTAGAGGACTTCAAGAAGTCACGCTTCAGCGAGTGGCCTTTCGGGGCCGGTAAAGCGGTCAAGAACTCTACCCGTCTCATTATGGTAGCGCACACTGGCCTTTAGGCTTCTCCGTCACTGAGACCTGCCTATAGTATGGCCTCTACGACCGTCCCGAGCTGGAGACATGGCACAAGGACCGCATTATCATAATTGGCGATGCCGCTCACCCTTCGAGTACTGTACGGAAACTCGCAATCCTCGTCATGATCCCAAGCTGACAAGTTCGTCTACAGAATTACGGGCAAGGCGCGAACCAGGCTATCGAGGACATTGATATTCTGATCGAGCTTCTCGAGAAGAACAGCCGGGCGGACATCTCGCCATCTACTGCAACTCTGAACCGTATTTTTACAGAACTCGAGGCGTTGCGCATCCCACGCACGGCAGAACTGGCGAAGGGCGCACGTAAGCAAGGCGAGACTCGCGTCGTGGCAGGGCGAGAGGCCTGCATCGCGCGGAATAATTATTACCGAGAACTGTGTAAGGACGAGGCGAAGCTTAAGGCGAGGTTTGGTGTCTAATAATCAATCTGAAGATGTCGGCAGCGAAATCTTTGCATCATTGACTTATCATCGTTCGTTTGGCCGAGCGACCCGCATGTCCAAAACTAACCCTTAGAGATTTTCTCTCTCCTCCCCGCATGCATGCACCCAACCGAATCAGCCACATAAAATAGTCTACATGGACCAGATATAGCTAAATATCCTCAATTGTCCTTCCAGGTGCAGTTAAGCTTCGACGACGTCAATGACTCTGACAAAGGTTTTGAAGATAACCCCCACCTTTGTGGCGCTGATAGACGCCTACGGCAGCTGCCGAATGGCGGTGCATCCAAAGATTTGGACGCGGAGACGTCCTGTGGCTTGCCTCCACAGCGCGACTACAACGTCCTACCGACCTCGTTCTGCAACCTCTTCCTGTATTACTGCCGGTCTCAAAGATCCGCCTATGTATGCATACCGCTCTTGCAGTTATGCTAATGCTGCATCGCCCTGCGTTCAAGTTACCGGGCTAGGTTTTCTGTTCAAAACGTATATCTGTTCCGCCTCGGACCTGGTAATGTTCGGCCTCACTCGGTAAATCTTTCTAGAGCGACACAACATATGTCAGATTACAAGCTCCCGTTCCCGGTGATCGCCCGAGTCTCCCAACGCCATCGGTTCCGAGCTCATGTCACAGTGACTCCCGAGCGAAAAATATCCACGAAGGTTGAGATGTCGCCGAGGAGCAGTTGTGTCTGTCGCTCGAAAGCGAACGACATGCATCATTGCCTACCCCTGCCAAGCGGAGCTTCGAGACCGAGGGCGTCTTCCCCTATATAAGGTTCCCCTGATAGAGGCACGGTTCACAGTTATCTGCCTCCTACCTCCTCTTGCGTCCTCCGATACCACTATTCATGGCTTCTCCCACCAAAGTAATTGTTGTCGGTGCTGGCATTGCCGGCCCCCTCCTAGCCGTCTTCCTCAAAGCGAAGGGCTACGACCCCGTGCTGTACGAGCGCACGGAGTCCATCTCGACCGCAGGTCTGAGCCTTTGGTTCGTACGCACTTTGTGTCTGCAATCAGTCCCCCTTGACGTCCATGCAGCCTGCAGGCCAACGGCCTGAACGTTGTCGCCAAGTCCCCCGGTCTGCTCGAGCGTCTGCACGGTTGGGACATCGACAGCATGCTGTTCTACTCCGATCTGCCGGAGGACCGCGGGGTTCTAGCGGAGAACGACATCCCGCGATGGCTCCGCGCACAGTACGGCCCGACGTTTCTCGGCATCCGTCGACCTGCCGTCCTCCGCGCGTTAGTGGAGCACGCCGAGGCGATGGGCGTGCCCATCAAGTGGGGGCACAAGCTCGTCGGGCTCGAGCAGGGCGAGGACTCTGTCACGGTCACCTTTGCGAACGGCATGCAAGACACTGCCAGCTTTGTCCTCGGTTGCGACGGTCTGCACAGCAACACGCGTGTCTGTCTCTTCGGTGAGGCGCCAGCGGACTTTACTGGGTTGACACAGGTATGCTTGACGGAATCATGATGCGCCGTACAGGCTCAAAGTGATCGCAGTGGGGTGGAATTTCGCCTATTCCTGAAGAACTCAAGGCGAATCTGTGTTTATGAACGTCTTCGGGGACGGCGTCCATATGATCGCTTACCAAGTGAGCGACTCGACCATCTCCTGGGCGTGCGTTGTCTTCCACATTATCGTGCATTATCTGCATATTGACCCTCTGCGCTTAGAATTACCCAGCGGGAAGCAGAATCCAGAGAGACCTGGCGCGCGATGGATGATGATTCCGCGGAGGAGTTCAAGAAGAACACGCCGTTCAGGGACACGGGTATGGGCGTCAAGGAGCTCATTCAGACGGGGACGAACGTAACAAAGGTGCGTCCCGAACGAGCAACGAATATTGCGGTTCTCACACTTGCCCCCGCAGTATGGCCTCTACGACCGTCCGGAGCTCAAGACCTGGCACAAGGGCCGCGTGCTACTGATCGGCGACGCGGCACACCCGACGAGCCCAGTAGGTCTTCCATGTCTCGCATGTACTCTACGATACTGACAAACGTCGGTTTCACAGCACCTTGGCCAGGGCGCGAACCAGGCCTTCGAGGACGTCGACCTACTCGTGTCGCTGCTCGAGCAGCACAATCCGTCCGCTGCTCCGCCGAGCACGGACACGCTCTCTGCAATCTTCGCCGAGCTCGAAGCCTTGCGGATCCCGCGTTCGAGCGCGATGGTCCGTGGGGCGCGTGCGCAGGGCGAGACGCGTGTCGTGCAGGGCGTGGACGCGTGCAAGGCGCGCAACGACGCGTATCGTCGCGACTGGGCAGACCCGGATGTGATGATGGCGCGGATGGTTGCGTCTATCGCACTCCCTGAGAAGTGAGGGGCCTTTGCATACGCGGCGCGGATGGGATACAACGCGCTTCCCGCTTCACCAAGGCATCATTGTACTGAGAACATGCCCAGTATACCGAGCCAGAAATACAATTGTGCGAAGAACCGCTGAGAGCCTGGTAGACACTCCTCAGAAAGAATTATTGAGCGGCAAACGTGTACATTTGCCACCGCTGTGCAGCAAGACTGAGCACTGTCTACGCGCTGCCGAGATGGCCGGTGCTTGCTTCAGATCACCTGCATCCGCGTCGCATTTCCGCAGAGAGACGAAACGATTGTCAGAAATCTTCGTATCACCTTTATTATTATTAGGGTGATAATATACAACTCTTTGAGAGATATTGGGGCAAAAGAATAGATAAACTAAAGAAGAAAAAGTAAGGGCCTAGCCGGGGATCGAACCCGGGACCTCCTCCAGATGTTCAACCCGCGGGGATCGGACCCTAAGAAGGAATCATACCACTAGACCACCAGGCCTTGTAACAAGGGAATGTCTTATAAAATATAAACCTGTTTGCCAGCCACAAGCGCCTGACACGTACCGAGGGTGTCATTCACTATGCGAAGCGGAACACGTCCTGCATACGGTCGCAGCACTCGACGTTCCGCCGCTGTCCATACACCTCTTCTCGACACCATGTGGCTCTCGGATGCACAGAGTACGTTACACAGTACATATAACGCGGCACAAGCTCACCCGTTAATGCAGAGATTGGCGTGGCGTTGACGACCTTCGGAGGGTTGTTTATGCTCCTCGGTATCATGCTCTTCTTCGACGGTGCCCTGCTCGCCCTGGGCAACGTACGTAGTGCTTACGCTCTTCGTGAGCATCGACTCACCTTCGCACAGCTTCTGTTCATCTCAGGCTTGACCCTCATCATCGGCCCTCAGAAGACGTTCTACTTCTTCGCCCGCAAGCAGAAGCTCCGCGGGACCATCTGCTTCATTGGCGGAATCTTGCTAGTGTTCTTCAAATGGCCATTTGTTGGGGTGATAGTAGAGACATTTGGCTTCTTGAACCTCTTCGGGTGCGTGCTACCTTCGTCCGTTGTATCCGCGGTACTGAACTGGTCTTGTGCAGGGACTTCTTCCCCGTCATCTTGACGTTCCTGCGCCAACTACCCTTTGTAGGCAGTCTCCTCAGCTGCCTTACATTCGTGATGTACGCCGCCCGTCGTCTCAGCCTTCTCTTAGAGCTAACCCTTCGCTAGGTTGCGGATCGTATAGCAGGTTCTCGAGTGTCTGTTGTCTAAGTATTTATTCTCTACCTCCCTTGGCCGTACTTCACACTATAATTGCCTACTCCGCATCATCCACGGACCGCGTCTACTCTGCAAGTTGAAACTCTCGATGAATAGGTCTTCATGTGGAGCCTTTCGTGATACTGCATCACTATGCGTGGGGGATGGCTAACTAGCGCCTGAGTAGACGTGCCTACTCTCGGACGTGACTAGGCTTGACTGTGTTGCTCCAGAGAGCAAGTCGAACCTGCTCAAATGGGTCTGTCATTGGCAAACGTTGCATAGTCTCATAGTCCTACCACGTAGATCCAACTCTCCGGGGATCGAACCCGGGACATTCGACCGCCGTGGCTGCACGGTAGATCGAACGCTGGCGCCCTTCGATATCGTCGTGCCGTTCGGGGGTCGAACCTGGGACTCGTGGTTGCGAAGAGTTGAGGTGCTATGTCCTCCATGATCCTCGAGACTTCGGCAGAGCTATCAGGGAGGAAGTAAATATGTATGTTTTACCGATCTTTGTCCACGGGAGAATATGGGCGCTGAATTGAATGACAATACAGCTTGCAAAACAGTGCGCTTTGCTGAAGACATAAATATGTGCGTTGCCAGTTTACCCACGCGTAATCTAACCTGCGTCTGCCCCTTTCGTCAGCGACCATCCTTGGCCACCGGCCGCCCTTTCACATTCACCCTCTACGGTTCGCTGCAAGGAAGACGGATAGAATATAGGTACTCAGGATGCAAATGGACTATGAGCAGCCTGGGGCTGCAGACATTTACAGAGCAGAAGGCCACCACCGCATCTTAGTCACGGACGTTGGCGCCACCGTCCTAGAGGCACAAACCCTGTCCAATGCTTTCGTTTATCTCGCTCAGGTTGCCCAGGGTACGCATTCAGCTTACAAATGTTTCCAGCGCGGCGCTGCATGCTGATAATGTGTCACCAGTTCTCGCCACCTTACATTCGGCTGGTCGGGTCCACCAGGACATCAATGTTGCAAACATTATAATCCGCGAACGCGGATCCAAATTAGTCGATCTTGAGTCCGCGAAAGGATGCGATGACAACGCCACGCCCGACATGCATGATATAGTATGTACACTACTGATGGTTCGAAGCGAGACATCTCTCTAAAAATCTCATAGGGCACCTCTTTCTTTATGGCGACCGAGGTCAGTAACGGCGCCTACAGCTTGCTAGATCTACTCAGGCCGCTGCCCGCGAATTCGAGTGCGCAAGACTTCGCAGCAGCACACGCCGACCATTCAAGCTCTGATATCCCGTTCGACGATTTCGACATTTCAGACCTTTCCGAAGAGACGAACTGCGTTTCAGACGATGTTCCGGTCTACGAGGTACCATTTAGGTTCAATCCGCTGCATGATATGGAGTCACTCTTGTGGGTGGCACTCTACCTTGTCCTCTGTACACCGCTCGACCTTCACAAACCTGCCGAGATGTCTGAGCAGCAGTGGAAGAACTATTCTCGTGCTCGAGACAGGCTCGCAGCCAATCTCTTTAGTAACGACGACGCAAGAACCTGCGTAATCATCACGAACATGTTTTCCAGCCTCTTTGTTCGACTTCACCCCGATATCAAGGCTATCTGCAAGGAGCTGGAGGTCATCCGCAAGGCGCTCAAAGAGGCTTACAGTCTCTGCGAGAGCGATCCTTCTAGACTTGGCTTCGAGGAGATCATGTCTATCCGGCTTCCTCTACCTTCGGCTTCCAACACACCAATGTCGATTCATCGTCTGTTCGCGGCCCAATTCATGCGCATTTGTCATCGCCTCAAAGGAGACAAGGATATCGCGTTCAAAAGTCGGTCCAGCGTCACCGGATAAAGACAACGGATTTCAGGAGCGCGCCTCAGCGAGACCAAGGTTCACTGGTCGTCGGACTGTTGAACGCCTGGTATAGTCTACCAAGGGTATGTCGTCTATATGGGCTCTAGTCGCTATAGGCCCCTGCGGTGCTTGCGCAGAACTTCAACAGTGATGATGCTGAGACAGTTTCCGAGTCAGGATGACATCGAATATATGGTAGATTGCTGAGCATGTACTATGACCTCCCTTGACCACTACCTATACCTGCGCCTTGAGGTTATACTAGTCATCCTTGACGGCGAACTGAAGGCTGCAGCTTCGGCCAGACGGAGATCACAAGCCCACCGATAGTGTATATTCAAAAGAACGTGCTGACAGGTACTGGTTATCTGCAACTTCGACTGGTAGGTTGATGGCGTCTGCTGGAGCATGCAGATAACAGGCTACTACATAGCCTCTGTTGCCAATAAGACAGCCCTCACCTACGGTGTCAGCAGCCAACTCTTGATCGCAGCTACATACGTGACATCCACCACCGAGAGCTTCAAGAAGAATTCGTCTGTTAGCTAGTGGCCCTTCGGGGCGGGAGGGCTGATAAGAAACAGCATAAATATCGTCAAGGCAAGCCCACCTCTTGCTGATAGTATAGCCAGACTTACCTACACTCGTACTATGGTCTCTGCAAGCGTCGAGCTGCAAGACGAGTTGTCCTCGTCGGTGACGCCGCACATCCTACAAGTCCAGTAAGCCGAGTATCCCGTTCTCCATGCACAGCGTAATAATTCCTTGCAGCATCTCGGCATGGGCGCAAACCAGTCGTACGAAGACGTCTACCTCCTCGAAGGCTATAAGCCCTCGGCAGAAACTCCGTCTGCGGACACCCTGACACATGTCTTCGCCGAGCTTGGCGAGTGCGCCTACTCCGGACAGCTGAGCCAGGCCGGCACGCTCCCAGGGAGAGACCTGCGTCGTGTCTGGCGTCGAGGAGTACATCGAACGTAAGAACTACTGCCGCGACGTATGTAAGTAAAACCGTCAACTGTATATATACCGGTTGTTATTACATCAAATTGGAAGAATACATGGTATGATACATCGACGTCGTGCACAGCAGTCGAGTCCTCGTTCACCGAGGCTTTGTCCTTGTCTTCCCCTTCGCCTTCTTCGCCTGAGATGCAGTAGCAGGGCCCTGCACGATCTCAACGTCGTCGTCAATGTCGGCTGTCTTTCGCTTCGTTCCTGCGGCACTGCCACTTGCGGTGCCGGTCGCATCATACATGTCGACGTCGATAGGCTCTACTGCGCTCGACCCTGCAAGCTTGCTGAGGCTGGATTGGCTGGGCTGGTACGAGCCATGGGTCGTGGCAGGGCTGCCTCGACGAGAACCAGATGCCACGGACGGCTGGACTGACCCACGGGAGCGCACAGAGCCTGCAGGAGACCCCATGCGAGAGCTGGACCGCCTGTCCGAACTTGAGGCGGCAGCAGCATTGGCCATATCGGTTTCTTCGACAACGGCAGCGCTGATTTTGGCGTCAAGGACGGCAGGATCAATGCGAGTCTCCCGGAAGTCTCTTCTGAAAACGCTTTCGGCGAAATGGTCCTCGTGCAGCATCCGTAAGTTGCCCTCGACCCGTGCATCGCCAGCATCGGAGAACACGCTGCTGTCGCCGATGACTCGTGCGGCAAAAAGGTCCAGAGGTAGGGACGAGGAGTTACGAACCGCCATATGCGACTCTGGCGAGGAATGAGACGCAGATCCGGTACGCGTGTCGGCATTCTCCTTGGTAGCATCCGTTCCGAGGGCTTCGCCCAAGTACTCTGTCCATTCCCATGGTTTGTTTTGCACAGGAACGAATGAGCCTTCTGAGGCTGATATCGCCCCAGACGGGTCTCTTGAGACATAGGCGAGGTCGGCGACAGAAAGATTGGGTTCGACATAAGGAATGAGAGTGCGGATGCGTGTACGGTATTCCAAGGGCATGTCTTTGGGTAAACTGCGAAGCTCGTACATGGGGTAGCAGCGGAAAGGGTCGATGGTGGTGGCCTTCGGGTCGACAGGTATTTCTGATGAATAAGTCAGCGTACACGAGGCATGTACTGGTAGTGTCAACAACCCACCATCCAACAGGTAATACAGGGTATCGATGAGCAAAGGGAAAGCAATGACATCCAGTGTCGCACCAGAACCATAAATCTGTACGATCATTGGGGTTTAAATCAAGAAAACAGACTCCACAGCGCTCTCAAAACTCACCAAAATGAGTCGACTCAATAATTGGGACAGGGGGTCACAATAGTCTTTCACCCATTGCGCCCATGCGCCAGGAAATCCTAGCACGAATTGCACAACACGTGCAAGAAAGATGGTGGCAGCAGTGGCCTGGCGTATGCAGTCGTCGTCAGCAGCCCCCGGAGTACTCGGATTGGTAGGAGTCGTAACATTATCGGCGACGCCTTGCAGGAGATTTTGGACTACTGAGATAAGGTCCTTCGGCGCTGGACTGTCGAGCTGAGGGAGCGGAGACATACTCCCGGGAGTACGCATGGGTTCGACCAAGTTCGTCAAGAGGCGCAAGACCTTGCCGGCCTTTGTAACGTTGCGATACAGGTCGTCTATCTTCTGCATTGGCGTGCCTTCCTTCAGGGTTTCAGCTATTCGCTGAAGACCGGCATTGATGAACTGCACATCGAGCATGAGCGTCGGCCACGTCCGCACGAATAGTGCACATCACCTTCCCGACGATAACCGGACTGACGCCTCTGATCATCTCCGCAACGAAGTCCGCCTGCTCCGAGTCCATGCCCTGACCGAACAAGGAGAGTGCTAGTTTGTTGAGACTGCGCTCTGTTCGATCTTTGTATTGAACACGTTGGAGAGCCTCGTTGAATTGTCGCATCGTGAAGCGCAGCTCGATCGACGTGGCCGCAAGCTTCCATGGACTCAGGAGACTGGATAGCGATCCCCATCCCTGGGATGAATCGGCAGACTCTGCAGACAGTCATCAACAGGTTGAGCATCGAAAACGGTGTCTAGCATACCTTGCTGCCCCTCATTAAAGATGAGTTTGAGCGCAGTAATGAGCGGTTCGTGTTTGTCCTCCGGTACATCTGGACTTGCAAGAGCGGATTGGAAGGCATCGTGAACCACATCGAGCTCCCGGTACGTGCCCATCCTGAAAACGCTTGAGCCACACAGTGCTACTCGCAATACACCACATCCCTGACGCAGGGGTTCCGGAATATTCGTATTATTTTCCAGTAGGACAAGCGTCGGGATGGTCTTCACAAGAGCTGTGAAATATGGTTCACGATAGACATCACGCCTTCCGGTGAGCAGACCCTGATACTGCAGGAAGTCAAGTGGTGGCACATCGACACTGATGTCGTCCAGGAGGAGCAGGCGCGTACATAGATCGTTGACAACGGGGAGAATAATTTCGAATGCCGAGCCTTGCTGAGGCGATGACAGGGTGGACGCTGTCTGCCATGCCGGGTATACAAGGCCTTCCAGAATGGAGGTGACCGTAAGGGCATTGCTCGAGATCAGGTGGAGAAGTACGACCACAAGGAGATCCCAGGTCTCCGTGCTGAGCGCCGCGACCTCGTTCCTGCCAGAGCCACGGAGCCAGTCAAGGACATACCCATCTAGTCCGGTGGAGAGATGTCTGTCGATATGAATGAGAAATGTGGAGTAGCGCAAGGCGCAGGCGCGGCGAGCAGCAGAGTCGTCGACCATAGAGGGTATCTGGCGAAGGCTGGCGACCGTATTATCCCATACTTTCCAGGCCCAGTCGGAAGCACTCCGGTATTTGTACCACAGGCTGTTGGCAAGTATGGATGGCGCCTCAGGGTTGGGGTCTGTGGCAAGGAGAAGTATTTCCGGTAGGACGATTGGCACAGCTACAGGCTGTTCTTCTACGGATGGAAAGCCTGCCGAGATTGTATCAGCGCACGATATAAACACCTGTTGCTGGGGGCTTACGCGGATGAACTGCTCGTGGTCCGCCATCAGCTGCGCTCTGGATGCCTGATCGAGGTGGCGGCCATTGTCGATCGCGAAGAGCAGTGTGAGCAGGTCCCGGCTCTGGACGCCTCTTGTTTTCCAAAAGTTGTGCATCGCGTAAAGTGCCTGAGCGATATCTTGCATCTTATTCATGCATCCCCAGACTTCAACGTGTTGCCTCAAGACTTGGAGGATCGCTGACAGGAATTCGTTCGACATTGCATGCTCTAGCGCAAACAGAGATAGCTGTGACGTACTTGGTAAGAGCGCAAATGAAATTAAAAGACTCTCACCTCCAGTATGATTCCGTAGTGCCGGCTACGCGCCATCATCGTGGTGGCTGCGCAATACGCTCTCAGTGAAGGTGCGTAGTCCCCGCTTTTCGCTTGTCTGAAAGAGCTTTTAGCGCAACGCTTAGACGCTTAGACAATGCTTCACGACAACGTACGCGGCAATCGCCTTTTTCAGGACAGGGAGGAGCCATCCACGGAATAGCCGGACTTGTTCAAACCGCGTCGCAGAGAGGATCCCGGGACTTGCGACGTGACGTCCACCGAGAAAGGTGCGTGTTCTCCTACTTCACCTGGAAGCAGATGTCAACTCTAGAAATTCTTGAGACTGTCGCCCACGCACCGCCAAAGATCTCCGGCAGAACTGCCCTGATGTGCTTTCGGATCTCTCGCTCGTTCTGGTCTTCGGGAGTTTCTCTCACTCGAAGGCCGTAGAGTGTGACTTTGCGTTGCGTTATCAGTGATGATGATGAGCTGTGCACCGGTATCCACTGCAGAAATTTCCTGTGTTTGGACGGGTTGTCCTGCACAATTCCACGTCAGCAAGGGTCGGACACCGCGCGAAGGCACTCACATCAGAGAAGGAGAGACCCTCCTCTCCGCGAGCAATGAGACGCTGAATATACTGCCCATAGTCGAAGAGACCATTCTTGACCAGCTGATCGAACAGAAGGGCCACACAGGAGAGATTGCTGTCGTCGCCCGCGACCTCGCTCGTGTCCAGCCAATCGAAGAGGTGATCCTGGACGTCGTCCGCAGGCGACTCGCGCTCTCGCCGCGCCGCTCGTTCCTCTGCCCTGTCCCTCCAGAAACGAAGGAGCGACGCCGCGGCGTACGGTCGGTGGTCGCCGTATTGCAGAGGGGTGACACTCCATGTTAACAGGATGTCTAGCTTCCTGGCGAACGCTGGGGACGGGTCCAGAATTCCATCGAAGAAGGAACAAGACTCCATGCAGGATGTAGATGATAGTGAATTCAAGAGCTATGCGACAGTGAGCGTGCGAGGATAGTGGACGTAAAAATGACTCTTTACCTTGATGTCAGACAACGCTGAGGACAAGGAACCGAGCACGCGTGGGGGCAGGTTGCGGAAGAGCATGGCGTCGTTGCGTTTCTTCACGTCTTCGTAGGCGGCGAGGAAGCTCTCGTTGAGAGCCGGCATGCCACGCAAGTCACCAGTCGCCGAGCTCTGCGACGATGTCAGGCTGATGTGCTCCGCCAAGATGTCCTCCAGTAGCGATGAGTGCTGGGACCAAATACGTGGATTGATGAACCCGTCTCTCAACCCTAGCAAACATCTCTGTTGCACGATCAGTGTTTTTGACACATTCGTTCTCGGTGCGACGTACCAATAAAACAGACTTCAACACCTGTTCCACGCTGTCCAGATGGTCTCTGACAGTAGCTGAGCGTATCTAGAGAGCGAAGTTGTCATTCTTGAACGAGGATAATCACTGCGTACACTCACCTCGGCGAGCCGGAGGATGCATGCCTCGACCAGCGGTCGCACCAAAGCGTGACAAACCATCATCCCATCGAGGTACTCGTCAACGAGACGGATAACAAACCCAAGCTGAGCCAGGTTACATGCGGTACACTGCTGTACAAGCCAAGCCAGGAAGGTCCGGTGGTCCACCATGCCTTCAGCGTAGAACGCCCGCAATAAGCTCAGGCTGCACGGCCGATAATTGAGCGTGCGCGTCGGAAGGAAACAAAAGGATTGGAATACCTGTATGTGAAGCGCGACACCCATCGCTCCCGAGACGCTTCATCTGCGAGAACGCCCTTGAACGACTGCTTAACGTTCAGGCCCGGACGCGGGGCCATGGGTAGAGCGATCTCGATGAGCTGCTTCTTGAGATACCCGCACACGACGTTCGCCCAGTCCACGCTGTACTGCGTCGGGACGTACTGCGGCTTGTTCCTGAGGCCTGCCTTCCGGATGTCATGAATCCCCCAGGCGCGCAGACCGCAGAAGACGGGCGTACCGTTTCGTTCCCGCCAAAAACGCGGAGAAACCACAC
Source organism: Phanerodontia chrysosporium (assembly GCA_001910725.1). Lineage (NCBI taxonomy): Eukaryota > Fungi > Basidiomycota > Agaricomycetes > Polyporales > Phanerochaetaceae > Phanerodontia > Phanerodontia chrysosporium. Next base: position 330,364 of record MJGA01000010.1, on the reverse strand, counting down.
GGCGCGCGGATCGCGACCTTGTTCTGGTGCAGGAGGTCGAGCAGGTCGTGTCCCTTCGCGCCGTGCGGGACGCTCTTGCTCAGCTTGTGCAGTGGTACGTCTGGGTTTGCGAGGTCGGCGAACCATGCTTGCCTTTTCGCATCGTTCATGGTCACCCGAGAGGGCAGCTTAAATGATGAGGGCCTGTCGTGGTATGAGGAGTCGTTCCTGCACCGGGGAGAGGCACATACGGGATGGGAGGGACATTCTCTGCTTTACGAGCGAAGATCTGCGACATGAGGTCTTCTAGCTCTGCGAGAGCATTGTCTGCAGAGAGCCTTGGCTTGACAGTGTCTCTGGCCGTGTATGTCTCGGCCTAAATTGCCCTGAGCTAAGTGCATCTACTGAACAGATTAGAACACGCACCGGAACGACCGGAGGCTGCTGAAAGCCATTCTTCACATTATGCTCGGTCAAGATGTCCTCCTCCTGGTCTGGCTTTGGCGGAAAGAACGACACATAACCTAAAACACCGGTAAGCAGGGAACTGGTATCGAATTCGGAAAACGTACCGAGATCAGCATAGCCATGAGCCCTCGGGAGCCATCCCGGAGGTTGGCACTGATAGATAGGGGGGACTTTCTTGTCACCTGAGGCCATACATTCGTCGGTATGGGTTCTCAGGACTGTTGCGAGATGTCACAAACAAATGACCAGCGAGGAGACTGAGGTACGGGGTCAAGCCATCGCTGTAATAACAAAACGCCAGAGAGATGGCTCATAGTAAGTAACTTTACTAAGCCTTTAGTAACAGTTGATCAGTTGGACTTCTTACTTTGGCGTTTACTTTGTGAAGCACAGTAAGTAAGTGGACGTTAGGTATGATAACTGAACAAACCCCAAAGCCTCAGCTTAATTTACGTCGGGCTGCCGACTCTCTCACTCTCATCTGCGTAGGAAGGCCTCGGATATGAAGCTCCAACATGCAGCGACCTACATAACTGTGCTGTCGTCAGCGCTCTGACGGGGCTCTTTATTTCTTTCTTTCTTTTTCTGGGTTGAACGGCGGGCATGCACTGGGGATGACGAGGGCCAGGGATTACTGTACTTCTCAGCATGTAGTACTGTGATACTGGTCAAACCACCTCATGTTATAGAACTCTGAAGCTCTGATAATCCCTTTCTGACTGGTGACATGACATTCCCCTGGGTCAACGGCAGCATCTGTTGCGCTTTCGTTGCATTGTCGGACTCAGGCAATTCCGATGTGGCGTCCCCGACTAAGTCGATATATTGTCTCTATGATCCCCATTTTGATTTGGTTCAATGAGATAGACAATGCTACGTCGCTAGTAATGAATCAAGGCGTGAGACGTGCACCCCACTGGATGTTATCAGTGCTCATGAGATTGGCTGAGCAGCTTGCACGCAGTGTGGCGCGTCATGAACTTACATCTGCTCGGTTCCCCATGATGCCCCCCTCCCGCACTCTCAACAACATACCAGAATTGTAGTTTTACTGATACTGTTATTAGGAGGTCAAGTGCCAAGTTCCTCTGGTGCTCGGTCGCACCGGACTTGATATCTGAGGTAGAGCGAGATAGACCCAGAAGACTTTCCGAAATTGAGGACACCCCTAGCACGTAGTTACGCGCATCTTCCTCCTGCGAAGGCAATTCTGAATGATACCCAGATGGAGAACCTCGTCACTTTGAAAGCAACGACTGCTTTAACCCAATCTTAGTGTCGGCCAATTGCGAGCGGCCTAAGGAGATCAAACGGAAGTAGTTTGGTCGATCGCGTCGCGGACATCTAGCTGCATCTAGCAGGGCTGTGACTAGGACCAGGCAAAAGAATCGGTTGCGACTTCGAAAAAAACAGTCCAGCCACGCTCATGTCGCGCTTATTATGGGCTGCAAACTGCGACTTTGTGTGCGGTGGTCGAGGTTGAGCAAACCGAACCGCGACCGCGACATGAGCGTTTCCTGCGGCCATCACCGAGAGGCGCCCACGTGACTTGTTTGTTGAACGGGAGCCCCGCCCTGCCGACGACCATCTCCCGCCCCCCATTTTCCTTTCTGTCTCTCGTGTCCGCTGCGCTCGACGACATCTTCAACGGGGTCTGTGACAGTACACAGGTCGACAAACCCCACAACACCCGTCTCAAGGCCCGAATCTCGTCGGCAGCGAGGGACAATACCCTCTGGCCCCCATCCACTGCCTTAATTATCCCCTTGGACCCCCGTACCTAACCCCACAAACTCCCGCAGCGCTACCTCTACTCTCTTTTATACCTCACTATCATGTTCTCTTCCACCGAATACGTTGCCCAGAGGCCCCGCCGACGCGACCAGAACGGTTCCCCAGTTCGTCGCCCTGTGACGGAATACCACACCCCGCCTAGGTTTCCAACTAAGCCTCCAAAACATCTGTCTCCCCTGATGAACACCTCTCCTATGAAACGACGCAGTCTGCCTGTTTGCTCCGTAGACGAAGACGACGTGTTCTCGTCGCCCATGGCGTCGTATAGGCTCGTGTCGGACAAGGACACGAGTCCGGTGCGGCCTAGGTCTAACCTCTTCGATACCGACGACGACGACGCGCTCTTTCTCGCTCCGCAGTCTCCATCCAACACTCGCACGCTCTTTCCGCCGTCGTCCTCGCCGATGCCACTCCGAACCCCCGTGAAGCAGGTGTCGAACATCTTCGAGACGCCCGCCCGCCCTGTGTTCTCCGCAGCCCCGACAAACTCGCCGTTCGCGGCCCTCCCTGTGACGACCGTCGGAACGAAGCGGAAACCGACGCCAATTTCGTTCTCCACGCCTGAACGGTCCTGCATGCTCACGCCCTTGAGCGTCACTCATTCTGTCTCCGACCTGAACGATGGCGAGCCATTCGGCTTCGAGCGCCTCGCCCCGTTACCTGCCCCAAGCTTCGCCACGACCACGCCCGTCTCGAAGGCTGATGCTGAAGCCCATCTGAAGCGACAATCGGATTCTATGCGTCGCCTGAAGATCCAGGATCGCGACCTCTCAGGAGACGAGAGTGGATACGACTCCACGGCGGGGACCAAGAGGGAGCGAGAGAGTGACCGGAAGCGACCGACTGCGTCGCCTAGTACTTTGAAGGCAAAGGCGAAGAAGTCTCCAGGATTAGCGCTCCTCATTGGCAAGAGTAGCGAAGACGAGGTCATCGAGTCGATGTCGCCCGGCGGGCACGTTAACAAGCGCCGCGCACGGCAACGCCCTGTCTCTGCTGAGCTCCTCGCAGCGACTCCTGCGCCCAGACTCCATGAGGTATGTCCTTCAGTCGAACAAGCAAACCGCACATACTCACCTCAATCAAAGAACAAGGGCTTTCCGACTCCCGTTCTAAATGCGGGAAGGACCCCAGGAGCTGTCGCTTTCCCCTCACTCTCGGAGTTGCGCGATCGCCGTAGTTCCACATCTTCAGCCAGCTCTATCGAAATTGGTTCTCCACAGCCACGAACTCGTCGACTCTCTAGTTCGGCTGCACGTGCTCGATCACCACCGAATCGCGTCTCCTTGGATCGCCTGGCCAGCATCAGCTCCGCATCCTTGTTTTTCGGCCCGTCGATCCCACAGCCAGGGGCTCGGGAGAAGAAGGGCAGCGACGCCATGAGCATTGATGCGCCTCCTGGCCTGGGCGGGAAGCTTAAGACCCGCCACAGCTTTGCCGGCACCTCATCACCATCTCGGGATGATCTCGACGAGGAAGAGCTCTTTTTCAGCAGCCCAGGACGGCCGTCGTCGCTCTTCGCGTTCGCCGAACAGGATAGCCCTACGAAAAGGCCGCGCGCCGAATCTGTCGAGAAGCTCCAGAAGAAGTTCCGACCTCGCGACTCAGGAATTGCCCTCGACGATAGCGAGGACGAGTTCCAGTCTTCCAGTCTCAGCACCAGCAGCGGTCCGCTCTTGGCCTTGGGTCCTCGTGCGTCCGGCTCCCTGAGCTCTATGCAGTCGGAAAGCGATGGTGAAGCTCTGATCACTCCTGGTATCGCACCAGGGCCAGAGTCCGGCTGGCCTGGTGTCGGCATTGTCCACGACGACTCGTTCGACTATGACCCATCGGACCCCAACGCCGGCGTTGACGCGTTCATTCTGCGCATGCTTTCTGGAGGAAGCAAGGCGTCCGGACCTGTCCCAGGCGAGTCTCAGCGCGTGCCTGGGACCCCGGTGAAGAAGATTAAGACCTCGCACCTCGTGGAACGTCCGTGGCAGAGTGCAGTAGCGAACAAGATCGGCTTTCCCGAGTTCGAGGACGAGCCCCGCGAGGGTGGCGGCAAGGACAAGAAGGGCAAGCCACGCAAGAGTCTCCCTGCGGCGTTCCCGGGTCTTCTCACCACCCGCCAGCGCAAGGAAGCCTTCAGCCTGATTGACACTGAGAACGAGGATGAGGAGGCAAGTCCGACAATAAGGAGAGATCTCAAGCTTGGTCCTGGTCGACCTCCGGTCCCTCCGTTTGCCAAGGCCGCTGACCCGAAGACTCGGACGCGGTGGCTGATGCGCAGGAGCAGCAGTGGCGCGTTCTCGAGCGGAAGCGACACTTCACGAAATGCCACTCCGACACGCGTTTCTGCGAAAGGTCAGTAATATGCGCTGTATGTATGGTGCAGGAACTTATCTCGTGTTGTAGACTGGCAGACGTCTGCAGTTGCGCAACAGTCCCCGCTAGCGAAGATGTCGGAGGTGCCGCTCCCGTGTAGTCAAGAGTCTACGTCGAGTGTTGTCTCTGAGACCTCGACAGCGACAAACTCACCAACAGTCGAGGCCGTTGCACGGCACTTCCCGACACTCCGTGACCGGTCGCCGCATCGCCCGCTTTCGCATACCGCTCCACGGCCGGCGCGCCCGACCATCTTCCCAGGCTCAGCTATCCGTGGTCGCCTCTCGATACCAAGCGGTGAGGAGCGGCCTGGCAAGTTCGACCGCGAATTCGTCGAGATTGACGAGCTCGGTCGGGGGGAGTTTGGGCGGGTGATGAAGGCGCGGTACAAGGAGAGCTCGTCCGTCATGTTCGCTGTGAAGAAGTCGAAGAGGTTTGAGGGTGTCAAGCATAGGTGCGTTCGCTTCGTTGTTGGGCTCTGGATCCTGCTAACAGTGGTTGTCGCACTAGACAACGCCTGCGTGAAGAGGTCGACATCCTCAAGCACCTGTCCCGCGCAGCGTGTTCGGCTGGATACGGTGACCGGCACCCCAACGTGCTTGGCTACATCGATAGCTGGGAAGAAGACGAAACGCTCTACATCCAAACGGAGCTATGTGCGCTCGGCAACTTTGCGCACTTCCTGTGGGAGTACGGGCGTGCCTTCCCCAAGCTCGACGAGGCCAGAGTGTGGAAGATCTTCTCTGAGTTGAGCAGCGTGCGTACTCATCTCCGCGTTGGCACGTCGTGCGGCACTGACCATGCGTTTGCAGGGCCTGGACTTTATTCACAACGCGGGTGTCATCCACCTTGATTTGAAGCCGGCAAACATATTCATCACTGGTGAAGGTCGGCTGAAGATCGGCGACTTTGGCATGGCCTCGCTGTGGCCACGCCCCGCTCGAAAGGATTCTAGCACGAAACGCGAGTCATTTGAGCGGGAGGGTGACAAGCTGTATCTTGCGCCCGAGGTGCTGCAAGGCAGATACGGCAAAGCCGCCGACATCTTCAGGTACGATTACTCTCCGCCTATGTCACCTCGCCAGCTGACGGTCTCCGTGCAGCTTCGGTATGACCATGCTGGAGACGGCAACCAACATCGTTGTGCCGGACCAGTGAGTACTCCATCATTATGCGTGTCTCCCGTTGGCTGACCGCGCACACGACTGTAGGGGCGACGCTTGGCATCGCATTCGCCACGACGACTTCTCTCAAATCGACTTTGCCGACATCTCGACCGAGCTGATCGAGCTCCTCAAGGGCATGATGCGGAGCGACCCGGACCTGAGGCTGGACGCCGGTATGGTGTGCTCGCACCCGGTGATCGTTCGCGCACGGCTCGCCATGGACGACTTCCGCAAGGAGCTTGGCCCCGTTTTCCAAGCTTCCGCCCTTGCAGGAGCCCCCGGCGGGTGGCTCGAAGACATCCTCGGTCGCAATTCTCTTTGGGACGGCGAAGAAGATGACGAAGCCATGGACATTGGTCTGTAGGCGCCGCCTGCCCTCTCCCGCGCGCCCGCCTCGGGAGCTCCCAAAAGTCTTATTTATCTGCTCGCGGCCTCGGTTAGGGTGTAACAAGTTCATTCTGGATTAATTTGGGATGTACAACAGTTCTCGATTCCCGCCTCTTCCATTGCATCTGCAGCTCCGCGCCCCTGTTGCCATTGGATTCCCGCGCGACTGGACTTTTTGCATTCCTGCGGACATCTCTTGGTTCCCTCGACTCTTCTTGCCTCGCGCCGCTCGATTACCCTGCGTCTCGGGCCCGTCGCTGTGCTGTCGCCCTCCCACATACCACGACCAGCCATCGCATTGCACATAATACCTTGTTACATACATCGCCTACGCTTAATCCCCCTGCTCCATGCCGCCTCCCCTGCATTCGCCTTTCCGTGTACATGCCCCCACGTTTTCACTTCATGGTTCCATAATTTCCGCTGCACCACCCACATGACACTTCGCTGCCACGCAACCGTATGACGCCCCTTCACGGTACTCTAGTCTTTTCTTCTGTTCGCTCATGACAACGCATGCTCACCCGGCCTCATGTCTCGACTGTCCTCTCTTGTTTTGTTCTCCTGTTTGCTATGTGCACTGCAATATCTCCCTCTGTTGTTTAGAGATGTCTCCCTTGGCCCGTCGTCGTATACTCATTTATCCCCTCGCTTCTCTTGTCGGTAGCAATAACACGCCCTCACATCGCTCTATGTTCGCGCCTGGTTTCTCTCCAGTATCAGTACAATAGCCAATGCAAATTTCGTCTCACCTAGATCTGTTTGGGTGAATAGCGCGAACTATGGCGTAGTACGAGCACATTCGGCCGGGAACACTGCAAAACCAACAATTCAACTCCACGCGGTAAGGTACGTTCCTACGTATGCACATGGTGAGAGCATGTACTCACGCAAGCACTTCAGATGGATAAGATAGTACATGCAGGAGATTTGGTGGACACTGCCGCGCGAGGGATCCCCTCTTTGCAGGCTATGCTGTCGGCACATCCTACAGTGTCTTGGCAGAGTTCAGTCGCCTGGGTGGAGAGTACGCTGCAAGCCAAGACCCACCCGAAGTACGAAGGCCGTGAATTCAGTCTAGTCGGTCTCAAGTTCTTTAAACATTCCACTCGAGACATAAGCTATACATCATATACAGTACGTCACATATAACCTCCACATCCACACTCCAACCAGTAAATACCTGAGCACCTTCACTGCGGGGGCCGAAGCTTGGTCTTGTATTGACGGCTCAATTCAAGGACCTCCGGGTCCTCCGACTTCTGACCTCTACGCCCCCGACGAGAGCGACTAGACTCCGAGGAAATGACAGCACCCGTGGTCTGCGCTCGCTTAGTAGCTTTGCCTTTGCCAACCTTCTTCTTCTCCTCAGCGTGTTGCACAGCCGCCATCTGCTGCCTTTGTTGGGGGATAGTGTATGGACTGGTGAACGGGATATCGCCTTCTTCCTGGAGCATCTTGGAGATGGACGTGAACCGAGTCGCGAAGAGGCGGTGGAGAGACATCAGCTGGTCGGGTTGCGATGGCAGGGCTAGCCGGAGCGACAGAATTCCCATGAAGCTGAGTGTAGAAGAGTCACGCTCACTCTCCATGTAAGCCGTCTTCAGTGCTTTCCGGACGTCGTCCAGCTTCTTGCAGATAACGTAAACACGGGGGTGTAGGCCGATGAGCAGAGCTGAGAAGGCGTCCGTGATAGTCATATTGCCCCTCGTGCACATGTTGTGGAAGATATCCGCCGCAAGCTTGTCTTGAGCACGTTGGTAGCTCTCGCACTGTTCGTCGGACACGTCGGCAGGTCGAGGAAGATGGAGGATGGTACAGAGAAGAAGGTAGAACGCCAGCCACAGAAGCGACTCCAAGTCATGCAGCGGGTTGTGCTTGAACATGACGGGGGCTGGCTCATCGTCTACTTTCTGAGGAACCTCATCTGCAGGCTGTTCCCAGTAATCAAACGGGAGAGGCGCGCTCTGGTCGCCAGCTAGGTTTTGCACCGTCACTGTGTTCAGATTACTCGCAGGCGGTGCACGAGAATCGTCGTTGGGATCGCCAGTATTCGGGAGCGGGAGCGGGTTGTGACTGTATTGACCGTTGTGGACTTCAGCGGCCATGAAAAACGCAGTGCCCTGAACCCCGTTAGCAAAGGAACCTGTTTACCCGAAGCGAATGCAGAACGTACCGTGCGTACATCATGAGTCGTGTCATCAGCTTCTCGTTTGGCATATTCGACGTCGCCCAGTTTAGTCTGTCCGTCGTGGATGATGATGTTGCCAACGCTGATATCGCGGTGGACCCATCCAGCCGAATGCAGCGCGCTCAGCCCTAGAGGGGCAAGGAAGTCAATGATATACTCGTGACTGATGCATTCAGGTCAGCACGAACCTTTCGCAACTTCAGAGAGATGGGCGAACGCCTTAGAAAGTGTCCCTGCCTCCACGATGGTGGTACCGACCTCCTTGATTATGACGCGATGGTGGATCTTCTCTCCATATTCAACGTAGGTGATGTCCGATTTCTTGGGATTTGACAGCACTCCTTGTGCCGGATGCTTCTGCACGACGCGCTTGCTGGCTTCGTAATCTTTCTGCACCCGAAGTACGGTCGTCCACACCGGGGTCCCTCCTCGCAGCATGACCTCGCGAGTACTGTCCTCCTTCTCGCCATCACGGGTCATGAGGGTGACGTCCCATGAGTCGACGTAGGTAAGCAAATGGTTGTCGAGTAGGGTTTTGAGCATCGGATGGGGCGTGCTGGTGTTGCGAATAGCTGTGCTGATGTCGAACTCTCTCGGTCTTGACTTACCGCCCCACGAATCCTTCAGGATCATCGGGTCCCCGACCTCGTGTCCCTTCGCATCCACCTCTTTCACTTCCCACACTCGAGTACCTCTACCGCGCATCGATTCCGCGCCGATGGACGAGATGAGTCGCTGAGTCCGGTAGACCTTGTCGCCAACTCGGATATCGTATTGAACGCCTCTTGTGGGATCCGGAGCGTTGAGCCGCGTAACTGTCTCGTCGATGCCAAGTTCGTGGTCTTCCGCAAATTGAAGGCGGAGAAATAGGTCGACGACGGATCGGATATCCTGAACGCGCACATAAGCCAGAGCATCAAGCATTATCTTATCAAGCCGTGCTCACCGTGAGGAAGTTGACCGCGGAGGACACAAAGACGTCCGAACGACTGACGAACCAGATCCTCAAGTCTGTTTTCTCTATGGTGAACCCCAAGACAAAGCGGCGGGCTGGATCCTCTCGCATGAGATGATTGAGCGACCATATGATCTGCTGCCAGTTCTGTACGCGGATATCAGCCGCAGCGCCTGGAAACCGTGAAAATGCATCATACCGTGTTTTTGTCCTTGTCTGAGTTCCGTAGTTTGAACTCACAGGGGACGATGACATCGCTCCACAGCGGCTTCTTAACGTTCAAAGCCCCCGAAACTGGGTTTCGCAGGTAGTAGCCATCTGGCCTCGTATTGTTGTCCCTGTTCTCTGACAAGGGTGCCCTATCTGGATTGCAGCGAAATAGTCTCTTCGCCCTGTGTCGATTTCCCGACGCTTCTTTGATGGCTGTGACGACCGCCTGGAAGCCCTTGAAGGTTTCGTTCTCGGTTTCGTCGGTGAAGAGTTTGGAAGTGGAAGTAGATCGTTTGAACGCAGCCCATGTCTCGTTCCCTTTCGCGTCTTCGACGATGTCCCCAGCGTCCTTGAGCCTCTGAATGACCTTATCCAAATGAACAGGGCGAGGAATAGCGGGAAGAACGTGATTGGTGAAGAACCTCCATTCGATTTCTGGAACTTTTTCCTGCAAGTCGTCAAGCATGTCCTGCTTCTGAGCCGCAACAGAGGAGGAGGGGGACGACACATATGTTTTCTTCGTAATGATACGAGATATAGAGTTAGATTGAGGAGCATATGGAATGGGGGTTGGATCAGGCATACTGAGCAAGGGTCCAAAGACGATAGCGAGGATGTTGAGACCTCGCAACTCGCCCCACTAGTTTTATAGGCTTCAGCTTTCATGGCCACACACTTCTAGCTCCGCTTTCGAGACGTATGGGACGCAGTGTCAGAGTGGCCAAGGAGGCTGTGGATGAAAGGAACAAAGACGACTCCAACCACGACCTGCCAAATTTGGAACGCGCTGATTCAACTCCGACGAGGCGCGCGTTTTCCCATGGCACGGCGTTGCAAATTGCAATGCAAGATCTCTCGACAGACCTCATGAGGCCTTCATTTTCTCCAAAATCAATACAAAGGTCCTTTGTCAGCGTAATTTATTGAAAGCTGTGGGTGGCCTATCGGTGCAAGTCATTGCACGCTTGCGCCACCTAGTTGCAAGCAGCCCTCGAGCCACGCCACATAGACATTCAATACCATTTGCAGATTCATTTTGCTATCATATAGCTGTGTGGCCACAGATCAATTCGTTCTCCCGTCTTTTGGTCTCCTCGAAAACGCCTGGCACACAGCCGCATCACGGTTAGACCCCTTGAGAGGACGAGTCCTGCCGCTCAGCAATGACATTCCATTGCGCGTGGCACGCGGTCATGAGAAGCTCGCATGATATTAGTTGCCACAGCTGTGTACACATGTTTCGCTTTGTCATGAGGAATGACGGTCCCCCCACCAGCCTTTCCCGACTTGAGACCGTAGCCCCATCCTCAAACCTTCCTCCCTGCTTCCGCTTCTCGGCTTCTCTCTCCGCTCCGTCCATTCGCGCAACCTTACCTTACGAAAGAACGGAAGCTCCTCTCCACGCACCTAATCATGCGCCACTGACAGAATCAAAACTGCCTCGGGATACTCACTATCGAGGCGGATCGAATGCCGCACCGTCGCGCGCAGTCTCGACGTCGCGGTGGTTGCGCTCGCTCACAGAGTGCGCGCTGAGATCGTAGCACGCGCGATTGTGGCATGTGTCGCCCGCAAGAAGAAAAAAGGCACCCGGTGCGACGCGGGCACCGGCTGCGACATGCTTGGGCGGTGGTCCGGCGTGCCAACTTTGAGGTACAGCGTGCCGTCGCCGTATGTGCACGTTCAATTCCGACGAGGCGTGCATGGCGCGGCGGTGCAACACAAGAACCTCGACAGACTCAGAAGGCTTTTATCTACTGTAGATACGCAAACGCTCTTTGTTACGCTATTCAACCAAGGGCCTCGCCAACATGGACGGCAGGAATTAGTGTTTATAGCATGCGGTATCAAAAGGTCGATACATCGCCCACGAGCCACTCAGCATTGCCATCCCTCACTAGCGAGACACCACTCCGAGCGTTCGGGACCTCGAGCTCTCCGAGGCTATAATTGCCATGTTTAGTAGCTCCGCCGGTCTCGTACGCTCAGTGGTTGGCTATGTCACTGGCCTCTTTCTTCGGGGTATGCTGTACAACTGCTAGTCGCGGTGGTTCCGGCCCTAAAAGCGATATCGTTTTCACCTTCAAGAATATGGGAGATGTACGCGAATTGAGCGGCGAAGAGACGATGGAGGTCCATCACCTCGTTCGAATCCCAGGGCGACTCTAGCTCGACCGACAGAATGTCCGCGAAGTTGAGTTTCGAACGATCGCGTTCACAGGTCGAATACGCTTGTGACAGCGCACAGCGCACGTCATCCAGCTCCTCGCAGATGGCTTGAACTTGAGGATGAAGACCGCAGAGCATGCTCGTGAAGGTGTCCGAGTTGACAATGCTGGTCCGCGTATTCATGTCGTGGAAAAGCCTCGCGGCTAGTCTGTCTTGAGCGCGTTGATAGCGTTTCCACTGTTCGTCGGATACGTCGGCGGACTGTCGGAGGTCCAGCACAGTACAGAGGAGGAGGTAGAGCGCCAACCAGAGCAGCGACTCCATGTCATGCAGCGGATTGTACTTGAAGTTGACGGATGACGGCTTCTTCTCTCGCTTACGAGGTAGACGTGGAGGGACCTCGTCCCAGAGGCCAGAGGAAACATCTGCCGCCTGGCCATCTTCTGTGCTGCTGACGACCGCGGTGTGCGCATCCAGAACGACCGATGTGCTACAGTTGCGGCGGGGGACAGTCTCAGGGCGCAAAACGTTGTACTTGCCATTGTGGACTTCGACTGCCCTGAAAAATGCGGTCCCCTGAACTTCGTCGGCAAACACTCCGCATGTCGATGTGAAAGTGGAAACATACCGTGCGTACATCGTGGGTTGTGCGGTCGTATTCGTGTTTCGCGTATTCGACGTCGCCGAGTTTGGGTATGCCCTCATGGATGATGATGTTACCTACACTGATGTCGCGATGAACCCAACCGGCCAGATGTAAGACTCTGAGTGCTGATCGGGAAGAAATATTATAAGACAATCATGTAATGTGCATGGAAAAACAGTACGAGCCTTTTGCAACTTCAGCGAGATGTGCGAAGGCCTTTGAGAGAGTTCCTACCCCCGCGATGGTGGTACCAACCTCCTTGATTATGACGCGATGGTGGATCTTCTCTGTGTGCTCGACGTGATATTCGTCTTCCTCAGACTGTGAAAACGTTCCTTGTGCCGGATGCTTCTCTACGATGCATTCGTTAGCCTCGTAATCACCCTTCACCGTGAGCACGTTCTCCCAAACAGGAGTCATTCCTCGCAGCATGAGTCCGCGAGTACCGTCCTCCTTCTCTTCCCCGCGGATCTTGACAGTAACGTCCCAGGAGTCGACATAGTGGAGCAGGTACTTGTCGAGAAGCGCCGTGATCCTCGGGTCGGACGTTCCGGTGTTGCGAATAGCTATCCCGATGTCGCGCTCCCTCGTTCTGGCCTTACTGCCCCATGAGTCTTTCAAGATCATCGAGTCCCCAAACTCGTTCCCTTCTGCGTCTTCTGTCCTTACCTCCCAAACACGCGTGCCTTTACCGTGCATCGATTCCGCGCCGATAGACGAGACAAGCCGTTGTGTTCGATAGAACCTGTCTGCAACCCGGATACGGTATTGTGTGCCTCCCGTTGGATCCAGGGACCCTAGTCGGGTAATGGTTTCGTCTATCCCAAGTTCGTGGTCTTCCGCAAACTGTAAGCGCAAAAATAGGTCGACTACGGATTGGACGTCCTACATGCGCATGTGAGCCCGAGATTCACAGGAAATGTCGTCCGCTACGGCTCACCGACGAAAAGTCAAGCGGAGTGGAGACAAACAGGTCGGATCGGCTGGCAAACCAGACGCGCAACTCGGTCCTCTCAATGGTGAATGCTAGAACGAATCGGCGAGCAGGATCCTCTCGCAGCAGCCGTTCGAGTGACGGGATAATCTTCAGGAAGGTCTTGGAGCGCACATCAGTCGCACGTAATGCCTCGGGTTCGAAAAAGTATATCTTACCGTATTCTTCCTCCAACCGAAATCCTGCAGCCCGATCTCACAAGGAACCATGATATCGCTCCAAAGAGGCTCCACGGTGCCCAAAAGCCCGTTGGCAGGGTTGCGAAGGAGGTAGCTACCCGGTTTCGCATTATCCAGCCTCGCCCCGGATGAGGGCGCCCGGACAGCGTTGTGGTGGAATAGTCTCTGCGCTCTGGTACGACTCCCGGATGCTTCCCGCATGGCTGTGATGATGTTTTCGAAGCACTCATCGGCTTCATTCTCCGTTTCGTTGGTGGAAGGTGGGGAGGTGGTCTGAGGCAATCGAGCCCATCTTTTCTTCCCGCCGCCCGCCTCAACAATTGCACCGTTCTCCTCGAGTCTCTGAACGACATCTTGCACTTCCATTGGACGAGGCAGGGCGGGAAGGATATTGCTCGTGAAGAAGGGCCACCCTACTTCTGGGACCTCGTGCATGTCGTCGTACATGTATTGTTCTTGTGCCCCCGTAGACGAGAAGGCTTGTAGATGCGTGAACCTATTCTAATGATTTATGTTAGTACAGAAGAAATATGGGAGGGAGCTCTCGGCCTTACATACTACGCAGACGAACCTGACGATGGTGCCAGCGAGGATAACGGTGACGCAGATGCTGAGAGACTCCGCGTCTCGCCTGGCTTTATGAAATACAACTTCAGTGGCCGCACGCTTCTGGATACGTATCTGAGATGATCGTGGATGGAAGTGACAAAGAAGAGTCAAATCGCGTCCTGCCAAATTAGGTTCGCGGCTCTGCCGGGTTGCACGGTACAAACCCCAATACACCCAGCGTCGCCTTGGTTCAGATAAGTAACGAGCGAGGGGAGTGAGGGGGGGGGGGCAACACTCAGTGGCGCACCGTGCCGAAAGTCCAGCGAGCAGAAGCTCAGCGCCGCGGCATTGACACACCAGAGGTACTGTCGAGGAGCAGACTTGACAGACGTGTAAAGATCACAACAGTGTAAAGGCAGAAGATGTCGTGTTGGGAGCTGAGTACTATACATCCATGCTAGCGAGAAAACTCGATGTCGTTGTCGCCAGAGAGCCTACTCGAGACCGTGCGGAACAAGCTGACGAAGATCATGTGCAAGCCGATCGTCGTGTGGTTGGAGTCATAGGGCAGAGGTAGTTGGATATCGAGGATGTCATCGAACTCAAGATTCGATGGCTCACGTTCTGCTTCCTCGTAAGCCTGGCGTAGGGCGTCGCGAACGCAGTCAAGGAGAAAACAGAATGCGCGGATCTGAGGGTGGAGATCGTCGAGATAGGGGGTGAGGTTTATGGACCCAATGATCATTCGCCTTCTGGTGACGGTATTGTAGAAGACGGTTGAGACGAGTGCGTCTTGTGCCTGCTGGCAGCTCTCCCACTGCTCCTCCGAGACGTCCGGAGCGCGTTTGAGGCGAAGTGGCGTGCACAGAACGAAGTAGTAGTGCACAGCGAGATGAGGGCTTGCTGCACGACCTCTACGCCAACCTCGGCAGTGTCGAAGGATGCTGAGGTCGCCATCTTGAGTCAACTGAGGCCGCGACTCTACGATGTATTGAGGAGTCATATACCACAAGAGCGCATATACTCACCGGAACCCATGTCTGCATGTCATACCACCATTGTCCCACACCTCAATGTTCTTCTCTCATGGATAACGACACAGTAACCCTAAGGCTGAGCGTGTCTAAGTCGTGCAGGGACCACTGGGGCGTGAGTTCGTGACCGTGCACGCAATAGAGGGCTGTCACTAGGCCAGTCTGACAAAGTTTGCAGGCCTTGAACTAGCTGCCGTTGCTCAGTTGACACGTAAAGTGGGATATCGGCGAAGTGAAACGACGTTGCCAATGCCATTCAGCAAGTAAAAGCGGTGGGGCGTGAAACTGGTGAAGCAGTGTTTCGTCCGGTCGTCTAGAGGTTGACAGACGCGCCTAACGCCAGGAGTAAGGCGTCGCCCATGCTGGTTTGGCGATTGAAAGAATGTACGATGCATGTGTCACGCTAGCAGCGTCATTAGTCTACTAGAAAGCGAACAACGAGGGCTACGCAAGACTCGGGATGGTGCAAAACAGCAATAAATGTTGGGGAGCCAAAGGGCATCATGAGCAGTCCAGAGCGCGGATATAGTCGACGAATATTCGAAAGACGGTTGGCGGAAAGCGTCGAGGTGACAAGGAGAGCGAGTCAGGATGGTTCGACTTCACGAACGGGAAGCGGCACTCTCGTCGTGGCGGCCATCAGCGCATCACGGCAACAGCCGCCAGCGTACGCCGATGCTCACCAAGCGCTTGAGCAGTCTCGACCTTAAACGTTCTTGTTCGCCCCAGTGATATCGTATCACAACGAGTAGCATTCCAGCACTATATGTGTACAAGACATCACAGTCCCTCCTGAGCACGATGTCCCCCATACTCTGTAGCATGCGGGCGATTTGATGAAGCCCCAGGTTTAAGTTGGCGAGTTCGTACACCCTCATGCCGTGGGTCTGAAGAGGATGTCTTTCTCGCCGTCGAGCATGCGCGTAATCTGATGGAGCTGAAGGTGCATCAGTGTGTACAAGCTCACGAACACAGGACCGTGTACGGCCAGAGGGTCTACTACTTGGATATCAAGGATCAAGTCGATGGTCAGGAGCGACACGTCTTCCTCCGCCTGTGTGTATGCTGTGGCCAAGGCGTTGCGGACGATCTCCAGTGCTTTACAGATCTTGTAGAGCTGTGGAGGTAACTCCATAGCACCAGAAATGAAATGATCGCCGTGTGTGATGACTTCAGCGCGACAATGGTAGTTCTGGAACAACTTCGCAGATAGGGCATCCCGGACCTTCATGTACTGATCCCAGTTTTCCTCGTGAATCTGTTTCGGTCGCTGAAGAAGCCTGCAAAGTACCAGGTAGGTCGCGAGCCAGAACACCGACTCCAGGTCGTGCAAGGGATTGTATTCGAACTTCTTGAGAGTGGCCGGATGTTCACGCGCGCGAGACAGCGCCGGACACACTGTATTTCGCTCATAGGACGTAATACCGGTAAAGTTGGGAGCTCTCCGGGCACGCTGGGTGAGAGGAGCCTGCGCTGGAGTGCACAGAGGAGCAGTAGGCTTGAAGAGATATTTTCTACGACGAACTTCAACTGCCTTGAAATACTCGGAGCCCATGTAGGCCTGATTGACGAACAGCATGTCGTGCGCTAAGTTGCTGACCCCTGTTTTGGCGTGTTCGAGGTCGCTGAGCTTTGTATGGCCGTCATGGACCAGGATGGTGTCAGGACTGACAGCACGATGCACATGCCCATCGTTATGGACGCGGAACAACACTGGTCAGAAGCAGCATCAATACGCCCAATATCCTCAGAGAATAAACCATGTGCGCACCCTCTATAAGCTGCGCTAAATACTTGGACGCCTGGTGCAAGCTCTCGAGGTGGTCGATCGACGTACCAACCTCCCTTAGTTGCACGCGACGACAGGGTGCCGACCCTAACTGCTGCAGAAGTTTCTGTGTTGGATGCCGCATTATGACTAGTTTCGCTGGGTTGAGTCGCGAGCTGCAAGTGGTGGTAGCGGTCCAGGTCGTGTCAAGCGCCGCCGCGCGTCTTGAATTCTGACTCGTGGCCACTCATGCAACTACACTTTCGGTACGCGTCCAGCAAAAGTAAAGCATACTTCCCTCGCAAGACGACGCAAGCGCAATGCTACCCGTTGTTGCGAAGGCATGCATTGAGCGACGCGTAGCGTCAGAGCCAGAGCAGGTCCCTGGCCCCGAGTCGGGGAATTCCGCATCGTGGTCGGTACTCGCGCTACTCGCGGAGCCGTGTAAAATAGTGTTGGTTCGCTGCTGAGAGCAGTGAGCAAGTATTTTAGGTGCTTCATGGTATTCTTGGGTTCTAGTTTTCGAAGAGTAGATGGCCCGGATCGATTTTCATGCAGTTGCGAAGCCGCCGCGGATAGCACCCGCATCGTATAGACCAGCCTACTGGTTATCAGAAGTGCGCGGGAGGCGGCGCTTCTGGTAAGGGGCGACCGAGAGGCTCGGTCGGGTGCGCAGGGCCTGTAAGGCGGACACTCAGTCCGGTAAACTCAGAGTAAAATAGTCTCTATTAATGTACCTGTAAGGCGGACACTCAGTCCGGTAACTAATACATTGATTAGTATACTACTGGGGTCCGCAGGCACAAAGGAAAAACGCACACTCAGAGTAAAATAGTCTCTGAGTGTCGAGAGGGGGGCTGTGAGACGTATATAACAGAGAGGGGGCGATTATCTAAGCTAAAACTGTATAGATATTACCGTGGAAGGGAGCTGTGGCGGCAGCCACGATCGCCCGAAGGCGTTTTGCTTCCGCGCCACACGGCGGACGGTCGTCGGCGCTTGCGCGAATCCGCCGCGAATCCGCCGCGAGTCCGCGCGTCACTTCGACACTGGTATGTCTACTCCTGTTCCGAACAGTCGTGCGCACCAAGTGGGCAGCCGAAGGAGTCGACTGCAAATTCGCCAAGGCTGCCAGACGTGGTGGCACTTCGGACCTGACATCTCCATCAGCAAAAAAAAGACCGCTAGATCTAGCTAGGCCAGCGATGACCAGGCTACCAGAGCAGGTCAGCGCTTTCAGGCTGGGATTGTAGTTGCCAGCTCAGACATGCGATCGATAAGCGTGACCATGCCCATCAGTCTGACACCGTAGACCAGGCTCGCCATTATGGTAAGCTAGGTCAGGCATGGCCAGGGCTGGCAATGCCTGGCAAGCGGTAGCGGTTCCGGGCGCACTTTTGGCTTCGTTGGGCTGCTACTCAGGCTCATTCGGAATATAATAGCAAATAAAAGAAATTAATTCGATTTCTCGTAGAGCGCAGTATGGTACAGAAGACGACAGCACGTAAGTATGGAGGAGTGGACCAGGAATTGATGATGGGCGGTGAGCAGAGCACTTGAGACTAGCAAGAGACATGCAGCGGCATGAGACAGTATCTGAGATAGAGGGGCTGCCGCGCCGAAGGCGCGCTGACTCAGAGGACAAGCGAGTGGGAACCAGTGGAGAGTCCGAAGAGGTCAAACGGGAGCATAGCAAGCGAACGGTTGCGAGGACTGAGGGTAACAAGCAGAGCGAGAGTGTTGCGCACAATGGAAACAGCTAGATGGCAGGTCCGTGAGACAGCGACACTGAGAGACGGCGGGACCGAGCGATGGCGGGAGCAAGCGATGGCAAGACCGAGCGATGGCGAGACAGCGAGGTGATGGTATCGTTGGCTCTAGAACAAGTTAATGAGGTCCGTCCAGCTCTTATAGAGGGATATTACCTTAAGCGTCGCCAGCGGCACCAGACGGTGTTGCAGCTGCCTGGCGCGCGGCGCGTCGTTCGCGGATCCTATCTGCTGTTGTCTTGTGCTGTAGACGGTCGCTATCAGACGAATCGGACGAGCAGGGATCAGGCGTCTCGAAGATCCAGCTAGAAATTTTGTGATCAGTTCATATCGCACAGGCATGAAGTAGAGATGTACTGGTTCCAGAACCTCAGTGTGTCGATGCACCAAGGATCAGTGGGGTCGCTGAGGAGCTCGACGATCGTGCTATGCAAGGTGCTATACTTGAAGCTACGATCGTCTCCGCTCCACTCCTTTTCGTCCGAGATACTGTAGCGTGTCTAGCGTGATGTCTGTGATATGCCGACGTCGTCATCATGGAAGGGGAACGTACCAGGCAAGCGATGTATGCGATCATCTCCGGTGTCATCTTGTGGACACGATCACTGTACTTCTTGATGAGCGGCCGCTGACCTCCGCCCTGTGGTCCAGCGGTGGACTTTCCCGCAGAGCGAGGTCCTGTTAAAATGCACCTTCCGACCTAAAAGAGCATGTGTCAGTGTTAACATGCACGATCGAGAATGTGACGCACTGCAAGAACAAGACTACCCGTTAGGAGGCCCTTCTGGCAGTCCTCTGGGTCGTACTCTGCCTCGTCGTAGAGGCATAGCGGGAGGTCCTCTGCGATGATGGCCAGCCTTCGGTGCCGAGCTTCACGACAAAAGCTACATACGAGTATGTGAGAATGTCTGTACAGGTAGACGAAGTGCTCACGTTAAAGGGTCCTCGTCAAACTCGGCCAGGCGCTCAATAGGACAGAGCTGCCGGCCAGTTTGAATATTGAGCCAACCGCGGTCAATTTTGGGGGTATCAGATGGGATGGTGATATGCCCCTGAATGTCCGTAACGAAGCGTGGAACATGCGGGAGAACATGCCTAATCGCTGACGAGATGTTGTCTGACCGCCCCTGGTTGGCCGCCTCCTTGAGCTACAACAGAAGTGTGAATTGTACATGTGTGCGCGGGACAGTTCAATGTGCGTACCACGTCGATGAGGTTGTCAAAAGCGTCGGGATCTTCTTTATACTCGGGAAGGTCCTCTTGAAGCCCGGGAAGGTACTTCATGACCTTGTCGTACATTTTGCGGGTCTTGCAGCGGTCTTCAAACGACCTAGAGGAGAAATAATGAGCTGTCGACCTAGATTCGGGCGCATACATGAGCACTTGCATCCCATGTTCGTCCTCCTCACCCTCCATGGACTCCTCATTTGGGGGGATGGTCATGCCGACAGGAATAACCCAGTCTAGTACGACGAAGGGTGAACAAACACATGCAAGGAATCGGGCACCGTGCCGAAGCTTGCTCAGCTCCGAGCACGTTCTTAACGATGGTTAGTGCCGTTTCGCTTCACACGCGTATGCACGTACTTCTTCTTCTTCACGCTTTGAAGACCCGCAATGACCTCGTCTGCGCGGCGCTTGGACGCTGAGCCTTGGGTGGGAGTTAGTGTACCAGATGACTGGAGACCAGGCTGGACAGGAGCAGCAGATTGGGAGGTGGAGGCCATTATTAAAGGAGGGGGGAATGGTGGTATGAGCAAGAGAGTGGGTTCGGGGAGCCTTGAGCTTTATATCACGGAGGTGACTGTATGCTCAGTGTGAGGCGTCGTGTCACATCTCTGTCAGTCTTCGTTGTGGCGCGCCTGTCACACAATTAAGCAGTAATAAGGAAAAAGTGTCACAGTAAGCCGCTGTGTGTCACAATAAGTCTGTTCGCTTTCACACAATATTGACCCCTTCAGACCGCCTTACCTTTTGCATTGATTGCTCTATGGACCGCTGAATCACTGCGTATCACCACCAATGTACAATCCAATATAGTACGAATTTATTATGCTGCCCATGGATGCACAGTACATGCTGCCAAAGTTGGGGTCCGAGGACGCAAAATACACCGACGCGAAATACACCCTCGCCGCCTGTGAGCACTCAACAACGCCCGCCCTTCGGTGGCTGTGTCCATGATGCTTAGGCACCCGATCGCCACCTTGCGAGAGAGCAAGCAGGTGGCCGCTGCGAATGCAAATCCTGAGTGATAAAACGTCAGTGTCCGTCGCACGGGCCTGAAGGCAGCTGACCGAGGCATGCCATGGCCGCGCCGAGCTCGCAATGCGGTCGTGTCGGGTCCTGCAGGTGCTGCCCGACCTGAACTGGCGAACGGCAGAGACAGACACCGTGGACATACCTTTGACGACCAATACGTGGGAGGGAACATGCACCGCTGATGGCAAGGCTTTGCAGTGGGCGGTGCGGCGGCGGCGGCGGCGTCTCACCAGACGTGTCGACATTCTCTGCACTGAGAGTCAATATCTAAGAGAACGAGATCAACACCTAGACTACCAGTGAGAAATGTACGACATACATTTGGAGATTTGCTCTCGTGCAGCACTGCGCACGATGTGCACAGTAAATTTGCCCGCGTCGACCATAAGCCACCTGTCAGTGACAGGCCAGCGGCGCTTCTGGGCCAAGGACAACGGCGGGTCTGCACTGAGCAACTAAGCAGAGCAGGCATAAGCACATGGGAAGACTTGATAGGGATGGCAGGACGCACTGACTTGCGCGCGACACGCGCAACAGACTCAATCGCGCCACGGTTCTCAGAGCCCTCCTTGACTTGTGCGACGTCAATCCAGCGCCAGAGCCTCACGCTGATGTAGCCAATGCTCTCGCCTGCGTACGGGTGCCCGCGCGAGTGGGGGAGGGGTGTTGAATGAATCTCGGCCATGTCGAGATGGTGCAAAGAATGGCTGAACTGCCGCCTTCTTCCCACCCGCGCCCACCGAGCAGGTGGAGCGGGCCGTCAGATGCCTCAGACCCGGTCTGTGTTAACAGACGCGATTAGAGACTGTGTTGACATGGGAAGGAAAGGGTGCCCTGGGTGAGGAAAGGAGAAATGTTGGCAGAGGGCTCGTGCAGCGCGCAGACATCTTTGATTTCAATCTCCGCTTGAAACCACTCCCAGTGCAAGGATTGACGACGCGACGCTGAAGCTCACGCGTCCTCATTCCTCGACATGCAATGAGATTGTCTATCCTCCTACTCTGCATCTTTATCTCCATTTTCA
This sequence comes from Phanerodontia chrysosporium, assembly GCA_001910725.1. Taxonomy (NCBI): domain Eukaryota; kingdom Fungi; phylum Basidiomycota; class Agaricomycetes; order Polyporales; family Phanerochaetaceae; genus Phanerodontia; species Phanerodontia chrysosporium. The sequence continues at coordinate 308,456 of MJGA01000010.1, read as the reverse complement.
TGGCCGGTGCAAGATGTATTGAGTGTAAGCGTACCTTCAATGACATCAAGGCCCTCAGTGCACACAAGAAACAATGCACGAAACGCACGGGGGCAATCAGAGTTGCTTTGGAGAAGGGCCAAGAGATTGTCCAGAAGGTAGCAGAGGCCAAGGCGAGGGCTGTAATATCTCGTGCGGGAGAGGCATCAATAGAGCAGCAGAGGGAGGATCTCCGAGATGCGCTGAACATGGTGCGTGCCTATACCCTGCCTTAGAACTTCTGCTCACATTGATTCAAGGACTTTGAACTTCCACACGCCAAACCGAGCCACGTCCCAGCTCCTCCTGCAGAATTAGAGCTCCCCCCTTCTCGGCGTGGGCGGAAGAGGAGGGCTCCTCGCGCATTGAAGGACTATATTCCCTCGACTACCGCGGGCGCGTTGAGCAAGCATGTTGCCCAGCTTGTTCCACCTCCACCTCCTGCTGTCGAGCCTCCTCCCATGTCTCCTGAACCCAACAGCGATACAGGAGCAGTCAACGCTACTATCCTCACCCCGATACCATCTGTCCACACCCACGAAACTGAGCCCAATCTCTTTGGGGTGTTTCGCCGATACTTCCGTGTTCCAGACAAGGATCCTGAAGAGAGCGCGACCTCCATCTCTCTTTCTGACTCCCCGACGATTGCCACACCCTCAGAGACGCCTTCCCGTGGGCCCGCGCAGTCATTTGGTCAGGCGGCAGTCGCAGCAGTCGCGGCGACCGAAGGTTCAGCCCATCAATGGTTTGCCCCATTTCTAAACGCCTCCGTCTTCCGCCTCATGCATTGGATGTACACTGGTGGTAACTTGAAGTCCGCAGCTGAACTCGATCGGCTTGTGAGTGAGGTGCTCCTTGCTGAAGACTTCGAGGTGAATCACTTCCGGTCCGGTTTCAGTGCACAGCGCGAAGATCGCCGCCTGGACGAAAGTGAAAAAGCGGACCCCCTTCTGAGTGCTGATGGATGGCGTACAACCTCTGTCAAGCTCCGTGTTCCAAAGGAGAAGCAAGGGCACCTCTCAGAGTCGGACACGCTGACTGTCGAGGTGGAGGATCTTCACTACCGGCCTCTAACAGGTGTAATCCGTGCCGCCTTTGAAGATCCCTCCGCCAAGAACTTTGAGTTCACGCCCCACCAGCTCTGGTTCCACGACAACTCGGATCCCGATGCCGCAGACCCAGCCGAGAGGATCTTCACAGAGGCATATACGTGCGATGCATTCCTCGAAGAAGATGCCCACCTCCAGGCTCAACCACGCAACACCGATGATGAGCCTAGCGTCCCCTACGTCATCGCATCGATAATGCTCTGGTCAGATTCCACGCACCTGGCGAACTTTGGCACCGCGTCTCTTTGGCCGATATATATGTTCTTTGGCAACCTCTCCAAGTACACCCGCGCACGGCCCAGTACGTTTTCCGCGCATCACCTCGCATATATTCCTTCAGTACGTAACTACCATCTGGTCTGTTTGACTGTATTAACCCAAGTACTACATCTCTGTAGCTCCCTGATACGATTCAAGACATGTATCAGAACATCTACGGCACGCTCGCCACTAAGAACGTTCTGAAGTTCTTAAAAGATGAGCTGATGCACGCCGTTTGGCAGGTGCTCCTCGACGATGATCTACTCAAGGCCTACGAGCACGGCATTCTCGTAAAATGTGGCGACGGCATCACACGCAGGATCTTTCCTCGGTTCTTTACGTACTCAGCAGACTATCCAGAACGGTATGTCTTAAGCCTTTCTTTCCAGTTACGCAGACTCACGAATGTTACTTAGAGTTCGTCTATCGTGCATCAAGTATCTAGCGCAAGCACCATGCCCTGCATGTCTGGCTCAAAAAGCCAACATTGCTGCCATGGGGACTAAGCTTGATATGGCACGGCGCAAAGAGCTACGCAAGGACTCACCGACCATCTGGGACAAGATCTCAATGACTAGGCAGTGGATTTTCGAGCGCGGCTACGGTGTCGGTAGCGCCATGGTGGCTCGCATCCTCGATAAAACCTCCCTACTGCCTACCCGGGTATGTTTCTCATTCAATTCGCGATAGAGACTGCCCTGAGGCCCGTTTCACTTCTATAGAGCGCCTTTTCTACCCGTCTCGCCTCATTCGGCTTCAATGCCTATTCAATGTTTGTCGTCGACCTCCTTCATGAATTCGAACTCGGTGTCTGGAAGCACCTGCTGGTGCATCTACTGCGCGTCTTGTACGAGGTAGCGAATGAGAAAGTCGGCGAGTTCAATGAGAGGTGAGTTTACAATTAGCCTCCAGTGCCAAGTATTGCGCGGCTTATTTTCTTGTGCAAGGTTTCGCAAAGTCCCACCCTTTGGACGGTCCACGATCCGGCTCTTCCATGGAAATGTCTCCGCACTGAAGAAGCTTGCAGGTAGAGACTTCGAGGATATACTGCAGGTAAGCTCAGACTTCCGGCATGGTATAATGCGCCAATTGACACCTTTGCAGTGCATTATTCCTTGTATTGAAGGGCTTCTTCCAGCCGACATCGAGAAGGTCGTGCTCGACATGCTGTGGGAACTTGCGGTTTGGCATGCACTTGCCAAACTCCGACTGCACACGGAAACCACCCTGAAGATACTCGAGGCTACGACAAGCAACCTTGGCGCAGCAGTGCGTCGATTCGCTCGGCGATGTGAAACTATCCCCACCCGAGAGCTTCCGAAAGAGGTCGCTGCTCGAGGACGAAGGCGCGCGAAAAAGGATGCGGCAGCGGCCTCGACAGGCAAGACCACGGCAAGCAGTATAAGCATGGCTGCTCGGCGCGTATACCTCAACCTCAAGACGTTCAAGTGGCATTCACTCGGACACTTCCCGCACTTTATCCGCCTCCACGGCACGTCCGAAAGCTATTCTACGCAAACGGTATGTCCCTTAACCTGCTTCCTGGTGCTTACTGTTCGAGTTTCTGACATCTCTTCAGGGAGAGCTTGAGCACCGTTCTGTCAAAAAATTTTACGCTCGAACGAACAAGATACGGCATGCCGCACAGATCGCAAAACGCACCCGCCGTCAGCGCCTCCTCAAGGCCATACACGCGAAGGGCAAACTCGCCACGGAACAGGCGAAGGCTGCCGCGCTCCATGCCAAGTCAGCTGCGCAGCAACCCGAGCCTGTCGAGGCTCTGCCGTCTACCTGCGCTGCCTCTTCTCAAGCAGAGGCCCCCCGTCGACGCGGAAGGCCGAGAAAGTGCGGACTTGGTGCCGCTGAGAAGGATCCTCTGCCGGCGACATCTTTCGCGGCTCACTACCACATCTCAGACACCTGCGACCACTTCCTCAGCCTTCCGAAATGGCTCCACGAGAATGAAGGCGATCCAGCATTGGAGGTGAGAGAAGTCTTTCGTTGGTGGAAGTAGTAGCTCATTGATGCACGCTCCGCCCTAGAATTTCGTCCCGTTATTGCAAGACCATCTTATCGCACGGCTCACCGGTCGGGAGTACGACCCTGACGAGGATCAGTTCAGCAACGAAGAACGTGATCAGCTACGGATCCGCAGCGACCGTCTCTACCGCCACAAGGTCCTCCGGGTCAATTACACGACGTACGACATGCGACGCGATCAAGATTCCATCAATCCGAGGACGCACCCCGACATCATGGTCCTCTCGCAGGAGGACGAAAATCCAGCCGCGGAATGGGCTCGCCACCCCTATTGGTATGCTCGAGTAATCGAGGTCTTCCGTGCCGTCGTCAAGTACTCCGGCCCTGGGTCGCGCAGTAACGACTGGGAGACGGTCGATTTTCTCTGGGTCCGATGGTTCGGGAACGACGCTTCAGCTCCCGATGGCCGCGGCTTCAAAACTCGACGTCTCCCGCGCATCGGCTTCCTCCCCAACAACGTCCCTGGTGCCTTTGGCTTCCTCGATCCAAAGGTCGTCATCCGCGCGGTCCATCTCATACCGGCATTCGCTCATGGACGACGCGACGATCTTCTCGGACCGTCTATCGTGCGCAGCAGAACGAAGAACAAGGAAGCGGACGACGACTACACCTATTACTATGTTAGCATGTGAGTACCACTTGTTATATAGCTGCATGACGTTCACACTCTACTCTAGCTTTGTAGATCGTGACATGTTCATGCGGTTCCTCGGTGGCGGTGTTGGGCACAAGGCAACACGGCTCCTTGTCCGCATTCGGGACGCAATGCAGTGGATCCGTGGCTGTTTCTCTGGCAGTTCGGGAGACGACGCAGACTCGGACACGGAAGACGACCATGCTGCCGCCGCGTCAGCTGCTCCGGAGACTGACGTTTCTTCTCAAGCAGATGCAACCGCGGCCGCCGAGGTCTCGGAGCCTTCACCAGAGCACGCCGACGAGACGATGGGCATCGATCATGAAGACGTCCGTGAAGAGGACATTGTCGATCAAGATGACGAGGACGAGGTGGGGTACAGCGACGAGGAAGATGACTCAGAGCACGAGAGCGACGCAGGCAATTCCGACGAGGAGGGCGGCTCAGATGCAGGATGGCTGGGCCCCGAGGACGGCGAGGATGGAGTGGTGATTGATTTGGACATGGAGCCCTCGCTGTAGCTGTATACCAAGTTTAACTTGTTTATTAGTACTAAGATACATTTCGTTGCACCGTCTGTATGCTAGCTATGGACTGAAAACCTACGCCCTGCACGCACCCTCCTTGGCGTCGGAAGGACAAGACGGCAAGTCTACCACTTCAGATCGGAGTCGGCCAGTGCCTGTCACGCACATATCACCGGTACTCAGACTGCAAACTCATGGAACCTCTATTGCCAGCCAAAATCAGAGCGACGAGCCATGGCCAGGCAATGCCAGGCAATACCAGACTGGCGCGCCATTGCCATCGCAGGCCAGCGCTAGTCTGGCTGCCGTCGCCTTACCATCCCTACCATACCAGATCTGCGACCCATTTTTTTGCTGATGTCAAGACATGAAAATACTAGTTACGAGAATACATCGTATACTGCATGGCGTGCGCCAAAGACAATCACCGCAGCTACAGACGCGTTTTCAGCCTTGCGATGAGCAACTACGGTGACCCAAACCGTCCGACCGACATGCACGATGACTTTTGGCCGTCCAAGACTTAGCATTGACATCCCCACCCTCAAGCCCTCACCGCCTGCTTCCGCTTCTCAACTTCCCTCTCCACCCATTCACGCAGATCCGCCTTAGGGAAAAACGGCATCTCCTCTCTACGCAGCTGATCATGCGCCAGGAGCACAACTGCCTCGGGATACTCCCTATCGAGGCGCACCAGACGCCGCACCGTCGCGCGCGCAGTCTCGACGTCGCGGTGATTGCGCTCGCTCACAAGACGCGCGCCGGGGTCGTAGCACGCGCGGTTGTGACACGTGTCGCCCGCGAGGATGACGAAGGCACCCGGTGCGATGCGGGCTGCGGCTGCGACGTGCCCGGGCAGGTGTCCAGGCGTGTCGACGAGGTACAGCGTGCCGTCGCCGTGCAGGTCGACTGCACGAGCGAACGGGCCCCATGGCGCGCCGTCCGTGAAGTCGACGAAGGTCGCCCGCATGTGCGCAGGGAGCGCCATGATCCAGCTGTCCGGGTTCGCGGGATACGCGTCCGCGAGGAGGACCCGCGCCTCTGCGCCGACGACAATCTCGGCGTCGGTGAAGGGCGTCGGGTCGCCGACGTGGTCCCAGTGGAGGTGGCTGTTTGGCGGTGCGTTAAGACGGCGAATGAGCGACAAAAGACGTGTGGTCACCCACCTGTAGATGATCTTCGTGATCTCTGTGGGATCCACGCCGCCCTTCCTCAGCACGTCCACGACGTCCTCGTCGCAATACTGGTACACCTTGTACTCATCGAGCGCAGCCTTAACTCCGGGCGGCCATCCCTTCGCGTGCTGTGAAGAGCGACTGTGAGCACAAGTCGACGTTTGTGAGTCGGGTGAGAGATGTACCTTGCGCATACCCAAGTCGAACAGTGACCGCCCGTGTGTCGGGTGCGTGATCATGAACGCAATGAAGGGAATTTCGGAGCCGACCTCAGATGGCTCGTTAACGCTGTCCTGGAAGACATCCTTGTACGGCAGCCAGAGCCCTCCGGCCAGCAGGGCATGCACGATGACGTACGCCTGGTTCGCTCTGTCCGGGGGAAGTGGAGGCGACGCGGCATCCATGGCTCAGCTATTGCTCCTCTCCGCGGTTGCAGCTCGCTCGTACGAAGAGTCAACTTAAACGTGTGAGCCTGTGTGAGCCCCTGTGCGTGAGAATCCACGTAGACACGCGGTCACGGTCACGGGTCGAGCGCACCTGGTATCTCAAACGCGGCGAGGGGACAGGAGAGCCCGTAACGCGATGACGGAAAGTCAAAGCCGGTGTCATTCGGCCTCGCGCGTTTGGAACTGGACAGTAAAGTCTTGACGTGCCCGGATCTCCAGGACAGACGCAATACCGAAGCAGACCGAACAGAGTCGCCTATTGATGAGGAAGAGTTAGGATCGTCACAATAGCGTGAATAGTTGCATTTATCGGATTGACCATAATACACAGAGCCTTAGTCAAATTCCAGGTCGTAGTTGCAAGAGAGATTCTGCGAGATGGTCCAGAACAAGCATGCAAAGGTTTGGTGCAGGGTTATCCTCGGCTATGCTAGGTCGGAGGGTATCGAGAACTCGTTAGTGAGTATCTTCTTGAACAACAGGTTCGACGTGTCGGACTCTGCTCTCTCGTACGCCTTGCTAAGGATCCTGCGTACCACTTCGAGCTGTGCACCGACCGCGCAGATCCGAGGAGGTGGGATATCAACAGACAGTCTTGGCTACTGTGAAGACTCTCCGTACCTTAGCAGAGTTCTATAAGCTCACTGAAAGCTTCACCGAGACTCCTCGCTTCCATGGTCGTGGCCCTGGCTTCGTTGTAAAGCATACAACGGTGAGGCGTTCCTTCCAAGACCTGGGGGTGAAGGTGCGCCACCTTGGCCTGGGACAACGGCTCCTGCGCGATGCCCTCGCTGACACATCGACGAAGCGTACATTCGGAGTTTCTGGGTTCCAAAGCGTGTCAAGACGGTCCATGCGCACCACAACTCCGCATTACTGGCGAGACGAGGTCACGCAGCACAAACATAGCCTGTCTGGGCTAACGTTGGCATATTTGAACGCCTGAAAATTTCCTATGAAATTTGTTGAACATGAGTCGTATACAAAGACCGCATACACTCACCTGGGGCGTAATCCCTTTCCTCTTTACTTCTATCCGACGCGTTCCCAATCTGCGCCGCACTTGCGCGTCCAGCAAAAGCTTGTACCGCGCGAAGGAAAGGCAGGGTATGCCATCGTCTAAAGTGCTGCGAAGTCATATGAACAACTTGAAGACACACAAACCAGCCTTGTTCAGCACTCACTTCTGCGTCTCTCCATATCGAAGCCACCGCCTATTTGAAAAGTGGGATACCTCATATACAGATAGTGGCTGACAGCCGTGAAAGATGTTCTTCGAACGGGAAGTGCAGCTCTCCGACCAGTCAGGCATGGTAAGGCGTAATTTTCGGTCCTGACTCCTGCACGACTGTCCCGCTCCTAGCACCAAGTAGTCGCTATGCAACAGGAAAATTTAATGTTTCATTTTGAGAGGTACAGTTCGCAGAATTTGAGCAATGTGTTGCAAGGATGCGTATCACAGTTCTGAGATCCGGCTGAGGGAAAGACGGGAAGTTGAAGTCAAGACAAGTTGAAGTGGACGCCGTTCGGGAGACGTTTATAGTCGCATACGAAATTGAGAAACATTGCTTTTTATGAGCCAGAGGAGCACATGATAGTTGGCAATTGCAAGGGACGTGCGCCGCAGAGTTGACAGGTAAGACGGTTACCGTTTTCGGGAACGAGCAGCCCTCGTGGCGGTCATCAGCGCATCACGGCAACGGCCGATCGCCAAATTTTCAAATTTTCACAGCCGGGCCTGCACTGTATCCCACTACGGTCAAGTGGAGGATCATATACAGAGTCATGCTCCAAATTTTCGAGGTGACATGCAGCGTCAGCTCTTACGGAAACTCGCGCACAAATACACAATGCTGACAATATTTATCATTCTGCCAGATAATTCTGGAAATACTTGACGCCATTTACGGCGCTGATCGTCGAGCGATTCATTCGCGGGTGTTGTGGTTCCTTGTTGCGGCTACGCGCCGCCTCCACCTCCTCTGGACTCGGCCCATCGAGTCGCCGAGTCTTTCGGGGCGGCTCTTCGCCGTTGCCCTCTTCCTCCTCAGCGATGGTGTGCATGTGGGACGGCGTCTCAGCCGCCTCCAGCAGAGTGACCATGTCTCGCTGTTGGTCCGAGAGGAGGCTTGTGCGGGACTTGAACGAGATGTGTTTGGTCGCACTGGGGCGGTAGACCTTGCTTCTGCGAAGACTGTTGAAGGTGTTGCTCGCCACGGTGTAGAAGTCAGACTTGACCGCTACGTTGTACGGGACCGCCTCGGGGACGATGCGATCGGCCACAGCAGATGTTCCAGCGTCCTGCAGCTGTCTTGCGAGCTCGGCCATGGCGCGCGCCTGCGCGGCTTCCGCGGCCTTGTACAGAGAGACGAGTTCCTCGCGGTATTTGTCGAGCTTGGTGCAGATCGCGCGGAGCAGGGGGTGTAGCGGCTCCAATCCTGCTCGGAATGAGGTCGAGTGTGACATCGCGTCGCGGCGTGTACCAATGTCGTTGAACAGCTTCTCAGCAAGCTTCCTCCGGGCCAGCGAGTACCGCGCCCACTCTCCCTCGCCAAGAGATTCGTCCCACTTGCTCATGTCGGAGCAAAGGACAATGTAGAGTGCCAGCCAGAGGAGCGACTCCATGTCGTGTATCGGGTTGTGTCTGAATGCCATGGCGCCAACGGGGAGGGTGTCATCTTGTTCAGTATCTTCTTCATCAGAGCTGTCCCAGCTGTCGGCCTTGTTCTTCAAACTCCACTCGACCATCCTCATAGCTTCTGCCTCGTCATCCTTGAAACGCTCGTCATTGAGAGAGGCAATCGCGCTCTCCGACGCTTTTTCTGTGTCGTAGAGGTACCTGTGAAGGTCTACCTCGACGGCCATGAAGTAGGCGGTACCCTAGACTTGCAAATGAGGTCATGAAGCGTTGTTATCGGATTGAACACGTACCGTGCGCACGTTATGGGACCGATCGTCAGACTGGTGTTTTGCATATTCGACGTCGGCCAAGACACCTCGGCCGTTGACTATGAGCACGTTGCCGCAACTGATGTCGCGATGCACCCAACCGCAGCGATGCATAGTCCGCAGCACTGAAAGCGAGGATCAGCACGAAGTGGGAGACGCAGAACAAAGGCAACCACCGACCTAGCACGACTTCCCATCACGCGCGAAATGCATTCCCTAGATTTTCAGCCTCCATAATCGTCTTCCCGACTTCTTTGAAGACCACACGGTGGTGAACTTTCGCGGCATACACGGACAGGGAATTTTGTCCTTCCGGAGCGTTTACTGGGCCCCCGCGGGGCGGCATATTGGCTTTGGTCGGTTTGCGTTGCTTGGGGTACTTCTTGACGTCAATCGTATGCTTCATCGACGGGAGTGGCTCTCGCAGGATCGTTGTTCGCGTGTCGTCCGTTTTCTTGCAGTAGTTACGGACATCCCAAGAGTTTTCGACATGGAGAAGATACGTGTCCAAGACTGCACTGTCACTCGCATTGGCGGACGACCTACGTATCTCTCTTAGAATTGCCGCCTCGCGGTCGCGATCTGCGTCGACCCAGGAATCCTTGAGCACGAGGGCGGGACCAATTTCCTGCCCGTTCTTGTCCAGCTTCCGAACCTCCCAGACGCGGGTGCCTCGGCCACGGATGGCGTCTGCCCCGATGTTCGAGATGAGTCGTTGAGTTCGATACCACTTCCTGGCGACACGGATCTCGTACTGCGGACTCCTTCTCGGTCAAGCGTGCAGAGCCGTTTGATAGTGTGGTCGAACCCGAGATTCTCCTTCGACGAGAACGACATGCGAAGTACAAAGTCGATGACCTTCTCAATATCCTGGGGCTTCAATGAGCAGGGCAGATGTTGAAGACAATCGACTGGGTACGCACGGTTATGAAGTTGATGGGTAAGACACCAATACGTCCGACCTGCTTACGAACCAGAGCCGCATGCGTGTGTTCTCAATGGTGAACCCGATAACGAAGCGGCGGCGGGCGTCCTCGCGCATGGTGTGTGTTAGCGACCACAGGATTTGTGTCGCGTTCTGTGACCAGGCTACTCGGTTAGAAACGTTTCAGAATCCCTGATGGATAGCACCTGCTCACCTGATTCATCTCGCTCTCGCTATCATCCTTCTTGAACTCGGCAGGTACTACCACGTCGATCCATCGAGGGTGTTTGCGGTCCACGGGGCTTCGTTCAGCAGGAAATACCCGTCTGGTTTCGAGTTGCTATCTCGCGTCGACGAGATAGGTATAGTCCTTGGGTTACACACGAACTCGGTCCCCTGTGTTGCGGATGATCCGCTCGCTCTGCGTATAGCGGAGAAGACGTTCGGCAACTTAGAGAAGACCTTGTCTTCGTCGTCTGTGCGCAGCTTCGGCGGGCACTGTGCGAACTGTGTCCAGCATAGCTGGTCCTGTACCTTCGTCAGAGTCTTGTTTGCTACTAATGTGTCGATAACGGCCTTGGTCTTGAATCGCTTCGGCCGGGGAGGAAGAATCGCCCGCTGAAAGTACTCCCATTCGACCTGATGCACGGTCTCTTGCAGATCGTCGAGGACGAGATGGCGCAGCTGCTCTGTGGCAAGGTCTGTCGGGGTACTGACGGCCTTTCGCGGCTGTGCGGGTGTGTGAGAGACGTTCGAGACAGTTTGTTTCTGGGTCTGCGCACGGGTATTAGGCCGGCCATGATGAGAGAGGGAGTTGTGACCTCTCTGATCTGGCTCGGTGAGTCTTATAAGCCTCGCAGCAAGTGGCCATTGCTGATGCGGGACGCTTCAAAGCGTTGGGCATTGTCGGAGAGAGGTGGCCGCCGACGGGTGGTGAGGAGAGGGAACAAAGGCAACATGAACTACGAATTACCAAACCTGGAAACACCCCAGCCAACTATTGATGGCTGATCCGCCCGACGCCACCACGGCCCGCCGCGCGCCGAATACGGGTGCCCCCGCGGGGTTCCCACGGTGCCTGTTGCTTTCGTTCCACCACAAGCGCGCACAACCGGCGCGTGGATGCACAGCCTGCAGCGATGATGCGCCAATCCATGGCTCCCCTGCGCCAGTCGCACGTACCAGGCCAGCCGCACAACGCTGCTGCCGCCGCCAAGCTCGCAGAGAAGAAGAAAGAGTTCGAGGCCGTCGCCGCGCTCGAGCGGGCCAGCGCCCGCTTCTTGAAGCGCATGGACGAGCTCGCGGACGACTTTGAGGTCATGGCTGATGCCGGAAAAGGCACGTTCCTTGTCACTGCTTGTCAGTCGTGCTGCTGAAGAAGTGTCCTAGTCTGCGGCGAGGTCATGGAGCAATGGCCCAACATGTTCAGGATTCTGAATCTCTTCCGTAAGCTCCACCTGCAGCCTTGATGTCTCACGCTTACAAGAGCTTCCCTCAGTTGCTTCACGCGAAAAGAGCTCAGAGCTGGATGAGCAATCAGCGCAGGAACCCGTGGGCGAACGTCTGGTGCGCGTGCCAATCGAGGAGCTGCGGGCACCCGACGAGTCATGAAGCGACTATATTCGAACCCAGAATAAATTACGTGTAACTACCGATCCGTCCATACAGCAGCAAAGAGACACCCTCGACACCCCATCTATGGTCTCGCCGACGCGTGTTTCTTCTGCTCTTTCAACGCGGCGATGCGCTGCATCCCAAGTCAGCTCTCGGTCTGCGCATACAATCACGATGGGTACTTGCCTGCTTCCGCTCCTCTTTCCGCCGCGCCATCTCTGCAGCCTTCTCCTCCTTCGTCATGGTATGCGCGGCGGGCGCAGGCGACGTTCCTCGGCTCTGCACCGGGTCTGCCTTGCTGCTGTCCAACAGCGTCGGCGAACGCAGCGTCGCGGGCGACTGCACCCGCATCTGAGGCGTCGCAGGCTTGCTCGGTACGGCGGTAAGTGTCTCTCCCCAGTCGTCTGCTCCTACCGTCCTGTGAGCACCGGCAATCGACTTGTTGACTATCATCACGCACCGTTGGCCTGCAGCGACACCGCGAGGCTAGAGCCCTGTATCCCAAGCCCCACCGCCGCAGGCGCGGGCGCGGTCTCGAAGGCGCCTGCAAACGCCCCACGTTCAGCATCCAGTCGCGCAGGCCCGGCGGCGTCCAACTCACTCCAGTCGTCCTGGTCCGCGTTCACGTCCATCAAGTCCTCGCTGCCCCACGGGTTCGCCTGGCCGCCCTCTTCCTCCTCCGCAGCGGCCTCCGCGGCAGCCTCCTCCGCCCACTCCGCGGGCATGTGTGTGCTCGCGCTGGCCGCGGGCTTCGCGCCGCCGAGCCGCATGCCGCCCTTCGGCGCGCGGCGGGCGTCGACTGCGTTGCCCACGGCTGCGGGCGCGTGCTGTGCGCAGCGGCGGCGCCCGCGGGCGGCGCGGACGTCGGGCGGTCGATGTCGCCTGCGGCGGCGTGTGAGACGGCGCTCATCGTGCTCTGCAGGTCTGCGGGCGCAAGCTGCACGGAGAGTGAGTTTTCGCGTGACAGTGCTGGAGGGACGGCGACGGCACGCACCTTCTTGCCGATAGATGAGAGCGCCCAGCCCGCAAGAGCCCCGGCCGCGCCGGCCGCGGTGTTGACGAGCGTCGTCTGGCCGCTGCTGGGCGACGCTGCGGCCTGGAATATGGACGGCACCTCGGTCTCTGGCGCCGCCGTCTCGGGCTCCCGCGCCACTGAGTGTCAGAACCCGGAAGTCGGTGCAGGGGACTCACCAGTGTCGCCGCGTACTCCTCGAGCTTCTTCACGAAGAGCTGCATCGCCTTGAACGCCTGGTCGCGGACGAGCCTGCGCAGGGGTCAGCCGGGAGGTCCAGCGCGGAAAACCGGAGCACGCACTTCTCCTTGTCCACGAGCGCGAACGCCATCGCGGGGATGACGCGCGTCGCGACCTCCTCCGTCTCGAAGCACTCGAGCGTCGCCATGAGCGCCATGAGGCCCGCGACGCGGCAGTGGACGAACGGGTCCTTGAGCGCGCGCGCGAACGCGGGCACGAGCACCTTGCGCTTCGTGTGGTAGCCGAGGTTGGGCCCGAGCCGCCCGAGGAGAATGCACGTGTTCGTGCGAATCGACGCCTCGGGTCCGCCTGCATCTTCGCGAGGTACCGCAGGAGGTCGTTGTTCAGGATCCGCTCGTTGAACTTGTCCGCGACCGCGATGATCGCGCGCACGGTCGCCTCCCGGATGACGGGTACCGTGTCGTTGAAGCCCGTTTGCTGCCGCCCGTGTCAGTGCGGGGCAGGAAGAGGCCTGTGGGTGCGTACCAGGTTCGGCCAGATCTTGTCGCTCACGGTCTTCTTGTCCAGCTTGTCCGCGTACTCGTTCAGGTGGTCGAGCAGCGCCATGCGCGTCCCGCGGTCGGGGCTCGCGAACAGCTTGATGATGTGCACCATGATGACGGCGTTGTAGTCCTCCGGTGGCACGTTCTTCCCCAGCTGCAGCACCAGAGGCAGGATCGACGCCGCACTCGCACCGCCAAACTCGAGGGCCGATGCGAGTGCAGGCAGGACGCGATACGACGCAAACTCTGGCGGAAGCGAGGCGGCTGACTCCTTCAGTATTCTGCAGACTGCATCAGCTGCATGTATGCACCGCAGGTGGAAGCGTACCTTAGGAGCGACGCCTTCTCGGCCTCACTGGCAATGTTGAAGCTGTCGAGTCCTGCACAAACCTTCACGAGGCGATTCGAGGCGAAGAAACCCGACCCTTCGCCTGCGGTCTCGGCCATACCAAGCTCGAGGAAGTGCTTGGGAGACAAACGCGCCTTGGGGTTAGGGTTGAGCAGTCGCTTGTACGATGGGAAGACGGAGAGTGGTATGGCCCCGCGTGAAGAAGGCGCAGGTGGCGGATGTGGCGGCTGCGCTGTAGCGGGCAGCGGATGTGAAGGGTTGAAGGCAAAGTGTATGAGCAAGCCGAGAGCGTAGGCATCTGCTGCAGGGATAGGGTTCCTGTATGAAAGTCAGGGCACTGCGCAAGAGCCAAGGAGAAGGGTCGTACTCTTTCGTAGCAGACCAGCCACCCTTCTTGATCTCCGGGGAGGCGTATGTCGAAGCATCGGGCAAAAGGCTCCCCATAGTCTGAAGCAAATATATTCGTTGGTCTTGAAGGTAAGGTACATTGTGGTAGCTACGCACATATAGGACGGCGGCATCGTCTTTAGGACTGCTGAGAACTTCGAACCCACCCAGTTTCCACTCGCCGGAGGGGGATATAAATACGGAGTCAACGCGTACGTTGCCATGGGTCGAGTTGCAGGACTCGTTCACGAACGCAAGTGCTATCTGCAACCCGCACCTGATCAGTCTGGGGAATGGGGCGAAGCAGGTGCGGACATACTGAGACACGATGGATGCCCCACAATAGCCAATCCTCCCTCTCCTGCGTACTCTTGGACGCGCGTTCCTGGATGGCAGGGCCGAGAGGGCGGACCCGCTCGGTCATGATATACACGGTAGTATCTGTCTCGACTGCATCCAGAAATTTGAGTACGTCCGGATGGCGGACGGTGCGCAGCTTTCGCAAAGCATTCTTAGCGAGTGGTAGGTACGTCCTCTTCCCCGGCTGGTTGGCATCGAACTCGAAGATAGATATTGCGCTTCCGTCGTCCTGCGTGGCGAAGTCTAGCAAGTCAGATACTGGGAAAAACAGGAGATCGTACGCGTTTTGTTCCGTCGTAGAGCGTCCATAGAGACTTGCCCTCGAAGGATGTGACCTTAGGGCCAAGTGAGAACGGGAGTGTAAGCCCAGACTTTTGCACGAGCGAAGAGACCGCCGCCGAGCCGAGATTCCTCAGGTAGTCCATGCAGGACAGAAGGAGAAGGCGAAGATGATCGAGTTAAGCAAGTGCAAGGGCAGGCCTAGCAACGACAAGGTGGAGGTTTCGAGTGAAAAGCTGCGCAGCCGGGGCAGGGATGGTGGCGGTCGTCGGCAAGTCTGTAAGCGAGCGCAGCACAGACACGTCGCGTCTCTTCCTCTCGCCACGACCATCTCCTCTCGCGCCCACCACGTCACGCTGCGCACGCATGCTGAACGGCATGACACCTGTTCTTATTACTTCTTCATCTCTGGCGAGAAACATAGGATGCCAATCAAGGGACAAGGAATAGGACAACGGTCGAGCAATGCATGCAGTGAAGACTAGGACATCTTCGGGTGAAAGAGCTCTTTCTCCCGCCTAAGATATAAATGTCCCCTGCCAGAGTGTCTACCACATCATGTCAAAACCATCCCACCCCGTCCTGGACAATACTGACCTCTTGAGTGTCATCTTCTCTTTCCTCCATGCAGGAGACAGCGCTCCTTTCACGAGACTAGCCCTGGTGCGAAGGACGTGGTATGCAGCTGCAATACCGTTCCTTTGGGAGTCTCCTGCTGGAGAGGAGGCTTCCGTGCTCTCTTTTTTTACGAGAGGGAATTATTCTTCCCAGTACGTCGTTCGTTCAATGTCGCATGCGCCTTGCTGAACAACTTTTCGCAGTGTGAAGTGGCCCTCTCGAGCCCGCTCTCCGCCTCCAGCTGGGCTCGGTTCAATAAGTTTGTTGCACGACATATCAAGTCTCTTACGATGCATCTATCCTGGATTTCACCGCAGGAAGTGCGGTCATCTATACATCAGTCCTTGCCACCCTCTCTGGACCTGTCGAACCTCAACACCTTGCAACTGGCTATGGATATCGAGGCGGACGTCGTAGGAATTGCCACACAACTCTTCAAATCATCTGTGCACACCTTCAATCTCGTGCTCTATAGGAAGTGGGGTGATGAGCCAGTGCCACTTGAAAGCCTGCAGACGCTCCTCCATGCTATTCCAGAACAAATGCCTAGCATCTCCACTTTGTCGCTCGATGCCCACTCTGAACCCGTCGAAGACGTGTGGCCCACTTTCACGGCCATGATCCGCAACCTGAGGAGCCTCACTCATCTCACCCTTTCACCGTCGATACTCTCTATCGGTCTTCTCGCTGCCATCGGTTCTCACACGACCCTACAATCTATATCAGCGTTCGGTATGAACGATCCATTGCCAAAGCGTCGCTTGGGCCAGTACGACCAGAGAGAATATCCTCCCCGCGCCCTATCCCGGCTCGACTACCATGATGGAGCGCCTATCCCAACGCTGGGCTCGTTCCCGGCTCTCCGCTCTCTGTCTTACGGCCTATGTCAGGACTTGCTTCCTGATAACTTCGCATCTCTGCAAGGATTCAGGCATTTGAGGTCGATCAACGTAGATCTGTCTTGTCGGAACGACGAGGACGATGAGCTGTCGCTCCTGCTGCATATATTGGAGAAGATCGCCAGCGTCTTGCCTTCCATAGAAGAGGTCCGTGTAGGCGTACACCAATACGACTGGCGCGGCCGGAGACATGGCGCAGCATCAACGACCTGGCCCTCGAGAAGCTATCAAGGTGTCACCAACTGACATCGATACATATTGAGGCCTTCTATCCATCCAGTCTCTTTGATTTCGACTTGGATCGGTTCCTCCCAGCTGGCCGCGTCTGCGCCACCTCATTCTCGACAATGTGTTGACGGATCCCGCCAACGCCAGCGGAGACAATGTCGCTTGTGTCGACGAGATTATGCTTTCTCTCTTGAGACACTGCACCCAGCTCGAGACGCTTTCGATCTATGCGCGCCCGCGGCTTGCGCAACCGTATGGAAGCTGGACAATCTTCAAGTCGCTGAAGGCAGTCAGCCTCGTCTTCTCAGATGACGATCCAGGTTTTGGCTCAGATGCGGAAGACATCGGGCTTTTCCTGCGCAGCATATGTCCTCCGGACTGCGGCTTAGCCATCGAGCACTGCAAAGTATACGGTATGGCTGGCTTTGCAAGATTTGACGACTATTTTATGCCTGCACCCGAAGACCGGTGGCTCGACCCTTCCGAAGAGCTTTTCCACGCCGCTTATTACCGCTGGCTGGAGCTGGCGCAGGCTGATGGTTTGGATGGCAGGGTTGCATATTGTGAACGGCTTGGGCGACATATCACGTACCTCACCCGTGTACTCTCCTGAACCTTTTAATGATGACTCTTTGACACACACCCGCCTCCGTCCTGTCGAAGCGTATTGCTCTATCAAGCTCGAAGAGCGCGTGACTGACTCAGCTCAGGTAGGTTGGCGTGGAATGCACTACCGTTCAAATACTCATGCAGCTACGTCAATCAGGTGTTTACCGAACTTTGCAACGATGTCTGCTGGCACGTATACTGCTACTACCACTATTCCCGTGCGAGAAGTCATGTTCGCAAATGCGCACAGGATAGGTCTGGAACGCAGCCCCTGCTCACGATAACGGCAGCGGCCATACGCGCTGCCAGGATCTGTGGTTGATACGCCCATCCTTCACTCACCAGCTGACCTACCTCTGTCAGCTCACATCAAAGGCCGCGTCGTCTCCCGGCCGCTGCACCGTCATGAATGGTGCAAGGCATATAACCAACGAGGAACATGCACTCTGGACGGTACACCCCATTCCGCAGGCATGACAGACACCACAAACACTAGGCCAGGACGACTGCAAAACAAGGTTTGCATCGTCACCGGCGCGGGTTCTCCGCGCGGGATAGGGTGCGTTCATTCTGCAATGGGAGTCGCGCTCTCTGAGTTCAGGGGCGTACTAGCTGGACAACCGTGATGCGCTTCGCAGACGAAGGTAAGGGGGACACCCAACGTCACGACGCTCTTGAGCCGCACGCGATACTAGGTGCAAACCGTATCTATGCTGCGGACATCAATGTTGCGAATTTCGAGACTCTCCAAGAGACGTTCGAGAAGACGTATCCCAATACAAAGGTTGTTCTTGATGCGCATTCACTAGCGATCCGGACTAATATACTAGACAGGTCACTTTTGTGCAGCTTGATGTTACCGACGAATCTGCAGTGAAGGGCCTCTGTGAGCGCGCCCTGGACGAAGCGGGCCGGCTCGACGTCTTCTTCGCGAACGTACGTCTTCATGCATCCCTGCGTATTGCGTCTGCCGCTCACACGCCTTATTAGGCGGCAACGTTTGGGGCGGGGGCAGCTTCGTTCGACGAGACGCCCCTTGCTGGGTTTCTCGAGTGCCTCAGAGTGAACGTCGGCGGGTAAGCCTAGCATCTCCCGCTCCACTCCACGCACGCACCCTAATCCAGCCCGCCAGCGCGTTCCTCGCGCTCAAGCACGCTTCGCCCGCGATAGCGCAGACAAACGCGGCTAGCGGGAAGCTGAGGCCTGGTGGCAGCATCATCATGACGGGCTCAAGTGCGTCTGGGGTCTGAAGCTTCACGATCGACATAGCTGACGTCAGGCGTGCGCAGCTGCGGGCATGTGCGGGAGCGACACGCCCATGGAATGTGCGCTTGTTTCTGCCCGCTGCTTCCGCTCGGTAACCTTCTGACGCTCGGGACGCCCGACCCTGCCTGTTCGCTGTCCTGCAGACTGCGCTAGCAAGGCCGCGTGAGCCCCCCTCTCCGGTCGCGCTGAATGGGCCCGCTGATACACCGGGTCGCAGCGTACACAGCCTCGCGATGAACGGTGCGCACGAGAACACGGCGCGAAGCACAGGCGTGCGGGTCAATGCCGTCGCGCCAGGGCCTGTGGGAACGGACTTTCTGCCAGCTGTGCTGCGGCCATACGTCGCCAAAAGGCCCGATGTCTTCTGTGGTCCCATGGGTGCGTCGTGCTATGCGAGGAAGTCGTGCGACGCTCACAGGGTAGCCCAACGCAGAAATTGCGAACACGGTATTGTTCCTGGCCTCAGGTAAGCTCCACGTTCACGATGCAGCGAACAAGAAAACTCATCAAGTCCGGCAGACGAATCGATGTTCGTAAACGGGCAGACCATCGTCATCGATAACGGTCTGATAAACCGCTTGGCCCTGGACAAGATACTCGCTTGAGTGGTGAGAGTCCGCCGACGCGCAACGCCGACGCAGGGTTACGCTGAAAGATATTATTGCACAGATAGTGAACATGAGCTGAGAGGGTAGTGACATAACCGGGATGTAAAGAGAATGGGCGCGCGAATATACAAATAACAGTGTTTGTGACAGCATTGTGAGCGAAGTGAGGTCTATGACCAGCAGGGGATGTCCGATTTCATAGTCTACGCACGTAAGCCCGCTCCGCGCGCGTGAAACACCTACAGCACTACGTTCCTGAGTTCGGCAAGACACCTTCCATGGTGCCCAGCCCGTCCAGAACACCCTCAGCGTGATTCAGCTCAGACGACGAGCAGCCAGGGAAATCGTTACGAATGGCCACCCGTTTCCTGGAATCGCCACGAAACTGACGATGAGACCGCAGAGGGGGCATATTCGTGAAGGCCGATAATTCCGGACCTGGTCGTTACGGAGAGCGAGAGGAACACAATAGGGAAAGAATCACAGGCATGGGAGCTCCAGATAGAGGTATGGACGATGGGTAGGAGTGGTGCCGCCGGGTTCGAGGAGAGGTAGGGCTACATCGAGAAGACATTGATACACCTGTAGGTTACAGCCGGAGTGACCGTGTGTAGCGCCGCGTCTACTTGGCCCCGGTTCGTTTGATCTGGCTCGCAGAGACAGAACGCGAGCGGCGATTGAGATAGGGTTGTCATTGTTCCGATGGGGGATGCGAATGGCCCAATGGTGGTGGAGGCTGCTGCTGTTTCGCTTCTTCGATCTGTTTTCGCTGTCGCGCATCGCGAGCTTCGATGGCCTTCGCGACCCATCCGACCATGTCGACTTCCAACGTCCGATCACGCACCAGGAAGGGATGCTCCTGCGAAACCCGTTAGCAACACGTGAGCGTTAAAGGGGTCAGACAAGACGGACCAATAGTTCAGCGTAGGTCGCTCTCATCTCAGGCACGCGGTGGAGACAGCGCGCCACAAAATCTCGCGCCTCATCCGAATAGCCCTCGTCCGGTAGTTCCGGTGGGTCTCCATGGACGATCGCGGTGAGCTGAGCAAAGACGTTGGCGTACGTCTCTGGCGGATACGGGTAGTGCCCCAACGCCATCTCAATGACCGAAAGGCCCAATGACCAGACGTCAGATGAGACGGTGTAAGTGCCAAGATTGTTCTGCGATTCGCCCTTGATGCGTTCCGGCTGCAAGCATTCAATCAAGAAGAGTTCTATAATTTGCATCGGCGCCACTTACCGCCATGTAGCTCTGACAGCCGATATTGGTTTTCGCGAGTGACCGCTCGAGCTGCCCCGAAACGCCGAAATCGCAGAGCTTTACCTCGCCCTTCTTGTTGACAAGGACGTTCGTCGGCTTTACGTCTGAACAGAGGGTGGGTATATGCGTGAAGTCATCTGACAGAGGCTGTACGTACCACGGTGAATAATCTGCATGTCGTCCTTGAGGAACTTGAGCCCTCGGACCATGCTTCCTGTTATACGACCTAACACAGGCTCTGGAATGCCGTCTTGTTCGAGTTTATCGAGCGAGCCAGCGTCCATATACTCCATGCAATAGTAGACACACCTGAACAACACGTGATAAGCATTCGTCATTATTGTTCAAGCTAGAACACGTACGATTCGATGAAGAACGCCCCATAGAAATCAACAATTTCCGGTGCCGCAGCACGATGCAAAATGTCCAGCTCCATAATGATGGCGTTCAGCTTCGCTTCATCCAGTTCCAAACGTATTTCCTGAGCGTAGTCAGGACCATGGGCATCGTGGCGGAACATGTATGGGACTAACCTTCATCGCCATGTACACCTTTGTGGGTTTGTGAAGCACCTTCTTCACTGTGCCGTAGTTACCCCGACCGAGCTCTTCCTCGAGCTGCAGCTGGCTCATGTTGATCGCAAAGGAGGCGCCGTTGGAGAAGTCGACACCCTTAGAGTGGAGGATTGCCTTGCCATTGAAGTTGAGGGCACCTGACGGGTCCCTGTCTCTCAATTAGCACCGCGTGCTCGGGCAATAGGGACAAGTAGCACGCACACTATCTTGCCGAAATTCGCAAAGGGGGTTCCCCATGTCTGCTGCGGGGACCTCTTCGGAGGGTCGTCCATTACCGGCCTTCCGCCACCGAGACCAGCATTGCTTGGGCCGCCACCTGAGGGCATCAGCATGTCTATCCCGCCCGCGATATCCTTCACGTTGAGCTTCGGCGCGGCGCGGCGTGCAGCCAAGCCGCCTAGGGGGCCTGGGGGTCTTCCAGGCGCTGAGGGCGCAGACTGTGCGGATCGCAGCATCGGGTGCATTGGTTTATCGCCCAGCGTCATGTTTTGGAACGCATGAGCAGCAGCATCCATGGCGTTCCCGGACTGTTGACCGCGTGCAGCCATCTACGGAGGTTAAAGAAATTGAGCAGATGGAGTGCGATCGCGGGCAGTCAACGTACGGCAGCCATCTTTGCCTGCAGGGATGGAGGTATGGGCGTGGACGCCATGGGCTTGCGGTTGGCGAGGAGACCAGCGACTGTGCGCGAGGACGCCGTCGTGTTGCGCATGGGCGCGGCGGGAGGCCGTGCGAGGGTCGTGTCGGGCGGTGCTGAGGAGTCCGACATCGCGGTCGACGACGGTGATGGGGGAGAGAGCAAGACGCAAGGAACGAGGTCGATGAAGGAGAAAGGAGATTTTGATTAGAAACTAGGCTATGACATCAACCACTCGCCCGATTTACTTATCGTGCTTACCCGGCAGTTGCCGCTTACTACGCGTGTTTACTCAGTAAGAAACGAACGATTACCCCGCAACGAAGCGCCAATAATTCGCGCCTCTCGGTCGTACCCCCACCTTCATTTCTTCCACCATTACCGCCACGGTCTTTTCAGCTCCTGCGGCGTGGACGGACCTCGTCTCCACGTTGCGCATGCAATTGCCACCCGACGTAACACCTCTGCACATCGGTACGCACGCCTAGCACACTGCCAGCACCGTCTCCGCTCATCCGTCACTCCGTTCCAGCGATCCCCGTAGCTGCAATTCTGCTCGGAGTCGCCCTCACTTCCGCAAAGCGTCTGCTCTCGGGACGTAGTAAGCAAAACATGAGCTATACCGTCAAGTGGGGCAGGGAAAGGTGAGCACTGCATACGACTGCTGTCATTTGACCTCCTTCGCTCCAACCGCGTCCCACGATCGTCCGTTTGACATGTTCCACCCGTCTAACATACCTTCCGTGTGCGCAGGCTGACCTTCCCCCTGCCTGCATCAACCGCACCACTATCCGTTATCCGCAAGCAGATCGCCGATTACACCCAATTGCCTCCGGGCTCCTTCAAACTTGTGCATGCAGGAGCGGTGATGAAGGATGATAACGCACCGAGTACGTGTCTCCATCCGCTCCGTCAGCCTTTTGCCTTCACGCCGATCACAACGAGGCGTCCGCCTCGCGGCCTTGGGCCGGTGTTCCTCGTCGCTCCAAGGGCGTGTCCGCTCAGGGCTCGTGCACGCTTCCAGTGCACCAGACTTGCATGTGTCGACAACAACAAACCTCAGGCCTACACCGCTTCACGTGAAGCAGCCCTGACTGCACTTCGATAGCGGACACGCTATTGGACTGCTCGCGACATCGCACGGCACAGGCTGACACCCCTGCATCGATAACATGATACCGACTAAACACCAATCCTAGTCTCTGCGTACGGGATCAAGGAGAACTCGAAGATTGCGGTCATTGGCGGGGTGACAACTCTGTACCGTCAGCCAAGGCAGCCCCGAGCGCCGCACAGAACAGAGTACCATCAAGCAGATTCAGTCCGAGCTTGACAAGGTCCGCAAGACGCTGCAGCCCGGCGTGGATCGATTCCTGTCTGAACTGCAGGGAACTCCCACTGCCGCGGCTTCCGCGCCGCAGCCAGCAGGCCAGCAGGCGAAGAACAGTGTCGCGACACCCGGGAAGCAGTCGGACCTGGCGCAGGAGCACGTTCGCCTTGGTGAGATGCTTCTCCAGAGCCTACTTCGCCTGGATGCCATCAATGCCGAAGGCGAGTGGGAAGAGGCGCGCAAGGAGAGAAAAATGGCCGTAAAGGAGGTTCAGAATCTCCTCGATAGACTAGACTCCGGGTGGCGGCAGAGGTTGAAGAGCTCGTAGTTTGTCATGGGGATACCCTATTGTTTTGTATATTGTGCCCACGCCAGTGTAGTACGGGTTAATGCGTTAGATGATCGTATTCGCTTTCATGGAGCCGTCTGCCCTTGACCGCCTACAGTACAGGTATTCTGGCTTACTCGTCTATGCAATGTTATGCCTTACTCAAGATCTGTTCCCATATGAAATCTGACGTCTCCTTGATCATGTCGTCTGTGCACTTGTGTGCAACGCCCGGGTAGACAATGACCTTCTTCGCTCCATCGGGACCAACCTCGAGGTTCTTCACAAACTCCTCGCTGCTCTCCCAAGGCACGATAGGGTCATCTGCGCCAGAAAGGACGAGGATCTTCTTGCCGCAGAACGGATTCGACGCGTCGGGCTTCGTGTACGGTGAGTACGGGGGATCGTTCGCGCGCACGTACGCGAGGAAGCTCGCAGGGATGTACGGCGGCTCGAACGCGATGCCCGAGTTGTTCGCGCGGCGGGACATGAGGTGGAGGTAGTCGGGGCAGCCTGCGAGGGATGTTGAGTGGCACGGACGCGGACACGTCGTGGGGGACGGCGCACCGATGATGGGGATCCCGACACGCAGGCGCGGCTCGTGGCGCAGCGCAAACCAGGTGGCATGCCCGCCAAGGCTCACGCCGCCGACGGCCCACTGCACGATGTCGGCCTCGCCGCCGGGGAAGAGGTAGGACGGCAGGAAATCGATCAGGTAGGAGACGTCCCGTACAGTCCCCGCTGCGCGATAACAGGTCTGATCTGAGAGTTATGTGGGAAGACGTGCTGGGAACGCACCATACATCGCGTACATATCGATGCTGCGCCGACGCTGTAAGACGGGAGACAGCTCGCAGGTAGTAGGACTCACGCATGTCTGTCGTTCCCCTCTTTCCAAGAGTTGTTCGACGCTTTGTCAACGAGACGTTCGCCGTGGTTTCGTTGGTCCTATCGTGCACATCAGCACATCCTCGAAGTGGCAGTGTAGCGAGACGTACGATGGTGACTACGAGCAGATCGATGTTCGATTGACCCTTGCTGGACACCTGCCTCACGATGCTCTCGGCGCGATTGTCATACTCGCGCGCAGCCTCCCCGCGGCCATGGAGGAAGAAGAGCACGGCAACCTTGCCTGTAATCTCCCCGAGTCCAATTCTCGAGAATACGTGTACAGGCAGACCTGCCACCACGACAGTTCTCCTAGACACCATGGAGATGCTTGCAAGAGGGGCAGTTAAACAGGTTTCTTGCTAGATGTCGAAGATTGGGCAATTTGCGAGTGAAGGCTGAGACCAGGAGGCGTGGGTGTGCCGGTGCGCATGATTGCCCGTCAGCGGTGGTCGCTGCTAGCATGAAAAGGCACCAAGGTTCCTGGCGGAGCTTGCTTCCGGACCGCCATCACGCCTCCAGAACCACTCGAGCCCCTGGCGTTCTCGAGGGCCTGGCAACTTGGTCTGACATCTTGACACCGGGCCTAGTGTCATATACTCGATGTTGACAGTAAAGCCGGAGCAGGTCCTTGTGGCAGAAAGTCTCATTTTCCTGCGGCCCGAGGTGAGGTTCTCAAAAGTTTCGGGAGTAAACGTTTGGACGAACAAGCTAACATCGTTGCATTCAGCGTACTTTGGCAGAACAACACGCCACCACGCTGCTGAGTACACTTGCAGCTGGCTATGACGTTGCAAGTCATGCGCTGCATCTTCGCCGTGGCTCAGCGCCCCAGGCTACCCAACCGAGCTGCTCGCATCACCTCGATATTGGGAAGCCTGGTTCGTTAAGCTATAGGGCCTCGCGTCGACTGATGCACGTTTAACGTGGTGTCGGCATATCTGAAGGCTCACTATGCCTGACACGGGCAGCACCGGCCGTGTACCATCCGCAGAGCAGATGGCCGCGAAGCTCGCCCCATGTGCCACTGCCTTCCCGAATCCTCCCTCAACGACAATTTGACTGTCTTGTGTAAAGGCAGCCACAGCGCTGCGTGGTCTCAGCGAACATTCTGCATGCTACACCATGTGTGCTACTAGTGCCGAGCGATGTTCCTGGGGTTCATCCTCGTATAAAGGACGAAGGCGAGCTTGGTCGACGTCTCGGACTCAGCCAGCCCATCCCCGGAGCCTCGGACAACATGTACTTTCTTCTCCTCGCTCTCCCTCTCGTAACCATCGCAGGCAGTCTTGTCTCCGCTCTGCCGACTCCAGAAAAGCGGTGAGGCTGACATCCAGAAGCAATGTTGAACATATTGCTAACCGTTTTGGTCAAGGGCAACGGTCTGCAACGGGCACGCAGAGCTCTGTAGCCGCAGTTACGGAAGCGTCACCTTCCTAGGTGGTGAGTGTGCCACGAACTTCGTCCGGCTGCAGTTTGGCTCACTGGCAAAACAGCACATGATTCCTTTGCCTATAGTGACAATCCTCTGGACCGTAAGATACCTTCCACGTCGATTTCAGGGGCGCATGTAACCTCTGCATCAGTGGCAGCCGACCAGGAAGTCGACATGATCGGGCAACTCAACGTTGGGGCTCGGCTGCTCCAGGCCCAGTCACATATGTGACTATTCTCGTTTCCGCTTTCGCGATACTACTCTAATGCCTTTCACCGCCTAGAAACGACATTGACGGAGAGCTGCACTTCTGCCATACCAGTCTGTCTCTTCCTCTTTGCGAGACTCCATGGGTTAACTCATCATAGCACATAGGCTGTTGGCTCTACGACTACGGCACTGTCCAAGACTACCTCTCGGTGATCGACGGTTGGCTGCGCGCGAACCCGAACGAGGTCCTCACCTTCATCTTCACGAACCCGGACGGCGCGTCGCTCCCTGATGTCTGGGCGCCGGCCTTCGAAAACTCGGGCATTGTTGACTTCGTGTACACGCCGCCGACGGTCCCCATGAAGCAGAGTGACGTGAGTGCTTCTGAGCCAGTCTGCAGAGCCGCGCGTGCTAAGGCCAGGGCACAGTGGCCGACGCTCGGGGAACTCATCGATAGCGGAAAGCGCCTCATCGTGTTCCTCGACCATGGCGCGGATACGGATCGCAGCGTTCCATACCTCCTTCCCGAGTTCGAGATGGTACGTTGCTGTTTGTGACGCGCTACAAGGGGTCGCCGGCTGACCTGTCCGGCAGATCTGGGAGACGCCCTTCAGTGTCACCGACCCGAGCTTCCCCTGCAAGGTAGACCGCATCGCAGGCCCGCTGGACACGACGGACCACATGTACATGATCAACCACTCGCTCAACAAGGACCTCTTCGGGACGGGCATCATCATCAGCGACCCTGATGATGCTGGTACGACGAACAGCGTCAGCTCGTAAGTGTCTATTCACCGGGGCCAAAACAGCCACTGACTCGTGTCACAGTATCTTGGCCAACGCCGCAGGCTGCGAGCAGTTCTCTGCAGGCCGGCCGCCGAACTTTGTCCTTCTCGACTTTGTGGACATCGGGCAGGGCATGCAAGCCGTAAACCTGTTGAACGGCCTCTAAGCAGTCCATGAACAGTTTCGCTCAGTGATCTGGTGTACAAACGCGTGGCACTATCTCTTCGACACATTTCAAAGTCATCAGTAGCGTTCTCTACCGGTGTAGCCCTACTAGCTTGGCATGGAAACCCGAACGCTCAGTTGGCGTGAGATCCTGAGTGAAGCCCACATCACTCCGGCAATATCATACGGTGGCAAATGCGCTGTAGGATACTGTTCGAAATACGTCGGAAGGCGCTGCACGGAGAAAATGCTATCCGCTGCATCGTGCATAGTCCGTCGTTGTTGGCCAAAAATATCATAGGTATGATTATATGCATACGTTCATCACACGTGGATTTTAAGTACATCACGGTGACAAATGCAAACAGAAGCAAGTCGGGCAATGCACAGGACAGTCGTCTGTCGCCCTTGCACTAAATGAGAGCGTTCTCGCTGACGGGGCCTGCTGGCTTCCGGAGCTTCTCCCTGTACGTCTGGATTCTCTGAAGAGCCTCCGGGTCCAGCTCGAGCGCCTTGGACTTCCCGCGGCGTGCCTTCCGTTGGCCTGTAGGCTCCTTGCTCGTCTTCTCCGCGTCGGCTGCGGCGCGTTCCTCCTCGGCCTGGCGGAGGGCTTCCATCTTCTGCCTCTGCTCGGCGAAGCTGAGCCGCTTCTCGAAGGCGATGTCGTTTTCACCCGAAAGCTCGTTCGCGATCTCCAAAAGACCGCAGCGAAGAGATGATGCAGGGCATCGTGTCGTCCGGGTTGGTGGGGAGTGCAACTTCGATGGAGAGGATCGTGCTGAAGGTCAGATAGAGCGGGTCGCGTTCGACGATTCGGTACACCTTGCTCAGGGCCGCGCGAGCGATGTCCAGCGCTTCGCAGATATCTTGGACGCGTGGATGGAGCCGGAGAGCTTGGACAGGAAGTTTCCGTCGGACGTCATGACGTTCATCCTCGTTCCCGGATTGTGGAAGAGGTCGGCAGCGAGGCGGTCCGAGCGTCTTCGTACTGCTGCCAATCCTGCTCCGACATGTCTGGGGGTCGCTCAAGCTTTAGTACTGCGCATAGCACGATGTACAGTCCCAGCCAGAGCACGGATTCCATGTCGTGTAACGGGTTGTGCTGGAACGTATTCTTCTTCTTCTTATCCACGCTCTGCTTTTTTGACGACAGGCCAAGCTTCCTGGCGTTGCGGCCGGTCATCTTGAATCGCTTTGGCTTGACGGGTCGAGGAACCTTTTCCGCGATGGGGTCCAGTCCCGTGGGGTTAGAAGACTCAACGAGGAAATATGAGCCGTAGTATACTTCGGCAGACATGAAGAAGACCGTGCCCTGAATGATGCAGTATGTTATATCGCCATTCGATCTCTGGTAATAATGCAAGACATACCGTGCGCACGTCGTGTCGGACATGGTCCGATTCCTCCTTCGCGTACTCGATGTCTGCCAACTTAACCTGATCCTTGTAGATGATGATGTTGCCGGCGCTGATGTCCCGGTGCACCCACCCAGCTTCGTGCAAGGCATACAAGGCTGGGAGCATGAGGCCGTCAGAACAAGTGGTACACTCTAAAGGAGGTATGATACTTACATGTGGCAACATTGGCGAGGTAGTCAAATGCTTTTGATAGGGTCCCAGCATCCATAATCGTGGTGCCTACCTCCTCGAATATGGCACGGTGGTGAATCTTCTCGCCGTATACGACCTGTTCAGTCTCAGCGGTTGGAATGTCTGACATAGTTCCTTCAGGCGGCATGGTCTGAACGACCCGCCTGGTGGCGTCGAGGTCCTTCTTCACATGTACTGTGCGCGCAGCGTTGGGCTCCTTCCCATTGAGCATGAGCGAGCGAGTGGTGTCTGGCCTTCCGTCCGCCTCGACATCCCACCAGTTCAAGGGGGTGAGAAGACAGCCCTTCAACTCCCTTGCGTGATCCTCGTCTATCGCTGCGCTGTCGCGTATCTTGTGATTGATTGTTACTTCGCGTTGTCTCTTGACGTCCGCCCAGAAGTCTTTCAGGATGACCGAGGGACCCGTCTCTTTCCCAGAACTATCGAGCTCCCTCACTTCCCACACGCGTGTACCCCTGCCTCGGATGGCCTCGGCGCCGATGGAAGAAACGAGCCGCTGAGTCCGGTACGTCTTGTCGCCAACGCGAATGTCGTACTGGACGCGACCCGTGCTGTCGAGCGTGCTGAGGCGAGTGATGGTCTTGTCTATACCGAGTTCGCAATCGTCCGCAAACTGCAGACGAAGAAAGAAGTCGACGACACGTCTGACGTCCTAAGGACATGGAAGTGTTAGATTCGCAAGCGGTGGACGAACAAGGCCCTCACCTTCGTGAAATCGACCGGGAGGGAGACCATCACGTCAGAGCGACTTGCGAACCATACACGCAGTTCGGTTGCCTCGATGGTGAAGCCGATTACAAACCGGCGAGTTGGATCTTCTCGCATGAGATGATTGAGCGACCACAGAATCTGAGACCAGTTCTGACCAAAAGTTCAGTCCGTCTGGGCGAGCGAGAGGGGGCTTAACACGTACCCTGTTCTTGTCCTTCTCCGAGCCCTCGACCTTGAACTCGCACGGGACCACGATGTTGTACCAGAGGGGGTTCTTGACATCCACCGAGCCCTCTTTGGGGTTGCGCAGGAAGTACCCATCCGGTCTCGTATTGTTATCCCTGCTCTCGGACTCTGGTGTCCTGTTCGGGTTGCAACGAAAGAGTCTCTCTGCTCGGTGAGTCTTGCCAGTGGCCTTCTTGATCGCGGTCGCAATGGCCTGGATTTTCTTGAATATCTCGTTCTCCGTTTTCCGAAGCGGCGGGTCGCGGTATGTCTTGGGACCGCCCAGTTCAAATTCGGACCATACTAGGCGGCCATGTTTCCGCGTGACAGCCTTCTGCTCCTCGAGCCTGCTGATGACATTGTCGACCGTAACGAAGTTGGGTAATGGGGGAAGAACGTTCGTCTCGAAGAATTGCCACTCCTGCTCGGGGACCTTTTCCTGAAGGTCGTCAAGCACGAGCTTCTTCTGGCCCGGGATACTTGTATCTGAAGGTGCGCTCAAGGTAGCCTTGAAGTGAAGATGAGAGAAAACATTCGAGGAATTGAGGAGGGGGATATGAGGCGCACTCTGAGGCTGAGCCATGATGGTGAGAATGACAGCGTCTCACATTTTGCATGGCTCTCTTTATGTATCATGGCCGTACGCTTTGCGTTTCTATACTGGGTGTATGCGAAGAAGTGGCCAAGGTGGCCGTGATGAAAGGGATGAAGGTGAGTTGAACGAGACTTGCCAAAACGGGAGCGCGCACATCGTCAATTCAACTCCGACACAGGCGCGCCCTGCGGGCAAGCTGAACCCTGTCCGTTCCCGGTACCACGGACACAAAGATATCTCTACGTGCTTTTCATCAACATGTAATGTCTGAATTCATTTAAATCCGGGCATCTGTCTGGCAACAGGCTGTCGGCATTCAAATGCCCAGTGACGGCCACTTTATTACTCGAGACGGTCCGCAGCAACCAATAACGCGCACCACACCTGCATAGCACACCGCATTCATGAGTGCTGGTGACCAAATGGCTCGGGGACTCTTCTGGATGCTGTTGGCGCCCCATATTGAACCGATATCAGGCCTCTGACAATACAGCACACGAAATGACCTTTCCCAGCATTCGCCTTGGCCACAAAAATGGAAGACCACCTCTACGCCGCCGCGTTGCAAGGGCTTATCACTGATCCTCTCAAACGTGGCGACGGCCCCCAACTCCTCTCTTCTCAAAGAGCAACTTCGCGATGCCGGCAACGCCTGGACTGGGAAATGTGGCTGGCACAGAGAGGCCACACCGTCGGCTCTTCGAGTAGCTGTATGTCGAATAGGTTGTATACCTAGTTCATCCGCAAATTAGGAGCACTTCAGTACACTGCACCTACGGGGCAGCCTCGCGTGCAACACTGCAAGACACGTACTTGTGTTTGGCGCGCGGCGGGGCATGGTGGCATCAATTGGATCACCCATCAGTGATCTCGGCTTGGAACGGCGCAAGGGAAGATCGTCTGCCTTGAACCACATTTGTACACGACGACTGCGGCTATGCCTTCAGCTATCCCTTTTGCTCGCAAAGACTAACAAAGCGAAGCGTCAACAACACGAATATCCCACTGCGAGCTGCTTCAAGCTCTTCCCACTGCCACCACCGTAGACTTCGCCGAAGTTGAACCTCTCGTGGACTCGGTGAGTACAGAGCGAATTTCCGACTTGGTGCCGCACTGTGTCAACAGCTGATGGGGCTTCTTCAACTCGCGCACAGGTCTCTTGCCTTCCATATGTCTAGTGATATGCTGAACGACGCTCCCGTTGCGAGCAGCCGCGAATGACCGAGGTCAATTGGGACTACTTCATGGACTTCCTGCTCCCGCCACTCCACGAACGAATCGATATCAAAGTGACTATGAACAGCTTGAAAAGCTCGGGGCACATTGGCACGTGTAACGGCGAGCTGCGCTGGGCCACCGTTGCTGATGATGAGCAGTCATCGGGCCAGCGTGTCGAGGATCACCAGGCTATCGCTATCCTCGTGAATATCGCGTCGGCGTCTGCACATCTTGCCCATTACAATGGCACAGAATCTCCTCAGATAAGAGGTAGTCCCACGGTGGCACTGAAGCCTGGATCCGGAGGACAGCCATACGCGCTGTTCACCTTCGACTGCGCGGACCACACTACCGAGAGCAACGCAGCGACACCAATCCGATGGCACGACATTGCAATACCTGCAGGGCACATGGGGGACGATGATTCTGAGTCTCAACACGAAGTGAGTGCTGTAAGCCCTCTGTAGGATGCCTCTCTTATGGAATACAGAGCGCCACAAGTCTGCTCTCGTTGCTTGGCCATATCATGCGCGAGGACGCGCGGCGTCGTTTCGTTTTTGGTCTCTCCATTGAGGAGGGCTTTCAGCTCCGCGTATGGTACGCCAGCCGATCTCACATTCTCGCCTCATCCCCAATCGACTTTCTTGCGGTAAGCGTGTAATCATTGCCTCCTGCTCTCACGAACCATCTTTCTCACATACTCGGCAATGTCGCAACAGGAGGCAGAGCTTGTTGCCGAGCTGTTTCTGCGACTGATGTGGGCCGACGCGCGCGACCTCGGCATGGACAGCACCATCAGACTTACCGGGTCCAGCAACCTCGCTGGTGGCCTTCAGTACGACATCGAGGTCAGCGGAAAGGTGTACCGCACGCAACGCCTCATCTCTTCCATCGGAGCGCACACGATACAGGGTCGGGGGACGAGAGTCTGGGAGGTCCGAGAGCTGGACGAGAACGGCGAGGAATTTGGCCCCTCCCTGGTACTCAAGGACGCATGGGTCTATCACGGCCTACTGCGCGAGCCAGAGCTGCTCCGACAGGTCCGTGCCTCCGCCAGGAGCCAAGCAGATGCCGATGTGTTTGCGCGGCATTTGCTGCATGTCGCTCACTCGGGGGACGTACTGGCGAGGAACGGGGAGCCCGACGACACGCATACAGTCATCTATGGTGGGGGCATCTCAGCACCGAAGCCGTATTCAATCATCAAGAAGGATATCGAGGACGACGCCACCCTCAAGACCAAGAGTCCGCTGAAACGTGCCCTTGCCATCGAACACTCACTACAGGAGAAGCTCACTGCGTGCCCTCGGCGTGTCCACTACCGAACAGTCTTCGAAGAGGTCGGGATAACGATACTTGAGGTCAAGGTGTTGCAGCACGCGTTCTGGGCGCTCAAAGATGTCGTTACTGGTACGTACCAGTCCGCCCTTGTTCTGACCATCGAGCTCATTTTCTGGCCAGTTCTTGGAGTAATGCATGCGTGCGGATGGGTCCATCGCGATGTGAGCACGGGAAACGTTCTTATCCACGATAACTACGGGAAGTTAGCGGACTTGGAGTTCGCGAAGCGAGACACCGACACTACTACACACGATGCCAGAACGGCAAGCATTCCATTTCTATGCCTGTCAAGCGTCACACTTATCATGTTCTCCAGGGGACAGAACCTTTCATGGCTGTCGAAGTCAAGCAAGGCCACTACAAATCCTCCTTCATCAGGAGTAATATCAGCGACAGTGGGAAGCTCGCTGTACCGGGGACGACTCCACACGCGTGGTGGAAGATGACGGTGGCTACCCAGCTGCCAAGCGGCCAAGACTTGGTGCTCGGGATTCCGACTCTGGAGATGAAGAGCCTAATGCGGCCTGCAGTGCGTCGCCGGATCGCATCCCAGGGGCCAACTCACCACCCATTTCAGTTGGCTATTCTTCTATGCAGCCATATCTTATGCCGTTCCGGCATAATCCGCTGCATGATCTGGAGTCCGTGCTCTGGCTCAGCTGGTATCTGCTCGCTAGCACCAAGCTCCCGCAGTTCGAGAACCTGCCGGGATGCGACTGGGGCACTCTCCTACTGAACCGCGCTCATCTATCCGCGCAGCTCTTCAATAGCGACACGTTCAGGTGGAAGACCATGTCTTTTGATAGCCCGGCCCTGTACACCGAGATTACGAAGCTACATCCAGTCCTCGAGGCAGTCTTCTGGCAGCTCGACCCACTCCGTATCGCCTTGGGCAAGGCCTATCGGGACGCGGAATACACCGCCGGAGAGAAAGCTATCGAGCGGATGACCAAGCACCAAGCGGCCCGGGCTCAGGGTGAAGCGAGCCCTGAGGATCAACCGCCTGCGATCCCGTTCTCGGTCGCATGGGACAAGAACCTGTACGCCGCCTTCCACCGGGTCTTTGGCAAGATTGTATCCGAACGGGAGCCTCGCTACCTCTATCTCAACGGGAAGCTCATCTGGTTTCAGCCGCGCACCACCCTCTTGGCCGAGCGAATTCGGGAGATGGAAAATCTGCAAGAGCAGGTCGAGACGGAACGCCTCGCTCGTTCGGCTGCGTTGGCGGCCCTCGTAGCAATGGGAACGTCCCGGAGGCTCCTGAGGCTCCCAGGACGCTGAAGCGGAGTGTACGAGACTGAAGACTGTGAAAAGGGTGCATTTGAATTGCCTACTAGGACTACGTCGTCTGCGTCGCAGATCTATATGTGAATCTTATTCCTTCCGATTTAGCATGCTTACGTGAGTTTCGCGATTTCTACGCCGTTGCTACTGGCCACAAAGTAGGTCCGACGCAAGCCGCGCAGAAGTATGCAAGTCTGTCACCTGCTGCAATATTGACGGTGCTCACATAGACAGCGATGCGGAGATGTTGTGTCTCCTTTGCGAGGCCAATGGCAGCGAAATGCAACGGTTGGCTGAGGTCGATCGCGGAGCTGGAATTGTCCGGGGTGTTTCCAGGTTTGGTAATTCGTGGTTTATCTTGCCTTTGTTCCCTCTCCTCACCACCCGTCGGCGGCCACCTCTCTCTGACAATGCCCAACGCTTTGAAGCGTCCTGCATCAGCAATGGCCACTTGCTACGAGGCTTATAAGACTCACCGAGCCAGATCAGAGAGGTCACAACTCCCTCTCTCATCATGGCCGGGCCTAATACCCGTGCGCAGACCCAGAAACAAATCATCTCAAATGTCTCTCACACTCCTGCTCAGGCGCGAAAGGTTGTCAGCACGCCGACGGACCTTGCCACAGAGCAACTACGCCACCTCGTCCTCGACGATCTGCAAGAGACCGTGCATCAGGTCGAATGGGAGTACTTTCAGCGGGCGATTCTCCCTCCCAGGCCGAAGCAGTTCAAGACGAACGACATCATCGCGAACCTGGTGGCGAACGGAACCCTGACCAAGGTGCAAGACCAGGTCTGCTGGACGAAATTCGCACAGTGCCAACCGAAACTGCACACCGCCGATGAAGACAAGGTCTTCTCCGACTTACCGAAAGTCTTCTCCGCTATACGCAGAGCGAGCGAGTCAACTGCTAAGCAAGGAACAGAGTTTGTTTGCAACCCCAGGACCGTGCCTATCTCCTCGACACGGGACAGTAAATCAAAACCAGATGGGTACTTTCTGTTGAACGAAGTCCCCGTGGATCGAAAACATCCTCGATGGATTGACGTGGTTGTTCCTGCCGAGTCCAAGAAGGATGATAGCGAAAGCGAGAGGAACCAGGTAAGTAGTGGCATTTACCGTAGGTTTCGAACCACATGTAACTCAGTGATTTGGCTACTACAGAACGCAACGCAGATACTGTGGTCGCTGACACACACCCTGCGCGAGGACGCGCGCCGACGCTTCGTGATCGGTTTCACTATTGAAAACACCCGCATGCGCCTCTGGGTAGCCAGTCGCTCCGATGTCCTGGTGTCTTACCCCATCAATTTCGTGACAGTGCGTACTCATCTTCTTTGCATTTCGCGTGCTCACCGAGACCTTAGGACATCGAGAAGGTCATCGACTTTGTGCTTCGTATTTCGTTCTCGTCGAAGGAGAACCTCGGTTTCGACCACACTATCGAGCGATTGCCAACGCTGGATCGAGATGGAGGTCCGCAGTTTGAGATTCGCGTTGGCAAGACATGGTATCGCACTCAGCGTCTCATCTCAAATATCGGCGCTGAGGCTATTCGTGGCCGAGGTACACGTGTCTGGGAGGTTCGCAAGCTAAACAGGAAGAATGGCACAGAAGTAGGCCCCATTCTAGTGCTCAAAGACTCCTGGGTCGACGCCGACCGTGACCGGGAGGCGACTATCCTCAGGGAGATACGCAAGTCAGCAACAGATGAAACTGACCGGATGGCATTTGACATCGGCCTCCTTCACGTCGAGAATTCCTCGGATATCCGTGCCTACAACAGTAGTACCGACAACACGCGCACCACTATACTACGAGAACCGCTCCCGGAGACGAAGTACACGATAGATGTCAAGAAGTATCCGAAGAAGGACAACACTGTCAGAACGGAGCATCCGCCTCAAGGAGGAGCGACCAACGTCCCATCCGACAAGCCGGGCCCGCGTAAGTTCACTGCGAAGGTTCACCACCGGATCGTGTTCAAGGAAGTCGGGAAGACCATTATGGAAGCAGAGCACCTGGGTCATGCCTTCCGTGCGATCGAGGATGTAGTGACCGGTATGTGGCTGTTCGTGTCTCGTGCGTGGTTATTCCTCACCGGCGTTCTGTTTACCATCCTGCAGTTCTACAATCCATGCACCAGTGTGGATGGGTCCACCGCGACATCAGCGCTGGTAATGTGCTGATTGTTGACGGCCGAGGCGTCTTGGCGGACGTAGAATACGCCAAACATCACTCTGACGATAGAACGCATGATGTGCGCACGGTACGTATTTTGTCTGCATGTATGCTATCACGTTCTCACCTCTCGAACCAGGGCACTGCATATTTCATGGCTATCGAAGTGGAGCTTGATAAGTACCTGCACGACGGAAGCAAGACCGGAGAAGTCAAGACTGAGGCTGCTCAGGGCGCTGCCCGCGTAGATCCGAGGGACCGTAAGAAGGCGTCGCTCGACAAAATGACACGTACTATGAAGAGGAAGGTCGACGACTGCGAAAGCTCGGATGAGGAAGACCCTCAAGTGCAGGAAGGTACTCTCCCTGTCTGCCGCCCGCCGTTCAGGCACAACCCACTCCACGACCTGGAGTCCCTCCTCTGGCTTGCGCTGTACATCATCCTCTGCTCCGACATGAGCAGATGGGACGCATCGATCAGCGAACAGGATTGGGCAGGGTACTTGCTAGCACGCAGGAAATTGGCCGCGAACCTGTTCAATAACCCAACGGCCCGGCTCCAGACCATGATGCGGTCGAACACATTTCAGTACGACCTGGCTCAGCTACACCCTCTCCTCCGTGCGATATGCGAGCAGCTCAATAGCTACCGGGAATACCTTGTGGAGCTCTACATCTTTGCGGAGGCCCGGATGCGGGACGACGCGACGACGGGCGCAACACGCCCTCAGGACACTGCGGCTACATCTAGCACCGCGGGCGGCATTCCCAAAGCGATTCCGTACTCTGTGGCGTTCGATGCCGACTTCTACGCCCAGGCAGAGGACATCTTCCGAGGCCTGCGCAAGAACAAGGTGTTCCGCTCCGGCCAGAACGCGCACATCGCATTCAAGTCGCGGACGAGCCTGCTCTCGGACCAACAGCGGGAGATGATTGCCTTGCTTGAAGCGGTTGAGGCTCCACCTGCGATGCCCACAATCCACGAGGAAGGAGAGGATGCTCACGAAGGGCCACCTCGTAAGAGCAGGCGACTGGACGGCCCGAGTCAAGAGCAGGTAGCCGCGGCGCGGCGCCGTAACCAGGGTTTGCAGCACCCTCGTGTAGGTCGTGCAACGGTCAGTGATAGCGTCATCAACCCTCGCTAGAAAATGTGCAGAGTTATAACGTCGGTTCAATGTACCCTACTACGAATTTTCGATTTCTGATATACTGGGCACTAGGAATAGACTCAAGATGGCCATGAGTTGTACAGCCTGACTCCTTCCTCAGCTGCTCTCCGCGATTGACGCAAAAATTGAGGTCGTCAGAGGACTATCCACCACTCTTGAGCGGAGGCCGGCGCGCGCCAACCTGCACCTGTGCACTCACACGTCAATCTGCGGTTCGACGAAATTGCGCGCATGTTAAAGAGTGACGCAGACATCGTGTTCATGAAGCGCCAGAGCCTCTCGGAGCACCAGAAGGCCCTGAGGATGCCAGGGAGGGCCGAGGAAGACGAACAAGGACCAGTCTGTGGGACAACCCCCGGTCGCGTGTATGCGTGCGATATGTTTCTCCATCGTTTCAAACATCATGCAATATATGCGGTATCTGTCAACAGCTCGGTGAACTCGTATGCCCCAAGTTGGACGTCGGAAGCATAACCCAGTGTCTTCCGCGCTATTATCCGCACGCGCCGTCTCCGCGGGTTGCACGCGAGAGGCAGCCCACCGCGGTGTATTGCTATCGCCAATATATCTCCCGCTTACATGAGAAGCTGCCTCGAAGAACCTGCAGTCGGTCGCATCGGATGGGTGACCCAAACTGCACGATCTGGAGCTACATTGAACAGGCCAGCGACGCCTCTATGCGTTTGAAAGCTTGGGCAGTGACCTTGTCGAGCGCAGCGATGCCTGCGGAGTATCCCACATGTTGGATACCCGCAACCCGCGATTTACCGCGCCCCGACGTGTCGCAGATATTGCACCTGTTCTCTATTCAAAAAAAAAGAGAGGAGGCCACACCATTGTCCCTGGCCGTTTTGGGGTCGCAGGCCGTGTGTTCTGGACGGGCACCTCGCTATCAGCACTGTCGCTGCTGGCAAATAATGTCATAGGTATGTGTAATCATGAATACATGTATGTGCGCGGCAGAGCCGAGTAGGGCGACATGCAAACTGCCTGTCTGCCGTTCCCGTCGCTACACGAGAGCGTTCTCGCTGACAGGACCTGCTGGCCTCCTGAGCCTCGCCCTGCATGTCTGGGCCCTCTGACGAGTCTCCGGGTCCAGCTCGAGCGCCTTGGCCGCGCCGCGTGTCCTCCCTTGGCCAGCGGACTGCTCACCCGCGATCGTCTGCGCCGCCTCGGCTGCGGCGCGTGCGTCCTCAGCCTCGCGGAGCACCTCCACCTTCCGCCTCTGCTCGGCGGAGCCGCGCCGCTTCTCGAACGCGATGTCGTTCTTGCCCGAAAGCCGGTTCGCGATCGCCCAGAAGACCATGGCAAAGACGTGGTGCAGCGGCATCTTGTCTTGCGGGTTGCTGGGGAGCGCAACGGGAACGGAGAGGATCGTCTTGAAGTTCAAGTAGCGTGGGTCACGTTCGACGATGCGGTAGACCTTGGTGAGCGCTGCGCGCGCGGCCTCGAGTCCCTCGCAGATCTCTCTGACGCGAGGGTGGAGTCCTGCGAGCTTTGACAGGAAGACTTCGTCACCCATGATAACGGTGACCCTCATTCCTGGCTCGTGAAAGAGGTCGGCGGCAAGTCGGTCCCGCGCGTCTTCATACTGCTGCCATTCTTGCTCCGACATGTCTGGGGGCCGCTCAAGCTTGAGCACCGCGCACAGCACGATGTAAAGTCCCAGCCAGAGAACGGATTCCATGTCGTGTAACGGATTGTGCTTGAACGCGTTTTTAGACTTCCCGTTGTCGTCCATCTTCTTTGCTGGCGGAGCGATATCCATGTCCTTGCGAAGAGGCCTGTTCCACTCCCCTGGGTTCTCGGGTTGGGTAGGCTCTTCATCGATGGAGTCCAGTCCCCCCATGCTGGAAGTGTTGGCAAGGGCGTATGTGCCAAAATACACTTCAGCTGACATGAAGAAGATCGTTCCCTGTAACGTGCAGGGCGTCAGCTCGTCGCTCACCTGCTAGTCACAAAACAATCCACATACCGTGCGCACGTCATGCCGAACAGTGTCTGATTCTTCCTTGGCGTACTCGATGTCTGCCAACTTGACTTGGTCCCCGTAGATGATGATGTTGCCGGCACTGATGTCGCGATGCACCCACCCGGCTGCATGCAAGGCATGCAGGGCTAGGAGAGTAGAGCCGTCAAAACAAGGGATACATACAATGCCAGAACGCGCAACACGTACATATGGCGACTTCGGCGAGATGATCGAAGGCATTCGAGAGTGTTTTGGCGTCCATGATTGTCGTGCCTACTTCCTGGAATACGGTGCGATGATGCACCTTCTCACCGTACATGAACTGCTCAGACTTGGTGCAAGTGGTCGGAATATCTGACGCAATGTCTCCGTCAGACATGGTCTTCGTGGTAATGTGGTCTGTCTGGGCCTGCGCAGCAGGGTCAGGCTGCTTTCGACTGAGCATCGGTGGCGGGGTTGTGTCTGGTTCGCCGTCCGCCTCAACATCCCACCAGTTCAACGGGGTGAGAAGACACCTCTTCAGCTCCCTTGCGTGATCGTCGTTTATGGCTTCGCTGTCGCGTATCTTGTAATTGATTGTTACTTCGCGTTGTCTCTTGACGTCCGCCCAGAAGTCTTTCAGGATAACCGAGGGACCCGTCTCTTTCCCGGAACTATCGAGCTCCCTCACTTCCCACACGCGTGTACCCCTGCCTCGGATGGCCTCGGCGCCGATGGAAGAAACGAGACGCTGAGTCCGGTACGTCTTGTCGCCAACGCGGATGTCGTACTGGACGCGACCCGTGCTGTCGAGCGTGCCGAGGCGAGTGATGGTGTTGTCCATACCGAGTTCGCAATCGTCCGCAAACTGCAGACGAAGAAAGAAGTCGACGACACGTCTGACGTCCTAAGAATATGGAAGTGTTAGATTCGCAAGCGGTGGACGAACAAGGCCCTCACCTTCGTGAAATCGACCGGGAGGGAGACCATCATGTCAGAGCGACTTGCGTACCATACACGCAGCTCGGTTGCCTCGATGGTGAAGCCGATCACAAACCGGCGAGTTGGATCTTCTCGCATGAGATGATTGAGCGACCACAGAATCTGAGACCAGTTCTGACCAAAAGTTCAGTCCGTCTGGGAGAGCGAGAGGGGGCTTAACACGTACCCTGTTCTTGTCCTTCTCCGAGCCCTCGACCTTGAACTCGCACGGGACCACGACGTTGTACCAGAGGGGGTTCTTGACATCCACCGAGCCCTCTTTGGGGTTGCGCAGGAAGTACCCATCCGGTCTCGTATTGTTATCCCTGCTCTCGGACTCTGGTGTCCTATTCGGGTTGCAACGAAAGAGTCTCTCTGCTCGGTGAGTCTTGCCAGTGGCCTTCTTGATCGCGGTCGCAATGGCTTGGATTTTCTTGAATATCTCGTTCTCGTTGAGCTCAAGAGGTGAACAGCGGTATGTCATCAGGTCCCCCAGTTCAAATTCTGACCAGACCAGACGACCATGCTTTAGCACAACCACCTTGTTCTTCTCGAGCTCGCCTATGACCTTCTTGACCCTCATGGAGCTGGGTAACGGGGGAAGAATATATGTCTCGAAGAATTGCCAGTCTTGCACGAGGACTTGCTCCTGAAGATCACCGACTGCGAGCCTCTTCTGGCCTGAGGTACTCGGATCCATTGGCGCGCTCACAGTAGCCCTCAGTCGAATATGGGAGAAAGCATTCGAAAAACTGGGATGGGCGGTATCAGGCGTACTCTGAGGCTCGGTCATGA
The DNA here is from genome assembly GCA_001910725.1 of Phanerodontia chrysosporium. NCBI lineage: Eukaryota > Fungi > Basidiomycota > Agaricomycetes > Polyporales > Phanerochaetaceae > Phanerodontia > Phanerodontia chrysosporium. The sequence continues at coordinate 267,724 of MJGA01000010.1, read as the reverse complement.
CGGCGAGAATGACAGCCTGCACATCTTGCCTGGCTTTCATTATATATCATAGCGGCGCGCTTTGCGGCCATTTGCTTCCCGGGCTCGACGAGGTGGCCGTGGTGGCCGTGGACAATAGGGGTGCGCTGATGAACCTGGAGAGATTGGATTGCATGCGTTCGCAATGCTTCGGGCCGGCGCACTTAGCCTGCATCGCGTGACTGACATGGAGGAGGTGCAGGCTGTGCACCCGCGAGCCAGCCGTGCGCGCTCGTGGTGGAACGAAAGCAACGGGCACCGTGGGAACTGGGCGGTGCATCCATATTTGGGGTGCGGCGGGCCGTGGTGGCGTTGGGCGCATCAGTTCATCGGTGATCTCGGGATGGGCCGGCACAAGGAGAAGTTGCACTCGCTCCAGAGACAAAGCACTGCGTCAAAAAACATGACTCTTTCACTGCGCTACGTGACTGTTCTCCCACTACCACACTTGAACTTGCCCGTGAGAGCGCCTTCACTATGAGATATGCCCCCCAGCAAAAGCTCGGCGCATACCCTCGGCGTATGCACCATCGAATGGTCCTCAAAGAGGCCAGTGCAACCATACTCGATGCCAAGACCCTGAAGAACGCGTTCGTGGTACTGCAAGATGTAGTCCGCGGTGCGTAACAGCTGTCGGCTCTGGGACAGTCGAACTCACCTGCGGGCACAGTGCTCAGAGCAATGCATGCGCGTGGCTGCATCTACCGCGACGTGAGTCCAGAGAACGTGCTCATCTACGACGACTACGGCAGGCTGTCCGATTTGGAGCCCGCGAAGCGAGACCCTGGCATGCGCACGCACAATGTCCGAGCGGTACGCACGCCTCTGCTATTCCTTTCGGAGATATGGACTCACTGCATCTCGTAGATGACCGAATACTTTGTGGCCGTTGAGGTGCGGCGGGGCCAGTACAGGTTTTCCGACGCCGACCACCTGGTTGCTATTGATGTCCTGCATGACCCGCAGGCTGGAGCCTTGCCCGCCGATACCGGCAGCCCGAAGACCAAGCGGCCAAGGCTCGATTTCTCTGATTCTGACGCAGAAGACGGTGACGTGTTCAGAGCAGTACCGGTCGCGCCGCCAATCACTGCCCATGATCCTCACCCAGAACCTCTCGCGCCGTTCCGGCCCAACCCTTTGCACGACCTCGAGTCTGTTCTCTGGCTGAGCTGGTATCTGCTCCTCGGCACCAAAGTGTCCCCGTGTCCAGGGGGTTACAGGAGTGCGAGCTTCGCGCTCAGCCGTTACAGCCTCTCCGCACGGCTGTTCGCCGACACCAGCTTCAGGGACGAGGTGATGTTGCCCGACCGTCCCACTCTGATGGTCGAGGCGCGGAAACTGCATCCCATCTTCACGTCCCTTTTCTCAGAGCTCAACAGGTTCCGCGTGGCCTTGGTGCGGCTCTACCGGGACGCAGAGATCGCCGCCAGTAGGCACGCCAGGGAGTGGCTGGCCGCGCGCGAGGCGGCTCGGGCTCGGGGTGCGGCTGTACCGGAGGAGGACCGGCCCCCTGGTATACTCTTCTCTGTCGCCGAAGACGCGCAGCTGTACGATACCTTCCATAGCGCCCTCGAGAAGATGACGTCGGACAGGCGATATCTGTACGTTCGTGGGAAGGCTATCAGGTTCAAGCCTCGTGGAATCGTCTTCGCCGAGAGACCTCAGGAGATCGAGGAACTGGAGAAGCTGGTCGAGGCAGAGCAGGCCGCCCGACTGGCTGCTTCCGCGGCCTCTCGCCGCAACAACGGACAGGCCTCAAAGACTCCTGAGGGTTCTGGGGCACATAAGCGGAAGCTATTGCAAGACTGATGCTTGGGTTGGATAGTTGATCTTACTACTCTTTGTAATTGCGCATCCGCCTTCCAGTTAGCATGATCTCGCTCCGCGAAATGAAGTCGATTTGTCCTATGTTCCTTCGATCACCTGCTTGCTGACGCATGCAGAGTCTCTCATACATAGCTGCACGTCGCGTCGTCTCACGAAAGGCTCGGACGGTAGCATTTGGCCAACCATTGAAGAGCTACAGAGTTAGACCTGGCCACTGCGGCCCTAGTGCCCGACAAGCCAGTGGCAGAAATCGGTGCAAAGGAAGTGATACAAGTTATTCGGATGTGACGGCCACATGAAAGAGATATGGTCGAGTGTGCGTCGCGGCGGTGAGCGCTCCGCCTTTTCGGAGCTGCGTATCGAACATGAGCGTTCCCAATATGGCAGGTGTCCCACTTCGATCCTTTCATCTACAACACCCCGCAGGCCACCTTCTTCATATCATGTCGAACCCTCTAAAGCGCAAGGCAGACAATGTGGCCGCAGACTACAAGTCATATAAACGCAGACTCTCCAGCGGCGGGGTCGCCACAACCTCTCCGTCATGGCTGCACACCCGCTCAGCAGTATGCCTTCCCACATCCTGAAACGTACTCTAGCCAACTCTCATGACACGCCCACTCTATCCAAGATATCCTGCCCGCCCGACCTGGCCATTGACAAGCTTCGCCAGACGATGCTTGCGGAGATGCAGGAGCGGGTCTCCGAGGTCGACTGGGACTACTTCATGGAGTACCTGCTCCCCCGCTTCACAAGAGAATCAAAATGGACGATGTCATGAAGAAGCTGGCCAAATCGAAGCACGTCGTCAAGCGCAATGGCCAGCTACGCTGGGCGGCCTTCGCGGACGGCTCGCCGTCAACCAAGCAACTCCCGGAAGACAAGGTTTTCGAGGTCATGGAGGACATCGCGTCGGCGACGGGGCTATCGGCTAAACACAAGGGAAGGCGGTCTACCCAGATCGCACTAGAGCCTACCATTACACCGATTTCGGACACGCGGGACAACTCAGGGAAGCCCGACGGATACTTCGTGTTCAACCACGTCGGTAGCAGTCTCAAAGACGAGACGCCACGCTGGTGCGACATCGCCGTGCCCGCTGAGTTCAAGAAGGATGACGACAAGAAGGCGGCAAATGACGTGAGTGCGGTGTACATTCTACTAGAGGCCTCTCTTCTCATGTTCGCATGTCGCTCATCTTAGAACGCCACGCAATTGCTCTGGTCTCTCAATCACATTATGCGCGAGGATGCGCGCCGTCGCTTCGCCTTTGGGTTTACCATCGAGGATGCACACTTGCGCATCTGGTTTGTCAGCCGCTCCCACATCCTTGCCTCGTTTGCCATCGACTTTACCACGGTATGCCCTCGACGCCTCTATGCATGCAAGTATCATTGCTCATATATTCGAAACACTTCCACAGGAGATGGAACGTGTCGCTGAGTTCTTCCTGCGCATCATGTGGGCAGATGTGCACGATCTCGGTATCGATCACACCATCCAACCTACTGGGGCCAAGGACGCCACCGGCGGCGTGCAATACGACATCGAGGTCAACGGAAAGAAGTATCGCACGCAGCGCCTGATCTCGTCGATTGGTGCCGAGTGGATTCGGGGACGAGGGACGAGAGTTTGGGAGGTGCGAGAGTTGGACAAGAAGGGCAACGAGTTCGGCCCCTGCCTGGTCCTCAAGGACGCCTGGGTCGACCACGGCCGGCTCCGCGAGCCAGAGGTGCTTCGGCAGGTCCGCGCCTCCGCCCGAAACCAAGAAGACGCCGACATATTCGACCGACACTTGCTTCACGTCGCTCACTCGGGCGATGTCCTGACGAGGGACGACGAACCCGACGACACATTGTCGATCATTTGCCGCGGGGGTGTCCCAGCATCGGAGACCTATTTGACCATCAAGAAGGACCTTAAGGACGATGCTACCGTCAAGATCAAGAACCCGCCGAAACGCGCTCTTGCCACAGAATATGCACCCCAGCAGAGACTTGTTGCATACCCTCGGCGCGTCCATCACCGAACAGTCTTCGAAGAGGTCGGTATAACAATACTTGAGGTCAAGAAGTTGCAGCACGCGTTCTGGGCGCTGAAAGATGTCATCACGGGTGTGTACCAGTTCGCCCCTTTGCTGACCACCGCGCTCATTTCCTGGCCAGTTCTTGGAGTGATGCATGCGTGCGGATGGGTCCATCGCGATGTGAGCGCGGGGAATGTTCTCATCCACGACAATTACGGGAAGTTGGCGGATTTGGAGTTCGCGAAGCGAGCCACCGACACGACCACGCACGATGTCCGAACGGTGAGCGCTCTGTTCCTGTGCCTATTGAACGGGCCACTTACTATGTCCCTCAGGGGACAGAATACTTCATGGCTGTCGAAGTGAAAGACGGCCGCTACATTTACTCGTTCATCAATCGCGAGACCGGTCACGGTGGGAATCTCGCTGCAGTGGAGGACGAGTCCTCGCACGTGGCAGAAGACGACAGAGGCGTCCCGGTTGCGAAGCGGCCAAGACTTGGTGCTTTGGATTCCGACTCTGAAGATGAAGAGCCTGATGAGACATGCAGCGAGTCGTCAGACCGCATCTCAGCGGCCGACTCACTGCCGGTCCCAGCCATGTGTTCTGCGATGCCACCAAGTCTCATACCGTTCCGGCACAACCCGCTGCATGATCTGGAGTCCGTTCTCTGGCTCAGCTGGTATCTGCTCGCTAGCACCAAGCTCCCGCAGTTCGAACACCTGCAGGAATGCGAATGGGGCACGTTTCTATTCAACCGATCTAATTTGTCCGCACAGCTCTTCAATAACGACAAGTTCAGGCTTGAGATGATGTCTCCCGAGAACTCGAGCCTGTACACCGAGATTGCAAAGCTTCATCCAGTTCTCGAGGCAATCTTTCGGCAGCTCGACCCGCTCCGTGTCGCCTTGGGCAAGGCCTATCGGGACGCGGAATTCACCATCCAGCAGAAAGCTATCGACTGGATGGCCAAGCACCAAGCGGCTCGAGCTCAAGGTGAAGCGGGCCCTGAGGATCAACCACCTGCAATCCCGTTCTCGGTCGCATGGGACAAGAACCTATATGCCACCTTCCGCCAGGTCCTTGACAAGATTGTATCCGAACGGAAGCCTCGCTACCTCTATCTGAACGGGAAGCCCATCAGGTTTCAGCCGCGCACCACCCTCTTGGCCGAGCAAATTCGGGAGATGGAAAATCTGCAAGAGCAGGTCAAGGCGGAACGCCTCGCTCGTTTGGCTGCTTTGGCGGCCTCTCGTAGCAATGGAGAACTCCCGGAGACTCCGAAGGCTCCTAGGACGCTGAAGCGGAGCATGCGTGGCTGAAGATCGTGAAAGGGCGTGCCATCGAATTGTCCATCGCAGTATTGCCAGTGGTGTTTTGTTATCTTCGTGCTGGATCTATGTATGAATCTTGTTTATGCCGACTCAGCCTGCTTGCACGAGTGTCATCCCTCTTCACACCGATGCTGCTGGCACATGAGTCCAACGCAAGCAACGCAGCAGCATGTAAGTCAAGGCATCATACAGATCTATATCATGGCAAAGATCGTGCCGTTGCTCTTCCCGAGAAGTTTGAGCGGTCTTCACTAGCCTGGCCGGGCCGTTGCTGCGATAATGCAACCGTTCTGCATCAGCACTGATGGGATATGGACGTTCCCAGACTTCCGCGAAGTGCTTACCTCCTTCTACTTCCAACCAACCTGTCACTGTTCTCCACCCTCCGCTCACTTCTCATTCCTCCGTAACGCCCGTAGGACGATTCATCACTATCGTAGCACACCCGCAGCACATTTGTGGCGCTCGCAATGAGCACTGACCATCGGAGTGGCGATGGTATGCGCCGCATCAAACGCGTACCACCTTCAAAAACGATTGTTGAGACGCGAAGCATGCACAAAGCATTTATGCACCTGGTACAACTTGTCGACGGTCAGTTGCTACAGTCGTCTTACAGATAACACAGCATGGTTACCGTATCCCCCGCAGTGCTCGATAGCTTTCACTGCGCTGGTCAAGTGCACCGCCGCGTGTGTGTGAGCAATATTTCCCTCCGTGGGGACAGCGCAGTTCTCGCAGATTTGGAAGAGGCTAGATCTGGGCTTGAATATCAAGTTGTTAGACCGGTACGAGAAGAGTCTGAAGTCAGGGCTAATTACATACTCACTTGTGTTTGGCAGGACAGCCCGTTCTTCAGTGCTGCTGAAGTAGAGTCAGAAGAGTACCTTTTCTTGGCGCCACAACTGAGGATGGCCCTACCAAGGGACTCTGCCACGCCGGGTGTCTCTGGTGGGGTGGTGGAACGCTACCGGACGCGTGCGCAAAGCCTCCGTTCACGTATAACGCCCTGCACGACCTTGAATCTGTGCTCTGGGTCAGTACCTTCCTGCTCTTCGGCACGAGGATGTCCATACCGCATGCCCTCTTGCCGCGCGAGTACATTGCCGCGCAGCGTGCGCTCGCGGAGTCGATCCTGGACGGCCCCTCTGCGAAGCGCGAAGCTATGACGACCGCGTGGGGCCCCTCAAGGCCCGGTTCGTGCACCTCCACCCGCGCGTACGAGCGTCCTGCAACCGGCTCCAGGCGATAGGTGCTGCAATGACGCTTGCATACAAATATGCTGAGAGCGGCGGCCTGGAGAAACTGACGACCGAAGCAATTGTACAAACTGAATGGCAATTGTCGGAGGACGAGGGCGAGTGCTGGTCCATCCACGATATGATTATGGCGCAGCTTCATGCAGCAGCCACGTATCATGGCGCGCCCGGTCGCGACATCATCTTGCTCGACGGTCTATGCGAGCCGTGACGTCCCCAATGTCCTGCCGACATCGGTTTCGAGCGACGTTATTCTTCAAGGACAATGCTCGTCCCCTTAATCCTGATACGGCTCGTCTGTAGAAAGTAATGGTGGAGGAATGAGCTCGATATCGTAGCAACCACCTTGTGCTTACCTAGCTTCCCTGTGAAGTCTATCGATGTCATATTCGAGAGGTTAGAGCACCAGCGGCGTCGTCTTACCGCACCTAGTACCCTTGAGCCACGACACCCTGGCAATCGCAGAGGATGACACCTTGAATAACTGACGCTTAGATACATAAACAAATGCCAAACGTCCCTAGGCAGCCGCGATAATGGATGGAATCAGAAAGAGCAACAGAAACGGGGACTGCCAGAAACCACGAACGACGCACGGATCTAAGAAAGGTCTACTGTCGGCAGCAGGCGAGACACGGTGAGGTCGGGGGGGCACAGGAGCAAACGCCTCTGGGAGAACGAGGGGGATATGCGGACCGACTGATTGGACGGGGCGGAGCTGAGAAAAAACGATATCTTAAGAAAAGAGATGCGAGGAACGTGGGCACGGAGATGAAGAGAGCAACTGTTGAAAATATGAACGGGGAGCAGCCCTGCAGATAATAGAAGAGCGAGAAGCATGCGACACGCATTAGTTTCGAGAGCTGGTACATGATAACGCTAGCCAACGCCGCTCGGATCCGGCGTTCCCGTGCACCGGGGATACAGACACACCCGAGAAAGAGATTATACTGGAGACGTAGCATATTGAGATTGGTGTTCAAGATGGTTGTCTGGAGATGGGGATTGCGTGCAGAGAAAGAAAACGAGTGGGATTCGATGGATGCGGGACGATGCCGGGGGTAACGAACGAAGTGTGTTTTAGAGAGGAGCAGTGAACGAACGGTAGTGAAGACCGATGTGAGGGTCATTCGAGAGGAAGGGAGAAGGTATAGGTGACGGGCGGCTCTACGCGTATGAGCGGAAGTCGCCACCCATCATTAAGGACGAAGGGATGCACATCGACCCGAGGTCCACGGCGCCCGTCTCTGACATGGGCGTCGCCTGGTATCCGGCGTACGGGAAGAACGCCATCTGGGACTCGGGATATGTCGACGGCTGCTCGGGATATGCCGGCTGCTGCTGGTCCGCATACGCCGTCTGCTGCTCCGGCGGGAAGGAGCCGTACGAGGTGGCTTGCTGCTCGTAGGTCTCCTGCCCGTAGTGCGCAGCCTTCGCAGAAGAGTTCTCAAACTGCGTCGGCTGCTCCGGAGCAGTTGGAGGGTGCGCGTTGCCCTGGCCTGTGCTATCGCCGTAGCCGACCGCGAACTGGGACTGACCGTTGCTCTGTGGCATCAACAAGTGTCAGAGGATTCTGCGATCGAGAATACCGGCGGACACACGCACCATGTTGCCCTGCGGATGCAGAGCGTACGCGAGCTCGCTCGAACTCGTCGAGCACATGGACTGCATCTCGTAGGCGCCGTGCGGCTCGACGTGTTGCTGCATCTCCGGCTTGCCCATCTGCGCATACACGTCTCCGTTCGCGGAATATGGGTCCTGGCCCGTCGACGGGTACGGCATCTGGTGGTCTGGCGGGGCGTAGCTGGGCTGGTCCTGCGCAAGGTACGCGTATTGCCCGCCAAAGACATCATGCATGTGTTGTGCGTACGCGGCCTGCCCGGGTTGCGCGTGGCTCCCACGGCGGCTCTCGGCGATCTGAGGCGGGATCTGCTCGGACGCAGCATCGCCTGCAAAGGACTGCGGCTGCGGCGTGCTCGAGTCTGTCACTTCCAGGCTGCCCAGTAATTGCGGGAGAAACGCTGAAGCACTGTAACAGATGAATGAAGTTAGCGGACCAGATACCCCGGGTATGAATGCAATGAGAAGATCTGGCGCACCCCGCAGGCGGGCGCAGCATGTGCCACGTCGCACGGCAGAAACGCATATAAGGACACTCACAAGCTGCCGCGCCGTGCTGGGTCGAAGTTCTCGGGCGCCTCCAGGGTCTCAGGCTTTTGCGCCTGGGGGTCCGCAGGCTCGCTCCAGTAGCTCGTGCAGCTGCTCTCGCTCGCAAACGAGCCGAAGCGCGAGAGCGGGTCGTACGCAGACGAGCCCTGGCTCGCGTCATCCGTGTCTGGGCCGCCAAGCGACGCGACCGAGTCCGCCGAGTCGCGCCGCGCGGCCCGACGTCGACGACGGTCGAGTGGTCCGACGGTGGCGAGGACGCCGCGGAGGACGACAGCGAGGGCGAGCCGGATGGGTCCCCGAACGAGAACGTCGGCTCCGGCAGCGGGCCCGGGATCGGCGGCTGCACTGTGCGTGCTGGTGCGTGCAGCCCGTGGCCGTAGCTGTGCAGGAGCGACTGCGATATCGGCGGCGGCGACGCTGAACTCGGAGATGGCGGTGGCTGGGTCCCATTTGCGAGGGGCGACACGGGCGTGTCGTAGCTGAACGCCGGCGACGAGCCTGACGACAGCGAGGACGCAAATGGGTTCGGGTTCGTGAAGATCGGCATGGAGCCTGGCTGGCCCGACGATATCGACCGTTGCGACGGGCGGAAGTCCTGCGACGACTCGTGGAACACCGGCATGGAGTGCTTGTGCACAAGGGTGGGCCGTGGCGGCGCCATGTCCCCCTGCGAGAAGGCTGTGTTAGTGCGTAGTCCTGCATAGCATTACCGCGACGTTGCATGCGGCCGGGAACGTCCATCGACGCGAGGACGTGGGGCATTGATTCGCGACGCAGACTGTGTCCGATCCGCCCTGACGCACCAGACAGCGGATCCAGTCTGCCGGCTCCGTCGCTGTTGGCCGGCGGCGCGAGGCTATGCAGATGTGATGGATTTGCGCTGTGGAACCTGTCGTTCGTTCCCCGGGCTAGGTGCGCATAGGGATGGGTTATGAGACGCTTGATACTGGTGTCAACGCTACGTCGTCGCATCGCAGGATCGAACCCATGCGGCTGTCCGTTTGATACAGAGAGCAGGCCGCTACCACCGCCACCAACATGGATGCTGGCGCGGGTTCCCCTGGCAAGCTGGCTTGACGACGCACTTGGTGTTATGGACAAAATCGGCAGCGACGGCCTTCGCTGGGCGAGAATCTCGGCAGCAGAAGGCGTAGACGTGCTTGACAGATACCCGGAGGGTACAGACGCCTCACGACTTGGAGGGCTCTGCACGAAGGGAGTCTCGTCGTCCTCGAGGACACCTGCGTTCTCACTGGTGACTTCGGATCTGGCGGGAACAGGCGAAGAAGCCGGAGCAGGCGCTGGCGGTGGAGTCGCCGTCGATCCAGGGGAAGTACGGGACGAGGAGGATGTTTCGGCCGCCTTGGGAGGCTTCGACGACACAGGGGTTGGTGACGAAGACTCGGGGGCCGACGATGATTCAGGGGCCGAGGACGCGTTCGAGCAGTTTTGCTCCTTGAGGGGCGCGCCGCCGTCCGAGCCTGCTCTGCTTTGCGCGCGAGATTCTTCTCCTTTGCTCGGCGATTTTGGAACCAGACCTGGGAACTTCTTGAGCGCCACATCAAAGTCCAATATACGAGACACGTACCTGGACACCCCGTGGTGTCATGGACAACTCGTCCGCGAGCTTTTTCCGCAAGCCTGCGTTGGGCTTCTTGTCGTACTCGTAGACACCCTCCAGGATCTTGAGCTGCTGACGGGTAGTGCGTTTGCGATGTTTGACCTCGTTGGGCTGGTACCTGGATACAATTCTGCGTAATTAATAGACGCATACATGCACATCAGGAGAGAACTGACGGGTAGAATGTTCGTACGTCAACCTGAGATGGGTCTACACCTGGAGGAACGAGACCCGGGACGTATGTCGTTGAGTGTTCCCGTTGGTTCTGATGATGGCGAGCAGATATCATTTGAGACGCGTAGCCCTCCATTGCTGGGTGACGTTGGTGTCGAGAGAGATCATCGTGGGACGGATAGGCGGAAGGAGGGTTAGTGAGAGGGTGGAGGGAAGGTGGGCTGGGAAACATATGGTCGTGTCCATTGTTGGAGGGCACCATGATGAATTGGACGGACAGACTAGAAGGGCGAAAATGAGGATTCCAATGAGGGATGAGAGTCCGCAGATGACAGGGCTAATAGTAGAAGTCGATAGTAAGAAGTATGCACGGTGTCCGTATATCCGAGTATCCCAGACGGAGTTGGCCTGCCTGCACTCCTAAGCAAATGGCGAAGAACGAGGTCTAGCGGGAATGCAAATGCCGGTTAGCACAGAGTCGTGGAAGGCGGAGAGGTAGAGGAAAGGACAGGGGAGCACAGAGACCTGAAGAGGTATATGGTCGTCTGGTGACGTCTCCCAAATGAGGCTGGCCAACGGTCGACAGCTACCGCGACGTGCACTCAAAGATCTGGTGCAGCCTGTGCGTAGCTTTGACGACGGGTGGTATCGCGAATAGCGAGGAACAAGTGGGTGGAAGTACAAGGGCACGCAGGACGTAAAGCGTGGGACGTACCGATTACCCAGGATTCAGACACACCCACACGCGTGCCGTGTATATTCGGCTGTCCGGACAAAGTCGACGTCGGGCGACGAAGCAAACGACGATGACGGACTGGACGGTAGGCAATGAGTGCTCCTGTGAAACAGGCTCTTCGAGCTTTCAAAACTTGAAACGGGGACAAGGAGCGATGTGAGTGCCGGACGGCGAGAGGGGCGAAAGGCGAGCTCGGAAGAGGAAAGTGTGCGCGTTCGGCGGTGTCTCAGGCAAGTCGGCGGGGTATATGACAGAGATGACACGGAACAGACGGGGCTGGGAGACGCAGAGAGGGAGCACTGCCCGTGCCCTTAACCGCTGGCAGACCCTTGCGCACGGGAAGGCAGTAAGCGCAGGGCGGCGATGATCAGTGTTGGGAACAACGCCAGCAATGCCTCGTCGTCGCAGATCAAGGCGTGCACGCGCTGCTTGGCGTCGACGCCGTCCTGGACTGTGAGCTGAGCGGGCGAGCGAGCGCAGAGGGTTCAGGTCAACCTCGAGCCTCCGCGGGAGGCCAGGCTTGAGAGCACGAATGAGCGTGGGAACCCAGCCTCGAAAAGGCTTCCGAATTTCCAGGCGATTTTTCGCTTAATTTACGACGGCTGCCCCTCCTCTGCTCTCCTCCGTCGACGTAAACCGCAGCTGCGTCTTCTGCCTTCCCATCGCCCGCCGGCTGCTCTTCACCCGCCGCCAGTTCTCACCACTCTTCTCACTCATTCAGCGGCGTCCTGAGCGACGGAAACTGACATAGCGGGACATGGGCTATCTGATGTCCGCTCGCCCTGAGATGGCACTGCCTGCCCCGGCCAGCCAGAGACCCACTGTTCGTGATGCGCATCCGCGCGAGCATGCGGCTCGCAACATCTTCCCAGACCGACCCGCACACAGAATGGCAAGTGTCTAGACTGTCCAGATCCTCGCCCGTGGGTGGTGATGCCCGAGCTGTGATAGGTCGCCCCCATGTCGCTGGCGCCACGGCTTATGTCCGTGAGAAGAGGTCGCGCTCGTTAGCGACATCCCCAAGTCCGCGGAAGAGAACTTGGAGGACGCCCTTCGTCACCATGCTCATGCAGGTCTGCCGGGGTCTTTGCGGGCGCAGCAGGCCCTGACCAAATTCCAGACATCGGAGTGTCCAGGCGCTGCGACGGCGAGACCATCGCCGCCTACAAATCGTTGCTGCCCAGCCGCGCAGGTCCGGTGTGTCTAGTCGAGCTAATCCAGTGCTGGCGTCGGTACGGCCCACAGGTGCTTGAGATACCGAATTTCTGGCTGCCAATCTCCGTCTTGCCCTCGTAGCGCATGTGGCAGCCCAGCTAACGATTAACAGAACAGAGAGAGGCACCTTCGCTTTGCACTGGCTCAGCCCTGACTTTCCTCAGCTCCGTCACGACTACCTCCGTCCCAGCCTCCTCGTGGACTGATCCTCGGCCTCGCGCTACTATCTGGACAGACGATCGCTGTCGTCTCCGGTGAAAGTCTTTCCGGCGCCGCCCAACTCTTCCTTGCACGCGGTCTACGATCTAGCTGGCTTCTGTCAAAGCTCATGCTGTTCTTCGGGGCGTATCGTCTTCAATCACTTTGCCATTCCATATGTATCGTCCCTCGAGGTTCTGAAGCATATTGTTAGACGATCTGGAACTCATAACAGGGCCACTCGAATATAGACACTGTCGCCCATCCCTTGATAATGACCTTGCGATTGTCAGGTGACAACGCTAGCGTAGGCACGTATTGCCGCTAACGATCGAACTTGTTGCATGAGGGCACCGGCCGTGGCCACATAGACGCAATGCGTGCGTCGCTCCGTAAGCATCTCACATGAAGGTAAAGTGCGCTTATTATGAATCGTAACTAATGTTTGAGCGCGATGTCTCCTGCGATTAATCTAGTAATTCTTTCTCCCACGGAATCAGTGATAGTCATACACCGAACTACAGCACGCTCGGATATCTGCAGTGTCCACGCTGACTGCATTTCATTCAACGTGCGCCTCATGACTGCCATAAACCCGTGCCACCCACGAAGACACGCCACATGGCGGAGTTACAACCGGATACGCTTCCGGATTTGGTAGCCAAGTTCATCTTGTCTTTGTTCGCCTTTCACGTCCTTTCACGCCCTCGCAGGCCACCTTCATACAAGCCCCATATCCTACTTCGGTCAAGCTATGCACTATGGCCACATCGACAAGGGGTGTTAAAAGAAAGAGAGGGGGCTCTCAACCGGCAAGCACCCCCTCGCCATGTCTGAGCAACCTGCTCCACGTACGCCTGCACGCAAACGCATTCCCAACTCCCCAGACTCACCTTTGGTGGTCAACCAGATCCAGTCGGCCCCTGCGGGAGTTGACGTCCAGTCTCAACGGCAGCTGCTCGTCGGCGATGTGGGCCGAAGCGTGAACGAAGTGCCAACGCAGTTCTTCACGCAAGGCCTGCTGCCTCCGGTGTCAACACATCGCATTCGGGAAATTATAGCAGCACTCAAGGCTTCTGGGGACATCAAGGACGGAAAGACTGAAGGCAAACTGAGATGGGCGCACTTCAGTAAGGAGCCCTGCCAGTACAAATCCCACGAGGACAGCGTCTTTCGGAAGGTGGAGCAGATAGTTGAGGCCATCGCCTGCGCGTCTGGCGTCCCTGAGAACCAGCGGATGCTCAAGTTTGTCTGTCGCCCGACGAAGGCCCCGAAATCCACGACGAGGGACAATCCGTCGAAGCCGGACAGCTACGGTATCTTGACCACCGCGCCTGCAGGAGACCGCGAATGGCTGGACATCGCAGTCCCTGGCGAATTCAAGAAGGATGACACAGAAGCCGACCGCACAGATGTAAGTGATTTGCTCTCTTGGGGTCTCTCACTGGTGGCTCACTCGAGAGCAGAATCGGCAAAAGGTTTTGTGGTCCATGTACCACATTATGCGCGAAGATCCGACTCGACGTTTCGTCTTCGGCTTCACAATCGAGAACACGAACATGCGATATTGGTTTGTCAGTCGCTCCGAGATGTTCGTCTCGTACAAGTTCAGCTTTATAGAGGTGCGTTCCAAGTACAGCATTCCTGTCTGTGATACTCAACGCGCCTGGCAGAGCTGTCAACGTGTCATCCTCTTCTTCCACTACCTGCTCACCGCGACGAAAGCTCAGCTTGGCTGGGACGAGACCATCAGGCGGGTCTCCCCGCGAGGCGTCAGTGACAACATCGTGTACGACATCGAGGTCGGCGACAAGACGTACAGAACGAAGCGCCTCATCTCCAACGTCGGCGCAGAGGCTCCTCGCGGCCGGGGGACTCGTGTGTGGGAGGCGGTAGAGCTCGACGAAAATGGCGAAGAGACGGGAGATCCGGTGGCGATCAAGGACAACTGGATGGACGCGGATCGTGAAACCGAAGGCGAGCTCCAGAAAGCCATCTTCAGCTCGGCAACTCCTGAGCAACGCGAAATACTCGAACGCTACTTCATGGGGATCGTCACCGAGTCGCACGTTTTCATCGACGGCCGACCCGACCATACGCATGTCGTCATGAGGCGGAACAAGAGGGTTGCCGAAACAAGATGTCTGCCTGTCACCTCTGACCGCGTCATCAAGAAAGCCAAGAACGCTCTTCCCGTGAAAGGCGCCTTCGTCCTTCCTCAAACGCAGGTCGAGGAAGGTGTTACATATTCTGCGAAGATCCATCATCGCGTCGTCTTGAAGGAGGTCGGACAGTCCCTCTTCGAGGTGGAATCGCTGTCACAGGTATTCTCTGGTCTCGCGGATGCTCTCGAAGGTTCGTAATTCCACTCGTGGTCATGCACATATACTTACCTTCATGATTTTTGCCCTAGGATTACGAGTCTTGCACAAACTCGGCTGGGTCCATCGCGACATCAGTCCAGGAAATATTCTACTTGTGAATGGCCGAGGGGTCATCACCGACTTAGAATATGCTAAGCATGTCTACGACAAAAAGACGCACGGCGTTCGTACTGTAAGCACATTCATCCTTTCACTCGCGAAAGTCCTAGAGGGCTGACGATTCCTCACAGGGAACGCCCTTCTTCATGGCCATAGAAATTGAGTGCGGGTGCTACAAATTTGCATTAGAACCATCCGACGATTCGAGCGACGATGACGACGACGACGATACAGGGCCAGAACGTGACAGGCGTCGTGAACAGGTCGACGCCGTGAATGCCTACCTTCAAGCCAAAACCTCAGGCGCGCCTGCACTGGAACCTGGTGTTCTTCCTGGAGCTATCGCCATCGCTAAAAAGCCCATTGCCATACCCCAGGCTGCCCCGCGGGTTGAGCTCAGACACAACGCCCTTCACGACATCGAGTCTGTACTCTGGGTAGGGATGTGGATGACGCTCTGCTCGAAGCTGCGGCGGCCCGATACGGACGACGGCCTCTGGGACGCCTACATATCTGCGCAAAGCAAGGCCGCATGCGATATCTTCTGCAACTCTGGGAAGCGCACTGACCTACTCATCGGCCTATCCCAGGAATTCACGGCCAAACTTGCCAGCCTGCATCCTCGCGTTGCTGACGTCGGCCAGAAGCTCAACCTCTTCCGGTCGGCCCTGGTCCAGCGCTATCGCAAGGTCGAAAAGAAAGTCAAGGACATCGGGCTCAACCCTGCGAAGAAGCTGCACGAGCCGCTGATTGACATCATGGCCGAAATCTCACTCTTGCTGATCGAGAAAGGCGACCTTTTTGTCGACGTGGGCGTCAGCTCCGAGCAGGTTCTTGCCGTCAAGGACATCGTCAACGTCTCCCTTGACACTTTTGAGAACGTGCTCACTGACCGTGAAGACCTGAATCCCGATATCGCGGACCATGGGGCTGCAGAGCAGCCTGAGGATACCGAGGCCTCTGGACTGGGCACGAAGAGGCGAAAGATGGATGACGAGGAGACTCATCCTCGAACTTTCGATGGAGGTGTCAAGCGGCCTCGGACGTGCGAAGACTAGGACAGCTCGCCGACGACAATCTTGTTCCCTCTACGTCTGAAGCCTATTGCTTGAATGCAACTCTGTATTTATTCGACATCGCTACCTATACGATTGTCTTTTGTACAACGCGCTCGAACATGTATGATTAGATGAACCTGTCTGCGACAACGTAGTACATTTATATCCTACTGAATATTTAGGGCAAAGCCAAGGCGTTTGTTGCCTAAATCCCAAACACTGTAGTAGTGCTTCAACAGACTCTCGCCGATGATGTTGAAGTCCTCGAACGCATTAATGAACGTCTGGCCATAGCGGGGTTGCTCCTGAACGGCCCGACAGTCTGAGCTCGCTGCTCGGGATCGTCAGCGTGGACGGCTGGCTCTGCTGCGAGGTGAACGTAAACGAGATCTCTGCAGGCAGAGAAGCAATCTCAGAGCACGCGATGCCGTGTATCCCTGGCATTGGGCCGCGTTATGGACATCGTCAATGCGCTCAGAACATTGAGAGAGCTCAAGCGGTATGGAAAAACCAGCTTTTGGGCGTAAGTATTCCAAAACGGATACCTACCAGTTTACGTCCTACCACGACAACGTCTGTCGAAGCGTTAGGCAAATGGTGAAGATTGTCGCCCTCGCCGCTGGCGCCTCGGATGAGAGGCAGCACACGCTAAGGTTGGCTTGTCGCCGGGCGAAGTGAGCACCGTGATCGAAAAGGCAAGGATGAGGCGTCGGAGTTTCAATTATGTGGCCGCACTTCTCTCTTTGGCAACTAGGTTTAGCGTGCTCTTGACTCCTTCGTTCATGTGCGCAGGCGACACAACACACGCTTTCGCCACCCATACTTCTTCTACATACCCAATACGGCGTACGATGGCCACAATGTCTCTTCAAGATATAAGGCGCCCTAAATCTGAAGGGCTGCGAGCATCCCCCTCACCATGGTTGAACCACCGCGTACGCCACCCCCCAGCGAGGGCCACCTGGAGTCGTCAAACGTTTACTTCGACTCACCGCTGAGTTTTAATCAGGCTCAGACCGCACCTGCCGACCGGAATATTGACCAGAACAGGGCTGTTTTGGTCAAGGACCTCAAGGAGACCGTCACAATGGTCCCGCTGGAGTTCTTCACTGACGGTCTTCTACCGCCTATCAGCAAGGAAATAGTTGACAAGACTCTTCGAAGTCTTGTTGCGACCGGCGGTGTTGTGACTAGTCGACGAGGATCTAAATGGCCTTCATTCAAGACCAGGCCGTCGAAACGGAAAGCCACCGAAGATGTCGTATTTGCGCAAATGGAGGACATCCTCAAGGACATTGCCGAGGCTGCGGGTATCTCCCAGACCGCAACTCTGAAGTTTATCTGTCGCCCTACCGCAACTCCGAACTCTTCTACACGGGACAACCCCTCGAAACCGGACAGTTATGGTGTCCTATCGGCAGAAAATCTCGGCGATGAGGTAGACTGGATCGACATCGCGATTCCAGGAGAATTCAAGAAGAAGGATAGTATGAGGTCCACTCACGATGTACGTCTCCCTTCTCTCCCTCCTGCAACTCTGTTGTAACTGAACGCGCCCGTAGAACCAAAAGAAGATACTCTGGTCTATGTATCACATCATGCGCGAAGACCCAAGGAGGCGGTTCGTCTATGGATTCACGGCGGAGGACACGACGATGCAGCTGTGGTTCAGCAGCCGGTCTGAGACCTTTATGTCACTGAGCTTTGACTTCCTCGAGGTGCGTCGCTCGTCCAATAGCCAGTCTTTGAAACTAACGTCTCCATATCACCTGCCGCAGTCCCCTAGGCATGTAATCGAGTGTTTTCTCCTCTGCTCATGGCACAGCCCCATCAACTCGGGTGGGACCCCACCATTACACGCGTCTCGCCGCGCGACGTCACAAGTCCGAACATTGTCTACGATATTGCGGTCGGCGACAAGGTGTACAGGACGCTGCGTCTCATCTCCAATCTCGGCGCCGAGGCACCGAAAGGGCGTGGTACACGGGTTTGGGAGGCGCGCCTCCTCGATGCAGACGGAAACATGGTTGGGTCGCCTGTTGTCGTGAAGGACTCCTGGAGAGACGTCAATCGCGAATCCGAGTACAATATCAACCACGCTATCCGCAATTCCGGCACTCCGCAACAGCAGAAAATTCTTCGAAAATACTTTATAGAGGCTATTGCCCATTGCGACATCCAGATAGCGGGGAGCTTGACCATACACATGTCGTCAAAAGGAGCAACTCAAGGACCGAGGGTATCCAACCATTACGAGTTGCCGCAGAACTTCCAATCCCAGAGGAACACAAGCAAACTTCCTGTCGTTGGAGCATTCATACTACCGGCCGCTGAACCGGACAGCGGAATTGAGTACTCGGCGAAGATCCACAACCGCACGGTCTTTGGAGAGGTCGGACAAACCTTGCAGGAGCTCGGCTCCTCTCTCAAGCGTTCAACTGCCTTGCGGACGCCGTGACGGGTAAGTTGGTCGCTGCCATGTAAGAATTTTACTGATCTTGTGCAGCTCTGAAGGCTCTGCACGACGTTGGCTGGGTCCATCGCGATATCAGCATTGGTAATATCCTTGCCGTCAATGGCGTGGGGAAGATAACCGATGTGGAATATGCCAAGCGCGCAGATGACCCTGTCAGTCATAGTGTTCGAACGGTGAGCGCGTCCGCTATCCGGAAAACCTGAATGATCACTAACGTGGCTACATATTTGTAGGGAACCCCATACTTCATGGCAATCGAAGTGGAAGAGCGCGACTACCGATTCATACAAGAAGAAGATGATGAACCTTTGTCGGACCTTGGCCACAAATTTGACGATAGCGAAGGCGACCTACGTGAAGCGCGTTGCAGATGGAGCAGGAGCGTAAAAGACAGCGCAAGGAACGGAAGAAGACCTCGTCAGGATCCGCTGTCTTGTCAAGCATCGCGAGCCCCTTCGACAAGCAAGACTTGGAATCCAGGTCGGGTTCCGACACAATGCGCTGCACGACATGGAATCTTTGCTCTGGGTGGCGTACTGGATGGTTCTGTGCACCAAGCTCGTCAAGCCGGAAGACATCAGCGAGGATGCGTGGGCAAGTACATGTCACAGCATGCAGTGCTCGCTCGTAAACTCTTCTGCACCAGGACCGGCCGCTCTAGTGTGCTCGGCTCGAATTCGGTTTGAAAGAGGCCCTACCTACGCTCGCTCCGCAAGTGCAACGCATTTGTCAGAAGCTAAACAAGTTTCGCCTGCGGCTCAGGACTACTACCAGAATTGCGAGAAGGACGTCTCCACAATCGGACCAAACCCGCGCGAGGCCTGCACACTACCGTGGATGTCATCTTCGATCACATTGTCAAGATGCTGCGACCCTTTGGCGATGGCGATGCAGCGAAGACGACGAGGACGACGAGGAGGATACGGTGGAGAGGATCGGCCCGCTCTTCATCGACACCGGCGTCGTATCCGAGCAGCAGGCTGCCGTCGATGCAGTCGTCAAGAAGTTACGCGACGAGGCAGACAAGACTCAGCTCGACATTGTATACGCCAATGGTGCTGAACATGCAGAGGACGCGACGGACCACAAAATTGACGTTCATAGCGAGGAGGAAAGCGACGAAGATGGCCGTCCTGCCAAAAGACAGAAGATGCTACCTCTGATTACGGACGGTGGCGATAACGATGGTGACGCGGATACGACTAGCCCAAACTAGCACATGGCCCTGGCCACGGTCACGCTCCCTCTATGTCTGCAGTCTATTCCTTGAATGTAACTCTGGACTTCAATCATCGCTACCTGATGTATTTTGTGCAGCGCGCTCGAATATATATGATCGGACGAACCTGGCTGCGACGATGCACGTCGATATTCTACTGAACATTTGGGGCAAAGCCAAGGCGTTGGTTGCCCAAATCCCAAACACTATAATAGTGTTTCAATAGACTTCCGCCGATGATGTTGAAGTTCTCGAACGCGTTGATGAGCGTCTGGCACATGGCGGGGTTGCTCCTGAACGGCCCGACGCTGAGCTCGCTGCTCGGGATCGTCAGCGTGAAAGGCTGGCCCTGCTGCGACGTGAATGTGAACGAAATCTCCGCAGGAAGAGACGCGATCTCCGAGCACGCGATGCCGTACGTGCCCGGCTCTGCGCTGTTGGGCTTGATGTTCGGCGAGATCTGGGCATAGATGGCCTACGCGGAAGTATGGGTCAGTTTGACACGCACGATGGCGAATGCTGGTGTGCGCGCACCTCGTGTCTGCCTGTGGAAGCACGATATTGCTGGTGCCGCTGTCGAAGATGAAGGTGCGTGTCTTCGCCAGTGCTGAGGTCGACTTCCCATTGACGGTGATGCCAGAAGACCTCAGCTGCCATGCTCCAGACGTTGGCGAGACGAGAGAGCCGTAAGTGATACTGCCTGTAACGTAGGGAGAATGATTAATTTGCTTCAGCGTATTGCAACCAAATTCAGGACTCACCGGTAAACTTCGTCGAGTCAATGCCTCCCAGAGTTAGTTCCGCGTTACCGACAGCTTGGGGTGTGACGTAGAAGCTGAAGAGAGAGGGCAGGCCCTGCGCTTCGAGACCTGCAAACAGACCAGACGCTACGGGAGCGAGGCCTTGAATGCCGCTGAAAGGGTCCGGGCTAAAGGTTGGCGTCTGGTTGGTGATGAGGAACATGCTGACTTTCGGGACGGAGATGCTGCCGGCTGTCACGGTGTCCGTCGCACTTCGTAGAGTGAGCTGCCAATTATTTCCGATGACAGGATCCACGCCGACTCCTGTAGCAAAGGTTATCTTGCTCGTTCTGCCGCCGTCGACGAAGGTCGAGCTCTTCGACGGGTCGAACTGGACTTGGTTCGAGCAAGGTGCGCCACACATGGTGCCTGTGCGTAACCGTATGAGTAATCGGACTGTCTTCGACCGAAGGCAGACGCACTTGCGAACTCTAGGGTTTGGCTACCCGTATCGAAAACGACAGTGATAGGCTGGGGAGGGGTACCGACTACAACGAGACCGGTATCTGTAAGTCAAGATACTTGAGCTTGGTTTGTATGGACTAGACGTACTTCCTAGCTCGCCGAACCACCTACAACATAAACACGAAATTATGAGGGTCACCATCCATGTACTACATTTACTTACTGCAGATCGGTTCCATTGAAGTAATCCGCAAGAGGGACACCTATGGGCGCGAGGGCGCGGCGAGTATTGGCAGCACCCCGCTCGAGCTTCCGTGACGTGAGGGAGATCGACTGCGCGGCGCCTCGAGTGTTGGGCTAGAATGCGCCGCCAATGCCAGAAGAAGCGCTGTGAGCGTGGCGTACAACATGATTCCAGCTCTGAAGGTACAGACGAAGGCAGGGAGAGCTCACCGTACGTAGGTCTTGGTATTTATCCGCCTACGGATTAAGGCGCCTTTCAAGGAACCCCGACAGGGCTACAAGCCCCAGGCAGAGAACAATTGACATCGACGCATACGCAAGCCTTGTAGGGTACGCGTTATCAGCCTCCGCGCGGTCGGGAGCTTGGGAGCCCGGGATGGTCGAGAACTTCAGTCCTTATGCAGGCACGCGCATGAGCGACTGCACATGGTTCAGAAGACTGGTAGCTGACAGTACCAGAAGCTATACATGCGTGGCATGCGTGGACAACTGGCGTAGATCAGTCATGCGTCCACCGAAGCGTCGGGTCTCGGGATGATATGTGCTTCGCCGGTGAATCTTTTCGAATGTCGAGACTTGGGAGGTTGATTATGGGTAGGTGGTACGTAGAAAGTGTGCATCATAGCGGCCAGGCAAGGCATCAGAAGCAAAGACAGGCCTTTCCTATTTGCTGGCTCCTCGCCACCGGTCCCGAACAGCCGCTATGGGTCAGCAGGTGCCACTGTAAGCGTGCATGCAAATTTCGCGTGGATACACGAAAGCTGGTCACCACGTACATAGGTCCTCGCTAGATCGCATGTCGCTCGCCATCCCAGTTTTCCGGGACTGCAATAGGGGACGAGGGAAGCCGTACGGGTTCCTTCTGAACCAATAAGGCGACAGTCGTGCTGGCAAAGAAAAACACCATGTTGAAAAGAGGGGATAAGTAATCAGGTAAGTAATGGCTTGTATTGACCCTTCTAATGGAGTTGATGCGTCTTGTATGAATTACATAAGCTGATTCGCATAGCGGGATGTCGTGTCGTCGCCGCAACGCACTGATACTATATGCAACCTTGTGGCTACCCAAGAGCTAACGCGTATCTTCAGGTTTAGGTGAGTTGGTGAAACCCACTCAATTGTATGTTCATATGTGTCTCAAGCCTCAGATTGTTCACGTCTGATCATGTAAATGTGCAGTAGTGGCCAGCGACAGGCTTGCGGAGCTATTGTCGAGTCCCACTGAACGATACTGGCTGTAGACGACAAGCGACTTCAGACACTGCCGAACGGCAGACTCTCTCATGTTTACTGTAGTAGGCAAGACCATGCAAGAAGTCGACTCTCTGCTAGAAGCGTTTGACTATCTCTGCGACGTTGTAGAAGGTAGGAAGTCTTAAACTCGGAAAATATGGCGACCGCTGATAATTTCATCGTAAGAGCTCAAGTGCTACCATCAGCACGGTTACGCGCACCGTGACCTTGATGTGAGTAGTGTCCACATTGTGAGAGGGAATGCGAGAATTATGGATGTAGAATGCGCGAAGCAAATGAGCGACAATGACACTCACCCTTCAGTTCGAACGGTATGCCATCAATACAAAAGAGAATAGCTCAAACTAACCACGCCCGGTAGAGTCTAGCGTTCTTCAAGGCTGTCGAGGTAGCAGCCGGATGCTACATCTGGGGAAAGTTAGATCTTCCAAATCCTGGCATCGAGCTCGATGGGGACCTGGATCGCGACGAGCTGCTCCGTCAGCGCGAGGAGAACACGGAACGACTTCGTGTGGCCCAAGCGTCTCCAAACACCATCACGACTACTCCTCTTCGACCATCTTTTCGCCAAAACTCGCTTCATGACATGGAATCCGTGTTGTGGCTGGCTCTCTGGATACTCCTCTGCTCAAAGCTTGTCATCCCTGAAGGGACAGATATCGCCGAATGGAAGAGATATATGGAACGGCGCAACGCTATCGCGATCGAAGTATTTCGCGGTGCCGGCACGCAGATGGCTTTGCTAAGTGGCGACCTTCTCTTCTACCAGTATGCGCAGGAACTCCATCCTATTCTGCGTCCAATCGCTTGTCTGCTCGATGCCTGCCGACGAGCTCTTATGCGGCACTACCGCGAAGCCGAGGCGGACCTGAACGCATTGGAGAAAAACCCTAACCCGGCCGCTGGTCTCCACAAGACATTTGCCGCCAACATAGAGAACATATGCTTGTTTCTCACTCAACGCGACATCAAAATTGATGTGGGCGAAGACTCAAACCAAAGCAGCGTTGTCCGACAAGTGAGCAGCAGGACTGCAGGCGTTCGCAGAGCCTCTCCTAGACCTAGGGGTAGACGACAACGGTGCTGCTATCCGAGGACGTGTCCCTGAGGACAACAAGGCGGAAAACTCATTGAACTTCCGGAAGAAGCGTAAGGCCGAAGCTCAGCCGACTCAGGAGCAGCCCATTACAATGCCGCGCAAGCGGCACGTTGCAAGGACAGTCGAACTTTGAGTACGTCACACTTAGTTTTCGTGTGCACATGCCGCACGATGCATCAAACATCTTTGCACCAGACTATGTCCCATGTGTAGATTCCCATGTACGCAAATATATCCTTTTCTCCATAACCCCACTGAGCTGCCATCGAGCTTACAGCACGTTCGGAGCGAAACCCAGTCGCTGGTTACCGAGGTCCCAGACACTGTAGTAGTGCTTGAGGAGACTTGCGCCGATAATGTTGAAGTCCTCGAAGGCGTTGATCAGCGTCTGGCACACAGTAGGATTGTTTCTGAATGGGCCGACGCTGAGCTCGCTGCTCGGGATCGTCAGCGTAAATGGCTGGCCCTGCTGCGACGTGAACGTGAACGAGATCTCTGCAGGCAGAGACGCAATCTCCGAGCACGCGATTCCGTACGTGCCCGGCTCTGCGCTGTTAGGTTTGATATTTGGCGAAATTTGAGCGTAGACAGCCTATACAAACACTGGTCAGTCCGCTATGCATCGAAGTTCGTGTGCACGAACCTCAGTGTCGGCCTGCGGAAGCACGATGTTGCTGGTGCCGCTGTCGAAGATAAAGGTACGAGTCTTCGCCAGTGCTGACGTCGATTGTCCATTCACGGCGATGCCGCTAGAGTCCAGTTGCCATGCTCCAGAAGACGGGTCAACCAGAGAGCCATAGACTAGGCTTCCTGATATACACGAGCATTCGTCAGCATGAGACTGAGTATAGACCGAGGCGCGTACCAGTGAACTTCGTCGAGTCGATGGCGCCCAGCGTCAGCTCTGCGTTGCCGATAGACTGGGGAGTGATGTAGAAACTGAACAGCGACGGCAGACCCTGAGCTTCGAGGCCCGCGAACAGGCCTGAGGCGATGGGCGCAAGGCCCTGGATGCCGCTGAACGGCTCCGGCGCAAAGGTCGGTGTCTGATTGGTAATGAGGAACAGGCTGACTTGGGTACAGAAATCCCGCCAGCAGTGACTGTGTCAGTCGCGCTCCTCAGGGTGAGCTGCCAGTTGTTTCCCATGACGGGGTCGACGCCGACGCCTGTGGCGAAGGTTATCTTGTTGGTACGCCCACCATCCACGAAGGTCGAGCTCTTCGACGGGTCGAATTGGACTTGGTTTGAGCACGGTGCGCCACACAAGGTACCTACGTACCAAGCTCCGTCAGTACTGTGTCCATGACTCCCCAGAGGCAAGGCTTACTTGCAAACTCCAGCGTCTCGCTGCCCGTGTCGAAAACAACAGTGATCGGCTGAGGCGGAGTCCCGACTGAAGCACGATAGTCAGCCACGGGTGGGAGTACCGTTGCGAGCAGCGGTGGACATACCCTCGAGGCACCATACCATCTGAGATACGGAGATTGGTTAAGGTTTTCCATTCGAGTAGTGTGTTCACTTACTGGAGGTCAGTTCCGTTAAAATAATCGGACAGAGGGACGCCTATGGGCGAAAGAGCACGGCGAGTGTGAGCAGCGCCTCTCTCGAGCTTGCGAGATGTAAGCGCAATCGTATGTGGTAGGCCCCGTGGTGTCGGGCTGGCGTGGGCTGCCAATGCCAGGACGAGCGTGGTGAGTGTCGCGTACAACATGGTTGCAGGTCTTGTAGCGATGAGTGCTCGAGAGAAGGCCCACTGACGGTCTGTGTGCGATCCTGGGGTATTTATACCTTGACAATGAAGGCGTCTGGATAAGGCATGCAGTCTCGACGGATCCCGTTACCCTGAGAGAATACTGGACAAAAGAGCCGACTCTGCGACCTGTGTATGTTTGAGGTTCCAAGCATACGCGGTATCTGTAGTGCAGGCTTCGTTCGCAGTGAAGCGCTGCCAGACCATCAAGTTAACCTTTAGGAGGCACGATAATAGGTGTACGCACATGGTCAAGAACTGCGAGTTGACAGTACTAGCAGATGTACGAATAGAACGGCGTGATCTAATGGGGCCTATCAGTCATGCGTGCGCCGCGGTCGTCTGTCAGGAAGGTGGTGTGTGTCTTTGGTGGTGAATCCTCTCAAATACTATACATCTGTTCCTGCTTTGGTTCCTGCCGCGCTATCCGTGAAGATAGCTCGTGGTAGCGACACGCTGCGGTAGCACAGTTGGCGCATGGCGCGTGAGTTCGCTGCTACCCCAGCCGAAAGGCATAGCTCGTCATTAAAGATACTTGTAACTTTCAAAGCCACTCACTATTATCCGCAACCTGAAAATTGCCGGTTCACACGCCATGCCAAGGAGTAGAGCGTGCGGTCGGGAGAAGCTTGTGAGGGACTTGGACCGTGGAATGATGCGCCTAGAGAAAGCGACATATCAGCAACATACTCTAGCAAACGCCGCATTAGCATACAGGAGTTGTGATACACGACTACGTTTTGAGTGCATCTCGTCCGGAGATGCATGGAAGAGATGAAGTCGCAGAGCGGGGATGTTGAGTTCGGGCAAGCGCCAGGTCAATCACTTGACGAGGTCAAAACCTGTGGAAGTACAAAATCGAATGCTCTGCACGTCTCAGCGAACCTGCGTGAGAGAGCGACGTCAAGCTCGAAGGGAAGAGGTTACCAGATACCCTGATAACGACGCCCTGTTCGCAATAAGAAAACAGCACTGTCAAGGTATAACGTGCTATCGATTGTCGACTCAACGGCAATTACAGAACATTCGGAGCAAAGCCGAGACGCTGTTTCCCAAGGTCCCAAACACTGTAGTAATGCTTGAACAAGCTGGCGCCGAGGATGTTGTAGTCCTCGAACGCGTTGATCAGCGTCTGGCAGATGGTGGGGTCGCTCTTGAAGGGCCCCACGCTTAGCTCGCTGCTCGGGATCGTGAGTGTGAACGGCCTGCCCTGCTGCGATGTAAACGTGAACGATATCTGAGCGGGAATGCTGTCGATTTCCGAGCATGGCAGGCCGTATGTGCCAGGCTCGGCAGCGTATGGCTTGATCTTGGGCGAGATTTCCGCGTAGACGGCCTGGGTAAGTTTACAGGTCACTATAAGCTGTGCGATACGAATGGATGCCACACACTTCTGTGTCTGCCTGAGGCAGCACAATATTGCTGGTGCCGCTGTCAAAGATGACGGTACGCGTCTTCTTCAGCGCTGCCGATGTCTTCCCGTTCACGGTAATGCCTGTGGAGTTGAGTTGCCAGGCCTGTGAGTCCACCGGGTCGACCAGGTCGCCGTAGGTCAAGCTGCCTAGGGAAGGGCGTCGTCAACATGGAACTGAACGCAAGTGGTGAACAGACGTACCTCTATATTTGGTTCTGTCAATACCACCAAGTATTAGCTCCGCGTTGCCGACGGACTTGGGAGTGACATAGAAGCTAAAAAGAGACGGCAAGCCTTGAGCCTCCAGGCCTGCAAAGAGCCCCGATGCGATGGGAGCGAGACCTTGGATGCCGCTGAACGGTTCCGGGGAGAATGTTGCGGTTTGGTTCGTAATGAGGTACATGGTTACGTTGGGAACAGAGACGCCGCCCACGGTAACGATGTCCGTCGCATTGCGCAGCCAGAGTTCCCAGTTGTCTCCTATAACAGGGTCGACACCGACTCCAGTTGCGAAAATGAGGGTAAAATTATGACCGCCGTCAACAAAGGTCGAACTCTTGTACGGATCGAACTGGGGTTGGTTGGAACACGGTGCTCCACAAAGTGTGCCTGCGCAGGGTGAGCTTGTGATTTACAGGGTCAGGAGTACTGCTGCGTACTGGCGAATTCAAGTGTCTCACTTCCGGTATCGAAGACGACATTAATTGTTGTGGTGGCGTGCCAACTAAGGACAGAGGGTGAGCGGGCTGAGTACACACGACAAGTACGACGCTATACAATACCTTCGATGTTACCATACCATCTGTCAAAACAGGTTGGTAACAATCCTATATTCCGAAGCTATGCACTCACTGGAGATCAGTACCGTTGAAGTAATCCGACAGCGGCACACCGATTGGAGCCAGCGTGTGCGGTCGACCACCTAGACCTCTTCCATTCTTGCGGGACGTTAAGGAGACCGACTGCGGTTGTCCACGGGGGCGAGATGCACTTGGACTGGCGTCTGCCGATACAGCGAGGAGCAAAGCTGCCAATGAAGCGCACAACATGCCTGTGGGTCGGTCCAGGAGGAGGAGACCTATATATGAGACAGTATGCAGACTTCTGTGGTTTATCAGTTCGTTGCGAGCGCCTCATTAGAGCGCAATCTGTGTCGGCCGGGCTTCATGGTGTCAGCGCAAGCGACAAAGGGATCAACCCCGCTGATCCTGGCTCTACGCGCGGTTGCGATGCTCGAGGTCGGAGTCGTGATGTGTTGCTGGCGGATGCATACGCTGCAGCTACGCGATCATGCGCTGGTACAAACTGCGCACAAGAGTGCCAGTGAACTGCGTAAACGTCGAAGACAGCAGCAGCCGCGAATCAGCGCGGGGCGCGCAGCGCTACTAGGCGTCGGTGCTGAATCCTGATCAATGGCAGAGCCGCGAAAGCGCCTCCGAGGTGATGAAGCATCGTAATTCGCGCTGGTGTCCCGCCTCGACGCTGCACCGTGACTGTGTTTCACTGGTGACGGCCTCGGCGCGCGATGGTGGGCGGGCTGAGAGAAGCCACGGCTGGAAGTGGACCTCACGGGAGCTCACGCGTGTGCGTGCCGCGTGCCATAAGTACCTGCGGAGCAATCTGTGTCATATTTCGAAGACAGGGGATCTGAGACAAGGGAAAACGTATGTAAGTGGCTTTGATCCCTAGCTATGGCATACGGAACTGCCATCGACCAAGGCGCGTGCTTACCGGAATATTGGCAAAGAAAAGGACTCAACATGTCCAAGAGTATAAACGTAGTATCAGAGAACGAATGTAAAGTTGATGCTCATTCTTGGACTTGTTGACGATCGAGGATGGAGGAGAGACAGAAGCCGTTCAGGTGGGGGAACACGCATGTGGCTGAAGATGCTCCGCTTGAAGCTACGAGCTACGGAGTCAGTCTCCGCCCGAATATGATGCGCTAAACCTGAAGCTCCGCATTCTCCGCTGGAAGTTAGGATAATGACCGCGTCTCGTGGGTCTTCACCAACCACCACACCCAACATACATCATGGTACTTATTCACGCTCTATAGCACGCTTGTCGTCACTCATTTGTCCATAGTCTGCTCCGAGACGTATTACCAAGCGGCGCCGCTCAGCCTCGCCCGAGAGAGGATCATCTCCTGCCCCCGTACCCGCCGCCTCCAGACGCGACGGCGATGAGAGCTCTTCACTCCCTCCCTCATCACCGCCTGCTCCTTTCTCAGATACGGACGAGAGCCTCGACGAGCGGGACGCCGTGCCGGATGCCGACGAATTGCCAGAGGAAGAAGAGGACGGAGAGGACTTGTTTGGTGAAAATCTCGCAGAGTGAGTTCCCGCTATGGTCATCCATACCCGGCGCGACGCATGCTTTGCATGGTGTTTCACTGGATTCCGCGATCTCCTCATACAATTTGACGCGTCGTGTTTGGGTGGCTGACCCTGGCTTTTCCGCGTTAGCGACTATGCTGTCAACGAAGCCCTTGACCGTTATTCCGACGCGGACATTGATGACAACGAAGACTTCGAGGAAATGACCGCTGCTCAGCGCGAGCAGCCGAAGCGAAAATGGCGCGTCGCGATCGATTGGAACGTCGTGGCGGACGAGGGGCGCGTGCATCACGGAGAACACGCTATCCCGGCTTCCTGGAGTCGGACGACATGGAGGACGAAGACATGGGCGAGGGTGGCCTCCTCTCTCAGATGAAGCGTCGTACAAGAAGACAATACGACGAGCGGCGCGACATGGACGATCTTGAGGGTGTCGAAGACGTGAGTTACGTGACCGTCCTGATGTTGCTGGTTTAACCACCCACGGTGTTTGTCCAGGAGATTCCCCTCGAACAATTGAGTGACATTAAGGCAAAGTCCATTGCGGAATGGATCGCCAACGAGCGTGTCCGCCGTTCGATTGTCAGGCACTTCAGGCAATTCCTGATGACCTATGTGGACGATAACGGCGCGTCCGTCTACGGCCAGCGGATACGAAACCTTGGAGAAAGTACGTGATTTACACGAAGCCAGACTTTTGTGCACATTTGATGTAGCCTTTTAGACAACTCGGAGTCGCTGGAAGTCTCCTATCTCCACTTGGCCATGTCGAAACCGATCTTGGCTTACTTCTTGACCAATTCCCCTGCGGCTATGCTGTCGATATTTGATGAGGTCGCCCTGAACGCCATCCTCGTATATTATCCTTCCTATGAACGTATTCACTCTGAAGTCCACGTGCGCATCACGGATCTGCCACTCAGCTCATCCCTCCGTGACCTCCGTCGCAGCAATCTGAATAACCTGGTTCGCGTCACTGGAGTCGTTACACGCCGCACTGGAGTCTTCCCCCAGCTCAAGTATGTCAAGTTCGACTGCCGGAAGTGCGGTGCCGTTCTTGGTCCATTCTACCAGGACGCGACGAAGGAGGTCAGGATCAGTTATTGCCCTAACTGCGAGAGCAAAGGTCCTTTCTCTGTGAACTCCGAGCAGGTGCGGATATATGTATGTCCTACATGGACGGTATGGTGACCGGTGGTACAGACTATCTACAGGAACTACCAGAAGATGACCCTGCAAGAGTCTCCTGGGTCAGTCCCTCCGGGTCGCCTTCCGAGGCACCGGGAAGTCGTGCTACTTTGGGACTTGATTGATTCCGCGAAACCTGGAGAGGAGATTGTACGTGCTGCCAACTTCCCGCTGGAGCTTCAGCTGACCGTTCTCGCAGGAGGTCACGGGCATCTACCGTAACAACTTTGACGCCTCGCTCAACTCGAAGAACGGTTTCCCCGTGTTCTCCACCATAATTGAGGCGAACCACATCAACAAGAAGGAGGATCAGTTCGCTGCCTTCCGTCTCACGGAAGAGGACGAGAAAGAAATTCGCGCACTTGCACGAGACGATCGTATCCGGAAACGCATCATCAAGTCTATTGCGCCCTCCATCTACGGGCACGAGGACATTAAGACTGCGATCGCCTTGTCGCTATTCGGCGGTGTCCCGAAAGACATAAACAGGAAACATCGCATTCGTGGCGACATCAACGTTCTCCTGCTGGGAGACCCTGGTACCGCGAAATCGCAATTCCTCAAGTATGTCGAGAAGACTGCACACCGTTCCGTCTTCGCTACCGGCCAGGGTGCTTCCGCCGTCGGTCTCACCGCCAGCGTGCGCAGGGACCCCGTGACGCGCGAGTGGACGCTTGAGGGCGGTGCGCTCGTGCTCGCGGACAAGGGCACCTGCCTGATCGACGAGTTCGACAAGATGAACGACGCGGACCGGACGTCGATTCACGAGGCGATGGAGCAGCAGTCGATTTCGATCTCCAAGGCCGGCATTGTCACGACGCTGCAGGCGCGCTGCGCGATCATTGCGGCGGCGAACCCGATCCGCGGCCGCTACAACCCGACCATCCCCTTCCAGCAGAACGTCGAGCTCACGGAGCCGATTCTCTCGCGTTTCGACGTGCTGTGTGTCGTCAAGGACACGGTCGACCCCGTCCAGGACGAGCTACTCGCGCGCTTCGTCGTCGGAAGCCATCTGAGGAGTCATCCGAAGTTCGACGCGGACAAGGATGAAATGGAGGTTGGCACCACGCTCGACGCGGACGTGAGTTGCCTCCATTCTTTGAGTGGCATGCAATGATGCTGAAGCATTTTCATAGCTTATTCCCCAGGACACCCTGCGCAAGTACATCATGTATGCACGCGAGAAGGTTCGCCCAAAGCTGTATGACATGGACCAGGAGAAGCTCTCCCGGCTCTTCGCCGACCTCCGGCGCGAGTCGCTCGCGACGGGCTCGTATCCCATCACTGTCCGGCACCTCGAGAGCATGATCCGCATGGCCGAGGCGAGCGCGAAGATGGCGCTGCGCGAGTACGTGCGCGCGGACGACATCGACCTCGCGATCTCGGTCGCCGTCGGCAGCTTTGTCAGCGCGCAGAAGATGTCCATCAAGAAGACGCTGGAGCGGGTGCGTGCTGAGTTTTCTTGTGTGCGATGCTGGCGCGCGCGGAGCTGACGGAGCTGGTGAACAGGGTTTCCGCAAGTACCTCACGCAGGCGCGCGACCACGAGGAGCTGCTGTCCTTCCTCTTGGGCCAGATCGTCAAGGAGAAGGTCCGGCTGTTCCAGGTCCAGCGCCATCAGCAGCCGGACGCTGTCACGGTCAAGGTCTCCGAGCTCGACGAACGGGTACGTGTCAAAAGCTTGGTACTGCGACGATGTGGCTGACTGGTTCCGCCAGGCCAAGGAGCACGACATTTATGACACTGCGCCGTTCCTGCGCTCGAAGCTGTTCGCTGCAAACGGCTACAAGCTCAAGGACGACGGCGTCATCGAGAAGACGTTCCGCCGGGGCGACGAGTAGAAAAAGCACTCCATTCTGTATTGGGCTTTCTAGGGTCGGCATCTGTAAGACTAGTCTTGTATCGTATGCTCTGTAGGATCGTTATTCGCCGCTTTGCTCAATCGCATGTCCCCGATAGTAAATGCTGCCAGACCCCGCGACGGGCCGCGCTCCAGGGACCGATGGCTGCTACTCTGTCAGGCTGCGCAGCGTGCGGTAGCATGGGAGAGATCAGCCTCCCGAGACATCCTCCGCGGGGAGGGCGCCCCTATAATGGGCCTGGGACCGGGTGGAGGCCCTCAGGCTATTGTCCTGCCATCTGCGGGACGTCTGGGCCTCGGATAGCCCCGCACTTTGCGTCTCCGCGTGCCGTAATATCTTGGATGGGGGACGCGTTCGGCCCTGAGGCACGTGGGCTGGCGTGCGAGGGTGCTCACGAAGAGCCCGTCGGGCGCAGGCTTTGCAGAGTCAAGGACGAGGCGCGTTCTCAGGGTGCCCAAGACAGGCAGGTGTGTGTACGAGGAACAGTGCGGTTGCTATGATAACCTGGCTATTTGTGTGCAGGCGGGCGTGTGTACGTGCGCGGAGGGTTAACGTTCTCCTTCGTTGACGGCGAAAGGCGGTGAGCATCGTCTCCCATCGACTTCCGGCTCGCCTGCACGTCGGCCAGGCAGCGAGAAGAGGTGTCTCGTGGCAGTCAGTGGTCAATAATACGCGTACATAGTGGTCTTTGTATACGTCCTTGTTGAAGACGCAGCGATGCTCCTGCAGGGAGGGAGGAGGCGCATCACTGCCAATTCGGGAAAGGAGCGGGGAGCCAAACAAAACCACAATTTAGACTCGTCACCCTGGAAATTCGACTCTTTTCACGTCGCTGCACACGACGACGAACGCTGTTCCTCCTCCC
Organism: Phanerodontia chrysosporium; assembly: GCA_001910725.1. NCBI lineage: Eukaryota > Fungi > Basidiomycota > Agaricomycetes > Polyporales > Phanerochaetaceae > Phanerodontia > Phanerodontia chrysosporium. Next base: position 234,692 of record MJGA01000010.1, on the reverse strand, counting down.
CTCGCTCTCATTCCGCTCGCTTTGGCCGCCGTCTCGCTCGTCCTTGTCCCGAGAATGATGCCAGTTGTCACTAAGCGCCTGCTTGTTCGCTGTGTCGGTCGTCGTTCTCGCCGTTTCTCGCTCGCCTGTAACGACATCGAAGGGGATAATCTACGACATTTACTTTGCGTCTGATGACCACCACGGCTGTGTAACTCGGCCTGGACGGACAGCTTGGGTGCGACAGTGCCGGGACATATTTGGGTGTGGACCCACAAAGCCATCGCAGCGCACAACAAGACGGCGGGGTGAAATACAACCAACTCTGACCGTCCTCGTCCCCGTTTCCCACCATCCCGCGTCACATCTCGACGACTGCGAGCCTTCCAGAGGCCGCCAGCACCGCCAACAGCGTCCGCGACCTCGGGTGTCCATCACCCTTAGGCGCCATAGTTCAAGATGTCTCCTTCAGTCGACACTCCCTCGACCTCCGCAGGCGAGCTCCCCGAACACGTCGACGAGGAGCAGGCCGTCGACCCTACAACTGGAAAGAAGATCCTGCGGCCGCGAAACGCGTGGATTCTCTTCCGGAACGAGATGCTGGAGCGCGTTCCACGGCTCCCTGATGGCTCCCGCCAGCCCATGGCTGATGCGTCCAAGATCATATCCTCCTGGTGGAAGACGGCGTCGCCAGAGCTCAAGTACAAGTACGAGATGGAGGCGGAGCGGGAAAAGGAGGAGCACAAGCGCAAGTATCCCAACTACCGGTTCCAGCCCAAGTCGAAGATGCAGAAGGCGAAGGAAAAGGCGGCCAAGAGGGAGGCAGCGAAGAAGGCGCAACAGCAGAGCAAGAAGGTGAAGACACGCGCACCGACGCCGCCGCAGCCGTATGCATCGTCGCACGCCACGTCCTACCTTGCCGCGGCGTTGGCGAACCAGTCCCACCAGTCTGCTGCCGCCACATCCTACATCCCCGTCTACGGGCGCGAGGGTCCGTCGCCCCCGCTTTCTCTGGCGTCAACGCCCACCACCACGCCCAGCCCCTTCCCGTCGTCCGACTTTGAGCAAGGCTCGTCGACGTCGACCTCCGCCACCTCTGCGCAGACCATGCCCTCGCCGTGCGACGCGCTCGGGCTCGCGCTGCCCTCTCCGCTCACGTTCGGCGGCCAGGAGGAGGCGAACGCACGTGTGCCTCAGCGTCCGCCCACCCGGATCCCGCCACGAAAGAAAGGGCCGAAGATCAAGACAGAACCGTCCTCGAGGGTCGTCTCGTCCTCCAGCACCACTGCACGAGCCCAAACACCCGCCACTGGAACCCACTCTGCGCTCTCACCGCTACCGTGGCCGCTGCCCGGCGACGACGCGCAGCAGTCGACGCCACAGTCGCGCGAACGCTCGCCTTCAGGTGCAGTGCTGTCGCCATCCGCTCCTTCACCGCATCAATGGGACGTCGCGCATGCATACCCTGCGATACCTACTTCCAGCGACGGTCTCACCGCTGATCTTGTTCGTGTTCACGTCTCTATCTTGAATACTCTGTTGACGCGTTGCTCGTGCAGAACCTCACCATACCTGAGGAGTACAGTGAAGACTTCTTCAACAACATCTCGCTCGGTATTTCTCCTCTCCCGCAGAACGAGGGTATCTTTTCTCTGCCCATGGATGCTTTCGTTGGTGACCAGCTTCCGGATCAATTCGATGTTTCTCTCAACCCTCCGATGCCTACCATTACACCAGACCTGTCCCACTCATTCAGCGAGTTTCTCAACACATTCGACTTCTGTGCGCACACCGACGGCGCCTCGCAAGATCCTCCGCCACCGGTCGAGCCTCACCCTGAGATGTGGCAGATGTGGACCAGAACCGAAGCTCAACCGACAGAAGCACCATCCTCTACCCTGCTTACGTCGAACCATGAGCTTCCGTATCAGCAAATGCACGTGGAGCAGCCGGTATTGCAAGAGCATACGCCACCAGCGGAGTACATGCACCCGATCCCAGAAGCGAACGAAGATTCTATGCAGGTACAAGAAGCCCCACCACCCCCTCAGCAGGCACACATGTCGCCGCAGATCGCCATACCTGCCCATTACCCTGCCCACTTGGCTTCCGACCCGGACTTTGTCGAGGTGTATTCACAATACCTGACGAAGGTCCAGCAGCGCCGCATGCAACAAAGCCCGCACGTCGAGCCGCAGCACTATTCTTCGCAGTACACGCCTCAAGACCAAACGCAGCGGCTTCCGCACGAAGAAGTGCAGTACGATCCGCATGCGTATGTCGAGCCGTCGCGACAGCCGTCGTACGCGGAACAGCAGCAGCCGCTATCGCCACCGTCAAGTAACGCAGGCGATGTGCATCCTCCTGCGCACTATGTTCCTCCTTCCGGCGCTGCCACAACCATAGGTCTGCGCCGCGTCGGAGGTACGTGGAGACCACCAGTCGGACCGCCACCGACAGAGGCGTCCGGTTCGCGCGTCACCTCCTGGGGGAGCGTTGTGTCCACCTAGACCAAAACTTCAACGACTTTTACGACCACTGCATATTTTCTCGAAGGGACATGTATACACTTTTCTCATGTATGGTGAGTCCTCCAGCTCGTTCGTCCATAGAGTTTGTCCTCATACTGCTTCAGTTATCATTATTTCTCTCGATCTGCACAAACACCACCCGTACATCGCTGTATCGTTCACCACGAAGGCTCTAATTCCCCTCTTTCGGTCACCAGACTCAGGCAACCCCGTTCGCTATCACCAAAACGTGCCCGTCTTGCTCTACGTCCCCCGCTTTTTGTCGTCTACACTCTGCTATGTCCGCCCATTTCCTTCCTGTCGCTTGCATTCGCATACTCTACACCATTTTTGCGCGCGCCTGCGCGAGCCGCAGACTGCGCCACGACTGCCCCACGCTCAACTCACTTCTATCTGCATTAATTTCTGTATTCCTGGATCTGTCGGAAACGCTCGCTGTCCTGGAGCCCATCCCTGCCTGGCCTGACGCATCCCCCCGCTCTCATCTAGCCGTCGCATTTGCCGCACCTGTCGCTCTGGACTCTATTGCTTCACCTGTACATATATTACTTGGTCAAGCGAATCCCCTATCCTCTGCACGCTGTTCCTGTCCGCCGAAATTGCGAGCTCGCGGGTGTGCACATGCTGCGAACAGATCCACATGCGCTGGCGCTAGCGCTTATCCTGAGACGGCACCAGCGGTGGGAAACGCATTGTCTGCCCAAGCCATTGTCCTTCTGACACTCCATCGAAGGGTCCCCCGCGCTGCAGGTGAGTGCGCCTGCGTTGTCCGTGTCGGAAGACAGGCGGTCGCTCACGCTGTACTCGCCTAGTGCACGACTGTTCTGCCCCTCCCCCAGCTGCGCGAGCACGCGGCAGTTATGCCACGGCACCGCTATGCTCCCCTCCCCGTCGTGTGCAGGGGCCCTCATACCACGCTCACCGCTCCCGCGAACGGTGCAAGGCGTGCGCTGTGCGCGCGGAGCACACGTACGTAAGGCCCTTCCGCCGGACCGGCGGCAGGCCCTGCGTGCTGCGAACACACGGGCGCAGAACAGAACCCGCCGCTGGTCTCGGTTGGGAGGGATGTCTCGGCTAGCGCGATCGCGCCCTGCATTTTCCCCTTGCGATGGGATCTGCGTGGGGCGCATCGGGAATCGACGCCTGCTCATGGGGATCGCGATGGCGCCGTCGGTCGGTCGGTCGTGCGCGTTCGTGTGCATGTTAGGCGGCGGCCAGTGCGGTGGAGGCAGAAAACGCGTGTCGTGCGTTCAGTGCGTGCTTTATATACCAGTGCGGGGATGCTCAGGCGGGGGATCACCCATTGTTCGTCTCAGCCTGTATATTCCTATGCTCCACCCCCGCGCGCGGAGAGCAGACAATGGGCGGTCTCGGACTTGGTCGCCGGCGCGAGCGTGTCCAGTGCCTTGGCACCGTGGCCCGCCACTGCTATTGGTGCCGCAGCGCTTCTCTGGCGTAAAGGTGCGCCAGGGTGGCACGTCGTCCGAGGTGCCTATACCGGGACTGCGCTGTGGTACCATGTGCTTGAAGATTCCAGTTGCCGCCGCTGTCCCATGAACGGAGAACTGCTGTCGTTCCTTGAGCGGCAGGATTTTCACCGTCAAGCTCGATAGGAAAGAGTTGACATGATGTTTCGCTTGCGTCCACACGGGCTGGAACCACATAGAATCTCGGGAGCCACATGACAATGGTTATCACTACTCTGCTGGGTGTCTATGGTGCAAAATAAACACCCACGTTCTGCGACGAGAGTGCAAGTTCTGAGTCCTTGGGCCTAGCGACCAAGTACAGTATCTGCCTTTTGGACTGATAATTTGTTGTCCAGAAAACAAAAATTGAGTCGGCCCAGGTTCGAACTGAGGACCTTCTGTGTGTTAGACAGATGCGATAACCAACTACGCCACCGACCCGATGGGAACGTCTCTGAAGTAAACATTATGATTGCTAAATCATGGTCCTACCAGTAGACAATTGTACCTCCTGAGCCCAGGAGAGCAGAGGAAGCGCGTTCGAACGGAGTGCTGCGGCGAGCTGTTGGCTACATTTGTCGACGCATCTCGCATGTATGTTCGTATATTCTGCATAGGTTCTACTACAAGACTTCTGATGGCTAAACTCTGAACTTGCTGGTCACCGTAATGAGTGACATGCCACAAACCCAGGCAGATGACAGGCACCAATTGCAGTATCATCGATGTTATTGTTTCCTAACTGTACATTCCAACAACGACCAAAATCAATACAAGTCCGAAATCCACACTAGATGTGGTATGTGAATGTAAGGTAACGATTACGAGGGGAATTGCCGATGGAGGGGAGCCGCGAAGAGGAAGAGAGTAGGCACCTCACAGCTGCGGGCCGGCCGCGCGGACCTTCTCGTCGACGTCGCGCTCGTAGAGGGCGAACGCCTTCTGGAACATGCCCGCGAGCTTGCGGACCTCGCGCTCGAACGCCTCGGTGTCCTTCCACGCGAGGCGCGGGTTGAGGAGCTCGCGGGGGACGCCCTCGAGCGCGATCGGAATCTGGAGGTTGAACGTGCCGAAGGTCTCGTACTCGGCCTTCGCAAGCTCGCCCGAGTGCACCGCGTCGACGATGCGGCGCGTGAACTTGAGCGGGCAGCGCGAGCCCGTGCCAAACTTGCCGCCGGTCCAGCCCGTGTTGATCAGCCAGCAATTGACGTTGTGCTTCGACATCCGCTCCGCGAGCATCTCCGCGTACCTTCCCGGGTGCAGCACGATGAACGGCGCAGAGTAGCACGTCGAGAACGTCGGGATCGGCTCCAGCACACCGTCCTCCGTACCCGGCGTCTTCGAGGTGTAACCAGCGAGGAAGTGGTACTGTGCCTGCTCAGGCGTGAGCTTGGCGACAGGCGGGAGCACACCGAAGGCGTCGCAAGTGAGCATGATGATATTGCTGGGCTGCTGGTCGACCATGCACGGGATCTTGGCGTTCGGGATGTACTCGATCGGGTACGCGCAACGAGTGTTCTCGGTAATGGATGTGTCGTCGTAGTCGGCAACGCGAGTTACTGGGTTGTAGACGACGTTTTCGAGGATCGAGCCGAAGCGGATGGCGTTGAAGATCTCAGGCTCCTTCTCCGCCGAGAGGTTGATGCACTTGGCGTAGCAACCACCCTCGATGTTGAAGACACCGGTGTCCGACCAGACGTGCTCGTCGTCGCCAATGAGCAGGCGGCGAGGGTCCGCAGAGAGCGTGGTCTTGCCGGTACCGGAAAGACCGAAGAACAACGTGACGTCGCCCTTCTCCATGCCGACGTTCGCCGACGAGTGGAGGGAGAGCTGGCCAAACTTGACCGGTTGTAGGTAGTGCTGTGATAGCTGGTGAGCGGACGAGTAGCATATCCTGCATAGGACTTACCATAACGGAGAAGACACCCTTCTTCATTTCACCAGCGTACTCGGTGCCGAGGATGACCATCTCCATACGCTTGAAGTTGATTTCCACGGAGGTTGTAGAGGACATGCCTTTCGTGAAGCGGTTGGCAGGGAACTGTCCGGCGTTGTAGATCGTAAAGTCGGGCTCGCCAAAGTTGGCCAACTCCTCCTCAGTGGGACGGATGAGCATGTTGTTCTGAGTCAAACGTCAGCTACTGCTAGTGCTTCTGACGGCGTTCCTGACTGACCATGAAGAGCGCGTGGTAGGCACGAGCGCAGATAACCCGGACTTTGATGCGGTACTTCGGATCCCACTAGCGGCCAGGTCAGTACGTGCAGCTGAGAATTCCAGATGAAAAAGAGAAGAGTGCTTCGCAGGGTCTGTCATCTACCCGCGTCATCGAGACGCTAGCTGGGCATCACGCCTTGTCTGCGGCGGTAGCAAGTCTTTGTGGCGCATAAACAGCACCAATAGACTTTCAAGCGCCACGGACGTCCAAGTGCGGGGACGCGCTTGGAGAAGGTGGCGACGCGTTCGGCAGGAAGCCCGCGGGCGCAGCAACCCTGGAATTGCACTGACGTGGAGGAACACTTACTCCTGCGAAACCATCGAAGACATACACGTTGTCGCGAGTGTTCAGGTAGTCGATGGCACGTTCGCGGTTGATCTCGAAAGTGTCTGCATGGCCGTCAGTAGGAGAAACAGGCGCATATATGCAGCAAAGGGGCACGTACGCTCGTCCATCTTAATGTTCACCGATCCCCACCAGATGTCGTCCTTGGAGGTCTCCTCGTAGACAATGCGCTTGTCTTTGGGGCTGCGGCCGGTCTTCTTGCCGGAGAAGTTGATCAGTGCACCAGTGGAGGAGATAATGGCACCCTCGTTGCGGATGGCGTCCTCGTAGAGCTGCGCGACAGGGGCATTGCGCTTGATCTGGATGCGCTCCATGTCGAAGCCAGCCTGCGAGAAGTACTCGAGCTCACGGCCAACCACTGTAGGGGTGCAGGGTCAGCACATCGTAGTGGATGGAGACGGAACGAGAGGATACGCACGGCTGTTTGTCTCGGCGTCGAAGGCCTGTGCATAGTTCTTGTGGAGGATGTGAGGAGTCACGTAGGGGGTGCTTCCATGCTGGTAGACCATGGTGGTTGGTTGGGGAGGTGCAGGGGGTCGTGCAGACAAAGTCGCCTGGGTTAAATAGACGTCAGCGAAAGTCATGCGCATACGAATGAGGGTCGGATCTCGCCCGTGCAGCGACGGGTATTCCGAGGTCCGCAAGGTCGGCGAAAAATGGGAGGTAAAATACCTTGGTCTGGATCGCGAGTGCGGACGAGAACCGAGGATTGAGAGGAGGAGAGGGGGCGAAACGGGGCACCGAAAAGCGAAGGAGCAGACGAGATTTTATACCAAGCTGCAGCCCCATCCACGAGCGTTATAGCATCCAGAAAAGGAAACGGGGTGTAATCACGGGACGTTAACGAGCCCTTGCCTTCCGGTATTGTCCGTAGACGGCCCCCCGCGCGGGACGTGCAGCTGGTCCTCGTCGTCGTCGACGTCCGGGGCAGAGATATTTGGCAGAGAAAGCATGCGTGGGCGGTCGTTGCAGCGCAACTCACACGACAGCGAGCCCGGGCATGCCAAAGCGCAGGTGATACCCCTACCTGCCATATTGGGACACCGAACCTGACCATCACCTCCCCCTGCCTCTCCATGTCTCTCTGCACCTCATGCAGCCTCGTCTCGGGGCGACCTCGTATCTTCAGACGGCTACCTACGCAGGCGTCGGCACAGATTGGCCCTGGAGCCCTCACCGCGACGGCCGATCCCACAGACCGCTCTAGGTGTCGGCCTCCCGCACGCAGCCTCGCGTTCCCGGGCATAGCAACTGTCCTCGAGCCGAGTCCTCCCCTGCCCAACTCTATGGATCTCCCCGACGACGAATTGCCCGCCACCGCCTCTCATTGGCCCTCCGGCAGTCTGGGGCCGGGCGGGCTCTGTACGCTTCCGGACCAATTCCTTTGCCCCGTCCGTGTTGTCTTTCCCCTCGGCCGTGCAAGCCATGCGGCTGCGACTAGAAGTTCATGAACACCACACGCAGTCGCAGTTGCAATCCTCGAAATATGACGCCTCCATACCCCGTGGGGAAACACCACCAGGGAAAATGTTCACGCGGAAGCTATTCGTCTCGGACCTCATCCACCTCTCCTCAATTTCATCTCCGGGGCTTCAGGTATGTTCTTCGAGGCGCTTGGCTGCTGGTCCGCTCTCGGTACATGTATGCTATGCTTCACTCTACAAATTGTGATTCGCCATCGATGCCGCCTCAGTGGTGTGGACGATATGTGGCCGTAAGCTTCCGGCCCTCAGCCAATCAGCAGATACAGATTGTGTTCAAGCGTAGAAATGGTGCTCGACCCTGCTTCTCTAGACCTGTTCTGTACCCTGTCTGTACAACCTTGAGTGTAACGGCGTGGTGCTGACAGAAATTGATGGTGACGCGTATGTCTGACTGCCCTAGAGGACGATTTGTTCCCAGCCTATAGGTAACGGGATGCGACTCGCAGGAAGGGGCTGGGGACGTGCCGACGTGTCCTGACTAATGAAAGTAGGCCTGCATCTGTATTCGTCCCTTGAACCGCGCAGGCTTACTATCTACACTGCTCTGCCCATTGCTGAGCATGATTACATTTAAAATCACGTAATAGCTGGACACTTCGCAGTGTCTATGCAGAGGCCATAAAACAAGCCTAGCCAGCTTGTAAGGTCTGCGTGCGTTGTTGCTTTCGAACTGCGTCGTCTCTAGTGCCATTCACTCACTCCTTCCGAACCAGCAACGCATGCACTGGTCGTGTTGTGAGTTACTATGCGTTCTGCACATATCGCCATCTCACCAAACCCCTAATGGAATGGCTGGGCGTTGATAGCTACAATAAACAAGTGAAATAAAGCAACTCGTGCTCGAGCGTGGTATTCAATAACGAGGGCCGTATAACAGGGGTCACTACTCTATGCGTGGCTGAGACTCTCGACGGCGCCACCTCGATCGCACCGAATTTGCCATCGAATTTGACAAACTTCTGTCTCGAGCCTTCGCCCAGCCTCGGCATCAGCGATCACGGAGCAGGCTCCGCCTTGACCGCGCCGTCCCGGAGGCGGCGGAGGACCCGTTCGTGAAGGGCACGCGCGACGGTACGCACCGCCGTGCCATCGCAGACGACGCCGACGTTGACGGGTGCAACCTGTGTGCGCCCCACCGTCCCCGCGACGGCGCGGCACGCGTCCGTGACGAGCGCACCAAAGTCAGGGATCGGACGCAGCAGCAGCTCGCTCTCGACGGGTGGGCTCATGTGCAGCGCTGGTCGGTCGTCAACTGGGAAGAGCGTGTTCGACGCATCGAGGATGCACACGCGTGCGCCCGCCATTAATCTGAAGTCGAGCGCATGCCTGTGGCGACAGAAGTCAGCGGCTGGACGGCTCCTCAGATATCGCAAAGCTGCGCACCTGAAGTCTCCGCTGAAGTCTCCGTAGAGCACTCTGAACCAACCAGCAGTCTTCGCGAACGCGTCGATGTTCTCTCCTGCCTTCTGCGCCGTGACGCGGATGTACTCGAGCTCTGCGACGATCGGCAACGTGTCGCGGAGCATGGCGACGACCTTCGGCAGCGAGACGGACAGCGGGCCCGACCGCAGGAGGTTGACCATGAACTGTTCGACGTCCTCGTGTGGGTTGTACTGCGACAAGATCGTCTCGACGTCATCGCTGTCCGTGTCCATAGCAGCGGCGTCGTTCGCGCGCGAGAAGCGCAGATCGTACGAACCACCGGTCGGTGCCAGCTGGTCGGTGCAGGTGATCGAGACTGTGTAGTCCTCGGCGTACGCAAACTCGACCGTCTGCAGATCGAACGACAGCAGGCGGACGTCTCCCCACTTCTTCTTCGCTGACATTTGCGCGACTGCACATAAAAGGTCAGGGTCATGGCCTTGGCCCATAGCGGAAACGGCAACATACCTTCTCGCGCGATGACGACCATCTTTGAGACGCGGGCCCACTCCTCCAGAAACTCGTCCACACACTTGTCGACGTCCTCGGAGACGAACGTCACAAGAGCCTCGCGCGTGTCGTAGATAATCCGCTTCGACGGGCGTATAACGGCGCCACTGCCCGCGCGCTTCCCCACGGGCTGCTGTACGTACTTCAGCTTCACGCACGTTACGACCTGGGGTAGCGGTGCGGTTCAATGAACGACTAATTTTGGAGCAAAAACAGGACATTTTACCTGCACTTTCTGGTCAGCCCACCAGTTCAACGGAATCACACGGATGTTTGGCATGGCGGCCTCGGCGGCTGGTGCACCCGAGAGGATATCCGATGACTGCACGCAAAGAGCCGGTATCGAGCGCGCCAGGGTCGAGTGCAGATGCGTCAGAGCGGGGCTGACGTCGGGTCCCAACGACGGGTTGACATGCTTATATGGAATTCCGCGGGACTTCAACTGCTGTTCGACCTTGGTGTAGGCTACCCGAGCGCTGGATGCTATGTTTAGCACTATTCTACACCATCGGAGAGCGGGCCAAGGAACTCACCAGCAGTAAGCGTACAGCTCGCGCAAGACCTGAGTCTCAAGTCTGAACCTCGCAGGCCCTCGGGAAGTGCCGACACCATTGGTGACAGAGTCTGCACCCTGCCCGGCACCGGAGACCTGGTGCGGCATAACGAGGTCTCCGCCATGTATGCGACTGACATCCAGCCAGCCGATGTCTCCCATGAGCATCTCGGTGTACATCGTACCCGGAACGATTTGGGCAGATATGAGAGCGTAGCGGAAGTCCTGATCCGTGATGACCACGACCAGGTAGTGCATGGGAAAGCTTGACAGCTGGATATACAACATGCCTCGCTGCTGGCCAAGCTTCTTCAGCTCTGCTGTGCATGTTAGGATGTATGTGCAGCGTGTTCAGGGTAATCACGCACCGTCGGGACGGAACGGCCGCTGTCGGAAGGTCTGAAGTCCCAAATAGTTCGCTTTTTGCTCTACCAGTTCCGCGATGGTCTACCAAGACCGTCAATGCACGTTCCATTCCAAGAATAATCATGATTACCCGGTATCTCAAGTTCATCACCGCGTCGACCAGAAGTGTAGGATTATGGTTGATACCATAGGTGACCACAGAGAATCTCGGACCATGGCCAGCGGCGGCCAAGTCTCCCGTGCCCGTGATATTGAGACGACCTGTCCGCGGATCGAGTGTGATTATGACTGTCTCGTCAGGGCAGAGATCGACCCGCAGAGCAGCATGGGATGATGACTCTGGCGACGACATAAGTTAGTGCCTACTCACAAACAGAGAACGCACGACTCACCGTCGACATCGAGTACGACTTCGTCCGTGGTCTCAAAGACTTGCGTCCATGATAGCTGCATTGCGAAGTGGCGCAGGATGTTCTTGGAGTGCACCCATATCACCTTGCGCAGGAGAGCCTCCACGTCTAGATCATCCGGATTCTGAGACAAATCATGAGCACTAGCATCTCTGGCATCTGCAAGCCAGCTCCTTACGATGACAAGCTCTTCAGGAGAAATCGGCATGTCTGCAGCTTTGATGTTGACACCAAGCGCCCCTGGCTGTGGCTGCCACTCCACATGCATGACCATACCTTCCGGCTCGTCGGAAGGTTTTCCGACCCTCCTGACCTGTTCCTTTGGTGCAAGGCTCAGCTTTGCACGCTCCTGCAGCTCCACCAGCACCCTGTCCTTGGGCGACCTCCGATATCGACCGTCCACTGGCGCCGCCGCAGGTGCGCCTTGTTGAGAGGCATGATCCCTCTGACTCTGCGAAGGTCGCAGGGACGCATGTGATGATTGTGATGGAAGGGTCTGGCTTTGAGATGGACGAGCCGACGACGACGGTTGTGTGGGTAATGGCGGCGCACGCTGCGTGGGGATGATAGATATTGTGAGCGTACCCCCAAACAGCGGTATTTTCGGCATGTTGGCTCGCTGAGTTTGCTGCGGTGGCTTGCGTCTGGGGAGAGAAAATATGGAATCAACGCTTAGAGTAAGGCTGGAGGAACGACATACAGCCAATAAGTCAGGGTCAGCGTTTTCCGGTCGCCGCTCATCTCAACTTTGAGATATTCTCCCCAGCCCAAAGAGCGCATCCGCTCCGCCTGCGGTCAAAATGAGCTGCTAGAGACTGGGTAATCCGTTAATAGGCATACCTGATACCACAATATCTCTAGCTGATAGGACAGCGACATCATTTCTGGGTATAATCAGAGATGAACAACGATGAAGCTGTGAGGGACCTACGTAGGAAGTTGAAAAGCCGGACAAGAGGCGCATCAACCACGCCTTCTGGTAACTGGGGTCTCGTCGTTTCCGGGACTATGGCATCCGGCGGAAGTTCTGGTTGCGGCAAGTAGAAGGACAGCCTTGCATCTGCCTCCTCCGTTATGTGTCGTTTCAATAGCCCAGACGGCCGTCGAGGAAAGTCTGACTATTGTCAATGGATAGTGACAAACGGACATAACGCGGTAAACACCTTGCATTCCGGTGACGTCTCCGCCCACCGTGAACAGGAATTCGACGTCCACGAAGAACCAGCCGTCTTCTCTCTTTGCTCCCAGTAGACACACAGATACCTCAAACAGCTTAGGTGCAATGAAATGGGCACGTCCGTCCGCGATTCGGTATTGAGACATCTCGCGCGGTATCAGCTCGTGCATGCGAAGACGGTAACGCATTGCGTCTTCTACGTCCGCCAAGGTCTGATTGACTTGGTCAGTTGTGAGCGGCGTAGGTGGTATCACGAGTTTCTGTACGGCTGGTCAGTAACACAACTCCAAGTAGAGAGTGTATGTTGGACCTTAATGGACGAGGGAAGGCGACGGTATGATCCAGTGGTAAGGACATCGAGAGACGTGAGCAGGTCGTGATTCCGAAGGCGGGCAGAGTCGAGGCTATCCTTCGCATTTCTGAGACTGTTTATAACATCCTCAAACTGCCGGTTCTGGTCCATGAGAAAGCCAGTGATGTTCTACAGCACTGTTAGCCCATCTGCGACGTCCGGTCAAGACGGCACTAAACGCACCATGGCCTTCTGCACAACATTCGCATCCCTCGACCACTTTGCTACAGCGTAGAGCTTGACCACTTGCTTTTTCGTCTTGACTACCCATTCGCGAGGGTACGCTTCCGTTGGATATCGGGCATGTGGGGCATGCTGTACGCAATGTCTAGCCGAGTCCAGCAGCAGCAGATGGGGCAAGACAAGGGCGTACGTTTCGGCAAGTTCAGTGAGCTCTGCGTAGATGGCCTGGGCGACCCTGGACACCAGCTCTCCGAGAGGCACCTGGCCGTCGGTCACGGAGGGAAGTTCATGTTCGAGCTGTTCGAGCGAGGGCAGGTCCGGGAGGCCGCGAGGGATGGCATCGGGGTTGTGCGTGCCGTTAGGCAGCGAGTAGTCCATCCTCTCAGCCACTGAGCATATGCTGAAATAGATTCAATAACAATGCGGTGTGGCGGGCAAGAACAAGATGTATGGCGTCAATTTTGAAATCGACCGCGGCCAAAGAAGGGCGCATCAGGCGCATCAACCTCGACTCGGCAAGCGCATATTCCGAGTAGGATTACACAGCGATTATATGTACAATTTATCATGTGCAGAGTCCTCATCTAGTCGCCGTATGTTTGACACAGTGGTGCACGCGGCTGCTATGCTAGGTCCAGCGACAGGAGCCAGAGTGATGTTATTTTGTGCAGATAGAACGGTGCGAATATAGTGCCCAGCTTCCATTAGTAATTGCATCGCAGTCTTGTTTTCCAGATATACTAAGTACGCCCGTCTTGAGATGGTTGCACTGCTCTTGTTCATGATGCACAGTTGGCTATCGAAGCTTGAAGCTTGGGGTAACATAACCCGTTCCGTAGCCTGTCGTACAGGCTCAGGCTGTTATCGTCAAGGCGGAAATCATCTCCTAGAGTCCGGTTCTCGTGGGCCCTTTTGATACAAGGCTCCCCGTCGAACTGGTAAACTCGCCTACGCCGCTGCACCTTCCACCTATTGCTTCCTAAGGATACCCTCCCTTTGCATTGCGCCTGTATGGTCAACGCCAGCGCTCTAACCCTTTATCATGCATGACAAGCTAGGGTGTTCCACGCACGACGTCACTCGCAATTGGTGGACTTGACTGGCACCCACTGGATTATTATCGAGCGGTGAATGTCCCTCTTTTCCACGTTCCTGGGCACATACCCGTTCACTTCAAATTTCAAATTGCGGGCACGTAATAAACATATATACAAAATCAGTAAGTATTTCTGAAGCACTGCTGAACAGAGCGTGGAAGATGAAGGCAAACAATCTGAACCTCAAGCGAACGAGAACGAGATAGATTGAGCTGACTACGCTTACATAAGCTCAGGACATCCAGACGGAGCCTCGTCAGCCAACAAAGAACAAAAGAAGCAGAATGAAGAAGAAGAATAGCCGAAGAAAAAAAAGAGGTCGAAAACCTAGGGCTGCGGTCAGTGAAGGAAATGCTCAAGATGAGCAGGTAGAGTATAGTCAAACGGAATTGCAGCTGAGGAAGGTGTGGGTGACCGGGTCAAGCGCTTGTACTGACCCCAGATACGCCCTGCGAGGCGGATGCATGCAGTGTGCCACAAGTGAGCAACCCGTGTTTCGAGACGAAGGACATCAGTAGTAGGATGCCGGCTGTCTGCGATAACAACACGCGGGACGATACCAAGATAGTATCGCGAGGAGTATTGGGGCCAAACGTCGCCAGAGTCCGCAAAGAGAGACCGAGCAGTGCGAAGGACCACCCCCGTGATACGGAGAGGGGTTTCAGCCGCGTCAAGCAGCTCGGACGTGGCCTTGCACACAGTCTCCCGCGCATCGTCCCGTAGCGCTTGAAAAGTCGGGCACGCAACAAAAACATGATGAGCAGTCTCAATGCTCTCGCAGTGAAACTGACACCACGGGGTTGACGTGCCAAAGCGCATGGCAACGGTATATGCCGTGTCAAGCTGAGACGAGCGGGCGTACAACTGGACGAGCGCAGAGTAGGCCGAGGATGCGCGTGTGTACGGGTGATCAGGAGGGCAGTGGCCATCATACATCGACGCACATAGCAGAGTGGAAGGGCGGGTGGTGGGATCAGAAGCGGTGGTAAGCGCAGAGGCGCGGTCGAGATACTGGGTGAGATCTGTTTCAATATAACCGTCAGTAGGAGAGAATAGGGTAAAATCATTCATGAAGAAAGTGGGGATTGGGAGGGCAGGAGGTGGAGGAGACCACCAGTGCGCAGAGGAAGCAAGGTGGTCAACAATACGATTGGCAACAGAAGGAGTAGAACGACCGGAGGTATGGCCGGAGTGTGAGTGACGGAGATGGGGAAGGAGTCCTGAGAGCCACGAGCAAGCACACTGAGAAGCCAGCGGTATAATGACCGAAGCGAGGGCGCTGATCTGACGCCACGAAGGCGATCACAAACGCCCAACGATGCCCGCGGTTGGAGGGAGTCTGCGGAGGATCTGAGCTAAAAATCTCGGTGTAGTTACGCAAAGTGTGCTCTGTCTCTGCGTGCTAAGCTATATGAAAGAACTTCGAAGACGATGTTGGCTCTGAGTGTTACGACATGCATACGACGTCATTATCTTATCTGGGATTGTGCAGGCAGCCGATCTTATCTCAAAATTCCCCATTACATTTGTATACTGTATGAGCCATGCAAACGATCATTATGCACTGGGTTCAAGCTCCAACCTTCCATGACGAGAACTCTCCGCCAGAAATGACGTCTAGCAGTTTTGGCCTCCTGGATGAGTGACTTGGTGCAAGAGGTTCGAAGTGTCGCTGGGCTCTTCCGGCGAAAAGGCAACCTTGAACAGCCAGCTTCAAGCCAGAGTGCCCGGAGCATCCTCGATGTCGGTCGCATCAATCGTGAAGTCGAAGTACTGCAGCGTGCACTGCAGACAGGACTCGCGCTCATCCTCCGGAAGCGCGTCCCACAGGCGCACGGCCTCGTCCCCGCAGCCGTCGCGAAGTTGCTCATGCACGAGCTCATGGAGTGCGGCGCAGCGCGGCTTGTCGGGCACGGGCTCGTGCACGAAGATGCACGCGCGCCGTGTCCGCGAGCACGATCGCCTCGTAGAATCGCGGCCTCGCCGCGCTCGTGCACGTCGTCCCATCATAGCCGTCGCCGTCGCTCTCGTAGCCGTCCGCGTGCTCGGCCTTCTCGAGCCAGAACCGCTTGCGGTTCGGCGGCAGGGTCTCCCAGAGCATCGTCGAGACCCGTTCGATGGTGTCGTCCCTGCTTGCGAGGGGCCTGCCGGGGTACACGGGGAAGCAGTGGAAGCCGACGTAGTTCTTGAAGCGGATAAACTTGGCGACTTCGCCGGGTTTCAGGACGCGCCGGAGTGCGAGGACCTTGTCTTGAGTGACGTAGCTTGAGATAGACCGCTTCCTATATTCAGCGAGAGGGTCGGGATGGGTGATGTGTTGCGAAGAGTGCTCTGGTCGTGGAGTTTTGCGAGCCTCTATAGGCTGCCCGGTACTCGTAAGTGGGCTCGACGTGCACAAAGCATAAGTCTACAAAGGTGACACAGCGCATCCCCCTTTGAGCCTTCGACGCGCCAGAGGCTGGTATGCCACTTTGACGATCTTTTCCGGACCTGTGAAAACGTTCACTCCATCGCCATCCCTCGACGAGGAGAACTCCGCACCTGACTTGCCTGACATATCTGCAACTCGGCCGGGCATCGTATCTAAACCTCCTTTGAAGACTTATGTGTGCGAAGGCCTACCTTCACAGTTTTCAACAACACAACCGTGTCTTCATCGCGCACTGACAGTCTAGGACGACATTGGGATCGTGAGTAGACTTCACAACGACACGGACGACACACCTACGGGGACACAGCTCGCACCCCTAGATCTTAAGTCGCCGCCAGTACGCGCGGCACTTCGAGCTCCACAGCATCGCCAGGTCGTCTCCTGTCGCGACGGTCATTTTCTGAAGGTTCCGTACGATGGTTGAGCCAGCGTGGAGGGGCGGGTCCAAGCAGGGGCGCAGTCCTGGAAGTTGTCCCAAGGGACACCAACAGGGCGAAGATCTTGAGGGGCGCCATCCTCGCGCACCGTCTCGAAGATTTGACGGCGACGATTGCAGTGCGCTTTCATAGCATGTGAGCAACTGCAGTTTGCGTAAATATGTAGTCACAGATACTTCCTGTAGGTAAGCAGTGGTGGTAGGTCGGAGGCACGCAGTGGCGACGCACTGTGTTGGGGCTGCTGGCCTTCACTCGCGCAGACAGGCCAGATGAATATATGCGCGACTTTGCGCACAATTCCTCGCTGCATTTGTCGACGCTGATGAAAGAGGTGTGATGAAGAAGAGTACTGTGCCTGCTAATGTGATCTGGACGAGGGAGACGTTCCTGAGACATCGACCGTGATGCACGCGAGCAGCCGCCAACAACCTGGACAACGACGACGAGCCAAAAACCAATAGTCATGTCGTTCACACCAAGTCACACGAGATTTGTGCGCAAAGACGAAGATCAATATCAAGCCGTATACACCGTGTGCAGCGATCGATGGTAGTACATGGGAAGCAGACGAACGAGGCAGTACTAAGGGCACACCCACCCACAACTATGGAGACGGACGGAAGGAAATGCGACGAGAGGGGTAACGGGGGAAGGGAGAGATACACTGAGGAGTAATCGTACAAGTACAGGCCGGTAGGGGAGACGGACGCGACGAGTGCAAGTAGTGACGACGACGACAACGAACAGTAAGGACAGTCGTGGATGAGCGGGTGCTGCAGCAAGGAACTTGAAAGCGAGGAATAGATAGTGAGGAAGGAGAAATGGAAAGACGACCGCGGCAACGATTAGGGGTAGCGAGAGACGATGCGCTGCTGATGTCGTGAGCAGCGAGCATCATGGCTGAACGATATCAACGTACCTTAGTAGCCGCCCTGGCCGCCGTAGCCACCGCCGTAGCCGCCCTGCTGGTAACCACCCTGCTGGTAGCCTGATGGAATGATGAGACGCAAGTTGGGAAACATCGTGAAGTAGATTACTCACCACCGCCGTAGCTGCCTCCGCCGCCGTAGCCACCCTGCTGGTAGCCGCCGCTGGGGGCACCGCCGTAGCCTGTGTGGAAACGTTGGTTGGTCAAAGTCATTACTCGGCCAAAGCGCATAACACACCACCGCCAGAGGAGTAGCCTCCACCTCCGCCGCCGGAGCCGCGGGCGTTGGCGAGGTTGACGCGGATGCGACGACCGTCAAGCTCTTGGTCGTTCAGGGAGGCAATAGCAGTCTGGGCCTCGCCGGAGGAGCTGAAGGTGACGAAGCCGAAGCCGCGGGAGCGACCAGTGTCGCGATCGCGCATCACGATCGACTGTTAGAAAAGACGAGGTCAGGGGAACATTCTCTTCGAAAATTGCTACGAGCACGAGGCTGCGGGGCAGGGACAGGAGACTGACATCGAGGATCTGGCCATAGTTGGAGAAAGCCTGGAAAAACACAACGCATTCGCAGAACACGAGCGCAGGGAGACATCAGACGCGAACACGGAGCACGAGCACGACCCGAAACTGACTGTGCGGAGGGAATCATCGGTTGTATTCCACGACAAGTTGCTACGGGACAAGAAACACGATCAGCCACGGGCGACCTCCCGCCAGACCCTTGTGGTAGGGGACCAGGGGAGGACCGTTTGTTCTCGAGACGGGGTTACGACGAAACTGACCCAACGTAGACCTTTGCAGACATGATGGTGATAATACAATAGGAAGACCTGGGGACCCTTTGATAACTTGGAAACGGAAACCGGAACCGGAACGAGGCACAACGAGATGAGGGGAGTGCGAGAGGGGTTGGGGAGCAAGACGAGACGCTGCCCCTGCCTTTTATACGCCCTAACTCTTTTCAGACTCCGCGCTCGCAAACTTACGGCGGCGGCCTGGGCCGTGGGCGCCTTCCTTTTGGGGCACACGTCGGTCCCGCAGCGACTCCGCCGGCGCCAGCGAATTTGTCACGAATCTCCACTTCGAGACCAATATCCGGACGAATCTGGGGCCGAGACAATCACGCGGCCTCCGTCCAATTGTTTGGTTGCACCGCCGCAGCTCCTTCGCAGGGGCCGCCCTCGGGAACGTGCTCATCGCGTGTAGCCACTGAGCAGTAAACCGACAAACACGATCGTATTCCGAAACACTGAGAGAGAGCTATCCATGTACACAAGAAAATGCAGAGCTGGTATTACTACACTATAAGAGCAGACAGAGGAGTGGTCATAAGCAAGTCATCAAACGGTGCAGGTGCGAAATCGAGGGCTGCAATCTTTGCATGCATGGGTATGCAGATGAGATGATGGAGATGGAGAATGGAATACCGAAAACCCTGAGTGTGCAGAGCCCAGAGCGAGGCCATCTGTCAACTGCCTCACGCCGGACCCATGCTCTTCCTCTTCTTTTCCTTGGTCTTCTTCTTATCCTTCTTCTTCTTGTCCTGCGCACCCTCGCTGTCCACGCTCGGCCGGGGGCTGTCCCGCAGACTGCCTTCCGCCGTCGCGACGAGCGAGCCGTCCTCGCGGCGTTCAGGTTGTCCTTCGAGTCGTCCTTGGGCTTCGCAGGATCACGACTGTCCTTCGACGAATCGCGCGCGAGGTTGCTGCTCTCGCGCTTGAAGCTGTTGAGAATCGCCGCCGGGCTGTTGAGGATCGCGGCGGGGATCGAGCTGCTCGACCCCTGGCGTTTCCCCGAGATCGAGATCCGCCGGGCGAGGCGCTGCACGCCCTGCGTCGACAGCGTCCGCCGTCGCTTGCCCTCGTTATTCGTGTTCGCCCCCTCGTCGGGCGTGCCAGAGCGGTCGGGCGACGGCATGTTCTGGAACGTGACCCCGGGCGCGGACGACGTGCCGCTCAGGGCCGGCGAGTTTGGCGTGGACGGGTTCTCAGAGCTCGGGAAGGCAAACGCTGCAGACGCCGCCCCATCACCACCCGTGGGGAACGCGACGCTGTTCTCGGGAGAAGAGGCAAACACGTTGCCAGAGTGTCCGTCCTCAGAGAGATCGATAGCAGAGCCGGAGATCGGGAACGCGACCGGGCTGTGCCCTCTTGCGCGGGCTTTGGCTCGCTTTCCGTGTCCTCCAATGCTGCACTAGCCTCTCCCTCGACCGGTGGTTCCGGTACGAGGACGTCGCCGGTAGGTGGGATTTCCACAGGTTGAACATCAGGCTCAGCGGCCTCTGGCTCCGCTGAAAGCACCGCAACTTCTTCGGGTTCGTCCTGGGTAGGCTCAGTATCTTCCACAGCGTAACCGGTCGCAGGCTCCTTCGGTTGCAGAGAAGACGACCCGTCCTCATTCGACACTTGATCGGCCCACATCGACGCAAAGATGCCGCCCTTGGCGACCAAGTCAGTGAAAGCACCCTGCTCGACGATCTGCCCATCCTTGAGGACGAGGATCCTGCGAAGAACGGCATTAGATACGGGGAATGTAGAAGTCTGATGGCGCAAAAACTTACAAGTCAGCTGATCGAATAGTCTGAGAAAGTTTTCATTAGCGTCCAGGGAATCAGAGCAACCTGCCTCAAAATTACGTACAGAAAGCCTATGCGCGATAGACAGGGATGAGCGGCCCTCCATGAGATGTTGCAGGGCCTTCTGGATGTCCTTCTCAGTCGACGTATCCAACGCGCTGCGCAGTCGGTCAGTCCACGAACCGTAGATACGCACGTAATGCCGCGTACCTGGTTGCCTCATCGAGCAAAAGGATGGGCGGGTTCTTGAGGAGGGTCCGGGCGATAGCAACACGTTGCTTTTCGCCACCGCTCAAGCGAATCCCACGTTCGCCCACCTTGGTATCGTAGCCGTCAGGGAAGCTCATGATGCGGTCGTGCATCTGAGCCGCCCTCGCTGCGGCCTCGATCTCTTCCGCCGACGCGCCAAACTTGCCATACCCGATGTTGTAGCCGATTGAGGCGTTGAACAAGACGGGATCCTGCGGAACGACGCCGATGGATTTGCGCAGACTCGCCTGGGTGACGTCGCGAATGTCCTTGCCGTCGATGAGAATCCGTCCTTCGCCGTCCTTGAGGTCGTAGAAGCGGTAGAGCAGACGCAGAATCGTCGACTTGCCAGAGCCTGACTCTCCGACAAGGGCGACGGTAGAGCGCTTTGGGACCTTGAATGAGACACCATTCAGCGCGGTGGTGCGACCATCATAGGAGAAGGTGACATTGTCTGTGAGACAATCTATCAGCACCGGCGATGCTAAAGTTAAGACTACTACCCACCGAACTCGATTTCGCCGTCCTCGACGATGAGATCATCGGCATCAGGTCTGTCGACGATGTCGGTGGGCTCGTGGAGCAGCTTGAGGAGCTTCTCAGTGTCAACCAGAGACTGGTTAACCGAGCGGTAGATGTAGCCGAGCATGTTCAGCGGACCGTAGAGCTACGCAAACTGAGTCAAAGATCCTTTCAGCTTCTTGCGCAGCAACTTACCTGTGCGAGATACGTCACGAAGAAGACGAAATCCGAGGTCTCGGACTGGCCATTGACAACGCGAAGCGCAACTATCATGGAACCAACAAGCAGGCCGAGAGTCTGTTGCAAGATGAATTTTAATGATCGCTGCAGGTTGCGAAAAACTTACGATGATGAAGTTCTGGACCAGGTTAAGCATGTTAAGGGACACTGCGTGAACGATAAGTCGCATGGCCAACATAACACAGTCGACGACATACCCAAGACCTTGTATTCGACGGCCTGGTACTGCCTGATGGCGTCAGCGTAGCGCTCACTTTCATGCTGCTCGCCATTGAAGTACTTGACGGTCTCGTAGTTCAAGAGGCAATCGGTATGAATACCGCGAGTGATCTGTGGAAGAGAGTGAGATAGAGTGCAGCTCACAAGGTATGACATCACTTACGACATCGCGGTCGTTCATTTGCCTCCGCAGCCTGGTTCGCCACCTCGTCATGACGACACTTGCGGCGACTGTGGATCGAAACGATGAGTACGCGCTCCATGGTACATGCGTGCAGTGGCCACTCACCGTATGCAGTGAAAACAAAGAAAATGACAACAGAAAGAGTCCATTCGAAGTACACGACGAAAGTAACAAGAGCAACGAAAATATCGACAAACGTTGGAATGATATTGAACAACAAGAGCTCGAATGTGTGGTTGATGGCGGCGCCCCGATCGAGGATGCGAAGCACCTCGCCGGTCTTGCGGTGCGTGTGGAAGGAGAAGGAAAGGTTGAGCAAGTGGTTGAACGACAACAGAGACATCTCGCGATCGGAGTACTGCATGACTGGAGCCCACAGCGTCTGCATTTCGTCGTAAGACAATGTTTCACGGCCAGAGGGAAAGAATCACGTACATCGCGCAGCGCGGCCAGTCCACCGGAAGACTGGAGGAGCCGTAGTCCCACGTAGGTGAAGAGGTAGGGCCAGACGGATGCCTTGGATCCAGTCTCGAAGATGCGGACGATCTCGGCGAACGTCATTGGGACGAAGAAGTTGACGAACCGGCCTATGATAACAATTATAATACAAACAACCTGCGGGAAAACGTCAAAATCGGTGACCTCCGCGTGGAAGTAGCACATACAGCGAGCAATTGGAGAGATCGGCTCTTCGAGGGCCACAGGTAGGGTGCGATGTGGACGAAGCGGCGCATAAGCTCTCCCCAGGACGGGTCAAGCGCGATTTCCTCCTTCTCCGCACCCTTGGCGCTGCTCTGCTTGCCTCGAGGCACCCGGATATGCGAAGGTGCGGGAGTTGGCGCCCTGGTCGTCGGGCTCGACGCGGTGGTGAGAGCAGAGCGAGACGTCCTAAAGGTGCCGTACTTGCTAGCATCGGCAGCAAGAGGCGAGAGACCAGTGGAGGGAGCGGCACCGTGCTCCGCCGGGAGCAGGAAGCTGCTGGAGGTAGGGGCTTCCTCGTCGCCACCGTTCTGCACCGGGAGGTACGACACACGGGGCTTCGCGAGCCCAGCGAGTAGCGGGACCTCAAGGAGCACGCGGAAGGCAGGGAATACGAGGTGCGCGAGTGCGCGAATCGTGAATGGTTCTGCCCTGCGTGTCAGCACGAACGTGTCTGCGGCTAAATCGCGTACCACTCACTCCTGACAGTCAGGCCAAGTAGAACGACCTGTGCGATGTCCAATAGGAGAGCCCAGGTGACTCCAACCTTGACACGCTTCATCAGCCAAACTTCGACGCCATGGATATCCTTCCAGGTCCCGAGAGCGGCCAAACCCGCAAAGGCGGTGAGACCCTCAACTGAGGCGACCTCGATGCCTGTCCATTTTGGCCAGGACTTTGTGAAGACAGCATATACAACAAACGTAAGACCATCGAGAAGGAAAGTGAGAGCAGAAAGAGAAAGAAGAGATAGAATGAGGGCCCGCCGAGGCGTACGAGCGGCGACAACGACGGACGTGATCGGAGAGGGCGACTTGGGTTGTGGTGGGCGGGTTGTGATGATAGAGAGCGCGGATATGAGCAGCAGGGCCGGCGAGAGTACTCGCAAGAGGAAGAGCGTCGTCTGCGTCGGAGACGTTGGTAAGTGCAGTTCGGCCGCCGCCACTGGGCTGGCCATCATCGTAGCCATTGTCGTCGTCGCAGAGCTCGACGTGCGTCGGCTGCGGTGGTCGTGACAGAAAGAAAGAGAAGCAAGGTCGTGGCGGTCGTGAGCAAACACGGCCTCGTGGTGGTGTTGAACCAAGTTCTTATGTGCCTGCGCTAAGAATTTAGGCGGCCCTATCACTCGTCGTTGGCGCGTGGCCCGACAAAGGCAAAGCTGCCCACATATGCTAATCGAGGCATCTCGCCGAGGAACTAGTTTATCTCTGCCGAATCACCACGACTAAGCGAGACGTTAGAAAACATGCTGGAACGTCGCTCGCAGGGCGGTGCGCGACGAGCGACGACTTCCGCCATATCCGTCACGCATGAGACAATACAAGCCCCATTCCAGACAGCAGACAAGCACACAACGTTGAACAGTCGTGTTCGCGCTCCCCCTCCGGGTGTACTACTTGGAGTATAGGTCGTCAGATGACAATAGTTATGCTCCCGGTTTCTCGCTGCTAGTCATCGCCGGCCTCGTGTACATCATCCCCCTCGGTGGCTTGACCTAAGGAGACGGAACCTGCGGAACGCGCAGATGAGATGCGATACCGAGAAGAGCAGATGCAGGGTGCGTACTGTGCTGTGCGTACTCCGCGGCGGCCTCGTGCCCGGCACATCGCGATAAACAATCCGGATCGAGTGCGAAACCCGCATGCAGGTTCCGAGACAAGCTGGCCCCGACGGACCATCTTGCACAGCTTCGTCACTACTGAACCTTAGCTGCAGGCTGGATCAGCTAGTACGTTTTGTGCGGCCATAAATACGAGCTGCGAAGCTCGCCGTCTCCCTCGAACACGCAATAGCAGGACCCGTCGGAACGAACACCGTGACTGTTCTCACCTTCCTCAACCACCCCGGTCCCCGCATTCGCGCTAAGCGACCCCGGTGATGAATTTGATTCTCCAGCTTGAAGAAGCGCAATCATTTTCTGTAATCTTCCTGGGAACGCTGTCACGTCAGGCTCAATCATCGGACCAAGGGACGACCTGAAGCTACGCGTTCGCAGGCGACACTGAGCATAGTCAGTAGTGCTGACCACAACGGGTTGCGTGGTACGCACCAACACGCAGACTTCGACGCGACTCACGCTAGGGTAATATCGAGTGACGCGTCAGAGCGTGTACTCACCTGGACCTGGCGACACTCTGCTGATGACTGGACTTCGGGGGTAAGCAACTTTTCATATCAATTCACAGCGATTGGTCAATTATACGAAGATTTAGATATGGTTCTCCGGATCGTCGCAGCGAAGCCAGGTCGCCCAAAACTTGACCTGCGGAGTCGTCTTGGGGCCGTCGATGACCATCTCCGTCTACTGCTTGAAGCCCAAGTGTTTATACCAATCGGCCTTAGGAGATTTCAGTAGGTGCGGGTTTCGCTCTCGGAAGTGAACTCACGAGCTTCTGAGATGATGTCCCAAGGGCTGCAAATGTATTGTCCTCCTTCGCCTGTAACAGAAATGTCAGAACCCAGAACACACGGTAGCTAGGCCGACCATACAGATCTGATGCCTGCTTGCACCAACAGGGTACCGTAACCCTTCCCTTGATGTTCAGGGTCGGTTGCAATGAGATTTGCATACCAGCTAGGTAGGATGCCCTAGGACGCGCCTGTCAGATAGAGGTGCGCTGCGGGAAAGAATGCGAGTACTTCTTTGCCGTATGCCGCGTCTACCGCCTTCAATGCCTCTCGATACTGGACGAATAGGAATCACCATCATCTATTGACTGTGACATTCGGAATGTACCTACCTCAAACGTCCACCAATGCCTAGTAGTCTCATCTAGCATATCGAGGAACTGGTTATACCCGGCGGCTCTTTGTTCCTCACTAATTCTTAACGTCAGATCATCGCGTTAGACTCGTCGCGGCACGCACGTATTCATCATGGTTGTGCCTGGCCCAAACCACAAGCCAGCCGCGAGGATCTTGTCCGAATCTTGGGGCGAAACGACGTACGTCCGACCAGCGACACGAGCTGCACCGAACTGCATGCGGTAAATATGAGAAAACAGTTCAGGTTTATTGCCGGTCATGGAGATTGCTATGTTGTCTGTAGCGAGAGCTCAGCTCAAGACGGTATCAGGAATTGAGAGTCATACGTACCCCAGGGAAACGAGCGAACAGCGACCGCCGTCGCTTCCTCAATCTCTTCGTCTGCGAGAACGGTAAGAGCTGAGCGCAGATACCTAGTGGCAAACGTGGTGTACCTGTAGGATGCTCCAGGAGACGGACGCGAACTGGGAAATCTGCATCCATAGTAAGGGTTGGCTGGTACCAGGAATATCTGACACTATATATACTTCTGCAACGTCGGCGCATAACGAGCAGCACATGGTCGTTCGTCCCACTTGCTCACATGAAACACGAGAAATCGCGTTATCTGCGAGCGAGTGATTGGCTACGTGCAATGAGACGGAGTTTATTGCGCTCTGCACCATCATGCAGGCACAGTCTTGTGTTCAGGACATGTAGATTCGGTGTCAGATTGTGGGCATCGCGCCGAGCACGCAACAGCGATGAGGTGCAATTCCTGGATTTCGATCACTGGTACAAAGGAACGTA
This sequence comes from Phanerodontia chrysosporium, assembly GCA_001910725.1. NCBI lineage: Eukaryota > Fungi > Basidiomycota > Agaricomycetes > Polyporales > Phanerochaetaceae > Phanerodontia > Phanerodontia chrysosporium. The sequence goes on along the minus strand of MJGA01000010.1, from coordinate 208,559 downwards.
GCTCTTTGCGCCGAGTTTCACAGAACACCTAGCGGACAGCGTGGCGGAGCTTGACTCAGTGATATGTACTGTCGGGCTTCCGACTTTTGAGACGACTTACCTGCATGGTATTGGTCGGAAGACGGAGGCTCATGAATGGCTTTCCAAACCGCGCATAACGTCCTCTAGTGCGCTCCTAATATCTTCAACACGGGTTTCTTGTTTCTCAACTTCTCCCCTGTTCAACACCTTCAAAGCTGCCCGCGCTTCGCGAACGAAGTCGTATGAGCGGTCGACGGACGCGTCTGCTGGGAGCTTCTGGTCCGGGGACGCTTCGGAGGGTAGCACGCCCGAGAGGTCAACGTCGCAAGCCCGTAGTAGTGCAAGGTCACGCAGAGTGTCGTTCAGAGAGAGAGGGTTTGGCTTCGAAGTCATGATGGTTGTGAGCAGAGTCCCGTCAGGCCCTGTGGCTTATGCATATGGCAACTCTGAGATAAGATTGGCTCGCCATGATCAGGCACCGTTCAGACAAGATAATTGAGTGATGGCTCATAGAAACCTGTCGTTCTAGACTAAGTAGATGAGGAGGTAGTCCTCAGTTTCTTTCCATACTGCAATAACAGTAGCCTTATTATGCATCGGATGTGGAACCCACGGCAGTGGTAGAAGGTCGAAAAACCCTCTGGAGCGCCACAAAGTCCATCTAAGTCACAAAAATGGACAAGGAAGAAATTAATTACGAAATGAAATCCAGCTGCAGCGGAATGCCCGCGCTGCACGCAACGTTCATGTCTTCGCTCGACTTTGAGACCGCAGTCAAGCAGGAAGAGGCGTATCTGCGCAAGGTACATCCTACTCCAGACGACATCCCATCATGTACAAAACTATTTGACTTGTTTCTGCAATGCAATGGTGCGTCGCTTCACGTCGCGTCTTCACCCGCATGAGCTCACACTCGCGCAGTGGTTGCTGCCCAGATGAAGTCCCTGTACAGGTACGGCCAAATGTCCGAGTGCGGACACAAGCTCGAAGACTTCAAGTATTGCATGAGCAATAAGGGAATGCATCCGCAAGAGAAGTATGATGCGTGGATCCGTCGCAGAGCGGAGTGGTGGGCTCGTCGCCGGATGACCAACAGCAGCGAGGACGTGTGGGAGGTCAGAACGTACGTTGAGAAAGCCGTATCTCTCATGACGCGTTGATTGATTTTGCTGCAGAGAGCCCCTCAAGGGATATCCCCCAGCAAGACCCAACCTAGATAGCAGTCCGACTGTCGAGTAGCTGCTGCTGGAATATCTCATCTACGCACTCATTTTGCTACGTGACACCGTCAATGCGTGGAACGATATGTCAAGAACGTCGTTATAGGTGTACGTCGTTGATGTCCCGTTAACACGCTAAAGCTGCAGGTGGAACAGAACGAAACCAGGATGTGCCCGGCCCGGTTGGCTGCCCAAAGACCATCGTACTCCTCTCGTGAGTCTACGGTTCATGAAGTATACCCTGGTGCGTTGTCTCCGGCAGCGTTGCACGACCCCCACGTTCTCTACCGGGCGTGACAAGCAAGATTGGTTCATACATCGTGACAGCCATACCCGTGCCAGACGTTCTTGGATGTAGCCGTATGGGTCGCCGACGTCAAGAAAACATCGCGCTCGTACTGGGGACGCAAGTTCGACCTGACGCATGAGTGGCCCGTGTTCATACTCCGATGCCCAGACACCTTGGGGCGAGACCAACGTCTGGGAAATAAAAGCCGCCGTGCACCCCCCTTGACCGTACAACCGCTTCTTGGGAGCGGCCCCCACCCTCCTCCGACCGAGGCTCGCGCCTTCCAACCCCACTCACGCCTTTTACGACGACCACAATACACTAGATCTATCATAATGCCTCACGTATTCGGCCTCGATTTCGATTTCAACTTTGGGCCGCCTGCGTCCTTTAACATTCCGGATACTCTAGTCTCGCACGGTTCGACGAGTTCGCACTATCCACCAATACCTAGCGCGGTCAGCCACCATCGCTCCTCTGTCCCGCCACCTCCAGTCACTGCAGTGATCCTTTCGAACCACCCGCCGCTGACCCATGAACTCGTCAATACTGAGGTACTAGCTGCTCCGCCGCAAGCCATCGCCCTAGATGAACCCGAATCGACCCTCATACTTCCGGAGCCGCAAGCCCCGCCTAAGGAGAAACGTGCACTAAATGGCTTCATGGTCTACCGGAGAGCACGGCACCGCGAGGCGGAGGCGGCCAGCGGCGGCAAAATGAACTTCGCACAGGGCATCGAGTTGTCGCGGACGGCAGGGGCGGCGTGGCGAGCGCTCACAGCGGCGGAGCAGGACGTGTGGCGCGCCCGCGCTGTCGAGGAAACGCGCATTTTGCGCGAGCAGGAGAATGCGGAGGCTACGGCGGGCGGGAAGAGGACGCGGACGCGGACGCGTCGAACGCGTAAGGCCGGCCAGAAGGATGACACAGGAAACTCCAAATGTCCGGGGAAAGGAAAAGGGCAGTCTCCGCGCGAGGGTACGTCTGCTGGTCCTTTGGGCGTAGAAGAGGCCGTGTCGACCAGTGCGGGTCCGGATGCGGAGGGTAGGCCAGCGAAGCGGCAACGTCGAACCCAATCCTCGAAACCGGCTCCATCGACAGCAGGGAAGCCAGTGTACGAGGTCAGTATGTCTTGGACTCAGCATCAGCACTCAGGCTTACATTCATTTGCTAGCTCATTGAGACTGCAGAGCAAAAACAGCTTCCATACAGCCGGATTGCAGCGGTCACAGCGAGCGGATATTCTCTATACGGCGGCTCGAGGCATACCGACCGCACGCGCACAGGGGGAGCAGTCAATACCTATAGCTCTAGCCCGTCCTTCCATTCCGTACTTGCGGGTCTCGGACTCCCTGAAGGCGTAACACCGCAAGATCTCGGAAACACCCTCCATACCCCTCCTTTGCCCAATGACTCGCCGCTCATTTCTCACTTCACGAACGACCAAGTCCAACTTGCTTACAACCCGATGGTGTACGCCGAGCAGCCTTCGTCTCACTCCTGGTCTTCACCCTCAGCGCCAGTCTATGAACATCAATGGACCGGAAATGACGGTCTCTACGACATCGAACTCGCCTCTTATCACCAAACCTCGTACTGGGATCTTGCATATCTTTCCGGTTAGCGGCCTGGGTCGCATCTATACCGTATGCGTACCTCGACTGACAACCCTAAAGCCGTACAAGCTCTCAGGCCAGGTTGATCTCGTCAAACTTCTCTTCTCCCGTCCTCTCGAGGGCGTACTGGCATCACATCGTAGTATTCAAGTCTTCGATGCTATCCGAGACAGCTCGTGTATTATAGCACATTTGTATCAGTATACGGTGATCAATAAACTTCACTCGGCAACGAATATATTCTCGCCTCGATATCAAGAGAACTGCCTCTTCTGCTACCCAGTTTAGCGGTGGAGGTTTGCAAGGGAGGCATCATCAATGCAGTTTCTCGGATAACCCCGATGTGGTACTTGTACGAACGAAAATAAACCCCTGATAATGAGCTTTGCACTCCGTACCTGCCTTAGTTTGCGGAGACGTCTTCGGCTTTTGCAGCTTTATTCACTGTTCTTCGGAAGAAGAGTTCACAAGATGCTGGCTGTTGCGATAGCATCCCAGTATCACCCACGCTCACTCGGGGACCAACTCCCGGTTGAACTCAGCAACGATGACATTCGATATCATGACGTTCAACGCAAGGTACGAATATAGACGACGTACACGACCCTGCTGCGCTCCCGCGAGTTACAACTGCGTAACTTTAATCTGATAGCGTATCTAGGCAGTTGTTCAAGCCACCAGTCGTGTGAATTGCTACAAGGAAGAGCTCTACCTGGACCAACACCTGCTCCTCTGGCCCGTTTCGCCATGACCCGGCGATATATCACGGTGCAAACCGTTATGCAAGTCATCGAACTACTCACGATCATCGTCTTCCACTTGCCCTCTGGGTAATCAAAGCTATACCGAGAAGAAGTCGCCCGCGCCCCACCTGGACCGTCCTCCGCACGGTTGTCCTTCAGTACATCAAGCATGGCGAGTCTTCGTCTCGTCCGACAGGGAGCGATTCCCCCGACCACACTGGTATTGTCACCGGCACAGGCATCAAAGGCATCTGGGTGCCGCCTACGCCCCATCTCATTCGCGGCGAAGTCAAGGAATGGGCAACCCTAGCAGGGACCGATTGCATTCGGATTCCCGGATACTGGTACGACAAGCCAGGTCACGATATCCCGTCAGGAGCTACCCCGGCAGATGAGGAGAAGGTCATCTACCACCTTCACGGCGGTGCCTTCGCGCGCTTCTCAGCCAATCCCCGCGACACGTCGGCGCACTGTCCACGTGGGATCCTCAAGCAGTCCCGCAGCATCCACCGGCTGTTCAACCTCGAGTACCGGCGTACGCAAGGTCCTGCGGACGCGCCGACTCATCCGTTCCCCGCGGCGCTGCTCGACGCAATCGCGGGTTACCACTACCTCGTCAGTCACGTAGGTTTCGCACCGGAGAATATCGTCCTCTCGGGAGACTCAGCCGGAGCGAATCTGGCCCTTGCTCTGGCGCGATACCTCGTCGAGCAACGTGCGCACGGTGACTCCCCTGTGCCCCCGGCACCGGGCGCATTGGTCCTCCTCTCGCCTTGGGTTGACCTCAGCGTTCGTGGACACGAGCCTAACTCATCTCTCTACACCAATCTCGAGTCAGACTTCGTCGATACGTTCGATCCCGCTGGACCCTGCTCATTCGCCAGTATCTGGGCCCGCTGGGCTGGAAGGCCGCAGAAACCAACCGCTACATCTCTCCCGCGTCCGAGCTGTTACGTGACGACGAGGTCTCGTTCGAGGGTTTCCGCGTACGATGATCATTGTCGGAGGGGCAGAGACGTTGCGCGATCAGGCTAGGGTTCTGCGGAGGAGGATGATGAAGGATCTCGGAGAGAGAAACGTGGAGTATCATGAATTTCCGGATGCTTTCCACAACTTCATGGCGATCCCGGGGTTCGAGCCTGAACGCTCCGAGGGACATAATCTGATACATAGATGGCTTGAGACAACGCATTTCTAGAGTTATCAGATGTTAGAGCATTGGTGAGTCTTATCGTTGCGGGAGTTGTGTATTCTGAACATTTGTTACTCAGGCTTGCGTTTGTTCGAACGTACTACTCTGTTCGCATGTTACGCGAAAAACCAGTGTTCTATCAATGATTGACGTTAGTGCGTTACCCTACAGGGTCTCCGACAGTATCAGAATGACTTAGTTAACATTACTCCCGGTATGTGGCGCCGTAACGAAAGTATTTGTCCAGTTGATTTCCATGCGGCCCTTGTTGAGTAACACTCCGCCTCGGATCAAGCACAACCCCGCCTTCTGTTCAACCTTTGCTGCCTGGACGCGTTTCCCAACTGCCCCTTGACACTACCCGTCTCGACTACTCCCTGCCTTCCTCGATGCCCGCAAACAAACGCAAAAGACAGGCGGACGACGATGCGGACGTCAAGCGGGAGAAGAGGCAATTAGTCAAGGCGCTCATCGGCTTCGCCCTCCAGCACGAACACAGCGAGGCCTTGCAGGCGCGGATTGAGCTCGATGCGCGGACAAGGGAGCCTTGGTTGGCGAAGGGCCTCGAACACTTCAACTACGTCGACGACTGCACCAGCCCGCGTAACTTACACACGACGCCGCGCTCGCAGCGCTCTTCGCGTGCGGTGACCCGCCGCCGTCTCAGCCTGCTGAAGAGTTTGTAGAGAACTTGGACACGATATGGAAGCGGAACGATGCTGCTCATTTCTTCCTCCTCGTGGCAGCACTCCTGAGCCTGAAGCCGGCGGACGAGAGAATGCCGCTACGGAGGATGTGCAAGACATCCCCACCGAAACAGCTGATCCTCCACCGCCTACCAGAGATTCATCACCTACTCAATCACCTCCTGGCGTAGCGTCGAGTTCTAGGAGTTCTCAGAGCTCGACCGCGGTGGCTCGCGCTCATCCACAGGAAGGACCATCCAGCGCACGTCCGGTCCATGCTCTTCCAAGACGTTCTGTGCAGCACATCACATCCTACTCTCCCACGTCTACCTCTAGTATTGTCGAATCTGGACCGTCCTTCTCCATCTCACCTTGCCAGCAAGACGCTCGAGATGATGTTCGCTCGACCCGTCCAGTCACAAGCAATGCACGTCCAACGGCTCTGACGCCATCTATCGGATGTTCCCTTCAACTGGACGGCCTGGTAAGCCAAGCTGGAAAGCACCACACCCTTCAGTCCATCCTTCCTCGTCCTGCTAGTAACCGCGCATGTCCTGTCGGGGACATCTCACCTGGCCTTAATCAGGGTTACATGTCCGTCAGGCCTAAGGATCAAAACAGACCCGGCTCTTCAAGGAGCTACGCAGAGCGTGCTACAAGGCAAACCTCGTCCCTCGAACCTGTCGTTCCGTCAAGGCCAGACGTGGGGACTGCCTGCTCACCTGCGCCTCCAATCAGCACCTACAGCGAGCTTAGCCACGCACTCACCCCGAAGTTTCGCCCACACTCTCGGGCAGAAAAAAGCAACACCCGTCCCTTCTACTCATGGGCGCGCCAGCACCCAGCCTATCCCCCAAGTGGGACGGACTGTTCAGGGCCATTCAACGCCTCCACCGGTCGACAGAGGGGCTTCTGCTCGCGCTACACTGACCGTCGACCTGCCTCTGGCGGAGCCTGCTCATGAGCATGGCACCCATCGATTTTACCCCTCGCAGGCGGTAAGCCATCCTGTTATCACTCTACGCCATAGGCTCAATAGTTCGCTCATCCGAGCCGAGTCTCAGGCACCGAAGAGTCATACATGCGAAGCTGAAAGCTCTCCTCATAAGCCAGGGCTGTCACCAGAAGGATTTCAAGATACTACGAGCTACTTTGACGAATGGTTTGCTAGTCCAGCATCCTGGGAGGCAGCGCGGTGTTTGCTAGCCTATGGAGATGGTTCAGTCGAACTTCATTCAAGTTCTCGCTCACAGGCTTATGTTGAGAGGACTTGAGGTGCTTGATCGTAATGGTTGTGACAAGATTTCACCCTTTGATTCTGACTTCATATTGGCCGGTGTTCTGGATGTTTGTTCGGGATCCATGCGTGAACGTCGAACGGAAGTTACACGTGAGCATCGGTGAGAGGGCGCCTGTTGCTGGCTTCGTGGCGCGCGGCAAGTGCCGAGTGTGTCCTTAAGGTCCGTTTCGAGGCGAAGTCGTGAGTTCGTCTTGAACATACCTTATACCTTGTATCATCCCTCCCATATTGTGGACTAAACGTAATTCTAGGTATATCTGGTTTTTTTATCGTCTCTGGGCGTTCTAGAGATGCAAAACAATTCGCCGACCCCGAGTCACGGACCAACCTTCACCGTGCCACGACGTCAGTGCTACGTTTCACTGTATAGTCTTCACCATATGATGTTGCTTTACTACATCATTGATCACTAGGTGCCTGCGTTGCCTCGATGAATCCTGAGCGAGCGGAGGAGCGTTCCTCAGGGGAAATTGGCTGATTTTATGCATATGCGGTAGTCGCTGCATCCACCACACACTCAAGGAGATCCTGGGCTCCCTTTCGAGTTGAAATGCCAGTGCTGCGGCCGGTTGCGCGAATGCTCTCTACACACGCATACTCCTAGCCCACTGCTCGCGGACCATGAGGCTTTCCAGGTCCTTCTACAACGGTACGCGGGGTATATGCACAGCATCAGCTCCACTCAGTAGCCTGTGGTCCATATTATCCTCCTCCATATTTCCAACGATATTTAGTAACGCGGGTTTCATCGCCATCAGGCTCGCAAGACTGCTCGGTTCTGACAAGAAGGGCATGAGTGTCAATTATCTTGCGTGCACTTGAAGCTTAAGCCCCGATCTCCGCAGCCACCATGCATTGATTCACGACTCAACCAATAACACGACTTTTTTGCATTCTCTCTATCGAAATAGACAGGTGAAAACCTTGGTAATGGAAAGCGGGATGGCTGGGCGCAAGCCTACGACTCCAAGAGCTGCAGGTGAGCCGAATTACAGAGAAGATACGTAGTAGTAGTGCTGACGTTGCACTTGTGGTAACTTATAGGTAAGCTATACACATACGTAATGTGCAGCACAAATACAAGCCAGAGAAGTTGCTTTCCTTTTAGCGACTCTTGCACCCGCTAATCTCCGGCATCTCACGACGCGTCCTTCCTCCAAGTAGACCCCTCGTATCACGCGAACGAACGTGGCCATTGCCGTGGAAGGCACCGGACGAGTCGTGCGTATAGTCCTGCGCTTTGCCGGCCGGCCGGCGCGCCCGCTAAAGGAGAGAGCTTGTGTTCTGGCCTCCATCTACTTCGTCCTATCCAAGATGTCACTGCAGGTAGACAGGTCAATAAATGCATCAGCCTTATTACACACTACGGCGTTGCGAAAGATCGTCTGCAATGTCCGAACATCGAACAAGAGATCGTTGTGCGCCGTCTGATGGCAACCGTGGCATGCTCGAGTCTAGATATCCCGCTTTCCTGCCACAGGCCGCCACGTACAGACGCAAGTTTATACCGGACCTGCCCTTCCCGCAGGGCCGACCTTATCATAAAATGGCGGCACAGATCTCGCCGAGGCCGCTGATGTTGCCCACCGAGCCACAATACTTGGACTCAACGTCTACCTCCTCGAGCTTGGCGACCTCAAGATTGTTCAGCAGAGATCTTCAAAATCTCCTGGTTGTCTGGACAACTCTACGTAGCCGTGCCGAGGCCCTATAATTTGCGTAAAGCAGCTCGCAGTCCTTCGTTTTCTGCCCTCTGTCCCACCGCCGCACACCATGTTCTCGCCGGCAGCCGACGACGAGACTTTCTCGACTCCACCTCAAAGCCCCATGCCCCCGATGTCGAACGTAGATCGTGACATCCTCGATCGCCCTTCCCTTTCGCGGAGGAGCAGCCGTCCGTCAAGCCTCCGGATTCAGCAAACCTTTTCAGACTTGAACCCAGACATCATCATCGACAACCAGCCTTCGCCTCTCGCCCAGAACGTTTCTTCCAGGGGCTCGACGCCGAACACGGCCGTGCCAACATACGTCAAGAATCACGCTCACAGCCTGCCCGTGACGAGCCCACTCACGAACGCTAGCTTGACGCCAAACATGAAATCTCCACGGCCCTCGCATGTTGCCCAAGAACGACGAGCATCCTCTCCTATGCGGTCCCCGTGTTTCGTGCACTCGCAGCTCCAGGGAGCGTCCTTCACGGAATGGCTCCGCGGCAAGCATCAGAAGGCGCAGCAGGAGGCCCGCATCGACGGCCCGCCCAAGGCGGGCGACGTGAAGCCCCTCGGCGAGGGCTACCCCGACGGCAGCATCACAGAGCCCGCGTACGAGACGGGCTACCACCAGGCGGAGGAGGACGAGGAGTCGGCGGGGAGCCTGACCAAGCAGCTCGCAGAGACGGCGGTGGGCGTGCGCGAGATGAGCAAGCAACTCGGTGAGTGCCCACGGCGATGCTTCCCCTGCCGCGCGCTGACGTCCCCAGGCCGCACCCGCGTGCATTCGAACATCCAATCTGTCCTGATCGTCACCAAGGCCAGAGACAACCGCCTCATCAAGCTGACGAGAGAGCTGGCTCTCTATCTGATGCTCAAGCCCCGCAAGGGCGGTCGGGGTCTCATTGTGTACGTCCCCACGCGCATACACTCGCCGCGCTGAGACTGAAACACCTGCTCTAGATATGTGGATCACCAGTTGAAGACATCAAGGCGATTTGACGCGGCAGGGATGGAGAAAGACCACCCTGAGTTGTTCGTGCCTGTTCCTCGACGGCGCTCGTCCAGCAGCTCCTCGCTCGCGTCTATGTCAAGCTCTTCGAAGAGCGACACATCTATGCCAGAAGGCCAGCTCCGATATTGGACGCCGGAAATGTGCAGCCGCCAGCCTCACCTGTTCGACTTTGTCGTTACCCTTGGCGGCGACGGTACCGTGCTTTTCACATCATGGCTCTTCCAACGCATCGTTCCGCCAGTCTTACCTTTCGCGCTCGGCTCTCTCGGCTTCCTCACGAACTTTGACTTCGCGGACCACCAGGCGGTCATGGACAGCGCGATCGATGCTGGCATCCGCGTCAACTTGCGCATGCGCTTCACCTGCACGGTCTATCGCGCCATCGCGCCCGAGCCAGGCAAGGGTAGACGCGCGATCAAGAAGGCAGAGACGGGCGAGATTCTCATGCGTAATCTGGAGAAGGGCGGCTGGGAAGCATTGGAGTCAGGACACATGGGTGGGATGCCCGACAGCAGGTGCACGAAAGACAAGGAGATCATGTGCTACACGACGCGGCCCGTCGAGTCGTTCGAAGTGCTCAATGACCTTGTCGTCGATCGCGGCCCGAGCCCCTACGTCAGCCTGCTGGAGCTGTTCGGCGACGAGCAGCACCTGACCACGGTGCAGGCCGACGGTCTGACGATTGCGACGCCGACAGGTTCGACCGCGTACTCGGTAAGCGTCTACGTCCTTCCGTATGCGCGTGTGACTAATCCTTCGTAGCTCTCCGCCGGTGGTTCTCTTGTTCACCCCGAGATCCCCGCGATTCTTATCACGCCCATATGTCCGCATACGCTCTCCTTCCGGCCCATGCTGCTGCCTGACACCATGGAACTGCGGGTTTGCGTGCCCTTCAACTCGCGAAGCACAGCATGGGCGTCCTTTGACGGCCGCGGACGGATTGAGCTCAAACGTAAGCATCTACAAAGTGGACGCCTGGACTGGATGCTGATCATGTTTCACAGAGGGCGACCATATCAAGGTTACTGCATCCAAGTACCCATTCCCGACAGTCTGTTCAATCAGCCAGTCGACAGATTGGTTCCAATCCATCTCGCGGACCCTGAAGTGGAACGAGCGCGAGCGGCAAAAGTCCTTTGTCGTCGTCGAGGAGAGTCCGGTTAAGAAAGGGCACAGGCGGCGTTCGTCATCGCAGTCGACGGCGTCTGCCTCCGCGCCAGAGGAGGAGGCATTGCAGGATGGCGATGAAGATGACACCACGGAGGAGGAGGAAGAAGAAGAAGAAAAGTTCGACATTGACGATCTCTCGTCCGCGGAGTCGTCGTCGCCCCACGCGAAGTCCAGTCCTGACCAACCGCAAGAGCAACTTGGCGCGCTTCCTTCATCCATTGGCCGCGAGAAGGCGGTCGAGCAGGAGGTCGATGATGCCAAGGCCAGGCAGCGCGCAGAGGTCGCGGCGCGGGCGATAGCGCAGGGAAGCCCCATCCTCAAGCGCAACCGTCGGTCGCGCTCGCGCAGCGGCCGGAGCGGCATCGAGTCGGGCATCGAGACCCCGGACCGCTTCGTCGGCGCGCACCCGCACCCACCGCGGGTCTCCCCGCGGCACGTGCAGTTCCAGTCGCCGCAGATATCAGCGGGCTCGAGCTCAACCTCGCTTGTGGACCAGAACCATGACCCTACGCTCAATGGCGAGCAGGGCGCACGGGACGACATCCATTCGCCGCGCGGAATGAACGGAAGCAGGAACCGCATACCACGCGACCGCGATATCGAGGGCGAGAACCTGAGGACACCCACTGCCTCCCTAGACCGGCGGAGACGATCGAGGGAGCCCCAAGTCGACTTTGATGGCGACGCGCATCCGCGGCGAGCGTTCGCGGTCTGGGGTCAAGACGAAAGCGACAGTGCGACGAGCGATAGCGAGCGAAGCTAATATAGTGGACACTAATGGTGAAGTGTGTGTGCGGATAGGATGTGCTGTAATAGACTGTCGGCATGTACTGGTAGTATTGGTAGAATCAACTGATGGCAATTGTACATTATGTACTCGTAGTCAAGCGATCGTGCAAACTGATAGAGGTCCCCGCTCACTCCCTGCGCGACCTGAGAGCGTGCTCCCAGACGAACGACGCCATCTCCGCGACCATGCCCGGCGTGCACTCGTGCTGGACGCCGGGCTGGACGACGACCTTCTTCACACCGTCGGGCCCGACGTTGAGCGCGCGAACGAACGCCTCGGCGCACGCGAACGGCACGAGCGGGTCGCTGGCGCCGCTCAGGACGAGCACCTTCTTGCCCCAGAACGGGTTTGCGGCGCCCGCGGCCGTGTGCGGCGCGGCGGCGGGGTCGTGCGCGGCGATGTACGCGCGCAGGCTGTCCGGGAAGCGCGGCGGCGCGAGCGGCACGCCGAGTACGCTGCGCGCCGCGCGATGAGCTTCATGTAGTCCGGGCACGCGATGATCGGCACCGCGGCGCTGAGGCGCGGCTCTGGCGGGAGGGCGCAACGCAGGTCAGCGAGGGGGCAGACGAGCGGGGCGGCACCGTGACACGCACCGTGGCGGAGCGCAATCCACGCCGCGTGCCCGCCGAGGCTCTTGCCGCCGACGAGCCACTGGGCGATCTGCCGTTCGCCGGACGGGAAAAGGTAGGAAGGCAGGAAGTCGATGAGGTACGAGACGTCCTGCGCTGTGCCGGCTGCACGGACGGTGAGCACATGCTGTCCGCTGCAGCATTGGCGAGACGCCTACTTTGGATGGCGTACATGTCGATGCTGCACAGTTCCCTGTCAGTGGCGCGACAGAGGCGGATGCGAAACGCGACGCAGTACGCACGCGTGCCGCTCGTTGTTGCCTTTCTTCCAAGCACCGTTCGCGTGCGCATCGACGAGCCGCTCGCCGTGGTTGCGTTGGTCCTGCACGTCTTCTGGTCAGCAGGCCGGCACGACGATGCTGCGAGGCACGGACAAAGGTGACGACGATGAGGTCCAGCGACGCCTCGTCATGGCAGCGCCGCTTCTGGCCCACCTGCTTGAGCGTGTCCTCGACGATCCACTCGATGCTCTTCGCGCTGCCGTTGCGGCCGTGCAGGAAGAACATCACCGCGACAGGCCCGCTGTGCGCCGTCAGATGACGCTCCGAGTAGATGTGCACCGGGAGGCCCGCGATGACCATCGTCTTCTTCGACACCGTCATGGCAGATGAGAGATGCATGTACACGAGCACCGCAGCGAGAGCGACAATGTACAGAGCTTGCAGGTTGTGTGCTAGACGGGTGGTGGTGGTGCAGATGTGAGCAGGCCATGGCCCTCTCGCGCACTCGCTGAGCCGCAGTGGGCACGGCTGACCGGTTGCTCCAGATGCGGCCATCCGCCAGGTAGCTCCCCGCCGCCCCCTGTTCACGATATCCGGAGCATCCACACCGAGAATACCTGAAGTTTCTCCAGCATGCATCAGTTTGTGTGGAAACGCGCGTGGCACTGGTCGTCGATGGAATTGACGAGCCACACAAGCGCCGACGGCGGGACCCATATCACGGCCGTCGGGATTGATGCGCCTCATGTCCCAAAAGGGCACCGTGCAGCAGCTTCGTGGCGCAGAGACTGCTCTTGGCAGCCAAGAGCAACGCCAATCCTTTACAACACCAAGCAAGCAGCGCATCAGACCGCTTACTCTAATCGAGAAAAAAGAGACATGAACGATTAAAGCTAGTAATACACAAGGCCGATTCTACGCAATCCGTCATGAACAAAGGCATCCACGAATCCAGGTCGTGTCGCATCGCCGATGTGCGCGTGCACCTCAAGACGATTCCAGCGCTGCAGAGATGGCGTCTCATGAGCGCTTGTCGGCGACGGGCTGGATGGACGTCTGGACCGTACCATCCTTGGACTCGACGCGCGACGGGGGCTGCGACGCGGACGCGGCGTCGGACTCCGCGCGGCCGCCCTCGAGCTTGCGGAGCTCGGTGTCGGTCGGGTGCCAGTCGCCGAGGTACCAGTAGACGGCTGGGAGCCCGACGAAGAGCGCTCCCACGATGTTGCCGATGTAGGCCGCGATCAGGGACCTGTGTGGAAAAAACAAAACACAAACGGCGCCGTGTGTCAGCGGGGCTCGGCGGGGCGCACACACATGCGGTTGGGGTGCTACGCACTTGCGGATGTACTCGGCCGTGGTCAGCTGGAGGAGGGGGGCAGCGCGGAACGGGTCAGCAGGGTGACGCTGTGGAGCGTTTTGGGTTGGGATACGCACGTCGGCGCCGTACATGATGCCCAGTGGCACGGAGAACATGTTCGCGATGACTGGCACGGTGCTGAGTGCCGGTGACCGCTCGGTGTTGGGCAAATCATGCTTACCGTGATCGAAGCCGCAGGCGACAAAGACCCAGATGGGGAACCACGCAGAGACGACCTGCGTGCGCGTCAGCGGGGGCGCGCCGCGCACAACCGGTTGGCGTGCGCACCTTGGAGATGGTGTCGCGCGCGCCATAGGCCTGCCACACTGCGACGCAGACGAGCCAGTTGCAGCCAATGCCGCGCAGGAAGATCTGGTGCCACTGCGGGTCCCGTGCCTTGTGCCTGTCAGGGCTGGTGAGTGGTGTTTCCATCCGCACCGCGCGCGGAGACGACGCACAGGGCAAAGGTCACGGCAAAGGACTTGTACGGATCCGTCTCGACGATGCCGCTGTCTGTGCGCGGCCAAGCGAGGACGGTCAGAGGACGAGACGCGGGTCCGGGGCCCAGAGCGGGGAAAGGCACGCACACTTGGTGATGATCGCCGCAAAGAACAGGCTGCCCACTAGGTTGCCGAAGGTGACTGTGCGGGGGGATGCAGGCGTCAACACACATGTTCGCGGGCGGCGCCAGCGCGCTCCGAGGCGGGCTCACCGATGATCCAGTTGACGGCAGCGACCAGAGGGGGACGGCGCGCTTGATGAGCGCCATGGGGAATATCTGCGCGGCGCGGTCAGGCGTCGGCGGGCCACGCGTCCGCGCGCGCGATGCCACGCACCATCATGTTGCTCGTGAGCAGTTCGTGCCCGCCAAGCACGATCCTGCGGGCAGAGAGATAACGTCAGCGGCCCGTGCTGTGTGTTGCGTGCCGCGCCAGGGCGGCGTAGATAGGCACACGTACATGACCAAGCCGACGGGGAAGACGAAGCCGCCGAGGACCTTGACGATGCCGGGATTCGTGGCGTTGAGGCCGCCGGCGCCGCCCTGGATGATCTCAGAGAGCAGACCACCGAAGGAGAGGAGGATGCCAGCAGTGAACTGGGCACGGCTTGGGTAAGGGTGGCCGAGAAACGAAGCCGGAGAATTGGCTCACCGCTTTCAGGAAGAGCTTGAGCGGATGCGTCTTGTGCTTGTACACAGCGAGCTCGACCATGTAGGCGGCCACCTGGTCGGGCTTCATGGTGCTGACTTGAGATGCCATGGCTCCGCTCGGGGATCGTGCAGGAGGAGCAAGGAGGAGGTGTGCCTCTGGAAGGAGGGCTGGCGTGGGCTGGGAACACACAGCACGGAGAAACGGCTAGGAAGCTGCGCCGGGGGGAGCCTTATAAGAAGACGGGGCCGTCTGGCGACGGGATTCTCCACACGAAGCAAAGGAGAGAGACACAGCCCATCAAACTGAAAGTATACGCTCGTTTGCCGGCCGCTGTCATCAGACCGCACGCCTGGCTGCCCTCCGCGCAGGGGGGGCTCCGGCGTTGGACCCTGGCGTAAAGCCCACGCACCGATGCGGAAGGAGAAGCATTTCCCCGTCGTCTGCGCGTGGATGCTCGGATAGACGCTGCATTCATCAGAATCCCAGAATCCCACCGTCGCAGGCGACAGCCTGATACGCCCGGCTTGCATGTCCAAAATTACGGGTGGGTACTCTGGTACGTGATGCGGACCTCGACGCAGTGGGCCCTCGCCAGACTGAACTTTAGCTTCGGCCAAAGCGGTGCACGACCGTTTTTCCTCTCGACAAGCCGCCACCCTTGTGCGTACGCAATGCGCAGTGGGTGAACATATGGGCGTGAAATCCGAGATCAATGGGGTGGCACCGTGGGATGCAGCATGGACCCTTGATAATTGTGTCAGGAGGTCGCCCAAGTCAGGACCGGATTCGGGACCAAATCATCTGAGGCGCGACATCTTGAGCCAAAATCCGGGCGAAACGCAGGGGCAAAGCCGTCGCTCTCGATGGACGAGGACGGAAGCCTGTCGTCTATGAATAGCGTGAGTGGGCGACTGCTCGCTGTGGTTCAGCGTTCATCATGCCTGCCAGGCGCGTGCGCCCGCCTCCGGCTGAACCAGCTGCGAACTGGAGCGAGATCTTCACAGCGCTCGTCAGAGTGACGTTCAGCAGCCGGATTCGAGGTCAGCTGAGCGCGGGCGATCGTGTCTGAGAACATACTGTACTGGACGACTAAAGTTCACGCTTGTGACCGTGACGCTTGGATGTCGAGTTCACAGTTCAGCGCCGTCGAACGCCAAGCAGCCAATCAAAGGTTAGAAAAGCCGCTGGCGCGCCAGCGCCCGCCATTGCCCCTTGTGACCGTGACCCCAGTTCGCAGACGTCCAGTTCATGGCGTTGTGACCGTGACGTGAACTTTAGGTCGTCCAGTACAGTACGGCCTGCACGCGTGGAGGAGGTGAGCAGCAGGAGCTGGGAGAACGTCGTGGACGGACGGGAACACGGTTCGTGGGAAGCTCGCAGGCGCCGAGATGTATTCAGAAACCTCAGGCTGTCCTCGTCGACCACAACGACGAGCAAGCGCTGTCCCAGAAACACCAGAACACTGTCTGGTATGGCCAGCAATCACAGAAAGTTTTACGCACATTGTGACACTTTTCTCGTGCACGGCAGAGGCATTTTTCGCCCGCACTGCTCCCGCGGCTGCACCTCACGTCGTTATCAGCTACTCGCCCAGACGAAAACGTCTTCTTGACAGGAACGACGTGCGCACCCTCACGCGAAGGACCGACGATCCCCGGCCCCTTCCGGCGCGCGGGCACACCCAGTTCGTACACTTCTCACCGAAAGCTGCTCGTCGCCGGTCCAGCGGGGGCATTCCTGCTCGGCCGCGCGCGCGCGCGAAGCCCCTTTCTTTGCGGTGCGTGCGCGTCCGCGCATCTGTGCTTTCGCGGGCCGGCAAAGCAACCCCCCACGGCCATTGCATTGCAATCCTGGCAGGCATAATCGCCTGTCCGCGAGAATGGGATGGCGTCGCGCACGCCTGGTTGCACGCCTCTCGCTGCCTGCTGGTCGGCCGACGGGCGAGCTGCGCCGAACGCACGCCAGTGGGTGCACGTTCTTGACTCTGCGTGCGTTCTGCGGAGGGGTATGGTGGCGCACGGTGAGTAAGGGTAGTCCACCCAATCATCTGGCGGTGCGCATCGTTGACTGCCTGTGCTGCCGGGTTCACAAAGGCTAATTGAGTCTAAACCGCATATACCCACAGACCAGGGTATATGTCCGCAATCAGAGTATGCCCTGCGAATGAACTGCGGCACGTGGATGCTCACACATCCCTTCGTCTCGGTCGTAAGGCCTGGATAGGTTATATCATTGAATACGTCAATGCCTCCCTGGTGCTTCGCAAATGCACGCCTATCAGTCCCAGGTCGATCTTGGCTCACCGTCGTCGTCACGCTTCGCGGAGGGAGTGCTCAACCCATCCTCCATCGCGTTCCGCCCACCGCGCAACTCGACAATTAGGCGATAACGTCGCGCTCGCGCCCCGAGGTACTACCGCTCTCCTGTCCAGCACACGACAGGCGGGCTCCAGGAAATCTTCTGCGCCGCCGTCTGTCCTTTGACAAGGCTGCCACAGTCTACCACGTGCGCGCACGCCGGTTAGTTGTCAGCCGTTACCTCCAGGGGCCGACCCTTGGCCATCGAGGCAGCCGCTGCGTTTCCTGGCAGACATCAACATCCGCGTCAACGCTGCTCGGCTGATCCGAGTCTGGCTCCTGCAAATCCGGGGCAGTCCGTCGCGGCTCCCGCTGATGCGCTGTGCGGCGTGTCGAGGCTGCGGTAGCATCGGTGCGTACGCCGCTTGCGAATGCGCCTGGTGCATTGGCAATTCTGACCGCACGCTTTTTTAGCGAGCTTGTGTGTGCTTCCTGCGATGCTCTACTGCTTGGCAGTCGACGTTCTTGTCCTCTAGCCAGGGTAGCCCACCGCGCACCCCGCTGTTCCTGGACGGGCGCCGCCGTCGCGCTATCGGACGCCCTGCGCCGCCTGCCGCCGCCTCGCCTCGCCCGTCTGTCAGCCCTATATACCTGCTCACGCATGACATGCCTCAGCGCGGCAGCGCAACCTGGTCAGCACGCCGAGCGCAGGCGCGGCACCTGGCACTGGCAACTCCGGTCTCACACCGCGACTGACCGCGCGAGCATGCCGACACGCCAAGCCCCGCATCTCGGCACTGCCGACCGCACGCTTTTGCGGACATTGCATGCGGTGCACGCGCAAGAAGGGCGGAATCGCGGCCTGCGCGAGTACGGCTCGACGCGAGTGTTGGGCGGTGCAAAACCGGCGCCCGCGCCCGCGCACCGCCGCTGGCCCCGAGCGCTTAACCCGCCCCCCCCCGCGCACGTGCCCGAGCGGCGGGGCGCGCCACCGCGCTCCGCTGGCCAAGGCGGGCGCTGACATCACCCGCATCCGCTTGCGCTCTCGACGTCTGCCCGTGGAGTCAGTGCGAGGGATCGCGCTCCTCCGTATTAATGCGCGTAATGCCATTCGGTCCCGCCCCACACTCGCGCGCATATAACCCTCTGCTCACGCTGCCGTGCCGCCTCTCCTCTCGCTGTAAATCCAACATGTTCTCGGTCGCGCGCAACGCCCTCAGGCAGCCTGGCCGCGCGTCCTTCGCGCGGGGCTCTGCCGTCCGCCCTCTCGCCGTCCGCGGGCTTGCTACAACGACCAGCTGGCTCGACGTGACACAGGAGATCAAGAAGGACCACGACAACGTGAGAGACCTCTTTGACAGGTGAGCACCAGCCCCTGCGAGGGGACATCATCGTGACCTTTGCCCAGGTACAAGGCCGCCACCGACCTGCACGAGAAGAAACTCATCGCGAACACGCTCATTCGCGAGATGTCCATCCATGGCGATGCAGAGTGCGTGCATGTCCTGTGTCCCTCCAGCGGGCGTATCTGAACCCAGTTCAGGGAAGTGTCTGTTTACAACGATTACCACGGCGCCGGACTCGAAGACACCGTGCGCCACAACAAAGGTAGGCTCGCTCCCGATGGCGCCAACACGCATTCACATGGTGATGGCAGAGGAGCACGCCGACGTGAAGAAGAAGATCTTCAAGGCCGAGCACGCGTTCGCCAGCAGCGACAGCTACGATGGCGTGCTCGCCGACGCCGTCGAGGCCTTCCTCGCACACGCCGTCGAGGAGGAGACGGCGCAGTTCCCGCAGCTCCTGGAGATGTGGACGCCCGAGCAGAACGACGTAGGTGCCCGCGCGCCCGTCTGCCACACACGTCTCTCACCGACCACTCTGTTCCCCCCGCCAGCAAATCGCCCGTGCGTTCCTCAAGGCACGCGAGGCCGTGCCGCGGCGCCCGCACCCGCTCACCCCGCAGACCGGCGGCATGCTGCAGAAAGCCATGGGCATGCACGGCAAGGTCCAGGACAAGGTGGGTGGCCTCTGTCACGAGCAAGGGCGGCCGTTGACGGGTGTGTGGCAGATTGTCGAAGGCGTCCAGGGCAGAGAGTATGTCGACCTGAAGTTCAAGCACCCCGAGCCTTGAGGTTGTCATCGGTGACGCCTCATTGTATAGTAAGAGCAAGAACAAAACATGTATTGTAATGTATTTGTAGTAGTCACTTCATGGTCCGTCTATCAAAACTCGTCAGAGTCAATTACTATAAGAGACACAGAGAGATTGGCTTGGCAGTGGTATCAAAGAGGTGCATTCTCTGTGGCGGCGTACACTCGACACCAAGAGGAAGTTGACTACGCAGAGTAGCGCAGGGAAGCGTTCGTGTTTAAAGAACTTTGCACAGATCTAATCACGCGCCCTCCGCTCTATGTGTACACCCTAACAGCGTCGCGGTCATGTCCAGCGGATGCCTCCCTGCCGTCCGGCCTGCCGCCGTCGGTCTTGTGCGGCTCACAGACCGGGGGACAGCTACGGGTGCAGTGCACCCCGTCTCGATCTCAGGCAGGCCCTCCCGTCGTGCAACTCTTCTCAGACCGTCTGCCGCCCGGCACATTTCTGATACGGCGCCTGCGACTAGACCTCATTCAGATAGTCGCCTGCAATGGTGGAGAGTACAGTACAGAACATCCGGTTGCCAGCAACTCGAGCGACACGCGGAGGATCGCGCTCGAGGCTTTCGCGGACGGACGCCACCGGCGGTAGCAGGAGCTACAGGGAGCGCACGAGGAGCCTTACTTGCGCGTCTTCGCAGGCTTGGGGCAGGCCGACTGTCGTCACCACAGCAGTCGCTGGCGCTCTCCTGCAATAGAATTTCCATTATTGCTCTTGAATGCGGCTTAGCTGTGCGTGGTGGACCACAAATCGGCCTGAACGGAGATGAGAGAAAGAGACAGAGAAGTTGAACATACCTGCCATTTCCGGAACTGCATCATCCAAGCGCGCGCCAGGTGGCGGGTGGCGAGACCCTGCTCGATATGCGAGGTGCGTGGCCACTTCGTCAGCTTTGTTGCACATTAGTTTACTCATATAGCTGGCACCCCTGTCCCTGTAAAACATCAGTCATTGGCTTAATCTCACGAAATTTGTCTACGACCACATCCTGTCGAGCCGCTGACTCGGACGCGGAAATGACAGATTGACTCGGACTCTGGCCACATCAAAATCATCGGGTAGTTTCCATCATGTTTGCAATCTCCCGTCGCATGGTTCACGCTGCACTTCCGCCACGCGCCGTCACAGTGCGGCATCCCCGAACGGTATGCCTGCTGCAGGTTCGCGCAGCAATCTGAGCCAAAGACTCCTCGTGCTGGTCAAACCAGAATTGTACCGGTCATGAATCTCCTCGGCTCGATACACGCCGTCTAATTCACGCCCTAGCAGCCAAACTCGACGAATCCTACTGTGCTCGGAGAAACTGATACCGTGCGAAGCTGCGCATTGGGAAGGACACACTGAAGCGGGATATTTCGGCTCGCTAGCCTAGGCGGTCCCGACAATTACATAGCCTGGTCATCCGGTCAGCGTGTGGAATAGTTGAGGGGGATGATTAGAGCTCACCAAAGCCGTAGGGATCATTGTAGAAATCGCACTGGCCTCCATTGTCACCGGTGGTTCCCTGGCAGTTCCAGGCGAGGTAGTTGACGACGCCCGCCCCTGCCCGTCTCGAGATGAGAAAACGGCGCTTCTATCAAGTAGAAACACTCACAGTTGTTAGAATCATAGCAGTACACAAGATCGCTGCCGTAGTAGTTGCTCATGCCGACCCAGCAGCTGGCGTAGCTCCAGGACTCGTAGTACCCAGGAGATACGGTGAAAGTCCCGTCGTTGACATATTCGCTGGTAGACAATCAGTCATGCGCAAAGGAATGAGGAGGACTGAAGCTCACTTCGCAAGTGTCGAGCAATCTATTCTCATCACGTTTCAGTATCCTCAAGCAGGGCGTCGAATAATTGAAACGAACCGTTCGGGTTAGGACCTCCACTGCCAGACTGGCAGTACGTGGTGCACGGGGCGCCGCACAAGTCGTATCCAGACTTCTTCGTGAGAGAGGTGCTCTCATCTCTGGTCTGAGGCGGAGCAGGATCCTTGAGCTCGCAGGTGGTGTGCACAACCGGAATGCCCGCAATATGGGTGGCGTTGACCACCGCCACGGAGCCCGGCTTGCAGACTGCACAGAGAAATGAGTACGAAATGCAGAGGACGTGGGCAGACGATGACCTACTCTCTGCAACCCTGTCGGCGCCGCCAGCACGGGTGGACGCGACAGCAAAGGCGACGAGAGCAACAGCGGAGGCAAGGAATTTCATCGCGGGAGGCGTCGAAGGCCGTCAAAGGTGCACTGGGTTCAAAGGTGAGTGTCGAGCACTTGCTCAAAATCATGCAGTGGCACCGACTTTTATAACCTAGAGAATGCCTGAAAAATGCTGCATTATAGCACGGATAATGCAGGACGAACCTCGGAACCGAATGCCCAGCGTCACTGCGGTGACCGGAGGCACGGTGACCGGGCAGCGTCGGCGCATCACAGCTGTGACAGATAGATGTTAGCATTTGGAGCTGTTGCCAATATTCACTGTTGCACGTACCATTGGGGCTCGTACAGGTGAGCGGAGTTATTCAGGCTAGCTGGGTTGACTTGTCTTGCCCTGATTTTTCACGTCAACTACTTCCTGAGACGAGTAGTCGCTACAAGGCGTGACTGTGGGGAAATGAAGGACAGAGAAATTTAAGTGCTGTTGCTGCCCGTGCTACTCGTGGTCTGCTGCGGAAATGAGCAACTCCCATCCCTTCCGATGATGCAATGCACGGGCTACGGGGACCGGGTCATCGTATATGCGCTCAGGATCAGGTTATGGATACTCTTGAGCGCATGACCTCCAAGAGTGCGACGGCGGGTGTAGTCAGAACACCAGAAGTCGTCTGCATGACTTATCTCGGAGGTGCGCTACCTAGATGTGTACCGCGCACGTATGGCAGAGCAATCTAACATGACAGCAGACGCGAAGTGCAGTGCTGTTTCGGCCATCGCTGGTTGATGGTCTAATCGGAGGCTTCGCTCAGCGAGTGCTCACGAGGCTATTGACGAGGGCTATTTCCAACCCTCTGACAGTCAGCGAACCTATGGTATGAGCACGCGGAACATAATCTCCGTACAAACTGAATGTGGTCTCGCAAAGATAGGCTGAGTCTTGCTGGCAGTTAAGTTCAAATACCGTCGTTTGTCACGACGCGCTGCTCTAGGGGTCAGCTCAAGAATCACAGCATTTCATCATCGACAGCACTCACGAAAGGTCGTTGGACGTGGACCCTGCTAAACGGAAGCGGTACATACCGTGCCTATGCGGATTGGAGTTCATCTGATACACCGAGAGCCCTGGAGCCTCCAAGACAGAATCTGCGCGGCGTGGGTTTTTATCAGGCCTAAATTCGGACGAACCCAGCGTTTTGACGCTGCTTGACACCTTGAGGTGCGCATCCGCAAAGCGGTCTCGTACGAGAGTCTGTTGAAGGATACGGATGAGATCGATCGTAAGTGAAGGCTGAAAACAAGGGTCACCGTGGCAGAACCGCCGCAGACGCGCGCGATCAGCGCTCAGCCGCTGCCCTCTGCGCTTGTTCGCCGGAGATATGACAACGCACGTCGAGCTCTCTTCGTGAACAAAGGCGGCCACCCAACATTGGCATAATATCGGCAACCGGATCTCCTACCACAACTTCCAGGATAAGAGGGGGAATGTGTCAGACGACATCCCCTTCCATGGGCATTCAGAACTCGATATCTCATATTCACATAAATCCTACTAATTACATTGTAGTCACTGTTTCCCAATTATCAGTCGAACAAACCAAGGCCAAGTCAGAGATCCATCGTTCCAAGCTGGTGTACCTAAGCTGTCTCGACGATAACATAGCCTAGTCGCACAGTCAGCTCGAGCAGTACTGCAACGCATGCGGCCAAGCTCACCAAAGCTAGAAGGCTCGTTATAAAAGTCGCACTGGCCTCCGTTGTCGCCGGTGGTTCCCTGGCAATGCCAGGCAAGATAGTTGACGACGCCCGCCCCTAGACGTTCGAGAGGGAGTGAGAGAAAGCGCTATCGCTAGCGAGCGCGACACCTACAGTTGTTCGAGTCATAGCAGTAAACGAGGTCGGTGCCGTGGTAGTTGCTCATGCCGACCCAGCAACTGGCGTAGCTCCAGGAGCCGTAGTACCCGGACGGCACAACGAAGGTGCCATCATTGACGTACTCGCTGTGCAATGATGAGTCGCTTGTATGCGAGATCGAAGCTGGAAACTTACTTGGCAAGCGTAGAGCAGTCTATCGTGGTTGTCTCAGCACCGGTCTAATATGTAGCACAGATGGGCGAGGACTGACCGTTCGGGTTAGGGCCTCCGCTACCAGCATGGCAGTGCGTGGTGCATGGGGCACCGCACAAGTCGTAGCCCGACTTCTTCGTCAGGGACGTGGCATCGTCTCTGGCCTGCGGCGGAGCGGGGTCCTTAAGCTCGCAGGTGGTGTGCGTGACAGGGATGCCGTCGATGGAGGTGGCGTTGACCGTGGTTACGGTGCCCGGCTTGCAGACTGGGGCACAGTCAGCATGAGGTCAGACGATCCGAGAGACATGGAAAAACGGGAGCTCACTGTCAGCAATCTTGTCGGCACCGCCAGCACGGGTGGACGCGACGACGAGAGCGACGAGAGCAACAGCAGAGGCGAAGAACTTCATTGCGATGGTAGTAGAAAGCGGCGGGTGGTGCGGTGGATGTCGGAGGCAAGTGTCAAGCACTTGAAGACAATACGTAGCGATGCAGGCTCCTTTATAGCCTAGAGAACACCTCAGTAAAGTCCAAAGATACATGATGAAATTCGGTACCGTATAGCCAGCGCCACCACGGTGACCAAAGAGCATTGCGCGAGGCCGCCCACCGCAGCCATGGCGGGTAGCGTTGACAGATAGATGTTGGCATCCCGCACTGTCGGCAGTACTACCTACAGTGGCTGAACGACGTACCTCGCCCGAGAACACCCGTCACAGACGGCCTCAAACACAAATAAATTGCAAACAGACCTGAGTATCGCCCACGCAAAGACTGAAGACTTGTATATGCTGCCGCTGCTACTCGCGAGCTGGTACTTGGATGAGCGACTCGAGTGTCATCACGAATAAGCATCACACGTCACGGTACCGCGTTCGATCGGATCTACAAGGTAAAATCAACTTCGCGGGTACCTCTCTGGCGGCACCCGTCACAACAGGCGCAGGTGGGACGTCGGGTAGTCTATTGCGCGCCCTGTCCTGGAGGCGCGCTACTCGAGATGTCCATGGGCGCGTTTGGGCGCGAACTCTGCAATGTTGAACGTAAACGGAGGTAGATCTACGACCAGAGTGCTTCCGGCACCAAAAAATTCGGTATGACCGGCGAGATTCATGTACGAGTACTAAGCAATGAGGCGTTGATTATTTCTGTAGGCTCATAAGAATTTTATCACTCACGAATGCTGCAGGAGAACGAGCCGAGAGGTACGATAGAGAATAGCTGCAATGGAGCGTCTGCGCAGTCTATTGGCTGTTCGAACGGCTGTCCTCGTTGCAGGATGTGACCACGGGGCTTCAGGCAGGGATTTGATATGGCTAGAACTGCAAGCCGATGACAGTCAGCGTACCGACGATATGAGCATGCGGAGGTACATGCCCGTGAGTGACCGTCGGCTCACCACACCTGACCTTGGTTGAGTTCGCGCCCTAGTTCGGGTGTTGTTGGCAGACGCGACGCGCTCTTCTTGCGATTGGAGGCGTCAAGACATTCGCAACATGTCTTCACAACAGCATCCAACACGAGGAGTCGTGAAACAGAATCTCTTCTAACCATAGCGGTTCTCGAGACTTGGGCCGCAGTTCTAATGCCTAGGCTCGGCTGATTAGTGGTGAACCGGCAACCCTCAACGCCCGGGCAGCTCTTGCAGTGAGCTGTGATGCCATGGGCTATGTATTCATGAATGCGTGCGAACACGCACCCTACATGCTGCTGCTCCAAACGTTGATAGTATCGACGGACGGCCGCATGTGTACGATGAGCCAAAAGGGTGAGGAACCAGTGTACGTGTGACAACAAGAGAGCCTGTGGACGCTGGGCACTGGCAGCCGCGGCTGGAAACGGGAACAGGCGCATCAGATGGCGGTGATCCATATACCCGCAACGACTGTGCTGGCAACGCAGAGAGGAGTCCAACCGTCGCGCACCTGAGCGGCGCCTTGAGGGGTCTTCGGCTGCAAAGTGCTGGGGCCATTCAGATACTTGTCCCTCAACATCTCATGAAGCAATGTCAATGATGCTTTCGATGGCGAGCGGTAAGGACGTGGCCGCGCGTCGACGCATTTCACGGCTGAGCACATAATAACATGTGCTCAAACATGAAATGCCTGGCACATACCCATGTTATCAAATGACATAGCTGCTTGATACACGACCAAATCTGCAAAATACTGAACTCACGACGCCCAGGAGAGCCCGTCAGCTGTGCAGCAAACTTGAGCGAAGACACAGCTCAGGTTGAGCCGGTGTGATGCCTCGGAGTCGTATTCGGTCCTAGCGTGCGCATACTGACGGAGTGACACCAAATGCGAGAGCGTGTTCTGTATACATGCATATGCATGCAGAGTCTCGCTCGTGAAAGGACAAGGAAGGTCATTCTCGCACGGTCGAGAACTGATCGCTACTAGTACAGTGTGTCTCTCAACATTTCATGCTGCCGTGACGAATAATAGCACGGAAACATGAAATGTTTGAGACATACACAGCAGGCACACAGAGATTCCTGACGACTGGGCGGATGAAGGGCGGGAACATAAGAGAGTTTGGGCGATGCAAAGCCGTTATTTGACCTTCCGCCTGGCAAGGGGATATATAAACACTAGGAACAGACGACAAATCATACACGAACTCCAGCTTTGGGAACTCTTGTATCGCGTTTGTATTGGATACAGTATTCAAGAGACGGCAACAAAGATTTTTCGAAAATACACAGGAAAGTACAACGTATACTCGAACTGGTACAAGGATACAAGGGTTTGCGTGCCCGTTACGACGGCGTCGCTCAAATCATTACGTGTTCTTGTGTGTGTATCCTCCTGGTCTGAAAGGAAGGATCACAAGGTTGTTTCATGTTTCGTGCCATTATCGTTCCTAAGAAGAGCAATGAAGGGGTTTGACCGACGCAACATTCTCCATTGTGGAGAATCACGTGGCGATGTCGAAAGGTTGACAGCCGTCCGAGTCGATTCCATGAGCATAAGCGGCCTTCACAGGAAGCAGAGGCCAACCTCCTGCAGGGGTTGCTGCGGGTCGACACAAGACGTCCTGGAAATGTTCGGGGGACATGGCTTCGGGGTCGGTGGCGGGTAACACTCGAGACTCCCAATACGGCAAAGGCTGGGCGGGAAGCAGTACGCAGGGTCGACGGGGTAGCTGTACGTCGTGGGGGAGGCGAAAGCCTCCATATCCGAGGATGCACGTAAAGACTCGAGGACGAGCGTGAACTCGTATTCGAAGCTCGGGGAGCCGAAGGCGTGATCGTCTGTGGTGGGGTGGTAATAGGCGAAATCAGCTTGAGGAACGGCCTGTGGCTCGAGCTGTGGGACGGGTGAGAGAAGCGAAGGTTCGCTCTGCCGGTCGACGTGGGGCAGTCTGAACGTGCCTTCACAGACGAACTCGGAAGGGTACGCGGTGCCCCCGTAGACATGCTGAATGTCCGTGTCGGAAGGATACGTCATGCGTGCGTTAGTGGGGTGCAATGCAGCGACGTCGTACACGCCGCCGTCGGAGGTACATGGTAGGGGAGTCTGCGGGAGCCCGGCGCAATCCTCGAGCGTGGACTGGGATAGTGATGCAGATGACAGGTACGCTGGCGGGGTGAGTGGCGGGGGAGTGTTGTCAGGGACGAAGAGGTCGAGCTGGTGGCGGGGGATGCAACGCGGCACTTCTTCCTGCAGTCGCGATGCTTGTCGTTGCGCTCTCTAGGCCTCTGCGCAGCTGCCGATCTCTCCTCCTGCCTCTTGCGCTTCCGCTCCTTCCGTTCCTGCTTCTTTGCGACCTCGGCTGGGTCGGGATGGTCGAACGCGTAGATTGCGGCCTTCTCGACATCCTCCGGGACGAGCTCTCTCCAGGTGGCAGTCACAAGATAATCTGTCCCGTTCCCCACAAGGTCGTGACCGGTTTCTCGGCGGCACCTATCTTCGGCAGCGTCCCGTCGTGCGTACCATTCTTTCATTGTCTCCTCCGAGAGCCGGTTCCAGAGGCAACTTGCGAACCTCGTGAAGTCAAACCGGAGGCGAAACTTGTCCTGATGCTCTTTCGGGAGGTGCTGTCGAACATGCTGCGAGAAGAAGATGAATGCGTTGAGGGTCTTCCGTTGCCTTTTCTTGGGAGCTGTCGCAAATGGAGCGTCCGACGAGGCAATGGGCTCAGGAGAGGGTTCCGCATAGACCGGGAAGCTTGGAGGATCAGAGGGAGGTGCTGCCCTGTCCGGACGTACCAAGGCAGAGTACATATCGGCTGGGAGAATAGACCTCAGTCGAGGTCTCTGAACTGCGCGATGGCTGCTGGCGTCGTTCATCGTATTCATGTCGATCACAGTTGTAGGTGGCGAGAGCGCAGAATGTCGCAGAAACTAAGTTGTGGGTGTTTCGTAGTAGTGTATTTGGGCTGGACGTCGCTGGAGGGCGCGTCGATATAAAGGGCAACGAGCTCGCCATCCGAATCAGGCATGTCGGTATCGAAACTACGGTACGAGGACGAGGGTCGGCGGCCTAGAGGAGTTATAACGGTGGGAAACGCGGAAACAATGAAGCTCACCCACTTCGTTGCAGAGGATAGCTTGCCGTCTGGGCGCCTCGAATGTTGAGGCTCGGCGGAAGGTCGATGCACAGGCCCACTGCCGCGCCACGGCGACCTCTGATGTGCACGAGCCCCTGTGGCGACCTGGGACCAAATATCGAGATTAGAAAACTCGCCTCGTGTCGGTCGTGATGCTTACCTCTGCAGACGCGCTAGCCGGATAGGGCAGGAGGCATACAAACCGCATCGCCCTGCTACCAGGAACCTATGGGCAGCCCAAGGCTTCAAGCATCTCCGAAGGGCGCTGCCCGTCGCCGGTGAACACGAGTGGGCATTTCGTGGGCATCTCGTGGGGATGAGGTCGGGCTTGACCGATGCCGTCAAGCTGCCTCGTGTTCGTATAGGTCATGGAGGCTCGAGCTACGATGACGACTGAACAGTTGTGTATGCGTGTCCTCAATGCTATAGTTGCCTGCCGAGCATTCTTACATTCGTCCGTCGCGGCTTCAGGTGCGTAGTCCTAAAGGACTGAGAGTCGGCACGCGTCCCGCGATTTCGTAGCGGGATGTAAGACTCGTGAGGCGACCGTTCAACCTGGGTGAGTGTGAGACAGGCGTGCAGGCAGATATGCGAGGTTGAGATCGTAGTGCAGAGTGTGATTCTGTATAACTCTGAGTACCGGTTCTCTCCAAAGCCACGGAGGTTACAGGTGACGCACCCGTATTCCCAAGGCCCGCTACCAAGCTCGCACCACAGTAATGCAGGCACTGGTACTTGTGCTTGGATAAACAACCAGCCAGGAAAGGGGTGTGATAGCGCACTGGTTGTCTTGAGAGGTGCACGTCCCATCTCCGTCTCCGTCCCCGCATCCCCATGCCCCGACTTCCAGCCTGACTCGCTGAAACTTGAACGGAGACGGTGTAGACATCGAGGGTCGTATGCGTGTACTGCGATCGTACATACGCTCTGAAGCGTTGACTGAGCAGCGAAAACGCAATACAATTGAGAGGTCCGATGCAAGATCAGGGGTGTGCGCTTGGAACTGCGAGTCAGCCACAACATCCTCCTGGATCATTCTCGCTGCTGTACCTGCAGGATGCATAGGACGTGGAATTTGGAAAAAGTCCAGTCATATCGCAGACAAGTGAGCGGAATCTGGGACAGGAACTCGGAAAGCGACGAATGCCATTAGACGCCCAGCTGCTCTCTTTAGCACACCTAAACCGTGAAGAGTGAAGCAACATTGACAGTTATGTGCTCATTGACAGCCTCGGGACAGACACGAGAAGCCTCGACGAATTGTTTTAGACCGCATGGGAATATGCTAGTGATATACATACCCTCAACCATGGAATGCCATGCAAAGGATGCAGTCAGCGCCACTGCTGTCCACTTACTGGCGACGTCGAGGTACCGGTGCGTGGTCGGATTCTGTCGGAGGTTGTATGCAGCTCTTGGAGTGAATCGTTCAGGGACGGTGATGATATGTACGGACGTTAAACAACCGTTACCAGACCAGTACAATGTCAAGGAAGAGACAACAGCCAGCGAGCGACTCTAGAATGATTTCCCGATACTACTGGGACAAGGAGAAACATATTATATAGGTGAGAACGTCGCCATCAGTCTGGTTACGAGTGTCGTGATTGCAGATCATAGATATGGCGAAATGCGGCACAGCACGAGTCAGAGTGCTTGGCAGAACGCCAAACCGGCCAATCTAGGTGTATCGGGATGGCAGTTCGTGCTACATTGAGTTGCATCAACTGAACGTAGCACGAAATGTCACGCAAAGACACCGCAGGAGGTCGACGGGTCCTGCGATGGACTCGGGAGTCATCCCTCACAGTCAAGCTAGCGCCGCTCAGAGGGCAGTAAGAGTGGGCAGAGTGTAACTTCAGAAATGCTGTTCATATACACAGGTTTCAGACAACTACACCCATATAAGTGGGGATCCGCACTGGGGACAAAGGCAAACAAGGGACGGTAGTGAATAGAATACATTCCTCATGCAGATACGTGAGGAGGAACGAGGACGCGAAATATAAGGTGATAGTAACCATGAGGACAGGTGAGATTCAGTTTCGTGCTGCTTCAGTTGAGTCTTCCTTGTGCTAGGAGTCAACATCTCGCCATTCCAGGATATAGCTCCAGGGCCGATTCCATGCCGGCAGGCAACTCGGAGCGGTGTGCCATACTGTTCTGTTCCACCGTAAGAGGTAGCGTTGCAACAGTCCGGAACACGGGGCTGGCTACTGGGAGCAGTCCAGGCTTGACATTGAAGAGCGTTACCACGTCTGATACGTCTGCGCCATCATCAGATGTCTGAGGATAAGCCCACCCATAACGGAGGTCTTGTGCATGCTGTAGGCACACTTCTGGATCGAGGCAATATTGTGCTTGCGAAGCTTCGAGAAGTTGGAGGTCTTGACACAGGTCGACGAGGTCCACAGCGGGGTCGATGTAGTCTGACTGGTACCCAACCGCGTACGGGAAGTTCTCGTACGGGGGCACCGTCTGATGCGGCACAGGTGAGTTGTAGAGGTATGGCATCGAGGCATCGTCAAGGAGGACTCGCTCGAGCTCATCGACCGATATGACCTCGCCTTGTGCATGCAGGGTTGCGAGGATTTCAGAGGATGTGTAGACTTGCATGGAGGGCTCTAGACAGCTCTGACCATGCTCAGCCGGGAAGACGAGGTCGGCCGCGGCGACGCACGACGTCGGACAGGGCGGGGCTGTAGGGTGAGCAGCATAGACCGCTGGCGCTGCAGCTTGCGCGAAGTCGCTGCCAAGGGAAGATTGGACAGTCGAGACCGACGAAGGCGACCCCGACCTCGAGCTGTCGCTATCGTTCTGGGAAACACCACGCAAGGCTCTGGCCGACGCCTTCGCCGCGTACCGTGTCGGGCATTCGAGGGAGCGTGGTCGCCGGACTGCAGAAACGACCTCTCTGGCCTCGTCTTCGCGCTCTTCTTGCCCTTCGTCCTCGGCTTGATCGGAGGCGGATGGCGGACGTACCAGCTATAGAGCTCCTCCACCCTGCCAGGCGCAGCGATCTTCGCGGCATCAAGATCCGCAATACGGTACGACGGGACCTGTCCCACGATGTCGCAGCCTGTCTCCAGTAAGCAGCGTGCATTCGCCTCGTCGAGGCGGTCCTTCCACCACTGCTTCTCCTCGGATGTCTTCTCGTTCCAGATGTCCCGCGCGATCGCGAACAGGGCGTGGTGCAGGCCCTTCTTGCAGAGCATGTCCACGGCGTGCGCGCGGAAGTACATGAAGCTGTTCACCGGGACCTTGCTCCCGCCGTTAGAGTCTGTGGTAGCTGAGGTGGAAGATGGGGTAGGAGCATGGTTGTCGGGGTCAGCATTTGGCGTAGAGATGGCGTGTGGCGGAGGGGTATACGCAGGTGGGGCGGGTTCGTGCGGCTGATTGTAGTCCGGAGTAGAGGAGCAATGTTGACGAGACATGTCGACAATAGCAGCGCAGTTGTGTGGTGACGGGTAAGAGCAGTCAATTGTGGCGGTCGCTCAGCGGTCGCAGGATATAAAGTGCAGAGCTCGACATTCGGATGAGGCATGTTGGGAGCAGAACTCTGGTGCAGCGAGAGAGTGAGAAAACGTGTAAGGCGGTCGCGACGCCTGCAGAGGGCGCGGAGGGTGCACAGGCCCGGCCGTCGCAGCGACGCCCGGCGGGCCAGAGCATGTCCGCGGAGGGCAACGGCCTCCTGTGGCGTCAAGGCAGGACCTGGGCGCTGCACCGTAGGCAAAATATCGAGATTAGAAAATGCCTGCTGGGTGGCACATCATCAGAACACGGACATCGCCTGTGAAATTGGTGCGGAGGGGACTAACCAGACGGAGCAGCCTTG
Organism: Phanerodontia chrysosporium; assembly: GCA_001910725.1. Lineage (NCBI taxonomy): Eukaryota > Fungi > Basidiomycota > Agaricomycetes > Polyporales > Phanerochaetaceae > Phanerodontia > Phanerodontia chrysosporium. The sequence continues at coordinate 176,398 of MJGA01000010.1, read as the reverse complement.
AGGCCCAGGATCTGCCTCCGCAACACGAGGCACGGGTCATGTTACGCAAACAATGTGCAAAGTCAGGCCTTCCTAGGGAACATTCCGAGGGCGATCTGTCCCTCTGTAAGGCCGCGAGCGTCCTCGGAGGCTGTGGAGAGCCTGTGCCCTGCGATCCAATCGGCTTCGCCGCTGTAGTCCAAGGATGCTAGTCTCTGCCATGCGTTTGGGGGACGCTGAGTTGCAAACTTGGAAGTCCTGGTTTGGTAGGCAGATGAGCTGCTGTGTGGTGACGTGGACGATACCTTCGTTGTACCTACGTCCTCGCGCAGACATCGTCTGCAACGAGAAAACATGCTCTGCTTGCGATAGGGGCCTACACAGAGAGCACTTGTTGGGCATTATCACCGTCATCAGCGTGTTTCCTGTTGTTGTCGTCGCCATCGTCGTCGGGGCAGAGTCTAAAGCAGGCATGTCGAAGCGCCGGCTTCAAACGACACCACGAGGGCAACGACCTTCGACGCATGCGACGACGTCCCCACACTTGGAGCAGGAAAATACAGGTACTTTAATTCCAAGAACATTCGAGTCTATAGCAGTGCTATTTCTAAGCGAGTCCGAGAAGCGGAAGGGGTATATAGCATCCCGGAATACAGGACAGGGAGCATCAGTCCGGGAAATGGCCGAAGTTTGACGGCCATGGAGGAGTAGGACAACAGACAAAATATAGAGGTGACTGCCTCTGCATCACCACACTACCGGCTCAGAGTAGCCGGATAGTAGGGGCATCACCTGCGCGAGTGTTGGGATTGGGTCCGGAGGGGCGACGTCAGACGCCTCAGCCAATGGGTCATCTTTGATCTCGCGTAACCGCTGCTCCTCGGCCTTTCGCGCACGCCGAAGCAGCGACGCGCCAGGCATAAACGGGCGGAGGTCTTGGTCCGTGAGCGCCGCCTCCGCCTCGTCAAACAGCGGCGGGAGCGGCGGCGGCGCCTCCGTGCCGAGCCAAGCGCGCCAGCGCACGTAGATCTCCTCGCGGTGCACCGCGACCTCGCGCGCGAGGGATACGTTCACGCTCGTGTAGCGCTCGCGCGCGAGCCGCGTCTCCGTCAGGTGCTCGTCGAACGCGGTGTCGACGCAGCTGCGCACGAGCGCGCGCATGCCCGCGAGCACGAGCGGCACGGACACGGCGTGGAAACCGTGCTGCTTCTCGCGGAAGGCCGCGTCGACGCTCGTTGCAGCAGACGGTGCTCCGCCCGCCGCGGCGAGCTCGCCGTACGCCGTCTTCGTCGCTTCCGGAATTTGGTACCACATCTTGCCCGCGACGCGCAGCATGAGCGCGTGCGAGAGTCCGAAGCTCTTCTTGTCCTGCAGCGCGCTGCGGTAGTCCTGCAGGTACAGGAAGTACCCGTTCGGCTTGCGCTTCGGGCGCTCGTCGTCGCGTGCCTTCTTCGCCTTGCCCGTGAGCCTTTGCCGGCGGCGACGGCGGCGGACGGGTGCAGTGCTGCAGAAATCGCTGCCGTCGCTCTCGCGGTCGCTGTTGCTGTTGCTGTGGTCGCCGAGTTCGAGTTTTCGCCGGCAGCGTAGCGTGTATGCCGAGGTCGAGGGCTTGTATTGCCAGGCAGCAGATACCGAGGACTCTTCTCCTGCAGGCTCGGCATTCATAATCGGGGATGCATGAGGTGTGTTCGAGCCATGTGTGTCATCCCCGCACACGGCGTTGTAACGGAGATAGTCACCGGCTGCGTCGCTCACGCTTGCCACCTGCTTCAGGTAGGTGAATACAAGTGCAACGAAGGGCATAGAGCTGCTTACCGGGTGCAGAGATGTATCTGGTGTCAAGCCCCAGAGATCGACGCAGCCAAGCTGCGACTCGGTGGTGGAAGTGGTGTCGGTCCAGATTTGCGCCTGGTAGCCGGACGGAAAGTCGAGAGCCGAGGCCAGCAATGGGGATAACAGGCAGTCAGAGAAGGCTGGCTCCTGCGACGAAGTGCAGTTGAGGTAGTCGATGTAGTCGAGGTAGTGACTGGGCTCTGAGATGACGGTCATCGTAGTGCTTTGCGTGTATCGCTGAGGTGCAGAATAGTGGACTACGGACGGCCATCTTATATAGTCTGCCTCACCACGGCTCGCCAAGGCTCCGCATGACAGCAAGGCGTGTGCAGTGTCATGACGGCCAGGAACGCCTGAAGCTGCGAGGTGCACACAAAGCCCAGTCGTGAGGGACCGGCGCCGAGGAATCGATCGCGTGTTGGGCCACAACGCGTCGAGTAACCGAAGCGCATGGCTTTGGAGCGGGGGCAAATCTAGGACATAAGCGGTGTCAATAAGATGGCATTCAGGGGCTTGTAAGCCAGAAAGTGATACCGTTTATAGCCTCATCATCGGAGCGAAGGCAAAGGTCATAGCCCACTCAAAAGGAGCTCCGCGAGGACCCGCGGAAGTAAATCTAGCTTTGAAGTTGTTATGTAAATAGGTGGCACATAACAGGCTAAGACTAGATTGCTTACCACATGGCGGTGACTCTGCCTCGCTCGACAAGGTGGCCGCGTAACACGAGGCGCGATGTCCAAACCGGGCAGTCGCGGCGCCTCCGGCATCTGCCGACGCCACGAAGCTCCACGTGGCCGTAGCGGGTTTCCGCTATAACCTCACATCCACGCCTCAGGGCGACGGCCCGCAGCAAGACTCCCAACGTTGAACATACATTACATTGCCAGTCGAAATATTCCTTGTGTTCATTAATAGGGTAGGGATATGTTGTGATGCGCAGACTCTGGGATGGAGGAGAACAACGAGATAATATTTTTGGGATTATTCTACGAGTTTTATACCCTACATAGATTTGCTTCCATGTATCTAAAGTAGGTAATAATCAAATGAAAAATGCTCGCTCTGAAAAAGGCGGAATCTAATCTAGAGGATTGATAAGGGAGCGCTGGGGATTGATAACTACGGAATCTAATCTAACGATTACTCAGAGCGGAAAAGAGGAATGGGGAAGGCGGCGAGACTTGTCCCGCCGCGAGACCTTGTAAGGATACGCCGACGGCGCATCTTTTGATGGGCGCTCGGCGCTTTAGCCCTCCGGGCGCGCCGGAGCTTTTGACTTCCGTCTGCACGACGGTTTTGAGTGCGCCCTGTCGGGGCGACTTTCAACACTCCCCTCAACGAGTGGCCATGTTGGCGAGGGCGAGCGCGGCGCGGTGCTTGGGTCGCGGGAGCGCCTTGGTGAGCATGTCCGCGATGTTGTCTGCGGAGGCGCAGTGGATGACCTTGATGTCACCGTCGGTGATCCGCTCGCGGATGAAGTGATGGCGGATGTCGATGTGTTTCGAGCGCGCGTGGAATTGAGTGTCGTGCGCGAAACTGATGGCGGCCTGATTGTCCGTGTGAAGGACTGTGGGAGCGCCGGGCGGGAAGCCTAATTCGGTAAGTAGGCGGCGGAGCCAGACGGCCTCCTTGGCGGCGTGGGAGAGGGCGATGTACTCGGCCTCCATGGTGGAGAGGGCGACGGTCGGCTGTTTCTTGGAGTTCCAGCTGACGATGCCGCCGGCGAGGAGATAGGCGTAGCCGGATACTGAGCGGCGGTCGTGTGCCTGAGCCCAGTCGGCGTCCGAGTAGCCGGTGATGTCGTCATCGGCGCGTCTTGCGAAAGTGAGCCCGACGTCGGTCGTGCCCTTGAGGTAGCGGAAGACGTGTTTGACGGCGGTCCAGTGCGTGGCGGACGGGCGCGATGTGAACTGAGAGAGGGTCTGGACGGCGAAGGCGATGTCAGGACGCGTGCCGGTAGCAGCGTACATGAGGGATCCGATGGCGGCGGCGTAAGGTACATCGGCGGGCGTCTGATCTTCGGGCGTCGGCTCGAGTTTCACGCCAGGGTCCAGCGGCGTCGAGACGGGCTTGCAGTCTTGCATGCCGAAACGTTCGAGGATTGTCTCGAGGTAGCGTGTTTGCAGAATAGAAATCGCGCCGTTCTTGCGCGTGACTTGTAGCCCGACGAAAGAGCTGAGGGTGCCGTTCGTGGTGATCGCGAAGTGTTTCGCGACGTCGGCCTTGAATCGATCGAGGATGGAGCGCTCGCCGTAGAGCGCGGTGTCGTCGACGTGGACGAGGGCCATATTGAGTTTCCCCTCGTGCTTGAAGTACAGGCAAGGGTCGGCCTCGGAGCGCGTCCAGCCCATGAGGCTTGTGAGGACGTGGTTGAGCAGGTGGTTCCAGACGCGGCCTGCCTGCTTGAGTCCGTAGAGGGCTTTGATGAGGACGTAGACTTGCCCTGATCCGTCGTCGTAGCCGGGTGCCTGGCGCATGTAGATCTCTTCCTCGAGCGGTCCGTGGAGATAAGCGCCAACGATGTCGAGTGCGTCGGAGTCGAGGTTTTCGGTAGCGGCGAGAGCTGTGGCGACGCGGAAAGTTTCCTGGCGGACGACAGGTGAGAAGGTGTCGAAATAGTCTTGTCCGGCGATTTGAGAAAAGCCTTGTGCGACGAGGCGAGCCTTGTACTTGTCGATCGAGCCGTCCTGGTGGCGTTTGATGGCAAAGACCCATTTGCTGCCGATGGCTTTGCGGCCCGGGGGCAGCTCCCCCTTCTTCCAGGTGCCGTTGGCTTCGAGCTGAGCCATCTCGGCGTCCATGGCGGCCTTCCATTTCGGCCAGTCGTCGCGAGTCTTGCATTCGTCGACCGAGCGAGGGTGGTCCGAGTCCATAGCGGCGTAGCAGAAGTATGCCTGGGCGCTATGGTACTGATCCGGTGACAGATCGGAGTCGTCGTCTGTCACGGATGTGACGGTGCTGCCCTATTTTTCGCCGATTTTTGGCTGTTTTCCTCGATTAATCCAACGGGCGAGCAGCCCTCGCGCCGTCCGGAGTCCTAGCCGCCCACGCTCAGCGCCTGGCCACGCAGCGCCAGCGCCCTGATGGCGCATCACCCCTAGACGCCAGCGCATCCCGCCGCGCGCTCAGACACTGCCCGGATCACCGGTCTGCCTTGCAACCGGTTCCCCAGATCGCCGAGGAGGCACCGTCATCCCTGATGACTCCCCTCGCCGAGACACGCCGAGCTGATCAGCCTGATGACACAGCCTCGGCCCGACGCAGCCTCGAGACACTGTCAGCTGACACAGCCTTGTGACATAGCCCCCGCACAGCCTCGCCGCGCAGCCCGCGTCACAGCCTCGCTGGCTATGCCAAGCACTGCCCATCAGCTTAGGTAATCGTACAGCCTGCCCTAGAGTACTGTAGTATATAAGGGTAGCTCCCCTCGCTCCTGTCCGTCATCTCGACCTCTTGGTCAATACGGACAGCTGTATAAGTTGTGCGTCGCCGCGTGACTCGCTCCGCTGCACCTCGTCGTCGTCATCCCCATCCGCCCTCCCTCGTGTAGCGTTGAGCCCTAGCTCCGCGACATTAGGTCGAGATCTCTTGGGTGCCCTAGGCAATTCTTTCCCTACCGCTCCCCCAAAATACCGTTTAAAAAAGTTTATTCCCTCCGCTTAAAGCGAGTACGTCGTAGTCGAGCAGCCTGCTCACTCCGTACACGTTGCTAAGGTCCTTTCTTTGCAGTGCCAAAAGACGTCCGGCTCAAGGACCACATTCCCCAGCGCATCTTCGACCGCCTCCAACGTCGTCGCGAGGCTGGTAACCCTGTCAAGTGGACGGACCGCAAAGTCAAGGCGGTCATCAAATACGTCTCCACGCTCCCGACACCTCCGCCTTCCGTTCCCTCCATCAACTGGACCGCCGTTCGTGAAGCTCGCGAAGCCGAACAACGCGTAAGCAACCGCATCCGCGAGCAGCGCCAACGAGAGGCGCAAGAAGCCCAGGCCGCCGTAGTCGCCTCCTCCTCGAAGCTCAGTTTGGCAGAGCGCCTCAGCGCCACCCCGACATACGAGCCCATCACCCGCAAGCCCGTCGGCATCGACATCCCCAAGTATTCCCCCACCGACCTCGTCGGCATCTTCACGCCTAAGCTCGACGCGACTATCAAGCGTCTCAAGGCCGTCGAGGAAGTCGACCTCTTCCACCTCGTAAACAGCGACCACGCACGCGGCGTCTGCCAGCTGATCGAGCGCCTCCAGCAGATCCGCGCCGAGCTCGTCCGCCTCGCCCCAACCACCACGTTTAAGGAGTGGCACCAATACGAGCTAGGTCTCGCTCAGATTGGTGACATTTCGTTTGTCGGTTTAAGGCGCAACTTTCGCCGCATCGTGGGTGAACTAGATATTGTGTATCGGGCTGGATATTTTGAGTAGTCTATAAATACATCTCGCGTCGCTCTGGATTCCGATTGCTCGAATCGACCGCACTTCTTTGCGCGAAATCTCGAGGATTATACAGTTCGCGATAGCCACCTCATCGATCGAGGGGAAGATTGGCAATTCGCTCTCTGTGACGAACAACCCTGTCCACATCGAGAAAGCGCTCCAGCGGCCCCACAACTCCCGCCGAACACTCGAGAGATCCAATTCGAGCGCCCTCACTTCGCGCAGCGGCTAGAATTTGCCCGCGCTTCCGCCACTACTCCGAATACTCCCGACCGCAGTCCCCCGGACAGCAGCCACCACTCATCTCCCGAGACATCGCTCGGCTCCGTCCTCTCCGACCACGAACCCGCTCCCTCGCCGTTTAATCTCTCCCGCGCTCAATCAGGAGCCAACACTCCCCGTCCCCCCAATATGTCGAGCACTCCCGGTGGAGCGCCTCCTGGCCCGGCTCCCCCCGACCCCATCTCTGCTGCCCTCCTGCAAATGGCCCAGGCGATGACGCAACTTACAAACACGGTTAACACTCTGGCCCAGACTATTGGCGCCAATCGGACAACGGTCAACGCAACGGTCAATGCCAACAAGGAGCTCCCCTTCGTCGAGAAGCCCATGCCGTTCAAAGGAAAGGGTTCAGACACGGCCCGACTCTTCCGCGCCGCCTATCGCATCTACGCCGACGGACAGCCAGAGAAATTCGGCAAACGCGACGTCAACGGTAATCTCGAGCGGGACGCAAACACCGGCAAGATCTTGGTAGACGGCCAGAAGTGGATCGTCGGCGCTCTCTCCTTCATGCAGGATGAAGCGGCGGAATGGGCGCGTCAGTACATCGAACAGGCAGCAGACGGCACTCAGTTGTTCGGAGGTTCCCGCACCCAATTCTGGGAGGCCTTCAAGAACCGGTTCGAGCCCGTCGACGAGAAGGCCGAGGCCCTCAGCAAGCTACAGGCGTGCACGCAAGGCAACCGTCGGTTCGCGGAGTTCTTTGCGGAGTTCCAAGCCCTCGCCGGCCGCACGAAGCTCACCCCGGAAGACCTGGCAGCCCGGCTACGGACGAAGTTTAATAAGGACTACCTCGAACGGATATCGTACATGGTCAACCCCGCCACCGGCAAAGGCCCCGAGACGTACGACGAACTCAAGAACGCGGGTTTCGCCGTCGACCGGTCGAAGGACAAGCTCTCGCAAGACCTCCTGGCACAACAAGGCAAGACATCCTCGACTCCGGCTAGCTCGTCGACGCGCGCCTTCCGCGACCCGAACGCGATGGACATCGACGCCGCCAACATCGACGAGCTGTTTAAGGGTCTCACCGGCGCGGATCTCAAGCGCCAGTTCGACGCCGTCATGAAGGACCGCTGCAAGGTCTGCGGCTCGAAGTCCCACAAGTCCACGGACCCCGTGCACCGTGACTCGGTTTGCAATCACTGCGGCAAGAAGGGTCACTGGTCCCGCGTCTGTCGTGCCCGCCTCGAGGGCAAGCCGAGAACCGCCCCGCTACCGCCGCTGTCCGCGCCTCGTCTTCGGATACCTCGTCACAGGACTCCTCGTCTCCGGCCTCCTCGTCTTCTGGCAGCTCGTCTGACGACCAAGCTGCTGCGATCGCCGCCCTCCGTGATCAGCTGGCTCTGATACAAAAGCAGCTCGGGGGTTTTGCTTAAGGGGCCGGAGTGACGCCGCATCGTCGGTCCCCGTCTCGTCAAGCCCGGATTCAACTCCGGCGCCTTCGTTAGAACCACAGGACATTTCGGACTCTATCCGCTCGTGTACAATATCCGTACTAGACCCTTTCTCGAATCACTATCGTGTACCAGTAAAGCTCACCGGGATCAATAAAACTATTCGCACGCCTGCAATGATTGACTCCGGTGCGACTTCACTGTTCATCCACGAGGACTTCTGCAAGCAGCATAAGATTCTCACGATACCACTCAAAAGGGAAATTACGCTATACAACATCGACGGAACCAAGAACGAAGCAGGGTCTATCACGCGCCGTGCCAGACTCCAGCTCACTGTGGGTTCTTACACGTTTAAGGAGGAGTTTCTTGTCACGAACATCGGTCCAGAGGACGTCATCCTCGGACTTCCGTGGCTCAAGAAATGGAATCCGAACATCAACTGGGAAACGGGAGATGTCCAGTTTCAGCTCCGCGGCGGAGCTGAGGACACCCCGGTTTTTGGTATCCATCAGATTGACGCCAATCGCTCCGAACGCCGAGAATGGCTTCGAGCAGGCATTGTTGAGGACGCCAAGGACGAAGTCTGGATCCTCGCCGGCTACACTTACTCGCAAGCGATCGCTGTCGAAGCCAATCGCGAGAAGTACGCCAAGACGTTCGAAGAGCTGGTTCCCAAAGAGTACCACCGACACAAGAAGGTGTTCTCTGAAGAGGAATCACACCGCCTTCCGAAGCATCAGCCCTGGGATCACGCGATAGATCTCGTCCCGGACGCCCCGGCCTCGATCAAATCGAAGGTTTATCCCATGTCCCCGATCGAGAATGAAGAACTACAGCGGTTCATCGACGACGCACTCGCCAAGGGCTATATCGTCCCCAGCAAGTCTCCGATCGCTTCCCCTGTCTTCTTTATCAAGAAAAAGGACGGCAAGCTCCGGTTCATTCAGGATTACCGCAAGCTCAACGACATCACTGTGAAGAATCGCTATCCCCTTCCGCTCGCCTCCGACATCATCGGGAAGCTCCAGGGCGCTAAGATCTTCACCAAGTTCGACGTCCGTTGGGGCTACAACAACGTCCGGATTAAGGAAGGTGACGAGTGGAAAGCCGCCTTCGTCACCAACCGCGGTCTCTTCGAGCCCAGAGTCATGTACTTCGGTCTGTGCAACAGCCCTGCCACGTTCCAGGCCCTCATGAACCACATCTTCGCCGACCTCATCGCTGAGAGCAAGGTCGCAGTTTACCTCGACGACATTCTCATCTGGTCGAACGATCTCGCTTCGCATCGGAAGATTGTTCACGAGGTACTGGCACGCCTCGCCAAATACGATCTGTACCTTCGGCCCGAGAAGTGCGAGTTCGAGCGCTCAGAGATCGAGTATCTCGGGCTCCTCATCAGCGAGGGACAAGTCGGCATGGACCCCGGCAAGGTTAAGGCAGTAGCCGAGTGGCCGACCCCGAAGAACCTCAAAGATGTACGAGGCTTTGTCGGGTTCGCCAACTTCTATCGCCGTTTCATCAAGGACTTCTCAAAGATCTGCCGCCCGCTGCACGATCTGACGAAGAAGGATACTCCGTTTAATTGGGGTCCCGCACAGGCGGAAGCCTTCGAGACGCTCAAGCGCGCTTTCACAACTCAGCCCGTGCTCGCCATGTGGAGCATTGATCGGCCGACTCGCGTCGAGACCGATGCTTCTGGCTACGCCACCGGAGGAGTCATAGCCCAACGCAACCCTGAAGATGGTCTCTGGCATCCGATCGCGTATCGCTCGCAAACCATGAGCCCCGCCGAGCGGAACTACGAGATCTGGGACCGTGAGATGCTTGCAATCATCGAAGCTCTCAAGGACTGGCGCCAGTTCCTCGAAGGTCTCCCGGAGCCTTTCGAGATCTGGACCGATCATCAGAATCTCCAGTATTGGAAGACTGCGCAGAATCTCACGCGGCGACAAGCCCGGTGGGCCTCCTACCTCGCCGAGTACGACTTCCGCATCATTCACCGCCCCGGCAAGACCCATCTCCTCGCCGACCCGCTCTCCCGGCCCTCCTCGCTGCACGTCTCGGACGAAGAAGACAACCGCTCACAAGTGGTGCTGAAGCCTGAGCTGTTTAAGATAGCCGCCACGGCAGCCTTCGCAAACCCCTCCCCCCTCGAGAAGCGCATTCGCGACTGCTCCGAAAAGGAAAAGGAAGTCGCAGACGCCCTGCAGACTCTCCGGACCAAGGGGCCTCGCAAGCTGCGCAACGGCGTCCTCGAATGGGAAGAGGACAACGGCCTCCTGTACTACCATGGGAAGGTTTATGTCCCGAACAGTGCCGCGCTGCGCAACGACGTCATCAAGTCTTGCCACGACGCGCCGACCGCCGGACACCCTGGGAAGCACACCACCCTCGAACTGGTCTCTCGGTACTATTGGTGGCCGCGCATCTCCGCCGATGTTAGCCGCTACGTGCTCGGCTGCGATCAATGTCAACGGTACAAGTCCGCCCCGCATCCGAAAGCCACTCTACAGCCCCACGATGTCCCTTCAGGGCCCTGGGAACACGTCGGCGTAGATCTCATCACGCAGCTCCCACGCGACGCCAAGACCAAGAAGGACTCGATCGCGGTCTACGTGGACCACTATTCGGATCAGTGCCACCTTGTGCCGGTCGACTCGACGATCACCGCTGCCGGCATGGGCGACGTCCACTACACAGACATCTTCCGCCTCCACGGCCTCCCACGCAAGATCTTCTCCGATCGCGGACCCCAGTTTGCAGCCCAGTACATGCGAGCGCTGTACAAGCGCCTCGGCATCGCTACTGGTCTTACCACGGCATATCACCCAGAAGGCAACGGCAAGGTCGAGCGCAAGAACCAGGAAGTCGAGAAATTCCTGCGTCTCTTCGTCTCCCAGCGCCAAGACGACTGGGTCGATTGGCTCCCAATGGCCGAGTTCACCCTGAACTCACACGTGTCCAGTGCTACCGAGCGCACGCCCTTCGAGATTGTTTACGGCTACACACCGGACTTCACGATCCCGGCCGGCAAACACACCAACGTTCCCGCTCTCGACGAGCGCCTAGACCGCATGGCTCACGTCCGCAAAGAGGCCAAAGCTGCCCTGCGCCTAACCAAAGCCCGCATGAAAGAAGAGTACGAGGCCGCGAAGAAACGCGCCCACTCCTTCAAGGTCGGCGATCAGGTTTGGCTCAGCACGAAGGACCTCAGCATCGACCAGCCCTCGCCCAAGCTCGGCCCCCGCCAGCTGGGTCCGTTTAAGGTTCTGGAAAAGATCGGCGATCTGGACTATCGGCTCGAGCTCCCGAGCTGGCTGAAAATCCACCCGGTTTTCCATGTCAACCGCCTCAGCCCGTGGCACGATCAGGGCGTTGAGAAGCCCCTGCCGCCCAAACCTGTCAAGGTTGCCGGCGAAGAGGAATACGTCGTCGAGAAAGTCCTCGACAGCCGCATATACCGCCGACAACTGCAATACAAGGTCCGCTGGAAAGGCTACGGTCAAGCCGGCGACACGTGGGAAAAAGCAGACAACCTCAAACACGCCAAAGCTCTGGTCAACAAATTCCATCGCGAAAATCCGGAAGCGCCCCGCAAGCTCGCTGCCACCGCCTTCGAAGCCCTCGCTGCCTCTTTTCGCCCGTTCGTCACCGAAGTCGACGTCTCCCACCTTTCTGCCTCTGATCGCGCCAAGGCCGATCTCGATTGGGAGGAGGGGCGTCACCTCTAACGACCTCGCGAGGACGCTCGGTTTTAGGAGGGGGGTAATGTCACGGATGTGACGGTGCTGCCCTATTTTTCGCCGATTTTTGGCTGTTTTCCTCGATTAATCCAACGGGCGAGCAGCCCTCGCGCCGTCCGGAGTCCTAGCCGCCCACGCTCAGCGCCTGGCCACGCAGCGCCAGCGCCCTGATGGCGCATCACCCCTAGACGCCAGCGCATCCCGCCGCGCGCTCAGACACTGCCCGGATCACCGGTCTGCCTTGCAACCGGTTCCCCAGATCGCCGAGGAGGCACCGTCATCCCTGATGACTCCCCTCGCCGAGACACGCCGAGCTGATCAGCCTGATGACACAGCCTCGGCCCGACGCAGCCTCGAGACACTGTCAGCTGACACAGCCTTGTGACATAGCCCCCGCACAGCCTCGCCGCGCAGCCCGCGTCACAGCCTCGCTGGCTATGCCAAGCACTGCCCATCAGCTTAGGTAATCGTACAGCCTGCCCTAGAGTACTGTAGTATATAAGGGTAGCTCCCCTCGCTCCTGTCCGTCATCTCGACCTCTTGGTCAATACGGACAGCTGTATAAGTTGTGCGTCGCCGCGTGACTCGCTCCGCTGCACCTCGTCGTCGTCATCCCCATCCGCCCTCCCTCGTGTAGCGTTGAGCCCTAGCTCCGCGACATCGTCCTCCGAAGGTGGCTTCGGGATGCGTGTGCCGGTTTCGTGTAGAGCGCGGTAGTCGATACGGGTCTTCTGGCGTGTGGGGCGTATCGTGACGTTCTTGAGCTGTGACTTGAAGTGTGCCCAAGTGGCGTCTTCAGGCTTGTTTGGCGTCGAGGGTGACGCCTTGACCGATTCCGAGGTGGAGGTTTCCGGCGCTTGCGATGTCGGCGGCGGCGGTGTCGTGCCTGCGGCGGGGGATGGCTCGGGAGCGGTCTCACTCTCCCCCTCAAGCGTGAAGGGGACGCTTGGAGACTCCCGCTCGCGCTCAAAGATGACGTCGCGCGAGACCAGGACTTGCCGGAGGCCTGGGACGTAGTAGCGCCAGCCGGCGCTAGACGCGCTGATCCCGGTGAAGATGTATCGCTCGCTCTTCGCAGCGAGTTTGTCGCGCCGGTTCTCGGGGACGAGCACCCAGCAGGGTGTGCCGAAATCGCGCGCAGCGCGCACATCCGGTTTCTGTCCCCAGAGAGCCTCGTAGGGGGTCTTGCCTGAGAGCGCGCGGGTGGGGGTACGGTTCCGAAGGTAGCAAGCGTACGCCCACGCTTCTTGCCACAGGAACTTGGGGAGGGAGCGCGCGATCAGCATCGCGCGTGCGCGTTCCATCAGCGTGCGGTTGAGACGTTCCGCGACGCCATTCTGAGCGGGGGAATAGGGTGCCGTGGTGCGGATGATGATGCCGCGGGATTCGGCGTAAGCGCGGAATTTCCCCTCCGTGTATTCTTTCGCGTTGTCCACGTGTAGGACCTTGACGCGGCGGCCCAGCTGCCGCTCGATGAGTTGCTCGACCTTCTGGAAACGGTCGAGGGCGGCGTCGCGCGTCTTCATGAAATCGACCGCGACGAAACGCGACTTCGCGTCGGTGAATGTGATCGCGTAGACATTGCCCTGCAATGACGCAACGCGTGCCGGTCCCCAGATGTCCGAGTAGATGAGATCGGCGACCTGATTGACGGTGCCTGATGCGATCTCGGGGAACGGAGCGCGCGAGTGCTTGGCCTGAATGCAGGCGTCGCAGACGAATCCAGGGTCCGAGGACGTATCGACGTCCATGCCTTCGACGAGGCCCTTGCGGTACATTTCCTGGAGTTGCGTCGCGTTGATGTGTCCGAGTGCGCAGTGCCATTCGTACCAGGTGCGCGCGCTGTTGCGCGCCGCGAACGCGAGAGTGGAAGGCGCCGGTGTATGTCCCGAGGACGATCGTGACGTCATGTCCATGCGGTAGAGCTGGCCCATCTTGTGACCGACAGCGATAACGCGATCGCGGTCCTTGATGTGAAGGAGGTTGCCGGTGCCGTGGAAAGACATACCGGCCGAGGTGAGCCGGCCTAGCGCGAGGAGGTTGTGTGGGAGGTTCAGCGACCAGAGGCAGTTCCTCAGGGTGGCGGTGATTTTCCCCTTCGGCGTGGTGAAGACGACATCGACGTCGCCTTGTCCGAGCGCGGCTGTGCTGCCGACACCGACGATGGTGTGGCCGGGAGTGGGGGTGAGGTTCTTGAAAGCGGCGCGGTCGCGCACGATGTGGCGCTCGGACGCGCTGTCCCCCAACCAGCACTCGGTGCCTGGGGTGCTCGCGTAGGCTAGAGTAGTCGCTACGAATGAGTACGAGTCGTTCGAGGCTTCGCGCGACTCAGCGAGGTGGGCGCGGCTCGTGTTGCCGCCCGCGCCAGATCCCTGGTTCGAGGAACGGCAGACGTTCTTCAGGTGTCCCTCCTTGCCGCAGCCGTGGCAGAACACCCCCTTCAGGAATTTCGACTTCTTCGGCTTCTTGCCGGGCTTGCCGTTTCGCGCGACGAGCGCGGTGGTCGTGTCCCCCTTCGATTGCCGTCGAAGGTTTTCGCTCAGGACGCGTCCGATGACGTCGGACGACTTCTCGACGTTGTTCTGAGCGGCGACAAAGCTTTCCCAGCTGGGGGAAGCGTGGACAAGATGTTGAAGGCGAAGTCTTCGTCTGTGATCTTGCCGCCGGCCTCTGCGGCCTCGGCCCGCATCTCGGTGAGCTTTCTCAGCTCGTCCTCCATGTCCGCCCCCTCACTCATCTCGTACTTCTGTAGCCTCCTCACCAGCGTGACCTTAGCCATGGTGCCCTGGGTCGCATACATATTTTTCAGCGTGTCCCACGCTGACTTCGCGGTCTCGCAAGACGCGATGTGTATGGCGACGGCGGGAGAGCATCGGAGGCGGATCGCGGAGATCGCCTTCCGATCTTTCCGCTTCCAGGCGGTAGCAGCGGTCCCCTCGGGGCACGTTGTTTCCCCCGTGGCGTACTCGAGTAGGTCGAGCTCGGTGAGGATGTCCTTCTCCTGAATAGACCAAGAAAAGTAGTTTTCTGAGCCCTTGAGAGGCTCGATGCGTACGGTGTGCGGTGCGTCCGACATCTTGCTCGCGTGGCGAGATCAGCGATCTGGCGCCTAGGTGTGTCCGACGTATCTGACGTCCGGTGATGTCACAGGGGTGATCCGCGATGGATCTGCAGTAGCAAGATTCGGTCCGCGTTGACCGTAGCAAAGGGTGAGATGGTGTTTGGGGCGACTTAGAGCGCGGGGCTCATAACCTGTTGTGATGCGCAGACTCTGGGATGGAGGAGAACAACGAGATAATATTTTTGGGATTATTCTACGAGTTTTATACCCTACATAGATTTGCTTCCATGTATCTAAAGTAGGTAATAATCAAATGAAAAATGCTCGCTCTGAAAAAGGCGGAATCTAATCTAGAGGATTGATAAGGGAGCGCTGGGGATTGATAACTACGGAATCTAATCTAACGATTACTCAGAGCGGAAAAGAGGAATGGGGAAGGCGGCGAGACTTGTCCCGCCGCGAGACCTTGTAAGGATACGCCGACGGCGCATCTTTTGATGGGCGCTCGGCGCTTTAGCCCTCCGGGCGCGCCGGAGCTTTTGACTTCCGTCTGCACGACGGTTTTGAGTGCGCCCTGTCGGGGCGACTTTCAACAGGATACAGAGGTGGTATGTGACAGACCCTCCAACAAGGTCGTGGGCGGCGGCCGGCCAGGCTCCCAAGGTCGTTGGCGGTGCGATAATTGTAATGCGAGGGCGGTCAGATGCCTTCATGTTATAAATAAAACCATGACATTGATTGAATATCTCGAAAGCATGCATATAGGAGTACATATAGTGGGGAATCATGAGGACGCATGGAGAGTGCAGACGTGATACAAAATGCTCAAGCTTTGACCTTACCACTTCTCAGTCTCATATCACCACCACTAGGGCCAGCAGCAGCGGCTGACACCGCGCGAGTAGTCTGCCTCCGCTTCCTCGCGGGCCGTGCAGAGCCTCCGCTCTCGTCGTCGTCGGCATCCTTCGGATAGAGTTTCGGCATGCGTTTAACCTGCTTGACCTGGGCGTGCCGGTGGACGAGGTCAAGAGGCTTGACCATGAGCAGCGTAGTCATGTGCTGAAAGATGTCCTCGGCCTGGGTGTACATGTCCTCGTCAAACAGCACCTCGACCTTCTTCCGGTCACTCTGCTCGGCCTTGCGGAAGGCATCGACGACGAGGCTGCGGTAGTTGTTGAGCTCCATGGCGAGCTCGCGCACCTGGGGCAATGCGTTCCTGAAGTTCGTGAGCAGCGCGTTGGTGGACAGGAGCAGGAAGGTCCGGCCCTCTTCCTCGTCGAAGATTTTGTGCGCAATGGTCCTGTGCTGAGCCATGTAGGCTGCCCACGCCTCCTCACTGATGCTCGTGTCGTTTCGTTCAAATTCGACGCAGACCAGCATCCAGAGGCCGACCCAGAGCAAAGATTCCATGTCGTGCAGCGGGTTGTACCGGAACTCTATGAGGGGGAGAGCCTCCTGTTCCGTGATCTCGGTCTTGACAGGTGGCTGTGGCGGCTGCGGTTGCGCACCGGTCGCTCGTGCCTTCTCGAAGGCGATCAAGGTGGCCACGAAGTCGTCGCGAGACTGTACCTGATGCACAGCTCCCTTGAAGTCACGGAACATGTAATCGGTCTTTTCGACCTCGATGGACATGAAATAGGGTGTGCCCTGAAGATTTATCAGCATGAGATCGGACACAGGGGGGCGATACTACTTGCCGTCCTGACGTCGTGAATCGACATGTCGTCCTTGTGTTTAGCATATTCGACATCCGTGATCCTTCCGTTGAGTCCGTCGAGGAGGATGTTCCCGACACTCAGGTCGCGGTGCACCCAACCGTTCTTGTGCAGCATACGGAGACCTAGGCGAGCGTTAATGAAGCCTATAGTGCGTTACAGTAGTGGTACCAACCTTTGACGACGTCCATTAGACACGCGAAAGCTTTGTATAGGCTGTCCGCTTGATGAATAGTCTTGGCAACTTGCTTGAAAACTGTGCGACGATGGGTTTTCGCGGAATATTGCGCCGGTAATGGCGGATTTGCTGGAGGCAACGAAACAATTCCCTCGGGCTGTGCCCCAGACTTCGGACCTGGCTTTGCTGCGTCGAAGTCCGCCAGGATCTTGAGGCGAAGCACCTCGATAGGCTTGAGACCTTCGCGCTTCACGACATGCGTATGGTCGAGCAGCCCCGCCTTGACCTCGACGTCGGCCTCGAGAAGAACTGTTGTGAAGCATTTCTCGATAATCGATTGGTCATTTGCGTCGCCTAACCCGTGGATATCTCCAGAGATTCTGCCTTCAGAAAGACGATCCGAGTCGGCCCAACTGTCCTTCAGCACCACCGAATCGCCGACCTCCTTGACCGTGCCATCAGCGGAGAACTCGAGTTTCCTTGCCTCCCACACTCGAGTACCACGCCCGCGCAGGACCTCCGCGCCGGCGTTCGAGAGGAGGCGTTGCGTCCGGTACCAGACATCCCCGACTTGGATGTCGTATTGGACTGCTGGTCCCTTGACGTCGCGTGGAGAGATACGCTTGATCGTGGGGTCCCATCCGAGCTGATGTGGTTCGGCGTAGAGCAGCGAAAGGAAGAACTTCACCACTTTCTCAGGCTCCTGCGACAAAGGGTCAAGATCAGAGAGGGCTGGCAGGAAGGCAGCCACGTACCATGAGGAAATTAAATTGAAACGAAGCGAAGACCTCCGATCTGCTTGCGTACCACATTCGCATGTTGGTGTCCGCGATGGTGAAGCCGTACACGAACCGCCGTGTAGGATCCTCGCGCATCATGTGGTTGAGCGACCACATGACCTTCTTGCGATTCTGTGAAGCAGTCCGTCGCGTCAATCGAGGTACTAGGCAACGCGGCTGGATAAACGTACGTCGTTCTCGAGCCTGTCTTGCTTATCCTTCTTAAACTCTCCGGCCACCCCGATGTCGATCCAATCAACCTGGGTGCGGCTATCCGGAGGTGCGATGTAGCCATAGGCATCGGGCTTGGAGGAGCTATGAACTGTGGTGGAGTTCGGTACTTCTTTGGGCTTGCAAGCAAAGTTGAGTGTCGTCTTCCTTCCCGGGTCGTAGGCCTCGCTGATGTCGTCGATAAGCTGAGCTAGTTTCTGGAAGACGTCGTCCTCGACGCCTGTGTACTGGCTCGGCTTCTTTGCCCACTTCCTCCAGCGACTGATGCCCTTGCCAGTGTCTTTGCGCAGCTTGTTCGTCTTGATCAGGTTCTCGACCACCTTCGCATCCGCGCCAATCTCAGGTAGTGCCGGAAGCAGGCCGTCGAAGAAGTAGTCGACCGGGATTTGCAGGACTTCTCCGCCAAGGTCTTCAACCATATCGTTGCGGCGGCCTGTCGTTCCACAGTCAGGAGGTGCAGTTCTACCGCGCACCTTCTTTACAGGAGTATCGGGGCAGGTTCCAGCAATAGAGACAAGGCCAGTTTCGTTGCCAGATAAGCCGTCGCCGTCGTCGCCACAGAATTGGAGACCATCGTAAGGAGATTTGTCGAAAGGTTCAGAGCCACCAGGAGAGGGAGCGGGAGCATCATCAGCAAATTCATAGTCGCCGTGCGCAGAAACGAAACCGTCATCAGAAGATTCGGAGCCACCAGCATCGTGGGATGCGGCATCAGTATCAGGAGAGTCAACGTCCACGGCGGAGAGAATGTCGCCGTCAGCAGCAAAAGTTTTGTCGAATAGAAACGCTTCGACATCAGCGGCGTCGTTCTCATCTTCAGAGGACGGAAGCGTACAGTGGGTAGGAGCCATGGTAAGGGGTATGCTGAACCACCCCTGCCTCCGGGCTTATGTACATGGTCCTGCAAGACAATTCCCATTCTTGCTCTTCAATGTGGCCTAGCTGCGCGTGGTGGGCCAGAAATCGGTCTGAACGGAGATGAGGGAAAGAGACAAAGGAGAAGATGAACATACTTGCCATTTCTGGAACTGCATCATCCAAGCGCGCGCCTGGTGGCGGGTGGCGAGACCCCGCTCGAAATGTGAGGTGTGTGGCCACTTCGTTAAGTTTGTCGCACAATATTTTGCTCTCATATAGCTGGCACCCTAGATACCGTAAAACATGTCATTTGCTTCAACTCACGAGATTCTACGACTACATCCTGTCAAGCCGCTGAAATGACAGACCGACTCGGACTCGAACTCTGGCCACATTAAAATTCTCGGGTAGTCTCCATGGGATCACTTCATTAGATATATATGGCATCTTTCAGATGACTCGGTCAATTTAACTTTCGAGGTCATTTGCCATCCGAGATCAACACCGCGTTGGCAATCTGCCGTCGCGTGGTTGACTCGTTCTCTGGCAATCGGCATGTGGCGAACAGCCAAGATGCGAGTATGTGAAGGTTGGATAAGAACCGACGCAAAGTCGCAAATGCTGCTGGGAACGGTCACAGGCGCATCAGGTGGCGGTGATCGCGCCGCGTCCACAACGGCGCACAGTGACACCGTTGGGAGTACAACCGTTAGGTCGCGATATTCTGAATGAAAACGGCATAATAATCGCGATACGTTTAGTTGAGACCCTACGGGTAAGTGACGTTCCGGTCGCCTTAGCTGATGTGCAGTGTATGTAGACAGTCCGTCGAATACTCGCCCGCGATGCGGCTGTGCTGAACGTCTAAGTGACATTTCATACCGTCGTGTGCAATGCTGACACTACGATATGAAATGGTCGACGCGTGCTGAGCGCGGCTGCGAGGGGCGGTCGTTATCTGGCGGCGCAGAGCATGGAATGGCGGGCACCCCCCGCCGGGCCCATGGGTCATATAGTACTGTAAGTGCGGACGACGTCACTATCATTGTCTCGCACGAACCTGGAGGTAACATACTCACATGCTACAACGCGGATCCCCCAGCTAGACGCGACGCGACCAGTGTATAACAATGGGGCAGTTGCCGCTGGAAAACAGGCGCACCAGGTTTGATAGCGGTGATCGTGCCTGCCCCAGTTATGCCGACTCACTCAGGGAGGAGACGGTCGTGTTTATCGTGTGACGATGCTCTCTGCACCATTATGCTGGGCATGCCTCTTAGCATTTCATGCCGTCATATACAATGATAACACAACGGCATGAAATGTTCGAGGCATATAGCGAGGCGTGTCTTCGAAGGCACCTTTGCAAGATCGAACGACGTGCATTTCAGATGAGCCTTGTAGCGGTATATATGCTTCGGTATCGTTCTCCCTCCATGGGTATCGTTGTACTTCTGTACGCATGGAACATGTGAGAAATATGCATTGAATTTTGCGGAAGAAGTATAAGGACTACTTAAATTAGTACAAGGGGTTGCTCAACCGTCGTAAGGGATCACAACATTCCCACGTGCGAGTGCCCTTACGGCGCAATCTAAAAGAAAGCGTGGAGAGCGATTTCATGTCGTGTGTTATCAGAGCTGATGCGAGGACGGGTGCATGAGCTTGTGTGGGGTCACCATCTGCACCATGGCAAAGTAGGTGGCTAGGTCGTGGGCTTGATACCCATCCAGCGCGCTTGTCTGGCCGCATGCGGTCTCCATGGTGAGCGGCTGCCAGTCGCAGGAGCTCGCGGAGTTGCTGGCGAAGAGAACGGCGTCGTACGCATCTAGTAGAGGGTGATATACTGCATCTCCGAGAGGCGGATGGGACACACTGTTCGCGACCTGCGAAGCCTGAGGCTCGCCGTACAACAAAGGCTGAGCGAGGAAACAATGCACAGGATCAGCGGAGTAGCCGTACGTCACAGGGGAGGTGGACGCCTCCATACCCAAGGACGCACGCAGGGACTCGGGAGCGAAAGTAAACTCGTAGTCGAAATTCGGGGAGCCGAATGCGTGATCGTCTGAAGTGGGGTGATGATAGGCGGCGTCAGCCTGGAGAACGGCATGTGGCTCAAACCGTGGGACTGGCGAGCAAAGTGAAGGTTCGCTCTGCCGGTCGACATGGGGCAGCGTGAACGCATCTTCGTAGACGAACCCTGATGGGTACGCGCTGTTCTCGTAGACATGATGAATATTTGCGTCGGTGCCTGCTGCAGCGGCCTGAAGCGTAGCGGCGGCTTCGTACAAGCGACCGTCCGAGGTACATGGTCGGGAATCCTGCGGGAGACCGAGGCAATTTTCGAGTGTGCATTGGGACAGCGGTGACGACGACAGGCACGCTGGCGGGGTGAGTAGCGGGGGAGTATTGTCAGGGGACGACAGAGTCGAGCTTGTGGCGGGGGATGCGAGGCGACGCGTCTTCCTCCTGTGGCTCGGCGCGCAGTCGGCGCTCTCTCTGGCCCTCTGCGCAGCTGCCGATCTCTCCTCCTGCCTTTTGCGCTTCCGCTCCTTCCGCTCCTGCTTCTTTGCGACCTCAGCTGGGTCGGGATGGTCAAACGCATAGATTGCGGCCTTTTCGACATCCTCCGGAACGAGCTCTCTCCAGGTGAGATCGACAAGGTAATCCGTCCCGTTCCCCACAAGATCGTGGCCGGTCTCCTCGCGACACCTATCTTCGGCAGTGTCCCGTCGTGCGTACCATTCTTCCACTGTCTCCTCCGAGAGCCGGTTCCAGAGGCAACTTGCGAACCTTGTGAAGTCGAACCGGAGGCGGAACTTGTCCTGATGCTCTTTCGGCAGGTGCTCTCGAACATGCTGCGAGAAGAAGAAGAACGCATTGAGGGTCTTTCGTCGCTTCTTCTTTGGGGCTGTCGCAGATGGAGCGTCCGACGAGGCAATAGACTCGGGAGAGGGTTCCGCATAGACCGGGAAGCTCGGAGGATTAGAGGGAGGTGCTGCCCTGTCCGGACGTACCAAGGCAGAGTACATATCGGCTGGGAGAATAGACCTCGGTCGAGGTCTCTGAGCCGCGCGAAGGCTGCTGGCGTCGTTCATCGTATTCGCGCCAGTCAAAGAGCGGGATGGCGGGAGCACAGAAGTTCGTAGAGAGTAAATCGTGGGTACAGGTGTTTCGTGGTAGTGGATATGGGCTGGACGTCGTCGTAGGGCGCGTCGATATAAAGGGCGACGAGCCCGCCATCCGAATCAGGCATGTCGGTATCGAAACTACGGTACGAGGACGAGGGTTGGCGGCCTGGAGAGGTTATGACTGTGGGAAACGCGGAAACAATGAAGCTCGCCCACTTCATTGCAGAGGATAGCTTGCCGTCTGGGCGTCTCATGTGTCGAGGCCCGGCGTGAGGGTCGATGCACAGGCCCACTGCCGCGCCACGGCGACCTCTGATGTGCAGGTGCCCCTGTGGCGACCTGGGACCAAATATCGAGATTAGAAAACTTGCCTCGTGTCGGTCGTGATGCTTACCTCTGCGGCTGCGCTAGCCGTAAAGGGTAGGAGTCATACAAACCACATCGCCCTGCTTCCGGGAACGATGGCCTGCCCGAAGCTTCAAGCATGTCCCGAGGGCGCTGCCAGCCGGTGAATAATGGGCGTTTTGTGGGCATTTTGTAAGAATGGGGTCTGGCTCAACCGACGCCGTCAAGCCGTCTCGTGTAGGCTATGGTGGCTCGAGCCGTAGTGACGAAGGTCATGCTTATACATAGCTGCCAGACAGTCCAGATGAGCATCCGTCGCGACTTCGAGTGCTTAGTCCTGAAGGCCCCGAGGTAGGACACGCGCTGCGTGACTTTGTGGCGGGATGCTGAACTTCTCAGGCGACCATCGTTACGGTCGAGTGACAGTCACGGACAGAATGCGAGTAGTTCAGAGCATATGAATTTGTGAGGCAGGGCGTGGTTCTGTGCAACTTTGCGTAAGGCTTCCCTCCGAAGCATCCAGGTTACAGTCGACGCACCAAGATCCCAGAGAGTCGCCATTGAGGTTCGTGCCACAGCGAGGAGGCTACTGGCACGTCTTCTTGAGTAACCGTTCGGCTCAGATAGGGCGAAGTAACGCACTGGTAGTCCCGAGAGTTACCGCCCCCGCGTCCTCGCAACTTGGATGGAGATAGCGAAGCCATCGTGGTTGAGGCGTGTCATACGGTTATGCATAGCTTTAGCGTTCAATGGAGAGCGGAAACACACACAACAGAGCGTGAAAGATCAGAGTTGCGACAGATTTGCCGAGAGGTCTGCAAGCCTGACTTCGAGAGGGCACGCTTGAAAACGCGACCGGACCATGTTCTACCGTGTTGTCATCGTCGTTGCACTCGCGGGTTATGTAGTTCGTGAGATTTGGAAAGAGATCGGCCATGTCACAGAGCAGAAAGCGCAACTGGCTATTATATGCGACTGGACAGTGGAAAGTGACGAAGAGTGCATAGACGCTCAACCGCTCTTTCCCTCTGCACTGATCGTCGTACTCGAGCTGTATGCACACTAGCCTCGCTGTGCACACGATGGCTCAGCCAATGGAACGAAGTGCTAGTACGAGGTATCTATATGAGGTCACCAGCCGTAACTCGTCTACGCCATGTGAGTGGGCTATGCACCGGTAGCACGTTGAGCTGGCATTTCATGCTATATTCAATTGAGCCATTTGAAGACAGCATAAAATGTCACCCAGATGCATAAGCACAGCCGACCAGTTGACGAACTCACCAAAGCTCGAGATTCTACTGCCCGCTCTTACGCGGACGGCAGCATGCAGTGTTCGGATTTAACGATAGTGCCAATAAATACGGATTTGAGACAAACACTTCCATACAGGTGTATCGAGGCTCGGCCAGCGACGTCGAAAGACGGATAACGGCAGGGTGAATACAACACTTTGCGCATAGGGACAAGGAGGATGTATTGCGCGAAGTACAAGGTAGGTAGGCGAGAAGCGATGGGGGCTGAACGAGGAACGGTACGATTTTATGCTGGTTCAAATGGCTTCTCCCTTATATCGAGAGAAGCTAACGTCGAGCCAGGACGGATGAGCCGTCCAGGACGAACTCCCGTTCATCGTGGCATCGAATGATGGGGCGTTGGCGAGGGCAAGACAGTCGTCCATCGTGTCCACCACTGAAGGCCTGAGAACAGAGAATATTGCGCTCGAGGAGCTAAACGACACATGCCATCCAGGGGTGACCAAGGCCATCGGACAGTTCGATGCGTCGCAGGCGCCATCGTTGTAGCAGAGGTCCTGTGCATGCTGCGAGTACAGGTACACTTCCGGAGCAAGGCGGCCTTGTGCCCGCAAAGCTTCGAGAAGTTGGAGGTCTTGATGCGGGTTGACAACACTTTCGGCGAGGTAGAGGTGGTCCGAGTGGTACCCAACCGCGTGCGGGAGGTTCTCGTACGCGGGCACCGTCTGCTGCGGCACAGGTGGGTCGTAGAGGTATGACATCGAGGCGTCGTCAAGGAGGAGTCGCTCGAGCTCGTCAACTGACATGACCTCGCCTTGTGCATGCAGGCTTCTGAAGATTTTTGTGGATGAGTAGATTTGCATGGAGGGCTCTACACAGCTCTGACCATGCTCAGCAGGGGAGATGGGATCGGCGGCGGCGGCGAACGACGTCTGACGAGGCAGAGTTGTAGGGTAAGCAGCATCGACCGCTGGCGCTGCAGCGTGCGCGAAGTCGCTGCCAAGGGAAGATTGACCAGTAGAGACCGACGAAGGCGACCCCGACCGGGAGCTGTCGCTATCGCTCTGGAACACACCACGCAAGGCTCTGGACCGACGCCTTCGCCGCGGAGCAAGTCGGGCATCCGAGGGAGCATGGTCACCGGACCGCAGGGACGACCTCTCTGGCCTCGTCTTCGCGCTCTTCTTGCCCTTCGTCCTCGGCTTCATCGGAGGCGGATGGCGGACGTACCAGCTATAGAGCTCCTCCACCCTGCCAGGCGCAGCGATCTTCGCGGCATCAAGATCCGCAATACGGTACAGCGAGACCTGTCCCACGATGTCGCGGCCCGTCTCCAGTAAGCAGCGTGCATTCGCCTCGTCGAGGCGGTCCTTCCACCACAGGCTGTTTCTTCCTTGGCTGTCTTCTCGTTCCAGATGTCCCGCGCGATTGCAAACAGGGCGTGATGCATACCCTTCTTGCAGAGCATGTCCACGGCGTGGGAGCGGAAGTACATGAAGCTGTTCACCGGGACCTTGCTCCCGCTGTTAGAGTCGGTGGTAGCTGAGGTGGAAGATGGGGTAGGAGCATGGGAGTCGGGATCAAGAATTGGCGTAGAGATGGAGTGTGGCGGAGGGATATACGCAGGTGGAGTGGGTTCATGCGGTTGATGATAGCTCGAAGTGAAGGGATAATCCGGATAGTCATGTCGACAATAGCAGCTCGGATGTGTGGTGACGAGTGTGAGCAGTCAATTGTCGTGGTCGTCAGCAGTCGCAGAACATGAAGTACAGAGCTCAACATCTGGATGAGGCATGTTGGGAACAGCACTCCGGCGCGGCCAGAGAGCGAGAAAACGTGTAAGGCGGTCGCGACGCCTGCAGAGGGCGCGGAGAGTGCACAGGCCCGGCCGTCGCAGCGACACCCGGCGGGCCAGAGCATGTCCGCCGAGGGCGACGGCTCTGTGGCGTTAAGGCAGGACCTGGGCCCCGCGCCGTAAGCAAAGTACCGAGATTAGAAAACGCCTGCTGGGTGGCACACCATCAGAACCTGCTCATCGGCCGCGAGACAGTGGGCGCGATAGGGACTAACCAGACACAGCAGCCTTGAGGCGTAGTCTCTGCCCCTGCAACATGAGGCAAGAATCATGTTATGCAAACAACGCACAAAACAAGGCCTTCTCAGGGAACAGTCCCATGTTGATGTTCCCATCTTCCTACGAGGCCGTGAATGCCCTGAGAGGCTGTATACGCACAGGTTCCGATCTCCGCCGCTGCAAGTTGGAAATTCGGGATAGCATAAGCCAGATGTGCAAAGTATGGAGCTCGAGGAGGATGTAGTGGGTAACCCTGTCCGTTGTAGGCGTGAGTCACGAAGACGTGGGCGATAGTACGTACGTCATCGCTCGAAGTCTCAGTTCTACCAGGATGCATAGTCGGTTTATGGCAAACCTTAACGCATAAACTACCTGTAGAGCATTCTCACGAATTTGAGCGTCGATGCCATCGTTGACGTTGAAGTCGCCGTTGTCCGGTTGTCATCGTCGAGTGAAGACAGGTCAAGTCTCGAAGCGCCGGAAGGTCAATATTAACGGCCTCCAAGGCATGCCCCATTCTGACGCTACACTTAAGCTTACATAAGTTCCTAGTAAACACGTCTCCAACTCTCGCCGGAGATTTTCTTGTCGGAAACCTGCCGAATCTTTTGGATAAAACGCCTAGACTGATGTCTAGGACGCAAATATGAATACAATGACCTCGACGTCGTCTATGTCTAGAAAATGATGTCCATGGAATCTTCAGAAAGTGAAAAACATATGGGTCCGTATGAATGCAGTGGTGCGCAGGATGACAGTCGGGACATGAGGGTTTCGCAAAGAATGATGTGGGACGCGAGGCTAAGCAGTACATCATCGTCAACAGGGGAACTTGCTGGAGATGCCTGCTAGCAAGGCCGTCAGTTGTTCGGGTGTCAGCACCGGAGTGTTGACGGACGACGAAGACGAAGAGTGGTGGCCATTTTCGGAGAGCGGCTTCGCCTCGGTCTTGCGCACATGCCATGTCGAAGGCACATCGAGCCCAAACGGGCGCAGGTCCTGCGTCGTAAGCGCGGCATCTGCGGGGTCGAAGAGCGGGGGCAGCGCCGAGATCGAGCTTCCGAGCCAGCTGCGCCAGCGCGTGTAGATCTTCTCACGGAGCACGGCGACCTCGAGCGCGAGGTCGAGGTCGACGGTCGTGTAGCGGTCCCGCGACACGCGCGTCTCCGTCAGATTGTCGTCGAAGACGGTGTCGACGCAGCTGCGCACGAGCGCGCGCATGCCCGCAAGCACGAGCGGCACCGGCACGACGTTGAAGCCGTGCTGCTTCGCGCGGAACGCTGCGTCGATGCTCGCGCTCTCGGGCAGCGTGCCGCCCTCGGCGGCGACCTTGCCGTAGTCGTCCTTGAGGCTGTCCGGGAGGTAATACCACATTTTGCCCGCAACGCGCAGCATGAGGGTGTGCGGAATCCCAAGCTGTTTGGATCCTGGAGAACATTGCGATAGTCTTTCAGATAGATGAAGTACCCGTTCGGCTTCTTCTTTGGGCGCTCTGGGTCGTACGGCTTCTTCGTCTTGCAAGCCACCCGTCGCTTTACGTGGCGACGGGTACGCCCTGAGGCGCTTGACATGCACCTGTGATACGTTTCTTCGAGGATGTTCAGCGCTCTTAGTTGTTCTAGTGTGGCTTGATGATGGCGGGATATAGGTTCCAGACGCTTTTCTAGATCACGCTTAATAAGCGCAGGTACAGCGCTATGGAATGTCTGTTCGCCCTGTGTAGCGTTGATACCGGCTTCATGTTGTTCACTAAAGTCCGCCACGTCGATCTGGAGAAGGTAAGTAATAGAACGGTGGCGTAAGATGCGAGGTCACTTACGATAGCTGTAGATGCCTTGTCAGAGACATTTTCGTGGACTGGCTGCCCGAAAAGGTCCGCAATTGCGGCCAGTTGGTTCAAAAAATCGCCTTCGAAGGTCCAAGGGACAGAGTCCACCGACGGAAGTGAGGAGGTTTCAGGGCAGCTGTCTGCCGTCAGGGTGTCGCAGATATAGCCGCTGCTTTGAGAGATGATGGGCATTGTAGTGCTGTGGGTCGCAAGGATGTGGTGTATGGCAGTGGGACCCAGGTGGCCATCTTATATACGATGTCGGTGGCGCTTTCTTCCGAAGACCCTGCATGACAGCAAGGCCAGTGCGATGCCATGGCGTCCAGGGACACATGCCAGTTTTGGTAGCCTGCAAGGCATGGAAGCGATCTTACGCTGGGCCACAATGTGCCTCCCGATGCATGGACCTTTGCCAGCGGAATCAAATCTCTAGTCCAAGCGACGCAAGATTGGCGCGAATAGGGGCACAATGATACTATACCTTTATAGGTAACATGTGTGCTGTAATTTGGTTCTTTGGACACGAAGGCGGAGTTTCGACCTGCCCGGATGCGCCAGGGCAAACATTGTGTATATATCGGCAAATTATAGTACGACCTAGCAAACCAGAGCCACCGGCATCACATCTAAACCAAATGCTCGCACAAATAAGGAGCGCTCACCTCTGAGAGCGCTCGAGGCCTTAATGTTGCATGCAGGGGCAACCTGAGCGAACATCAATCGACAGTGGCGGTCGGCGACAGGTCGTAGCATGCCACTCTCGTCATGTACGACTCGCTGGGGGTATGGGTAGCATGGCCTGCTCTTCGGCAGGCTTTGCCGTGGCATTCTCGCTCAGAGTTGAATGTAACATGATGGCGAGGTGAGAGGTGCGCGATGGCCAAGTGGCAGCGGCGGGAAACCCGGCATCCTCCGGCGCCACGAAGGATCACGTGACTTGCGCGGGGTCCAAGAGTCGATAATATTCTGAACGATATCGCGCACTATTCAGACTAGCAACCAAAACAGTGTATAGAAGCCCTCAACAAACAATATACGAGATGACCTGCTCAGCTGCTGATCCCTCAGACAAGTTGAGAAGGGTTCAAACTGTCTGGACCCCAATCTGAGCTGCGGGATAGCATGAGCCTCAGCGCGGGCAGGTTCACATGGCATAGAGTGCTAACCAACGCTGGTGCTATCGTAAAAGCGGCAGGTGCCTCCATTGTAGTTGCCGTGGGTCGCCTGGCAGTGCTGCGCGACGTACTTGACGATGCCGGCCCCTGGAATGCCGCGCATCAACGGCTATCGCGCAGACCAACATCGCGGAAGACTCCCAATCGCCAGTGTCGTAGCAGTAGTACAGGTCTTGGCCCGAGTTATTGTTCATGTAGACGTCGCAGCTGCCGTAGTTCCAGAAGTAGGTATAGCCGGGGCTTGCGATGAACGTGCCCGCGTTCTTGTACTGGCTACAACGGAGTCAGCAAATCGCCCTTGGAATGGCTGCCTCAACTCACTTGGCCAGCTTCACGCAGTCTGTCCAGGGCCATGCTGTCAGTGTGTATAGCGAAAGATGGCACGGCAGCGGCTCACCATTCGGGTTGGGCCCGCCAATGCCGGTGCTGCAGTAGGTCGTGCACGGCGCGCCGCACAGGTCGATGTTGCGCTTCGTGAGGGACGTGCCTCGTCGCGGCGCGCCCGGTCGTGTCAGCGATAGACTCGCAGACTTGGTGCGTGAGCGTCTTGCCGTCGACAACGCTGCTGTTGACCACGGACAGAGTGCCCGGCTTGCACACTGAAGAAGGTGAGCGTCCGAGTCGAGGCGAGGGCAGAGGCGAGCAGGCGAGAGAATGCTCACGGTCAGGCGTGGTGTCAACCGCCGCGGCGAAGGCGGACGCGACAAAGAGAGAGACGAGAGCAATGGCGGAAGTGAAGAACTTCATGGTCAGCTGTCTGAAGATGTTGTTCACTAAGAAACGGGATGCAAAGCGTGAGATGTGTGACGACAGAGCTGCGGGCTCACGCACTCTTTATATGAGTTGCGTTATCTCCAATGCCATAATCGCGTTCGACTTTCAAGGTGAACGGTGCCCGCCTGGAGCCATCGCTATAGCGGCAGGCATCTCATGGCGGAAGGACCACCTGGCTGCTGGCGGTGTGGGCTCGCAAAGCGTGGCGGGCGCATCAGAGGCGCCACGCACCTGGTGGTCAAGCGAAGTGAGCGCATCATAGGGCGCCGCACATTGTTATGGGGGCGTTCGAGTCGGTGTTTCCGTTGTAACAGGATCATCGACAGTCTGCATGGTGGCGGTGCCATTAAGCGGGTAATCTCTGTTGGAGGTCTCGGCTGGACATACCCCGACCACCTGCGTCTAAGGGTAGGTTCATTGAACGTGCGCGTACACTTGTCATCAAAGCTCGAGTGCTGTCCAGAAAGGTGTGTTGTGAGGCGACGAGCGCGTGTACAGCGGGAAGTACGCACTGCCACTGGATCGCATGGGCATGCTCCTCTGAAGAGTGTTGGAACCGAGCGAGGTGTTTCAGGCTTGTATTCGGACGGGACGTCATAATGCCAGAGTGTTGTACCAAGGCTAGGTGTATATGGCACGGTTGTATGTGGTTGGCAAGTATTGGTTTCCAGACACCGGCTGGCCCTGTATAGATGAGCACGTAAATATCTAGATGTCTACA
The DNA here is from genome assembly GCA_001910725.1 of Phanerodontia chrysosporium. Lineage (NCBI taxonomy): Eukaryota > Fungi > Basidiomycota > Agaricomycetes > Polyporales > Phanerochaetaceae > Phanerodontia > Phanerodontia chrysosporium. Next base: position 146,605 of record MJGA01000010.1, on the reverse strand, counting down.
AAGAGACTCACCACGCAGTATATTGTACCCCCTGTGTGATACAAAGGGGAGTGTGACTTCCGGCGCCGCGCTGCGAGTGTCAAGCAGATAAATACACTGCGCGATCCTACAGCGCCGGTTGAAAGACCTCGGATGGTGTGCGAGCGTTGCTCCGCTGTCAAGCGAGCCCTCATTCGGACATTGGACAATGCACCAGAGTCCAAAATGGTACGGCGACACCGACCTGAAGTTTTGAAGTCGCGCATGTCGTCCGTATTGAACCGTGCAGTTGGACGTCCAAACGTTCAATGCCAAGCCGGACCCGGACCCCGACCCCAACGCTAATTGGCGCATCAGATGACGCTGATCGGCAACTGCCGAGCCTGGCTTTCACTGCTCTCCGGGCCCAGGTCATGTTTACGTGCACCTTGACCTCGTTCTACATTCTTCTGCGTGATAATCACCAACATAATGCGTCAGATATTATAATCAAGAGAAAGAACCTGGGTCAAAATTTCTGGTGATGTATATCGGTGAGCAGGCACATGGAAACGCCAACGTTTACAACCTTCGCAGACTCGGCACATGCGTCGGCCGACAAACTCGAGCTCAGGAGAGGATGGGGGCATGCTTGAATGTTGATATATGCGGGCCCCTTCCCTTGCTACTTTCTCTAGCGTAGGTCAGCTCAGAGGATGTCCTCGTATCTCTTGACTGAAGCAAGCTCTCTTACAGTCAGGATAGAATTTGCCCAGCGATATAGACCTGCGATCCTAGCTGATGTTCTCCTCTCACGGTGGCGGTGCTCAGGGAACCTTGATCGGCTTGGTCCCCGTGCTCTATGCTATCAATGGTGTTCTCCCAGGTATGCCGTCCAATCAGACCCCTGGTGTTTCCACGCCTGACATGCAGTACAGGAAGTGAGAGGTTATACACGCCCAGAGTTCACAACCTCACTGCACACTCCTGCCTTTGCGTATGTGCCGATATTTCCCGGGTCAGCGTGGCACAGGTCTTAAATTGGCTTCATTCGATGTCTACCAAAATCCTCTGCACCCCACGTTCGGTGTTCGACTAGCCCGACGCCTGCACACACGTTCTCTTCATGCACAGTCAAGATCAGCCCGTCGATCCGGGCGAACATCGCTGGTACGTACCATATCAAGTTCCGGCATGCGACTGCTCACTTAGACTTCGTAGGTCTGTCCGAAGTGTGTCCGCTGAGTGGTCGTCATCGGCGCCGCCGACGAAAGCGTCGGCCATCGCACGTTGGGCACGAAATGGAACTCCTTCTTACGGCCGTTGTGAGCTAATAACACAGTGCGGAGGCAGCAAGGCTGATGCGCGGAGGTAAATGCGCGCACGACCGCGGTCTAGTTGACGTCACGGCGGGCGTGGGCCGGCGGTATCTCGAGATTCATCGGCGCACGGAGGCATCTGCAGGCCTCTCTCAGCGGCTCTGGGACTTGTCGGCGGACGCTACGTCTACTTGGACATCGTGCAGACCGACGAGATAATCCGATAGCAGAGCGAACAACCCTAGCCTTGAGTTGTTCACGCGCAGTGCATGAGGCCAAGGCCCCGGACCGGACAATATAGACGGAGGCATCTTGCAGAGATAAGATTAGATCAAGCAGCGATCCGGCATGAACGTTATTGCGGAAATTGAGCAATAATTCAGAGAAATATTCTGAGCGTGCATTGTCCGCCGGTCGTCGTGAGGGATACCTTCTGCGCGAGGGGACGGCGAGAATAAGAGAGAGTAAAGACAAAGAAAATGGTTGATGTCCGAGATGGTCAGAACTTACTGAATTGGGATGGGACGTGAGCCACCTGAGTGCAGGGCTTAATGGGACTTATAACAGCCTCTCGTGGCCTTTCACCTCTCCCACATCCATCACCCCCAGCCTACCTCCCGCTCGCCGCCTCCGACGCCCCGCTCACTGCCTAGCACGTCCAGCGGGTTTCTGCAGCACACGAGCACACTAGTCGGACACCCCGAGCCCGGACGTAAGTGGGTCGACAGCAGCGTTCCGCTGAGACATCGCCCTGACCCTCGACGCCCCGTCGCAGAACAGTCCGTAGCATACCACCGCCGTCGCGCAGAAGAACAAACCGGAGTACACAGCGTGCCCGCCGACACCTATTCTCCCTCCCTGCCACGGGGGGTCGCACCAGACTACATCGCCTAGCCCCCATTGCCACCGACGCCGACACTCACAACACAGCAATGGCTCTCGTGGAATTCAACGACTTCCCATCCAGCTCGCGACTCCAGACAGAAACAAGCGAATCTCGTGGCGAACACTGGGCCCGCCCACCGCCCACCATGCACGTCGGCCCCGTTGATCCCTTCGCGCCCCGGCCCCTGCCCGACATCCTCAGGCCCGAATACAAGAAGTACATGCAGAAACGTCGCGTCGAAATTGTACCTGGCCTTCAGGATGACGGCAAGATCACCGTCAGACACCCCCTCGTCGAGCTCTTCATCGCGCGCATGCCCAGCATCTCTCCCGCAGAGGGTCGCCGTCCGCCGATCGAGGCGTGGTGGAAGAAAGGCATCAAAGAGAAGACGGTCAGCGAGATTTTGGACGTGGGGGTGAAGCTGGACGAGTACCAGAGCGACTGTGTCTTCGCCCTGGCGGCCCTGAAGGTCCTGCACCACCCCAAGCACCCTAAACACTTCGCCTTCTGGGGCAGAGATCCTGCGCAGAAGACGGCAGAGCGCGTCCAGAAAGTCATTGGTGAGTCTCAAGCTCAATTTTGTCTGCATCGCAGCCTCATGGGCACCAGATCTATCCCCTTGCCCCATCGAGTCTCCCGTTGGCTGGCTAGGCATCCCGGAAAATCTATGGCTCGTCGATGGCCTGCAAGCATCGCTCTTCCCGACGAAGAAGGAGGGAAAGAAGGTCGATAATGGCATGCTCCTCCGCAAGCGAAAGGCACAGGCCAACGCGTCCGCGGCCATCCACGCTCAAGATGGCGCCACAGCTGTTCTTGAAGAACGGCCTCGGAAGCGCACGAGGACAGCGAAGGCACACGAGAAGGAGATCAACGAACAGGCAGAACTTCCGGCTGCTCCTCTGCCTGAAGTCATCGAGGCGCCCGCCGCATCTGCAGAAAACAACCATACGGACAAGGCGACCAAGCTCGAGCTCATTGGCGTTGAACTCCCTCCTACGGGAACCGTTGAAGTCGAGCAGGTGGCCAACCGTCCTGCTAATCGCCACCATGAGGAGCCGTCGCCCGAGCCGACACGTCGCTCTGCCCGACAGGCGAAGAAGAACAACCCTGCCGTGTCCACCGCCTCCACGCCTATGACAGAGCTCGGCTCCCTTCCTGAGACTCTATCCCCCATGTCTTCAGCCCCAGCATCGGTGGACGAGCAGCGGCCTCCGATAACACGTGCTCGGTCATCCTCTAGCTCGTCGGGCTCGAGTACGGCGGTCAGCGACGCCGGTTCCGGAGGTGACACCGCTGTTGAGCCGGATTCTAACGAACTTCTGAACAAGGCAAAGGCAAGGCGAAGCAGGAGGACGACACTGACGCCGTCGACAACGAGAAGGCTCCTATTCGGACGAGCGGACGAGTCCGCAAGCCAGCCAAGAAAGTTCTTCACGTTGACGAGGAGCCCACGCTGTCCAAGAAAGTCACTGCCATGCCGCCCCAGAGAGTAAGAGGGCCAGGACCAAGCGATCGTGACGACCACACACGACATAACGACTCATCGCTCTCGGCAACTCCACAGTCTGCGTACCTTGCATCTTGAATACCTGGATCCACACTTTGGCTCGGTCACCTATCACCAACCCATCCTATAGACGGCCTTCCAGCAGGCCTTATCCACATCCGACGGATCCCACATCTGGTCTGGTCTCTTGCATACCTGTATTGCACCATCATCGCATACCACTCGCATTTGTATCGCGCGGCTTCCCATCTCGCCCATGTATCGTCCCCAATCGTATCCTCTGGCATTTGACCGTTCCCGCGCCCCATCTCGCCTTGCCTGGTCATCGATTTCTATATTTCTCCCCCATCTTCTTTTTCTCTCCACACTTGTGCATGGGCTTCCCGGTCTCATCCTCGGGTTTCTCTTATTCTTTTTCTTCGCCTCTTGTATTAATGTGTAACACTAATTGTGGCAGTGCACTGCGTGCGCGCATGGGTACTTATCCTCTATCCTATCGGCCTTCCCCTCCATCCTCCAGCCCACTTCCCACCGTCCTTTGGCCGTACCCCTCTCCTGCTTCATCGACTCTTCCTGGATCTTCTCCTAATCCTATCCTCTTCAATCTCATCCCGTCCCGTCCCACCCATCTTCCATTCCATTCCATTCCCATTCCCATTCCCATCCGTCCCATCCTCATTCCCGTACGTCTCCTTTCCTAATCCTCCGCATCCCTAGTACTCTGGTCGCGCGTCTGGGCTCGTAATACATCTTGTTCGTCCGTAATCTACGCGTCAGAACAGCATGTTAGGGTCCGAAGGTAATAACTGCCTTTCCGAGACTTGAGGTGCGGCACTTCACGTCGACAGCTCCCGTGAGCGCGACATCTCGGCAGATTATAACTTATGGACATATGTCGGACTTCGGGTCTCGCACCGACGTCTCCCGCGGATACTCCAGTTGCCAGTCGAAGTGATACATGGTGTGTTTGATACAATTGCATACCAGGAACGATAGTGAGGTTTCATAGCAAGTGACTCTAACCACGACGCGCCCCCAAGCCTGTTCACTGCTTGCCGCTCAACTCGCGTTCGGCAGCAACAAGCTCCTGGACGTGCGGGTGCTCCCAGAGCGCCTGCACGGCGGCAGGCTGGATCGGGGGGAGCGGCTTGCGGGGCGCGCCGCCGTAGCCGTAGAGCCGCTCGAGCAGCGCCTTGGTGCCAGCGATGGATGCCTTCGCGATCGTGAAGTCGCCGCGCGCGACGATGCCCTACAGGCGCTGCGCCTCGGGGAGCACGCTCGGGTCGGCGAGTGCGGCCGCGGAGAGCTCGAACAGGCGGGCGCAGGCGTGCTGTGGGGGGCGTGTCAGAAGGGAGTAACTCGTGGGGGCAGGGGGCGGTGCGTACGGGTGCGACGTTCGCGAGGCCGATAATGGCGCCGTGCCCGTTCACGAACGCGGACGGCAGGATGAAGTCGGCGAAGCCGCCGAGGACGAGGAACGGCGCGTTCGGGTTCTTCCGAGGATGCGACGCTGCGAAGCCCGGTGTGGACACGGTCGCACAGATCCGCGTGAGCTTGCCCACGTTGCCGCACCTGTGCTCAGCGTCAGCAATGGTATGCGGGGGACAGAGGGACAGACGTACGTGAGCTTCACACCGCAGAGGTTGGGACATTGCTCGGCAAGCTCGGTGATGAGGTCAGAATCGAGGTCGATGCCGCCGCTCGCGCCGGGATCTAGTGTTCAGTCACGTCAGAGGAGAAAGCTCGGAGCGAGGGGGCTGCAGGACGCACAGTTGTAGACGATCACGGGTAGCGGACTCTTCGCAGCGACCTCGACGAAGTACGCCCTGAGTGCGTCTCGGGTGAGCGCACCAGCAAAGTATCCACTCGTAATGACAATAACGAAGTCAGCGCCTGCCGCGGCCGCCTCGTGGCAGAGCTCAATGGTTTCGCGCGTGCTGCCGGTGCCGGTGCCTGCAACGATAGGCACGTCGGCGAGGCCCGCTTCGTCGAGGGCGCGACGCGCCGTCTTGATAAGTGTGGTGCGCTCGGCGTGCGTGAGGTGGATGGCCTCGCCCATCGAACCCGCGATCAGTGGGCAGACATTGGCCTTCGCGAGGCGGAGGACGTGGGCGGAGAAGGACTCGAGGTCTGCAGAAGACCCTGTCAGCTACTCGTGCGCGGCGAGCGAGAAGGCGTGCGACGCACCGAGATCCTCTGTATCCGGCACGAAGAAGGTCGGTATCGGGGCGTAGATGCCAGGCTTGAGAACCCGCGAAGCGGCGGCGCCGTTCACTCCGTTGGTGTGTCCTGTCATGTCTCGCGAGCGTCGCTGCCGGAAGGGGAGGTGAAAGCAGATCTCGCCATCGCAGACGCAGGTGGGCCGCTTTATGAGTGGATACGACCCTCGACACGGTCCGTCTTCGGACAGTGTTGCCGGGCGATCTGAGGCCATCACGTGCTGCGCGTGCTGGCTCCGCCGCCGCCGGACCGAGAAGGGGACACCGGGGCGGGCAATGTGGACGCTCGGTGACCCCGCTTCCAGCCGACAGAACACCCTCGAGGGCCAGGAACACTTGCGGCGGGTGCAGACGGTGCGGGGCGGCCTGTGTTAGAAGCAGGGTTCGGTCCCGGCAAAGCGTACGCCCGGCAGGAGGAAAGGTGCGCAAAGCTTCGCGACGTCAACCGAGGCGTCCAGCGACCCCGCAGGCATAGACGTATGACCAAGGAGTGCGTTCTCGTGAATGATATGCGCGCGATAGACGGTGCCTTTTAGTCGATACTTTCTCATCGAAACGTAGGCGGTCATAGGCCAGTGACGAGCGGCAGTCCTGGTCGCGAGCCTCCCGCGAAGGTCTGCTGCTGTGCCACAAGACGCAAGAAGCGTTCAGAGTCTCCCAGCCCTGGGTCATCGAAGGAGCGAAAGCGTTCCGCATATGACCCTGCGCGAGCATGTGGTCTGAAAATTCGGGGAAAATTCAGCCTGTATGCCCATGCGTCTTCAACTGAGACACTCACCTAGGCCATGCGGTGCTAGACTCTTTGAATGTTGCCACAAGGTTACAGAGCATGATTCTGTGTATCGGGAGGTGGTGGAACCCGAAGAGGCCCGGTGAGAATTGCAAGGACAAGATAGTCCCATCTGATGCGCCTGATGCGCCCTGGGAGGAGACGCCTCGGACAAACCCGACATTCAACCACCATCCCCCATCCTGCGGTACTGCGTCTTCCGCAGGCTCTAATCTAGCATATCTGTCGATGCATGCTGGCTGTAATGTGTCATCATTGACTCCGCAACTCGGTGGTTCACATTCGCAAGATTCAGCGGCATACACCCAGGCCCACCGGTGTCGGTGCGTACACCAGTTTCCTTTTGACCAACATTGCTCGATGAGGGTCCTAGGTTGCGCATAGAGATGGAGACGGTGTCGCGATACGAACGTTATTCCTTAGAAGTTAGAAGGCTGTGTATGCCCAATATCCGATTCAAAGATAGAGCCAGACTGGCATTCGAAAAGTGCATTCGCCAAGCATTCTCAGTGACGACTTTCAGCATCGTAATTTTCTCGGAAATAGTCCCTTATGCGCCAGAACCGTCGCATTTATAGTTGGAAACTCCCTACGCGCTTTATTGAGAGGACGGCGATCGACAAGTATTCGGGCATTGGTGAGTCTTCCTCTTCATGGCCGTGTGGCCGAGAATCTCATTAGGTGCACAAAGAAGGCCCATGATGCGTCACATGATATCTATTGAATTGAGACAAAGTTGCAGGCATGCTTCTCGTTCTCGAGAGAGAAGCGTTCAGTAGCATCGCGCGTCCGGGGAAAATCACACATCTACCACCCCAGCGGTCTTTGACATGAACTTCTCAGGCTGAATGCCTCGTATAGGTGCCGCCTCTATCTCCGCTACAACCTCCTCCTTTATACGATCAACCTCGTGCGCTCTTGAGACTGGAATCCGGCAAGGCCGTCACGTCATCAACAATAACCAAACGATCCTCGTGGCGAACGCTACCCTGGCGAGATAGCGATGGAATAGATCATGCGCCTTTCTGCAATCCGATGCGATCTCACTTCCCCGACTCCTCGCCCGTCGTACCCTGATCGTATATAATCCCCTGCAACGCCCTCGAGGACAACAGTAGGTGCTGCTGCGATGGACTCTGCAGCATCCACCGTTTCTAGGTATCAAAGACGAAGCTCCATCTGGTTACCGAAGGTAGATTCTCTGTGCCTCCGCGTACAATCTAGCTTGCTCATAAGTACGTAAGTCCACTTCCAGAGTGGAAATCGATCCAGAAACGCCAAGTATCGCCGCGCAATGCCTTTCAGGTGGGCGAATCTGCTATCTCTTGGTGTAATTTGTTTCTGATAATGTAGAAGGCTCAACGCAGGAACTGGCCAGTGGTCGTAGTTCACCACTTTCAACGCCCGCCATACAGGCTGCTCCTCGTTTCGCTACGAAGCGACATTCTATGTTTGTCGAATCTCCGCCAAACGAAGACCACCTTGTAGTGGAGCGACTGACGGCGAAGATAATTTCTCTAGACAACCGGTGTGTACCAGTGCCGACAATATCATCTCTGAGTGTGGTGCTAACAGTGCTGCTCAGGAGCTTTACCATGAAAGCCATAAACTCAAAGGGAAGAGACGCGAATTGCCTAACAGCTCCTTGTCTCCTCCTACCCCGTGCCCCCACATTGATTTGAGGAAGAAGTTAATCCTGTCGAGGCACCACAAAACTCCTCTACGCCGTCCAACATCCAAATATGCACCTTTGACACCCGTTTCAATGGCGTCCGGGAGCAAGAATGCTTCTTCATCGTCGAGGATGTTTACATCAGACTCCCCTAGCTCGAGTGTTACTACGCCAAACTCGAGCGCCGCTGAAAACGCGGGCAGCCTTGCGCGAAGGGTACTGAACCTGGATTATTCAGACATACATCAGGCGGTATGTTACGCACCGTACAGTAGTCACGCACCGTCCAATTCTTCGTTTTAGATGACGACGGACGATCTCATCGAAATCAAGAGTCAGACTGTCAACGTCCGTTCAGGAATCCTTGACCTGCGCGCTGCGGCACGCGACCCAACCACGTCGAAGACGTTGCGCTTATGCGAGTACGTGCTGCGTCAGTTGCGTCAACGCTTTACTGACACTGAGCTACATAGAGAAGTCGTGTTGGACCGGCTGCGGTGCCTAGATGCGATCTTTGCTGCTCAGAAGGCGGCCGGACCTCCAACGCCTATGTCTTCGCCACCGACAATCAATCCATCAGCTGCACCGGGGACGTCGTCACGTCCCAGGGTTTTGCAAGCTCTAGCTGCCCCCATAACTTCGCACTACCGTCCATCCAACGATGCCCATGAATCTGTCTACGACCCATCGTTAGCCTCCGCGCGGATTGGTCTCGAGGAAGAGAGCGTCTCCGGCGAGCCGACCACCAATACGAACTTCCATAGGACAGATATGCACGACATTTCAAGTCCTAACTCTCGATCTATCGAAGCTCACAATAGTGATGGTTCGGATGAGCTATGGGATCAACTTGGTTCCTTAGACTTCTCACTGGACTTAGACCTTGCACCCGCATCGCGACCAAAGGCGACTAGAGCAACCACGAGTCCACGAGTCTTGGTGTCTGCACCTCCTGCGCAACATCACGCGAAGGGAAAGAACACCAACTTGGGGCTTACTGGCGAGGCACCGCCCCTTACCAACTTCCTGCGCACTCTGGAGGGCGTCTTCGGCCTGCACTCCTTCCGAGAGAACCAGCTCGAAGCTTGCACTGCGAGCGTCGAGGGCCGCGACATTATCGTGGTCATGCCCACGGGCGGCGGCAAGAGCCTATGCTTCGAACTGCCCGCAGTGATGAAGAACGCGGACATGGGCGGCGTTACGGTGGTAATCAGCCCGCTTGTTGCGCTCATGCAAGACCAAGCCTTTGCGCTTCGCGAGAAGGGCGTGAAGGTCGCACGGTTTTATGCAGGGCAGACTTCTGAAGAGGCCGATAGCGTCCACCGACTGCTCAGGACGCCGGGACGCCGTCCTGCTCTGCTCTATGTGTCTCCAGAAAAACTCACCCAGAGCGAGAAGTTGAGAGCCGACCTCGCGATGTTGTACGAGGCTGGCCTGTTTGTCCGTTTGGTGGTAGATGAGGCCCATTGTATCATTACATGGGGCGCCTTCCGCGAGTCAGTAAGTGGACCGGCTGATCTTCTCGTTCACCGATTGACAGAATTCACAGTATGAGATGCTTTCATGGACGCGTGACGAGTACCCCGACGTGCCCGTCATTGCGTTAACAGCAGCGGTCAACCAGCAGACTCTGGACAACATCATCACCCGTCTCCGGATGCGTAACTGCGTCCGCTTGAGAGCGAAGTCAAATAACCGTCCAAATCTGCGGTACGAGGTTCTACATAAGGGCGGTAGCAACACAGAGATCGCAGCCATGATCAAGGAACAATATCCCGGCGAGACAGGTATAATCTACTGCTCCTCAAGAGCAAAATGCGAAAAGCTCGCGAAATATCTACGAAGCTCGGACATCTTGGCAGGCCACTATCATGCAGAAGCAGGCAACTTTCACAAGGAGAGCGTTCATAAGGACTGGCTGAAGGGCTATGTCAAGGTCATGGTCGCGACGGTGCGTCGCCCAGACATTCTTAGCCGTCAATGATGATGATTGATGGACGACGGTAGACGGCTTTCGGCATGGGGATCAACAAGCCCGATGGTATGTCGATTTTACGTTGCCTCCGAAGAGACCTGATTAGCCCCCAGTGCGCTTCGTGATTCACACTGCAATGCCGCACTCGTTGGAGAAGTAAGTAGCGTCCCCATTCCAATGGCAGGAAGTAATGAGGTTTCGTCAGCTACTATCAGGAGACTGGACGAGCAGGCAGAGACGGAAAGCCCTCAGACTGTATCCTATGTGAGTATCTTTGCCGACATATGTCTTGCTGAGCTCAAACTCCCCAAGATTACCACTGGGCAGACGCCGCATATAAGATGGCACATCGCCAGCAGAATGCTCGGAGGCGACCCGTCGCTCTTCTCAGCATGCGGAGTATGCCTCCGAGGACGCTCGTTGCATCGTGCAATACTGCTTGAACAACATCGATTGCCGGCGCAAGCAACTCTTGTCCCATTTTGATGAGCATTTCGACCAACAAGACTGTCACAAGTCTTGTGACAACTGTCAACGGCGGGTGTTAATTAGGCCGATCGACCTCAGCGAACATGCGGTGAGATTGGTCACCCTTGCTCAATGTGCTGAGAAGGCGAATATTCGTCCCTCCCGCGGCCCGCTCCTCGATGCATTCACGGGTACACAAACATATAGGTCGGCGTACTATGTCAAGTTGCGAGCACTCTCAGTCTCGATTGGTGCGCCTATCGGAGCAGAGAGCAGGAGTAGCCTTGAGCGTCTTCATGATGTCCTCATTGCACGGGGAATCCTGGCGACATCAAGTGAGAGCAGCAAGAGCTCATGGCAGAAGAACTACACCCATGTGAGTACCATCTGCTACATTGTTAGAACGATGTGTTGATTCTATCCAGCCGGGTGATGCTGCCATCGAATTTCTGCAGAAACCAGTGCCCATCATCTTTGGTCTACCCCGTACGGGTGGCCATAAGATGCAGATGGGTGAGCAAGACTCTTAGCTCGCCCACGATGTCAGCATAGATGTGGATTTGTCGAGCTAGTGCTGATGAGGCTCTGCGTCGATGATATGTGAAATATGAGGCAACAGAACGAAAGCAATCCATTGAGACGTACTATGTTCGCGCAGAGGGTCCTTGCTCTTCGCCGCGGACATTGGTGATTCAGGCTTATGAGAGGGCGTCTATTCAACACACCTTCCCCAGTAACCCAGTCACCGCGTTCACGATTCTGCGAGATGGCCAAGCTTCTTCCCATTCTCCCAAATCGCATATCATGCAAGTGTAGAAACGAGACGGCCAGGTGAAGCAAGGCGTTGAAGCTGCGTCTGATCATCCATGCTCTGTTGAGGCGAAGACTGTAGGGGACTCGGAGTCCGTCGTAAGTCTGACCCACTCACATTCGACTGTATCGCGACTCTTCGCGTCGTTGACGCTTCACAGCGTGTACATGATCATATGACACGCCTGCGATGTCCAGTGGCTACACTATCTCTGTCCATGTTACAGCGAGTCGGGCTGAGAGCCGGGGCGCGAGAATGCGAGAATACGGGCTCCTCTCGGGACAACGAGTGCGTTATCACACCCGTTTCTTGGCTGCATCGTAACTCAACCACAAGTACCAGCACCAGTCTCGCTGTAATGCGTCCCTTGGTAGCGGGCCTGACTCAGACTCTCAAATTGAATTAATGAAGAACGATCTGCTCCGGCGGCGATTCGTTCAGACTGGGCCACGTCGACGTAAGTCCCAACCAAGTGTCATGCTCGTGGAGACGTATAATATTACCTGTTCGTCGGTTCCTCTCACGCAGAGAACGTTCGCGCACGATACTTAGAGGCAGTGCCAGGCGTTGCGCCTGCTGCGCGAGGCCCTGTCCCGAACAGCACCCACACACAGATGTCGCGCACGCCACCGCCGGCGCTGCGCACTGAGCGCAAGCTCTAAACCTGTCGGTACGCGCACCCCCGAGTCTTATACGGAAGGGCACCCACCGGACGGACCCTGGCGAGAGGAGCCCTCCCCGTGGTATGCTTGTTTCGGAGTCTCCTGCACTTGACGTGTGCTGATGCGCGCGACTCGCCAGCCAGCCAGACCCGCCTCGCCTGACGCGTGCGCGCCGCGTCTCTGTGTGAGCTCGCGCCGCACGCTGTCAGCCGGTTCTCCCGCCATGAGATGCGCACAGCCGGAGCGATGCTGCCCTGGGCATTGTTCGCCGTGAAGCAATGGCTCCGCAGAGACATTCGCGACTATATAAAGCGTGGTACGATGGCCAAGTTTGGAAGCACAACATTCTTTCCAATACACCGAGCCACTCTCCAAGACAGTTGACCATGAAGTTCTTCACCTCTGCCGTCGCTCTCATCTCTCTCTTTGCCGCGTCCGCCTTTGCCGCGGCGGTTGACACCACCCCTGACCGTGAGCACTCTCTCGCCTGGCTCCCTCCTGCCCTCGCCTGGACTCGGACGCTCACCTTCCTTCAGTCTGCAAGCCGGGCACTCTGTCCGTGGTCAACAGCACCGTTGTCGACGGAAGATGCTCACTCACCAAGTCTGCGAGTCTATCGCTGACACGACGAGGCGCGCCGCGACGAGGGTACTACACTCACGAAGCGCAACTTCGACCTGTGCGGCGCGCCGTGCACGACCTACTGCAGCACTGGCATTGGCGGGCCCAACCCAAATGGTGAGCCGCTGCAGTGCCCTCTTTCGCTATACCCCACTGATAGCATGGCCCCTGGACAGACTGCGTGAAGCTGGCCAAGTGAGTTGAGGCAGCCATTCCAAGGGGCGATTTGCTGACTCCGATGTAGCCAGTACAAGAACGCGGGCACTTTCATCGCAAGCCCCGGCTACACTTACTTCTGGAACTACGGCAGCTGCGACGTCTACATGAACAACAACTCGGGCCAGGACTGTACTACTGCTACGACACGGGCGACTGTGAGTCTTTCGCGGTGTTGATCTGTGCGATAGTCGTTAATAAGCGGCATTCCAGGGGCCGGCATCGTCAAGTACGTCGCGCAGCACTGCCAGGCGACCCACGGCAACTACAATGGAGGCACCTGCCGCTTCTACGATAGTACCAGCATTGGTGAGTGACGTGTGTCCTATGCCAGGCAGAGTTGCTGAGCGTTCTGCAGCCCAGATCGGCGTGCAGACCGTCTAGGACGTCTCTCTCGGCTTCGAGTCTATGCCCTGTACGCATCGGTAGCGCTCCATGCCTGTCTCAGTGTCTTTAGTCTGCCGCGCTCGAAGTTCGTGCGAAGCTTATATATGGACATTATGACCCCGACATGACACGTTCTCAAGTGTGACTCTGTGAGAACTGAGGGACTTTTCACTGGACGAGTCAGGTAAGAAGCCGGCCACTCAAATTAGCTGAAATGAATATATAGATGATATTGAAGCATTTTATCTCCATGCAATGCATGGAGAAAGAAAGAGGGCGTCTACGAGGGTATCAACATAGGCTGTTCCTCTCGGACGATATCCAATGTGGAACACCTTTCCCCAAAGATACCAGCTACTGCACGTCTTCCAATTGTGGAAGGGCTTCCCTGCGGTCGCAGCGTGGTCGCGCAGCTGAAGCGCAGGTAAGCGACTAATAGACCGACGTCGGGTGAGGATCGGGGAACTGGCCAGGCAGTCGACTTCGCGTGAAGTGGCAAGAAAGGGCTCGTCGTCGTGCGTGCAGTCAGTGGTAACGAAGAGATTGCTTTTGTACGTGCCCGAGATGAGATGGTGGTCAGAAAGCAGACAGGGCGTGTGCGTCGAGGTCGTCGCTGTCCGACTTGGACATGACGTCGTCTCCCGAGGGTCACGTGTGACCTCGTTGCTCTGGCCACGTGGGGCTTCGTGGCGTCGGCAGATGCCGGACCCGTCGCGACTGCCCGGTTTGGGCATCACGCCTTGTCTTACGCGGCCTCCTTGTCGGCCGAGGCAGCCATGTGGTAAGCTGTCTAACCTTGTGCCACCTATTTACATACCAACTTCAAAGCTAGATTTACTTCCGCGGGTCCTCGCGGAGCTCCTTCTGAGTGGGCTATGACCTTTGCCTTCGCTCCGATGATGAGGCTATAAACGGTATCATTCTCCGGCTTATAAGCCCCTGAATGCCATCTTATTGACACCGCTTATGTTCTAGATTTGCCTCCGCTCCAAAGCCATGCGCTTCTGTTACTCGCGCGTTGTGGCCCAACACGCGATCGATTCCTCGGCGCCGTTCCCTCACGACTGGGCTTTGTGTGCACCTCGAAGCGCCAGGCGTTCCTGGCCGTCATGACACTGCACACGCCTTGCTGTCATGCGGAGCCTTGGCGAGCCGTGGCGAGGCAGAGTATATAAGATGGTCGTGCGTAGTCCCATTACTCTGCATTGCAGCGATACACGCAAAGCACCACAATGACCGTCATCTCAGAGCCCAGTCACTACCTCGACTACATCGACTACCTTAAGTGCACTTCGTCGCAGGAGCCAGCCTTCTCTGACTGCCTGTTATCCCCATTGCTAACCTCTGCTCTCGACTTTCCGTCCGGCTACCAGGCACAAACCTGGACCGACACCACTTCCACCACCGAGTCGCAGCTTGGCTGTGTCGATCTCTGGGCTTGACACCAGATACATCTCTGCACCCGGTAAGCAGCTCTATGCCCTTCGTTGCACTTGTATTCACCTACCTGAAGCAGGTGGCAAGCGTGAGCGACGCAGCCGGTGACTATCTTCGTTACAACGCCGTGTGCGGGGATGACACACATGGCTCGAGCACACCTCATGCATCCCCGACCATGAATGCCGAGCCCACAGGAGAAGAGTCTTCGGTATCTGCTGCCTGGCAATACAGGCCCCCGACCTCGGCATACACGCTCCGTTACCGGCAGAAACTCGAACGTGGAGACCACAGCAACAGCAACAGCGACCGCGAGAGCGACGGCAGCGATTTCTGCAGCTCCGGCCCATCCGCCGCCGACGGCGCAGGCAAAGGCTCGCAGGCAAGGCGAAGAAGGCACGCGACGACGAGCGCCCGAAGCGCAAGCCGAACGGGTACTTCATGTACCTGCAGGACTACCGCAGCGCGCTGCAGGACAAGAAGAGCTTCGGCTCTCGCACGCGCTCATGCTGCGCGTCGCGGGCAAGATGTGGTACCAAATTCCGGACGCGACGAAGACGGCGTACGGCGAGCTCGCCGCGGCGGGCGGGCACCGTCTGCTGCGACGAGCGTCGACGCGGCCTTCCGCGAGAAGCAGCACGGCTTCCACGCCGTGTCCGTGCCGCTCGTGCTCGCGGGCATGCGCGCGCTCGTGCGCAGCTGCGTCGACACCGCGTTCGACGAGCACCTGACGGAGACGCGGCTCGCGCGCGAGCGCTACACGAGCGTGAACGTGCCCCTCGCGCGCGAGGTCGCGGTGCACCGCGAGGAGATCTACGTGCGCTGGCGCGCTTGGCTCGGCACGGAGGCGCCGCCGCCGCTCCCGCCGCTGTTTGACGAGGCGGAGGCGGCGCTCACGGACCAGGACCTACGTCCGTTCATGCCTGGTGCGCCACTGCTTCGGTGTGCGCGCAAGGCTGAGGAGCAGCGGTTACGCGAGATCAAAGAGGATCCATTGCTTCAGTCGTCTGACGTCGCCCCTCCGGACCCAACCCCAACGCTGGCGCAGGTGATGCCCCTACTATCCGGCTACTCTGAGCCGGTAGTGTGGTGATGCAGAGGCAGCCACGTATTTATTTTGTCTTTGGTCCTGCTCTTCCATCGCCGTCGAACTTCGGCCATTTCCCGGGCTGCTCTCTCTGTCATGTATTCTGGGATGCTATATACCCTTTCCGCTTCTTGGACCTACTTAGAAATAGCACTGCTGTAGACTCGGACGTGCTTGAAATCGTGACATTCGTGTTTTCCTGCTCTAAGTTTGGGGACGTCGTCGCACGCGTCGGAGGTTGTTGCCCTCGTGGCGTCGGGTGAGGCCGGCGCTTCGAGATGCCTGCTTGAGACTCAACGCCGACGACGATGGCGACGGCGACAACAACAGAAACAACGGCAAAGACACTGATGACGGTGATAACGCCTAGCGAGTGTTCCGTTTGTACGCTCCTTACGCAAGTAGAGCATGCTCAATAGTGGAAGAAGCAGTCCGCGCGAGGTCGTAGGTACTTGAAGTTGTCGTCCACGTCACCATACAGAAGCTCATCTGCCTGCCAACCCAGGACTCCAAGTTTGCAACTCAGCGTCCCCAAACGCCTCGTGCAAACTATCATCATTGAAGTACAGCGGCGCAGCCGATTAGATCGCAGGGCACAGGCTTTCCACAGCCTCCGAGGACGCTCGCGGCCTTACAGAGGGACAGATCGCCCTCGGAATGTTCCCTAGGAAGGCCTGACTTTGCGCATTGTTTGCGTAACATGACCCGTGCCTCGTGTTGCGGAGGCAGATCCTGTGCCTCAAGGCTGCTCCGTCTGGTTAGTCCCCTCCGCACCAATTTCACAGGCGATGTCCGTGTTCTGATGATGTGCCACCCAGCAGGCGTTTTCTAATCTCGATATTTTGCCTACTGCGTGGCGCCCAGGTCCTGCCTTGACGCCACAGGGGCCGTTGCCCTCGGCGTACATGCTCTGGCCCGCCGGGCGTCGCTGCGACGGCCGGGCCTGTGCACCCTCCGCAGGCCTCGCGACCGCCTTACACGTTTTCTCACTCTCTCGCTGCACCAGAGTTCTGCTCCCAACATGCCTCATCCGGATGTCAAACTTTGCACTTATATCCTGCGACCTCTGAGCGACCACGACAATTGACTGCTCACATCCGTCACTACACAACTGCGCTGCTATTGTCGACATGTCTCGTCAACATTGCTCCTCTACTCCGGACTACAATCAGCCGCACGAACCCGCCCCACCTGCGTATACCCCTCCGCCACACGCCATCTCTACGCCAAATGCTGACCCCGACAACCATGCTCCTACCCCATCTTCCACCTCAGCTACCACCGACTCTAACGGCGGGAGCAAGGTCCCGGTGAACAGCTTCATGTACTTCCGCGCGCACGCCGTGGACATGCTCTGCAAGAAGGGCCTGCACCACGCCCTGTTCGCGATCGCGCGTGACCTCTGGAACGAGAAGACAGCCGAGGAGAAGCAGTGGTGGAAGAACCGCCTCGACGAGGCGAACGCACGCTGCTTACTGGAGACAGGCCGCGATCTCGTGGGACAGGTCCCGTCGTATCGTATTGCGGATCTTGATGCCACGAAGATCGCTGCGCCTGGCAGGGTGGAGGAGCTCTATAGCTGGTACGTCCGCCATCCGCCTCCGATCAAGCCGAGGGCAAAGGGCAAGAAGAGCCCGAAGACGAGGCCAGAGAGGTCGTTTCTGCAGTCCGGCGACCACGCTCCCTCGAATGCCCGACACGCTACGCGGCGAAGGCGTCGGCCCAGAGCCTTGCGTGGTGTTTCCAGAACGATAGCGACAGCTCGAGGTCGGGGTCGCCTTCGTCGGTCTCGACTGTCCAATCTTCCCTTGGCAGCGACTTCGCGCACGCTGCAGCGCCAGCGGTCTATGCTACTTACCCGATAACTCTGCCTTGTCAGGCGTCGTTCACCGCCGTCGCTCCTCCCATCTTCCCGACCGACCATGGTCAGAGCTATGTCGAGCCCTCCATGCAAATCTACTCATCCTCAGAAATCCTCGCAAGCCTGCATGCACAAGGCGAGGTCATATCGGTCGATGAGCTCGAGCGAGTCCTCCTTGACGATGCCTCGATGCCATACCTCTACAACTCACCTGTGCCGCAGCAGACGGTGCCCCCGTACGAGAACTTCCCGTACGCGGTTGGGTACCAGTCAGACTACATCGACCCCGCTCAGGGCCTCGTCGACCCGTGTCAAGACCTCCAACTTCTCGAAGCTCTGGAAGTACAAGGCTGCATTGTTCCGGAAGCGACCTCGCATCATGATGTGCAGGACTCCTGTTACGACCAGGTGTCCAGTGGCGCCTTCGACAGGGTTTACTCACCACTGGTCTCTGCAATCCCACGACAGTACCCGAGTGCCGCGAGCTGCATGCTCTCAGCAGTCGCAACTCAAGTCCCCTGCTGCGCGAGAGACCGCTCTTGGAGTGGCACGCCCTCCTGGGATGCTTTTCCTGCGTTCCCGAGCCGTCTTTCGAGTGATGGCGCTTTCATCGGTTTGGAAACAACATCCGGCGGCTTGTCTGCACGATGGTGACCCCTGTGCAGGATGGAATTAGCTGAATTAACATGAAATTTATGAGGCCCCTTGTGTTCTTATGGACACTTCCCTACCTTGTACTTCCCTTATCTCTATCTGCGGCTCACTGTACCCTTGTGTTATCATGATCCGAGGGTCAAGCATGACTTACCTGTATAGAGGTTGTTGTTCTGAACTAAATATATATTCTCGTATATGGCGAACCTGAAAGGCTGTTCGAAACCTAGCGCGCCATCTGCCAGCCACCGCCTCCTACTCTTGTCAGCGTAGTGGTGTCCTGGTGGTCTTCAGACGACATTTCATGTTATATTCAGCTGATTAGGCTGGATATGTCATGAAATGCCATCTCAGCGCAATCCCAATGCGCAGGCCGAGCCTCGTTGTCGGCTCGTTCGTCGTCGCTTGAACTCGACTTCTCTGCATGACGGAGTTGCGGATTGAAATGACATAACATCACACCTCTCTTGTTGTCGTATATTTTCACCTATCCATCTTAGGCCACATGCTGTAATTCCTTGTCTCCCATTGTCTCTTCGTTGGCATTGTACTTGTATGGGAGTGGTCGTCATGCGTGCGGTGGTCTGGAATCTGTATTTAATAGCATCGTCCTGGACGTTCGAACCGGAGAGCTATATGCTACCGCCGCCCGCATCTGACTTGGTGTCGGCACGTCGTTCGCCGGTAAGTGGACAGCAGTTATGATTATTGCATCCATACCGTTGCGTGACATTTCATGTCATGTTCAGTTCGCTCGACTTAATATGGCATGGAATGCCGTGGCCCCGTCTGATTAGCTGTCCCTACCGTTCTGCGACAGACTAGCATCGGCTGACAAGCTTCAACGGTGAATTTGGCAGGCGGTCGACTGTGCTCATGCCCTTGCGTGACATTTCGTGCTATATTCAGTTTGTTTGACTCAATGTCGCATGAAATGTCATCCCAGGGCCGTCTCCGTGCAAGCTCACCGAGAGAGCATAGGCTTCTTGAAGTTACGGGTCATCTCCAAGTCGTAATGACCCTTGAATGTAGTGCACCTAACATATGCATCCGTCAACGCCCTGTACGGTATGAGTATGTTCCAATCCGGTAGAAAACAATTCGTCGAGGTATTTCGTGTCTGCCCCGAAGCTATAAATGAGCATACAGGTTTCGCCTGCTGTCCGCGGCGCCGGCAGTGCGGCCAAAGACAGCAGGTGGGCGTCTATATACTACGCTCCGTCATTTCCCCAAGTTCCCGACGCCCGTCGCAGGCTGCGCTCATCATTCTGCAACATGGCCAAGCTCTTTCCAAATCTCACATCCCGTACATCTTACAAGTACAGCAACGAGGATGATGCAATAGAACGATATGGCCGACTGGCATTCCCGAGCGCAACCCCCCTGATCTGTCGGCAATGCTGTCGCAGGTCCGACTCTTCTGTGCTCAGTTAGATTGCGTTTCGCTGCTCAGTCAATGCTCCAGAGCGTGTGCATAGCCATATGACACGCCTTCGAGCCCCCATGTCTATCCCATCTCTGCTCAA
Organism: Phanerodontia chrysosporium; assembly: GCA_001910725.1. Classification (NCBI taxonomy): domain Eukaryota; kingdom Fungi; phylum Basidiomycota; class Agaricomycetes; order Polyporales; family Phanerochaetaceae; genus Phanerodontia; species Phanerodontia chrysosporium. Next base: position 126,549 of record MJGA01000010.1, on the reverse strand, counting down.
ATCTATAGCGAGAAGACAGGGCGCGAGGATGCGGGGATGGGTACCTCTCGGGACAACCAGTGCGTTATCACGCCCCTTTCCTGGCTGGCTGATTAATCAAGCACAAGTACCAGTGCCTGCACTACTGTGATGCGAGCCCGGTAGCGGGCCTTTGGAATACGAGTGCGTCACCTGTAGCCTGCGTCACCTTGGAGAGAACCGTACAGAATCTCGCTCTGCACTACGTTCACAAACTCGTATATCTGCCTGCACGCCTGTCTGCGACTCATCCAGTGAGGAGGGTCGCCTCAGGAGTCTTGCATCCCGCCACGAAATCGCGGGACGCGTGCCGACCCTCAGTCCTCCAGGACTAAGCACCTGAGGCCACGACGGACGATCGTCAAGATGCCCGGCAGCCAACTACCATAGCACCGGGGACACGCATACACAGCCGTTCAGTTGTCATCGTAGCTCGGGCCACCATGATCTATCCGAATACGAGGCAGCTTGACGGCGTCGGTCAAGCCCGACCTCATTCCCACGAAATGCTAACGAGATGCCCACTCGTGTTCACTGGATGGCAGCGCCTTTCGGAGATGCGTGAAGCCTTGGGCTGCCTATAGGTTCCCGGTGGCAGGGCGATGCGGTTTGTATGTCTCCTGCCCTATCTGGCTAGCGCATCTGCAGAGGTGAGCATCACGGCCGACACGAGGCGAGTTTTCTAATCTCGATATTTGGTTACAGGTCGCCACAGGTGCTCGTGCACATCAGAGGTCGCCGTGGCGCGGCAGTGGCCTGTGCATCGACCCTCACGCCGGGCCTCGACACTCGAGGCGCCCAGATGGCGAGCTATCCTCTGCAATGAAGTGGGCGAGCTTCATTGTTTCCGCGTTTCCCACAGTCATAACCTCTCCAGGCCGCCAACCCTCGTCCTCGTACCGTAGTTTCGATACCGACATGCCTGATTCGGATGGCGGGCTCGTCGCCCTTTATATCGATGCGCCCTACGACGACGTCCAGCCCATATCCACTACCACGAAATACCTGTACCCACGATTCACTCTCTACGAACTTCTGTGCTTCCGCCATCCCGCTCTCTGACTGACGCGAATACGATGGACAACGCCAGCAGCAATCGCGGGCTCAGAGACCTCGGCTGAGGTCTATTCTCCCAGCCGATCTGTACTCTGCCTTGGTGCGTCCCGACAGGGCGTCACCTCCTTCCGATCCTCCGAACTTTCCGGCCGATGCGGAACCCTCTCCCGAGCCTATTGCCTCGTTGGACGCTCCATCTGCGACAGCCCCAAGAAGAAACGACGGAAGACCCTCAACGCATTCATCTTCTTCTCCCAACACGTTCGACAGCGCCTGCCGAAAGAGCATCAGGACAAGTTCCGCCTTCGGTTCGACTTCACAAGGTTTGCCAGTTGTCTCTGGAACCGGCTCTCGGAGGAGACAGTGGAAGAATGGTACGCACGACGGGACACTGCCGAAGATAGGTGTCGCGAGGAGACCGGCCACGATCTTGTGGGGAACGGGACGGATTATCTTGTGAATGTCACCTGGAGAGAGCTCGTCCCGGAGGATGTCGAGAAGGCCGCAATCTATGCGTTTGACCATCCCGACCCAGCTGAGGTCGCAAAGAAGCAGGAGCGGAAGGAGCGGAAGCGCAAGAGGCAGGAGGAGAGATCGGCAGCTGCGCAGAGGGCCAGAGAGTGCGATGATCAGCATCCCGACTGCGTGCCGAGCCACAGGAGGAAGAAGCGTCGCCTCGCATCCCCCGCCACCAGCTTGACTTTGTCTTCCCCTGACAATACTCCCTCACCACCCACCCCACCAGCGTACCTGCCATCTGCACCACTATCCCAGTACACAATCGAGGGTTGCGTCGGGCTCCCGCAGACCCCCCTACCATGTACGTCAGATGGTCGCGTGTACAACGTCCCTACGCTACGTACTGCTGACACACGCATCGTATATTCCGACGCAGACATTCAGCATCCCTACGCGAACGGCGCGTATCCCTCCGAGTTCGCCTACGAAGACACGATCATGCTGCCTCACGTCAACCCGCAGAGCCAGACCGCACCTCTCTCACCAGTTCCAGAGTCCGAGCCACACGCCATTCCCCAGGCCGAAGATGCCTATTATTGCCCCACTCGAGACGACCACGCGTTCGGGTCCCCGAACTTCGACTACGAGTTCACGTTCGCGCTGGAATCCCTTGCTACGCATCTAGGCACAGGGGTCTGCACTGACGATGTGATGGACAGCCACCCTGTCGGTACTACGCACTGCTCTTCCACCCAGCCTTTGGCGATCTGCGAGCCTCAGGCGCCACCAGCCGCGAACAGCATGTCTCATCTACATGGCCTGGATACCTTGTATCCTTCCTCACTGGATGCACCGGTCGCCGTTGCCTCCGCCTCTGACTCCGCTCAGTCGTATGATGGGCGGTGGTTCACCGTGGATGCCCTGTGCGGCCAAGGTAGCATGCTAGATGGGTCTCAGACCTACGATATCTACCGCGCTACAAGTGTAGATGGTGGCCTCAATTAAGCCTATGCATCGGTCTTTGCGTCGGCTTCTATCACACACGACATGAAATCCCCACTTCACAGGTGACTCCCGCATCGCGCCGCCAGGGTATCTGTGTGGGAACGTCGTTGACCGTTGCAACGGTTCAGCGACCCCTTGTACTGATTAGAGTATTCGTTGTACTTCCTATCTGTATTTTTTCAACGCATGTTCTTTCCACGATCCAAGCACTTGACCGTCAATCTATTCGTAGTACAATGGGAGCTTCAGCTGGAAGATTGGTATCGTAGCGTATATATATCGCTGAGGCTCACGCGACTTGAAGATGTATGGCGTTTGCTCTGACTGGTCTATGCCTTTGATGATCAAAGGACTAGCAGCATTCGCAGATGCTCCCCACGTACCTCGAGCATTTCATGTCGTAGTGTGATACATGTGCACGGCGGCATGAAATGCTAACAGGTGTACGAGATGCTCCAACGGCAGGGCATGGCGGTACGTGAACACCCCGCGCGGAGAATAACAGCCAGGCTCATCGACATCCTCCAAACGTCTTGAGTATGTACATCATCCTGATTGGGTCGTTGTGTCTATACGGTGATATGAAGCGTTGAGAGGTATAGAGTTTAGCAGTCCAGAGTATCGTTACGCGGCGAATACGATAATACTCTCCTCCATGCGGCACGACCGACGTCACCCGACGCGCATTGCGCATTTACGCGTCGACGTTCACCGCGCCCGAGACCCTCAGGACCGGGACTTTCGTTTCGGAGAGGACATGAGCCACCATATGTTTGCAGCAAAAACCTGCGATAGACGTGTTGGATGGCATAGACAAGAAAGCAGGGTTCCAAATGCGTGTTCGTCGCGATATGAGCGGCTTGGTGGAAATCACAGATAGGCGCGAGGGCCTTTGCCCAATCCCTCATCTTCGACCACAACCTTCCGTATCGGCCTCCGATGGCGACCCTCTCCGACCATGTTGATCGCCTCGCACACCTCGCAGACGCTATACGAGCCAATGCAACTGCGACAGGAAAGCAGGACGTAGGCGGGCAAGTCGCGTCAGGTTCCTCCGCCGGTCCTTTCACGCGCGCCGTCCTGCAGACGCCTCTGGGTGACCTGATTCGCGACATTGACCCCTCAGAGCTCGGGTTATTCACTCTGATACAACCTACGCAACACGGGGGAGCTTATGCCACGCAGGAAGATGCGCCTGCAGGCCCCAAAGCCGAGATAACGCGTGTGGCTTTGCCAATCGCGACGCCTCTCCGGAAACCACCCGCGAACTACAAGAGGGAACAAGGACAGAAGCCGGGGGAGCATGAGCCGGAGGTATATGTGCATGCGGCCTTGAAGTTCTTGGACAAATAGTGAGTGACCATATCCGGCTTTCTTGTGTAGTTTGCTCACGGACAACTGGCCCTAGTCAGTCCATCCGACCTATGCCACGATACCAAGAGCAAGCGGAATATATCCTTGAGCAACTCCAACATCTTCGAGATAACGTACGATTGTTGAACGAGAAAATCAAGCAAGTGAGTCGACCCATTTCGCGGAACCTCAATCGTCAACTAAGTAGACCAGCGCGTCAGACCCTAGCCAACCTCAAGTCTCACCGAGAAGTCTTGCTAAGCAGGAGGAGCGTCGTATAGCTCAAGCTCAGGCGCGTATAGCAGAGCTGAAGAAGCAGGTGTGTCTGTTGCTGCCCCAACGCTCTGTGTGCACTCATATATCGTTGATACAGAAAGAGGCTTTACTCCGCAAGCCCAATTCTTCGAAAGCGTCTAAGAGCTCATCTCGAGCACCCGTTGAGCCGCAAGGACCACCTCCTGATGAGCAGGAGCAAGATTTCTGGAACACGCCTGGCGCGGCAGCGCGGACGCTCCACTTCACAGGCGACTTGCTCACCGACGAGCACATCGACGTCAGCAACATTTCCGGTTCGCTCGATACCCCCATGCAAGTGCCTGTACCGCGAATACGCGGAGCGTCCTCGCGTGCTCTACAGTTTACTGCGCGATCACGCGATACATCCCTCGATCCCGACGTGCAGCAATCATCGCCGGACGTTACTACCGGTCGTGAAAGCGCGCCTGGGCAGTCGCTCCCGGAACCGGATGCGGACGAGGATGTGACCGTCATGCTTGCCAAGCCACCGTCTGCAGAGCCCAAACGCAGAACCGTTCGTTCGCCCCCGGCAGAGTCTGTCCGCTCAGCGGTTCGCTCGCCTCCTGCAGAATCCGCGCGCAGGACAGTACGTTCGCCACCGCAGCCCGAGACGACACGACCTACTCGCACTACGTCTGACGCGCGACCGAAACGAGAGAAACCGAGTGCGTCGGCTTCGTCGAGCGAGCTGGAGACCATCGTGGTGAGTAGAGGTGCATGTGCATGCACTGATGTTTCTGATAGACCGCATATAGGCTAAGATTTGGGCAACGATTGGCGAAACGATCATGCCAGGACGTCACTACGATCCTCAGCACCCTATGAAGGCACAAGAGACCATGTATGTGCACAGATGCATCTGCATCTCTGGACGTAACCTGACATCCTTTGGTCTAACAGCGCACACTTGCAGTCCCTTGCAGCCCAAACCCCCTCGCTGGACTCTCCCTCAGCATCGAGCCTATCCTCGCTAGCCTCTGGCTCGCACTCTCCTGCGCCGACTGGCCAGCAAATCCTGACAGCGCACATGCTCCTCGCACTACTCAACAGTCCGCCGAGTTACTCCATGTCGCTAGGCGCGCTACGAGACGTCCTTTCGAAGGCCGAGGGTGCTGCTGCCGGCGTGACGCGGCCGATATACGGATGTGTAGCGAAGAGGTTGTTGAAGATTGAGAGAGGAGGGGGCGAGCAGGTGGTGAAGTTTGATTTGTGAGTTCTACGCTAGAGCTCATCTCCGTCCGAATACCATGGAGTCAGCCTCTGTCATTATGAATGCCCATGCTAGTCATGAGTCCTCCGGGTCCGCCACACACGACTTCGTCATTAAGTAGCGTTCACTGGCAATTGGGAAGAGGAATCGCCGCAGAATAGTGAGAGAACACAGACAGTGTATTGCGTATAGCTAAGCTATGACATGATACTGTGTGCGAGATACTTCAGAACATTGAAAGCCAATCGAGGCCTCACTGATAAGTCGTTACATGAGTGAAACCTCCGCTAGCAGGGAAGCCCCCTTGCCCGAATCTGCCGTGCTCGACGCTAGACGAGTGGACAGCGCCGCCGGACATACTCATTGTGCTTCCAGAGATGACTCCGCTCCTGCTGGATGCACGCGAGCTCGAGCGGAACTCTCCTCCAGCGAGCCCGTACCCAATGGCGGAGCCTTCGAAGACGGCCGTGGACGCAGCCATTCCGGCTCGCCCAAGGTGCTTCATGCCTTCACGCATCATCTGGCGCCCCTCGAGGGAACCGACGTCGATCACGGTGGACGTCGTCTGGTACTGCGTGGTGCTTGGCGTCGCACGGCCGCTCGCGGTGCCAGACATGCGGAATTGCATGCTAGCCGCGGACGACGGGCGCGGGGCCGCCAGTGGCGGGGAGCGCATACGGAATGGGGCTCCAGAGAACGGTGGCGACGACGAGGTGAAGTGCTCCTCGCGAGACTCGTGCGTCTCCGTCACGTGAATCCCTGGGATAGCGTTCGGAGCGAATGCGCTGGTGCGTTCGCCCGTCTCTGGTTGCTGCCGAGGGGAGGAGTACGAGCTAGCGCTGTCGACGAATGTAGAGGAGCCGTTCTGGAAGTAAGTCGTGCGTTGACTGTTCGACATCGAAGACGCGGGACGGCTGCCTACAGTGGGTTGAGGGCGTACGATGTTGGGCATGGGCATGGGATGCTGGCGAGAATCATATGAAGGAGAAGCTCCGAAGCCCGCAGAATCCTGCGGCTGCGAGAATTTCTGGCCCGTCGGCGAATCGTCGCCGTACATATTGGGGAAAGGTGACGCCGTGCTCGAGAAAGAGCCAGGTTCGGTAGAGAGTCCTTCGTTCGCGCTGTTGTTGCGAGAGAAAGACTGTTGCATCCTCGTGCTTCCGGTATCGACGTGCAAGAATTCGAAGCTCGGCTGGCGCGAGAGGGAGTAGGAGCCGCCAGTGGCATGATATGGTTGTACTATAGAGCAAAATTGTCAATATGTACTGCCAGAGAGCACCAGAGATACTTACATCCTGGCTGAACGCGGCGTTTCTTCGGCTTGAACTTAGACGTAGGGGAGGAGCTAGCAGAGTCCGTCGCTGCTGCTGCTGCTGCACGGGACTGAATCTCGAGTAGCAAATCACCCCTCGAGTTGAAGACGGGCTGGACTAGGTTGTACGCGCCCATTCCTGGCCAGCACGAGTGCCAGGCTTGTTCGAAGATCTGGAACTCTATGGCTGCTTCACTCAAATCGATGCTCGTCGCCAGGATCACCTGCCTGAGCAGGGCCTCAGGATCAAGAGCCAGGGACGCATCGGTATCGCCTTCCGAAACTGGTTTCATGAACTGGGTCGGTTGCCGTACTGGAACGATCTTCAAGCCGTTGGCCTCTGAATGCACGGCGATAGATGCTTGCCAGTCAGCGGCAGAGCGCGAGCTGTCCAACATATGTTCAGCTCTCAATACGCCAGGTGATGCCAAAATCACAACATACCACCACCTCGTTGAAGTCTCCACAGATAGCTGAAGTGTGACTCTGCCACCTGTCTTGATCTCCATCGTCCCATGCTTGAAGGTGGTGGGGATTTCGAGATAATTGTCCGTGATACCTAAAGCGTAGCCAAGTAATCATCAGCCCATATCATACCACGCGCTAACACGGGGTCCTTACATGCGACGGAGTATCGCCCGCTCCTGACGTACTGACCACCGCGATGCTCGTAATGGTATATATCCTGGTGCTGCCACTGGAACTTGAGAGCGCCCTCCTGGCTGCCGGAATGATCACGGACGAAAGCGCAATATTCATTCTTCCTTTCCGGGTGTTCTGACCAGCAGCCAAGCGCAAGCCTCCAGGTTCCGCGCTCGATTCCTGAAAATCGCGGAATAATGGTGGTCTTCGCATTGACCTTGGATAAGATGGGGAGTAGTCTTTCTCGCAGGAACAACCCAGAAGAGACCGCAGCAGTGCCGAAGGAGGATAACCTCCCAGCACGAACAACCCAGTCTGTCGAGTACTGCATGATGGAGGCGGGCATGGCTCGGCCACCGCACATACCCAGGATGATGATGATAGGCTCGTTCGTGCGGGATTGCTCGTTCCAGCTACGCTCGCTGGACGCCTGCTTTGAGTAGACGTGGAAGATGACGCTGCTGAGGCAGTGATAGAGCCGCTGATCGAAGTGCTCAGGGCGAACATTTAGAATCGGGATGGTGTAGAGGATATGGTGTCCCGCAGACGCGAGCTGCTTCAGATAATGGTCGCGGAGGTAGACGACGGCAGCTTGCACTCTGTCGATAGAACGACGGCTCTGCGAGGTTAAATCCCGTTGAAGCGAGAGAATTCGTTCAGAAGGTAACGCCTTCAAATAAAAGGATGAGGAACGTGTTCACATGCACTATGTCCCGAGCTCACCTTTGAAATCGAGATAGATGTGCTTGAAGCCAATGACGCCGGCGGCTGCTTCATCCGCAAAGGTCTGGTAAACACGAGAAGCCTTGAACGCGGCTTGCCATTCGGGACCGACGGGGAACTGGGCATCACCGGACAGCAATTCCGAATGGTTGCACATCTTCAGCTCTACCTCAAAAGCGACGCGCCAGTCTTCAAAATCTGTGTCACTGCTAAGTAGTCGAATCAGTACGGCCAATGCACGTTACCATTCAATAAGACATACTCAGTAGCGTTGGGCAATGTCACGCAAGGGTTTCAGGAAGCCTTTCTGGATATTCAAGGAAATGACGGCCTTGCCATCGCTGCGTAGGCGCACCGTCAGAGGCTTGAAATCGGCGGAGAAGCTTTCATCAAATTTCCAGCGCGCAAGGAGAGTCTTTAAAACGGAATCGCCCGACTCTGCGCTGGCCTGCGTCCAGTTCGAACGATATTGCGCATTGATGGCTGTCTGGGAGAGCGCAGTGACAACATCGAATCCGCACATGTCGCTGTTCTGCGTCAGCTCGCGCCAAAGAGCAACCTTGGACATGCTTCGGCCATCCTCGGTGACCTCGTTGCGTGTCCACTCTGCGTCGACCAGCTCGGTCTCCTCGACCAGGTTTTCCTCGAAACCAGCAGCAAGCTTTGGCCAGCGGACGTCGTGGTGATAGATAACATGGGACCCCGCGTTCTCGAGAACGTTCAGGTACTCGCCGGTAATGAAATCGACGACATAGTCCACGCAGTGCTCGTGGTCTTCCAACTTTTTGTCCCGTCCGGCGAAAGTGGAAAACTGTTGCATGAAGCGGTTTCCTGATAGAGTGGTCAGTGCACAGCCCGTTGAATGATATGGGTAACTTACTCTGGGTATCGATCTTCAGTTGAATAACCTTTCCTTCATCCTCGGTCTCTCGAATGATATTAAACAATACTGCGACCTCCCAGTCGCGGAACTTTTCGAACGGTTCCCTGTGACTTGATCAGAGCTTGGAAACTGACTTGCTGGTGACTGACTTACTTATCAAAATCGACGCCCTCATAAAACGATGCTTCGTCGACCTTGAAGTACACCAGTACTTCCTCGTTACACAAAGCGGCAACTTTCGGGGGCCCGAACATGAGGTGGAAATGGACTTCCTCCTCGTGGAGGACCCACGTGCTGCGGTACTCAGCAAGCGCTATGGCCGGACGATCGTGTGTCTCGCCGTTCTGTGCACTGGCAAGCATGGCGGCTTTGAGCCAGGACGTGGATAGGAAGCGGTTGATTTCTTCGATGGCCACGCCCTGAATCTCGTGAAGCTCGGGAGGGTCTCTGCCGCTAGAGAGAAGTCTATGAGCATGCTCTGACTCTCGGCGTTGAAGTCTGGAAGAGAAAAGAGGACGTGATGGCCTGCGAGCTTGAGGAATCTGAGATAATGCTGCAAATATGTTTCGAGGCATTGTTTCTCAAGCTTAGGATCCGAGATGTCGGTGAGCATAGCATCTGAAGAATCCATGAATTCTCGAACAGGACAGAGGGGAGGGGCTCACTCACTCATGAAGTCGAAGACGAACATATTAATGACATTCTCCGCAGTACCGATGGTTGTATCTCGCCCTCTGATACCAGCCCTTTTGAAGGGAACGCGGAATGTGACAGTCAAATCTTTGATTGGCTTGTTACGAGCGCTGTCGCTGGGTGAGTCGACATGTAAGATGCCAGACACAGTATTGAGCTTACACTTCGGCCGCAGTGAAGTCTGAAGCACGAAGGTAGTCAACGTTGAAGTGACCTTCCTCGATACTGAGTGTTACTAGGGCTTCGTGATCACAGAGGAAGCGGAGCGCGGGAGACTTGAACGTCGCATGGAACCACATATCTGCCACACAAGCTTGTGCAGCGGGACGGTGCTTGCCGAAGTAGTATTCGGCAAGAGCGTATGAGTATCCTGAGTGGGAGGCGAATGAGCCGCGGATAAGGCGAACGGTGTAAGTGTTTGGGGAACATACGGTGGTTAGAGTCGGGCTTGAGATGCGTGTCGTGACTTTCGAGGCATTGCGAAGATATTTCCCAGAGCGCATGCAGCTGTGAGTTGAGGTAGGATACAGTGTGAACGGCGTTGTTCTCGCCGTAACACATGGTGGATTGAGGCAGGGAGTGAGTGCAAGGGGTTGCAGAGGGATTATCGAGGACTCCAGTTTATATGCGCCGCGACTGCTCACAACAAGCAGTTATTCCTTGCGCTGCGCGATTCCGCCACGCACAATGAAATTGCAATAAGGACCTTCGTAGGGCGGTGCGGGCAGGGTGCGTTACATTGGACGTGGTAGAGTTCAGTAGCACACGATTCATATCACGAGCAATCGTAACTGTAGAGGGCGGAAGGTAAGCTGCGGTGGACCGTATCGGATGGATACACGCCTGTGCGAGCCGTGTACAAGGTTCGAGGCTATGACTTGCCACGGCGATTGGAAGGGAAGTAGGAGTTTCGGTCCTGTGGGGCCGCGCGACGGCACGATCTCATAGATTCAATGTTAGAGATTCAGCCCCAGAGCTGATGATAAATTCCAGCGCGCAGCCACAAATCCTGGACTTACCTATAGGCAAGTGTGTGCCATAGCCCACGAAGCGGAAGGATAGACGAGCAGTGCGGTCCCTAGCGCTTGCGAGCAAGTGCGCAGCTGGGTCACAAGGTGAGCCAGGCGTCGTGCAATAGGATGCGCATCGCAGGGTCGTGCAATCGCGTTCAATATTTGCGGCCGATGGTGGCCATGAATGGATCTGTGACAGCGGTTTCCGCGTTCGGCACCAATTAGACCTGCAGGAGTACATGAGGTGCCTTGTCAGCAAACCAAGCACTTCATAGATCATTTCCAGCTAGGGTCTTTGTGAACTGTGGAGCATACCACAGAAGATTCTCAGTCCGAAATGGTCTTGAGGCGATCATCAGCCACACCATAGCCAGAGCCTGAGCTCTACGTTGGAATACCCCGCAGATGCCAACGCTCCTCGTATGGTGATTGCCTACACATGGAAAGAAACGGACACGTAAGCGGCCAAGGTGTGCTATTGCCCAAAAGTTGTGTCGTTCTGCCTCTTGTCAGAGAGATGGTCGCTTGTTTCTGCGTCCCAGACGAAATCGCAAGTTCATATGTCTCATGTACTCACTGAAGATTGAACAGAGAATATCCACGCAGCTTAAGAGCGAGAAATTGCTAGCTTGCGTCGTCAATGATGGACGCAGGTCCACCGGCCCCGGGGCGGCGGCTATGGGTCAAAAACGCTGCTAGTCACGTGCCAGTATACCCTGATCAAAAGCACTTGCGTTCGATATTCAAAGCGTCCCAGAATATTGGATCTGGAGGTCGAGACAATCCAGAATGTCGTGGGCTACATACGTTGTGAATCGTGTGAAATACGATCGACCAGTCACAAACAAGAGGCTGATGAGCAGACTTCGGATTCTGGAGACTATACTACGTGGCGCTGTGAGCGGCGCTGCCAAGAGTCTCCAAAAATCAATCATAACGTAAAAACATGCTCCTATCAAAACGTAGTATACACGGTTAACCATGTTATGGGTATCGAAAGCGTACGACGGTGGTCTACGACTTCCTTGACGTTCGCGAGCGTCCACTGCTCACGTTCATCTCACTGCGCGGGATTGGCATTCCCATTCGGGGTGTCACCACCTTCAGAAATAAATGGAATCAGAAGCAAAAAAACGATAAAGACAGCGTGCCACTAACCATTGCCAGCAGTGCGAGGGCCTCGCCGCAACTTGGCCTGACGGCCTTGCTTCGGGCCGAACACGTTCGCAAGGCCAGGAGCTGCCAGAGGAGCGATGCGCGACTGACTCGTACCATCGGCCTCGTTCTGGGCTGATGTGGAGGCGACATGGGGTAGGACCTCAAAGAGCAGGTCGCCGCGGCGGTTGAAGACAGGATTGGCGAGACGGTATGCGGCGGCGCCCGGGTAGCACGACTTCCACGTATATTTGAGATGATCGAACTGCTCCTCGGCCTTCTTCAGTACAACAGTCTTTGGAAGAGCTTCAGCAAGAAGGAGATCGGGCTTCGTGGCTAGTGGCGCGCCAGCGCCCTCAGTCTTCTCCACCTTGATTTGTACCGGGTTCGAAACCATGGTAGCGCGTAGTCCACTGGGCTCCGAGTGGACGAAGAGTGAGGCGAACCAGCTGGCATACGTCTCCGACCTGAGCTACAAAGTGAGTTGAGACCGGTCTTCAAGCAGAGTTCTATACGTACCTCCAAGGATCCTGGTCTTCGACGTTGAGGACTAGGCGGATCTCGCCCTGCATCTTAATCTCCATCGTGCCCGACTTGAACACAGTCGGTATGAGGAGTCGATTGGTCGTCTCGGCTGCACGAGTATTAAAGGAGAGAACGAAAACAACTGCGGAAAGGCTTACACATGACCTTGAAGTTGCCGCTGACGAAATGAGTGTCGCCGTGACCGTGCTGGTGTTGGTAGTCCCAGTCATCCTTGCAATGCCATACGTACTCGAGAAGGTCTTCGTTCGTGTTGTCCTGTTTGAGGCCGAACGGACACGGACTGTTCTTGCGCTCCTCGTGTTTCGACCAGCCGACGAGCTTGAGGTCCCACTTGCCGGCGGTAATGCCGGAGAACTTGGGGATAATCGACGTATCGGCGTTGATGCGCGACAAGATATCGAGTAATCCATCCTTTGCGTTGAGGAACAGCTTGCTGCTCAGACCGACAGTTCCGTACGACGCAAAACGCCCGGCATGCGCAACCCATTTAGTCCAGAATTGCATTGGAATCGCTGGTGTCCCAAACTCGTCGCAGTTTCCTACGATCACGATCGTCGAGTGGGAAATGTGCTGGTACTCGCTAACTTCCTGCTGTACTGTCGCCTGTGAAGCGTACACGTGGAAGTGAGCATCGTTAAGGCCGTATGGGTAATCCTGGTGGCGTTTCTTCCACACGGGGATCGAGTGGAGAATATGGAATCCCGACTTGATGAACTCGGTGATATAGTGCTTGCGGAGGTAGAAGACGGTCGCTTGTACCTTTCCGACAGAGCCCCGGTGTTGTTTAGTAAACAGAGCTTCGAAATTCGAGAACTCATGCAAAAACTTGACGTCGGCGCCTTTCATGTTTTTCATTGAGCATGTGATATTGGGAAAGATGATCGTCACCTACCGCCAAAGTCAAGGTAGAGATGCTTGTATTCGACATCCTCGCGATACTTTGCGTATTCCTTGGCCACAGCTGTCTCCTCGAAATTCTTCGCCCATGTCGCTGCTTGTTCCTTAAGGACTGCATGGTCGGCCATCTTCAACGAGACCTCGAACGCGACTCGCCAATTCTCGAGATCGAATGTCTCCCCCCTGATGAGTCTTCGTGAGTCAAATAAAAGGGTAGAAGCTAGGTACCAGACGTACGCGTTGTAGAGGTCTCCTTGGTGAATGTGCTTCATTTTTCCGCACTTGAGGCGGAAAACCACGATCGCGGTCTGCGAGTCTCTACGGAGCCTTACGGTAGGCGAATTAAATTCCACGTCGGTGAACTCTTCGAATTTCCACTGGGATAACAGCGATCCTGCGACAAAGTGGTCGCGGTAATAGTTGTTAATAGCCGCCTCGGACAATGCGGTGATCTGGTCGTAAAGGCCCATGTTACTGTTCTGGATGATGTACCTCCATGCTGCCGTTTTCGAAGTTAATTTGACATTGTCGACACTTTGTCGGTGCCATTCGCCCTCATCGGACACGAAAGTCTTCTCGAGATCTTCTCCTTCTCCAGCCGCGATCCAGCGTGTGTCGTGCTTGTAGATAATATGGTAGTCGGCGCTCTCCAGGACGTTCAAGTACTCTTGCTCGACGAAATGGATGACGTGCTGGAGACAGTTGCGGATTTCCTCTTCGGACTCCGCCTTTGCCGAAAACTCGCCAAATTCTGAGAATGACTTCAGGAATCGGCTCCCTAATCAACGCAGTCAAGAGTCAGCCAAACAGTCTGAGGACAAAGTCACGGTACTACTCACTCGTTACATCGAGCTTCAACACTTGTACCTCTGGCTCAGGCTGCTCATACTTGAATTCAGTCACCAATGCAACGGTCCACCCTGAAAATGTATGGACAGGAACCCTGAGGGAAAGGATTGAATAACGACAGAGAGAATCACATAGCCAAGCGTACCCTTCGAGCTTGCTTGAAGTGTAGAACATGATATCGTCTATAACGAACTTCACGATGACCTCGTGGTCACACAGAGCAACTACCTCTGGCGGCGCGAACTTGAGGTGGAAGAAGGCGTTCCCCGTGAGTGCCCCCATGTGTTGGAATACTCTGCGATGGATGCCATTGTACGACTCTCGACGCTCAGGGCCTGCGCGCCGACGAGCATCGCTGCCTTCACCCATGCGGTCCTGACATACTTGCTGATGGCGTCTTTGTCAATGTCACGAACCTTGTCGAGCTTCAGCAGATCTAGGTGCTTGTGCTGGACTAGAAGAGAGTGGTCTATCATCATGCTCCGGCCGGCGGGGTCCTCACCAAAGCTGGGCAATGAGAAGAAAGAGTGAAAACCAGCGGACTGCAAGAAGGCGATATAGGTCATGATGTGTGTCTTGAGGAACTGCCAGCCGGTAATGTCCTTTGGTGGGGGCCCCAGGAGTCGGGCCTCTGCAGTCGAGATTAGTCGGTGTAGGTTTCGTCGTGTCAGACGACTGTAAGCTCACTTTTATAATCGAAGATGATGAGTCCAATCTTGTATTCGCTCGTACTGGCGCCGATGGCGGTGGCTCGTCCGGCAATCCCTTCAGTCTTGACGGGAACGAGGAATTGGAATTGCTGCCCTTCCGGGACGGGTTTTAACTGATTACTAGACTCTATATGAGATATGTTCCAATACGAAATGCTGGCTGACGTACGGGTCGCTAACGGGTGTACTGGACGATTGATCTTGGCCATCGTAGAAGTGAGCATCTTGAACGGTGATAGTGATGACCGCTGCGTGGTTGCAAATGAAGTAGACGGAGGGAGAATCAAATTGTGCGTAGAAGACGAGATCGTCCAAGTTCGGTCTTTCGACTTGTGTCTTCCGTGGTGGAACTCGTAGAGCGACAGAGAATATTCTGACCAACATCCAGGTCATAAGCTCACCACAGGAGTAAGTCGTGAATGTACTGACGATGTTGTTTGGATTCAGGCTTGTAGCCGTCGTACGCATCGGCGCATTTTTTCGCTATCTCCCAGTGCGCTTTGAGCTGAGAGTTGATAAACTCTGCGCAATGGTCAGCATTGTTCTCGCCGTAGCACATGTTTGTGAGGAGCAAGGGGACTGCGGGAAAGAAGTGAATCCTGGTGGTAGCTCCGACTTCGAGATCAACGTCCTTATATCCGTCGCCGTGTCCGTCAAGCCTGCCGTCCGCGTTCAATGCGCTGTTCGACGGATTGTTCTGTGATTAGCACAGCCGATACCGCCCGTCGTCACTCGATGTCAGTCGTCCAGGGAAGGCAAGACGCACTACGCAGCATTTTACGGGCCAGTTCATGCGTGTACTTCATATCTGTCAGCGTTCACGAGATTCAGTAGGCTAGCCACGAAAGCATATCCAATGAGACCTTGCCTGTGCTCTCGCCTGCTGAGAGCAGGGATCAAGCGTACTTCGTGTAGCAGACTGGCGGTAGAAGAACGACAAATTGCGGGTTGTTAATGATATCAGGAAATCAATGGTGCCTTCCATGCGATGTCTGGCGTAGAAATTCTGCGTGAACGGCACTCCAAGTCCAGATGTCTAGGGTCGATGGAGTCGAGCAAAAAGTTAGGATCCCTAGTTCATCCGTTTCGCTTACTGCGGAGAAGGCGTGACCGAGATGCAGATTAAATGCCCAGGAACCTGCATAGCCTCGAGGATAAGGCTCCAGCCAGGGTCCCTGGGAGGCGCAGCAGATCCGCTCATGTCCGTTTGATACGCTGAGGGAAGGGTAATCTGAGTTCGAAAGTTTGCATACGCATTGTCGGGCTACAACTGGAAACACCATTAACCAGATGTCCATTTTCATGATTCGGATGTATACGTACGTATCTCGCTGTCCCTTCAGAGACAGCCATAGCAAGCCCGTGCAATATGGCCTTTGTCAGATATGAACGACTGGCTATCTTTGTGAACCAGTGAACGTGAAAGATCATCAGCGGCGCTTGGATATTGAGCTGCAAAGGCAGCCGGATGAGACGGTAGAGAGAGACGCTGATATAATTGAATAGTTACCTTGCCATTTTGTGAATAGGAGGATTCCGAAATCAAGGTGCGTTATTTCCTCTTTGGATCGAAGTCAATGACATGAGGTGATCGCGCCGCTTCACTTCCGTGGCGCCGCATTGGGTTACGGTGTAGTTGACGACATTGCTCTCCTCTCTCGTTCTCTTTGATGTGATCCGGCAACCGCGAACTAGGTTAGTAGCGGGTCAAACTATACGGGTAAGTTAAGTGAAAGACTGCTAACCTGGAATCGACACGGTTCCCACCCACGCTTCTTTGACTTCTCTGACTGGTCGAGGGGGTTTGGGTACGCACTACGCACTAATCAGTGTATCTCAGCGTCCTACCGTAGTGCTTGAACAGACAAGACGAAGTCAGAATTGTCACTCAACCTTGCGCCGTCTAACGCGCATCATACCATGAGGAAGACATGCTGACTGCGCGTTGTTTGCATCGCATCCATTCAACCCGCATCTGACCAGAAAGTGAAGTAGGAATAGTCGGTGCCGATAATCTGTGCACCAAACCGAACATGACGGGCCGCAATTCCAGTCATTTCAAAGCTGGAAACGAGCTGAGAACTGCTGTCTGCGCGAGGACACTGCGGCAGAAACAGCGTGGCAAGCACGAGTGGGGGACAGCGCAGCGGAGGGGCCGAAGAGACGGATAGCCTTTAGGTCCGAGCTTCACCGCCGTCGGTAACAATTTCATCATCGCTTGGGTTCGTTTCAGGGAATAGATTCACCGTTTGACTCGCTGTCCCGTTTTGCCAATTCGAAGTGACGATTTGTACCGAACTAAGGATATGCATGGGTCAGTTGTCGCAGGGCTCTTTATGCGTGAACAAGATAGGATACGTACAGTCTTCCGCTCCTCATAAATGCAGGACAGAAAGCGCCCTGGCCGCAGACAACTGGCCCTGGTACGAGCAGAGTGTGACAGGCACGAGATAGAAGACTTGACGAATCAAGCACCGCCTTGCAGGAGGAGAAAACCCTCTCGGACAGAGACGTGCTGCAATGGCAAGGATAGGGACGACTCCATGGTGTCGATGCGATATCGCACTTCCGGGCCGTGTTTAGTCAGTGCCTGACGATCGTGGTACACCGGCAATGACAATGCTAGAATGGCCAGGTCAAGCGACTGTCAAAGAGTTTACACTAAGTTGCGCAGTTCACGCACCTGAGTAAAAGTTCCTTGCGCTCTTTGACCTGGTCACCTGAATAAGTGTAAGGCCAGAATGAATGCTTCACTCGACAGCTTGCAAGCGTAGAAACTCGGACATGATATACGGAACTTGGAGGAAGCGACGTCAAGCGGCCGCTCACAGGTAAGCATAGGTCAGCAACGTGGAGCCGCTTACCGTGGGCATGTCAAAGTCGCACTATCGCTCCTGGAAATCGTCCTTGCATATTCTGCGTGGCCATTACATCCATCTTTCCACTGAGTTCAGTCTCAATGACCGACACCATTGACCACCGCCTTCAGCCTCTGCCTCAACCTCGACCCTTCCTCGCTCGCAGCGGAAGTGGGACTTGTGGGTTCTGCGGTGATATGCGACGCATACGTCGGTGCCGCAGCCGTCGAGTCTAGCGTTGGCTTCCGTCCGGGGTTGGAACGGGCTGCTTCATGGTGCATGACGGAAGGCGGCGCGGAAGCAGCGTGCTCGGGGCTGGGCTGCGGCACACCGCCCTCGAGCCGTCTGCCGAGCTTGGCGTCTGCAGGCACGTCTGCGTCGTCCACCCATTCCACCGTCTCGTGTAAGACGGCGACGCGTGTCCAGCGGCGATACCGCGTATACTGCAACGCGCCGTTGAGTGACAAGGCATAGTGTTACTGAAATGCCGAAGACGCACCTTGCCCATTCCGCCCTTGGCACTGCCGCCCTCCCACTTGTTATCTCCATACACCCACCCATCCGCATCTGTGAACGGCTCCTCGTCTTCCTCCTGGGCCCTTGCGTCGTCCACAGTGCGCTCGCCACCCTTCTCGCCCTCGGACCCCGCACTGCCCTCCTTCGCGTGGCCAGTATCCAGCTCCTTAAGCCTGCGCTCGGGACTGAGATCAAGGCTTGCTCCGCGGAACTTGCCCGCCGCACGGAGGATCTTATTCGCACCCGCGCTCGCACCCTCTTCGACGAGCGACGGCAGTGGACGTTCGACGCGTGTCGTCGACGGCGCGCCTTCCTTGCGCACGACAACCTTCCACTCTGGCTCCTCCCAGCGCCAGACCGCGGTCCGCTTCATCCACCGTTTGGTGCCTGGCTTTGACTTCTCCTGATCCTTGCCTTTCCGTGATGACGGTGACGAATCGACGGGGTCCGGTACGTACACAGTAGTCGGGGGTGGAAGTGCGAACGCCGCGGGAGGAGCGCAAGGCAGCAGGGAGCGAGAACACCATGACGGGCGTTCTCCGGGGAGTAGGGCTGCGGTCCAGTCAAGGCCCATCCACCACCGTTGGTTCTCGTAGACCGTGAATAGGAAGCGAATAGCATTCACAGGCGTGGTCGCCTGCTTTTCGCCCTCTTTCCCCTCTGCCTTGCGGTCAGACTTGGTCGCAGCGACAGAGATGGAAACGTCGGATGGCGGGGGCCGGATGCTGTTCGGAAGAGGTGTACCCGAGACTTTCGCCCATGTCCAGTATATGCCCCAACGAAAGTACGCGCTGCGCCAAAGCGCGCGTCGGATGAGCACGGCGAACGGTGCACGGTGCAGAGCGACTAGAGTGCCGGCGATTCCAAGAAGTGTGCGTATGCGGACAAAGCCAGTGAACGTGATTAGGAGATATGGCGGGTATACAAAGGCCAATACGCGTAGAGTCCTGTACAACGGCAGAGTCGGAGGGGTAACTTCAGAGCTTTCTGAAGAGGCAGGATTAGATGCTACAGTTGTCCATAGGCTGGGTATCCTAGGCCATAGTTCTTGAATCGTGGTGAGATCGGATACAGTTCGATGCAGAGTTTCTTCGGTCGCAACCTGCGGTTGGGCTGCGCGCCGTCGTGTAGTCCACCACAGAGCTACAACAGCAACTATAGGGAGAAAATACCTGAAATAAATGGGGCCAAATTGGGGGAGGAACGTTCAGACGGACGAACAAGCGTTGAGCAAGCTCCGCACCTGAGCACGGCTTCCGAACCCAGACACAACCCCCACCATGCCGCAAGCAGCAGCCAGCTCTCATCCCAGTTCCGCTTCCAGCTCAAAGCCTCCAGGAACCATCGTACAAAGCGGATTTGAGGCGCCAAGGAGACGAGCGAGATTGCTAACGGAGACGGGAGTGTTGCAAGGAACTGAGTAATCGTGCCGATGACGGGCGGCCTCGGGGCGTCTTGAACAAGTTTAGACATTACAAGGTTTGTGTTCGAGGGTTGTACAGGTTCATCTGGGGTCGTTCGTGACGGTGCGAGACGAAGGAGGGGGAGTCGAGTTTGTCGGACGAGGCAAGGCCAGATTCACGTGTGTGCCCGGCTCAGTGATGCCTCTTGCCTTTCCCGGAACGCCACGAAGGCAGCGCTTACCGCTCACAAAACCTGAGATACCGAAAGGGCTCTGATTGCACGACACTCAGCGACAGACAGAGATTGGATGATATATTATAAGCGAGGAATTCCGTTGCCTTCATTGAATACGAAGCGTCCAAAAGATCTAGGCTTGAACTAGTAATATGGAGGGGGAGACGGTAGCTAGTCAACAATGCAGTAGCAGTGGCAGGCGGCGAAGACGGATGCGATATGCGGGGTGGGACTTGACAGAATGTAGTGTGTAAGATAATTACGCAACGCGTCCAGGATGGCAGCGGCCGCCGCGCGATCGCAACGCCGCACCCGTCGAGCAGCCGGCCGGCGCACTGGGTGTCGTGAAGGGGTCTCTTGTGGTATGCGGCGTGAAGTATGGTATGGCGCCCGGAATCCGGCAGGGCGATGCGTCTAATGATTACGACAATGGTAGTTTTCGGGAGTCGCGTTGGCGGGTGGAGGCATCGGTGAGAGCGGAGGTGGAGGTGCTCGGTTGTTGACGGCGGCGGCGGCGGCGGGTGGGTGGGGTAATGGGGGAGTGATGATGTACGACAAACATGTGTGTAACCCTGCAAACAACGCGAAACAAGGGATGGGGGAGTGACAAACAAGCACAACGATGAAGCGACAATTTGGACGGAAGAGTTTGTCCATGCGGTGGTGGGTGGAGGCGATAGTATCCTGGGGAATATGCAAACGAAGAACACGCAGATGAGAATGACAGAAAGTCCGAACCTCGTGGTACATCATATCAGTCTTCGTGAACATCATACCCAATTCGCTCAGATATGCGAGCCAGGATCCAAAGGTCCGAGTGGTCCGTAGTTCGCGGCACCCGACCCCCCTCCACTCCGCTTCTTCGCGTGTGTCCGATACGGCTCTGCTGCAGAGCTGTGGCCGTTCACGGGTCCTGTCGGCGACACTGGCGACGACGCTGCCGTCCGTGACAGGGGCGTGTACCCGCCTGGCCTGTCGGATAGCTGATACCGCTGCGCACCTTGTTGTGGCGGCGCACCGCGGTATTGTGGCCGATCGTCGTAGCCGTGTTCGAGCATTGATTCGAGCTCCGAGGCTGAGACGCTCTCGCCGCTGGCGGACGCCTGCAGGTGGAGGCCCATCGGTGGTGGCGGGTATGACGCGCTGTTCTCGTTGTAACCACCGATTTGCGCGGCCCAATGCTCGTCTTCTGATGATGTGACCGACATAGTATCTGACCCTTCGTACTGGCTATGCACATCCGAACGAACCGTGAGAAGCTCACCGTTCGCAGTCATGTACGAGCCATGTTGTCGCTCAAACTCTCGCCGCCGGCGCTCTTCACGACGCAACTTGCGTAACCGGGATCGTTCCCAGTCTTCCCAGCGTCGTAGGGGCACCGACGAGCCAGAGTGCGCGGGACCGCCATCTCCGTGAGCCTCACCCTTGGCTTCACCCTCGACTTTCCTGTGAACGGATGCGTGTTGAGTACCGTTATAGTCGCGCAGTCAACGAAAACTCACCGTGTTTCTCCCCATGAGAAGTCGTCGAAATGCCAGAATGCATACACCGGCAGGATAAGATTCCATACGGGTAGCGCCGCAAGATAGATGAACATCCAGAAGATGTAGACCACCTTCCGCGTCGTGATCAAGATCAGCACCGCAGGAAGACCCAGCACCGCAATCAGGAGCATCAGCGGGATCGCTTCCTCGAAAGACTTTGGTGGATGGAGCGCCATGTCGATGATGAGGGTGTAGGTCAGGGTGATGGCAATTGGAAGGACGACGGTGCCGAGCAGATCCATGAACACGACGAACTGCATGCTGAAGCAGAACGTGCCACAAAGGTTGCGCACGAGGACGAGCTCCATGAGGTTGTGAATGGTCGAGTTGATCCATCGACGGCGCTGGGAGAGTAAGATGCTGAATGTGTCCGGCACGACAGTTCTGCACTTCGCCTGCGGCAAGAACATCATCTTCCGGTTCGGGAATGTTCGTAGAAGAATAGTCGTCAAGAATCGATCTTCACCAAGGAGAAGCAGGTTCTTCTCGTGGAGGGTGGTGACGACACTTTGGCTGTACTCCTTGACGATCTCCGGCTTGATGATGAGCGGGACCCAATCCTCGCCTGTTGATTTCCGTGCCTTCAGCCGGAACATGGAGAAACATCCGGGCAAGCAGGAAACACCACCGAACACGGACTCGAACGCCTTGGCCATGTGGTGCGAAATGAAGTATTCGAATACCTGGATCGCGGTGACCCACGACTGCCTCTTGTTCGCTATTCGAGTCTCCCCGCAGACACCCATGATCATCTGGTCGTGGTGCATGCAGTTGACGAGGTACTTCAGCGAGTCCGGAAGAACCTTCGTATCAGCATCAACCTGAGAACACGAAACTGTTAGCGAGAACACGAAACATCTAGGGTGCATACTCACCATCAAGCAAACCTCGAAGAAATCCGGCGTGACGCCCATGAGGATGTGAATCTTTCGGAAGAGGTCGAAGTCGAGGGGAGTCATCCGGTCGTTGTACGTGACGCGGGAGAAGAAGTTCATGAGGATAAGCTGACTGTCGCGCTTGCCTCTGTTTCCTGGCTTCTTGTCTGTCGCCGCCTCCCTTTCTGTTCCGCACTTGACGACTATAACCGTAGGAGTACGGCGGCCAGCAACAGCTAGGAGCAAATGTTAGCAGCTGTACCACGCGCCGAAAGTGAGAACGCACTGTAATGTCCTGCGTAGACCATTGCCCGATTCTCTGCCTTGGCGCCTGCGCCAACAGCATTGTAACTCATCGGAACAGGGTTCCCAAACCTGGGGTCTGCCTCCAGCAGGCTAACACAGATATCCGGCGTACTCCGCTTCTCTCCTGCACCAGTAATCATACCATCCGCCACGATAAATAGCAGCTTCCGCGCGTCAGAGTACGTGGTCGTCGAGATAGAATCGAGTGTAGTCCGCAACGAGTCCTCGCCCTCCGAATAACACGTTACGAGACAGACGGCAAACAGCTCTGCACCGATCTGGGCGAGCGAGACAATGGGCGCCGTGCCGTCGTTGATGAGAGTGGAGTTGGTAGACGCGAGGGACCGTGTCGACTTGCTCGGCACTCTGAGCTTCTGGTTGGTAGCCCATGGGGCAGTGCCATTGGGGTTGTCGATAGACACGTTCGCCCCTTCCGGCATGACAGCTGGACTGACAGCAGAACGATTGAGCGACATGGTATCCGGTGGGCCTGCCAGCCTCGCGGAAATGAACCAATTGAAGACGCAAGCCATGATGAATCGAACCATGACGAGAGACAGAATGACGATGAGTCCAGCGTACAAAACCAGCTGCGAGACGAAACAGCCAGGAGTGATCTTGTCGATGTTTCCAGCGTAATAGCGTTGAATGAGGCATGGCACTGCTGCTCTAGTGTCTTCGTCGAAGAAGAATAAGCGCGTTCCGTCGCGTCCGTTGTCCCCTGGCATCTTCTTGAGGATTTGGCGAATGGCGACATCAACGGAGTCGCCGGGGATGGGATTGGGATGAAGAGCCATGTAGGAATTCATGTTGAGGACTGCGCCATCGAGAACGAAGTAGTTCTGCAGCTTCGCTACGTCGGACCAGTCGTAGCCAACAATGAGACTTGTGTTGACCATGCCTAGGCTCGCGATTGTCTGCTGGTTTAACGTGGGGAGTTTGCAGGCGTTGTTTCCGCAAGGTGCTTCCGCGGCTGCTCTGAAGCTAAGGCCATTGCACGCGGGGTAGCTCTTCGCGTCGCGTTGGAAAAGCGTTGTGATGTCTTGACCGGGCGACTTCAGCAATGCTCCAAAGTCGAGTCCGTCAACTTGGGGGACTTTCGTGACGTTGACCATCCAGCCCTGAACACCAAGCGTATTCGGTCTTGACCCGACTCGGACGAACTTCCCGGCGTTCTGTGCGCTTTCTGGGCAGAGAACCTTCTGAAAGCCGACCGTAAGGAAGCCAACCACGGTACACATTACCGCGATGATGAAACAAAGCGCAATCTTCTCTCTCCACGCCTGCTGCATCTGCTTGTCCTTCAAGCCTCCTAGCGAAGATAGGAGGAACGACGGTGCCCAGAACGTCACGATTCGCGAGAAGATGCGCCAGGCGTCCCATGGAATCTCGGTCGAGGGTGTGTCTGAGGTGCCGACGGGGGCATGTTGTGGTGTAATGAGTGGGACCGGTGCGACGCTGCGCTCCGGCCGTGTAAGAGTCTTTGCACGTCGAACTGTCGCCGAAGAGTGTGGAGGTCGTTGGGTGAGGATTGGAATGTCCGACGGGTCGACTTTCCGAGACATGCTACGTCGAGAAGAAAAAGGAACGAAAGCGGTGGCACAGGGGCCGAGAAAAGTAACGAATGTCGGGGATTTGCCACCAAAGGCAAACGTGAAGTTGGGCTTGACGACGTGGGCGACGTTGACGACGACGACGAAAGACGATGGGTCGGCGCTAAGTGGGGTACCTGATTCGTGTACAATAGTAATGGGGTTTGGGAGATAAGCCCATAAATGGCTATGATAACGTGTCTCCTGGCGAAAACTAGCCCGTAACTCTCTCCCTAAGATCGCTGCGCCCGACGGCGACGACGACGACCCTTGGCGGCGACTTGGCACAGTCTGGAGCACTCTGCGTGCCTGTCCTCAGATGCTTGCTCCTCCTCCGTGTCGGCAATCGCGCCTTCAGCCTTCCCCGATCTTATCGCAAGTGACCATGTGAACACTCGCGACGTTCTCAGCAGCGTTCCTCCACGCTTGACCGCACTATCTCGGACTTGACTCTGGCCTCGCCGACGACGTTGAAAATATTGCTGAGACACTGACCATGGACGAGAAGCAGGCCTTGCTTCCGTGCACCTCCAAGACCAGCGGTAATACTCGCTACGTCCTGGTCATTCACGGAGGAGCGGGGACAATGTCCAGAGACAGGTCGACGCCCGAGCTCATAGCCAAATACAAGGCCGCGCTCAGCAGAGCGCTGCAAGCAGGCTACGCGGTGTTGAGGGAGGGTGGAGAAGCTATGGACGCCGCTGTGGCGGCAGTATCTTCAATGGAAGGTGAGTAACTTAGGACCTGTCAATGTCATTCATACCTGACGAGAACTGGCCGCAGACTGCCCACTCTTCAACTCTGGCAAGGGTGCAGTATTCAACGTCGAGGGCAAGGTGAATAAATGCGCAAACAGCTGCTCGTGGGTGCGTCGCTGAACAAGTGTGTCATGATAGAACGAGCTCGAGTCCTCTATCATGCTCTCCAAGCCTCCTGCGTCGCACGAGCACATCCCCTCATCCCGGCGCGGTTTCGGCATCACGCTCATGCGGCATGTCCGGAACCCCTCGCAGCTCGCGCGCGCCTTGTATCTTTCTCCGACCGCGGCGCCTCACACGATGCTCTCTGGTCTACCAGTCGAGAAGATCGCGGAGGAACTCGGCGTGGAGCTTGTGGATGAAAGCTACTTCTTTACTGAAGCCCGCTGGAGGGAGCACAGGCGCGGCCTAGGCTTACCCGAAGAGCCTCTGCCCCTACCTGGTGAGAAAGGTGCCGAGGCAAACGACATCCCTCTGGACCAGCTCCCTACCGGAACTGTGGGCGCGGTAGCTCTGGACGTTCGAGGCTGCATTGCTGCCGTGACTTCTACTGGTGGTCGTACGAACAAACTTGCCGGACGTATAGGAGATACCCCAAGCATGGCAGCCGGCTTCTGGGCTGAGGAGTGGGAAGTCAAGGGTCGCGTTCGGAGATTCTGGAACCGGGTTAACGGGAAAGGAAATAAGATTGCTATGGGAGTGAGTGGGACAGGGGATGGAGATGTAGGTGCTTCGTACGTCTGCTTGGAGGGCGGCTGACCCGTCTTCTCCCAGTATTTTATCCGTCTTGCCACAGCCTCTACCATAGGGCGCCGCATGAGGTATCTCAATGAGTCACTCGAGAAGGCGACTAAGCATTGTGTTGAGGAGCTCCGACATGACGGTGGAATCGGCGGTGTCATCGCTTTAGACAATCAGGGAAATGGTACGTTCTGTATAATCGCTATCTTGAGGACCAACTGTTCAACCTGTTCACAGTCGCCATGCCTCTGAACTGTTCCGGGATGTACAGAGGCGTCATCTACGAAGATGGTGTTCCAAAGACCGCTATTTTTGATGACGACGTCTTAAGCTGAAGGATCCCATGCGTGGCAAATGTGCACAACTAGGCGTTCGATATGTGTACTACTGTACTAGAGTGTCTGCTAGAACATTAGATTACGGAATTGCGCCACGAAGCCTTCGTGATCCGAGTGCTGCCTTCCAAGCGTGCCGCGCGCGGTTTGTTCTGGACCTGCATGTCGTCTCCGAAATCCTCGGCGCTGGATGTACGCGCACGACATCTCCGTATCCTCCGACTTCTGTCGGTATCAAGTCTCCTCCTCACTGTCTTACTATTGTATATAGCCTCGCAGTTTCCGCTGTTCGACTCGTCGCCGCTCGTGCTGCTCTCGCCAAGACGTGACGTGCTCGAGAGGATCGCGTTTCCTCTCTTCCGCTGGGACGCTTTCCACTTCGCACACATCGCGCAAGACGGCTACGTCTACGAACACGAATGGGCGTTCTTTCCCGGCGCGCCATTCGTCATGCGGACGGTGGGCGAATTGCTGCGCCGCATTCATGCAGGCGACAAGCTAACGGTCGCGCACTTGCTTGTGGGCGGCGGGCTCGCATCGCTGCTGTGCGGGACCACCACGACGCTGTACGACCTGACGGTGCACTACTTCGGGTCGCCGTCCATTGCCTACCTAGCGTGTGTGCTCTCGCTGCTCCCGAGCAGCCCCGCGACGCTGCGTTTTGCGGCCTACACGGAGCCGTTCTTCACGTATTTCTCGTATAGAGGTGGGTAACTCTAAGTGTCCAACTCATTAGAGAATGCTAACGTCTGCATAGGCATGCTCTGCTGCGCGAGGTCCGAGTGGCTGCACGCGTCGCTGTTCTTCACCGTAGCATCGACGTTTCGTTCGAATGGATTCATGCTTGGAGGATACATCCTCTGGGGCATGGTCGTCGGCCCCTTCTTCGCAATGCAGAAGGTGCGGCTGCTTCCCCGCTTTTGTATTTGGACTAACATTTTCTCCAGGTACCTCTGCTCCGCGTAGGGCAAGCCGCACTCCTCACTGGCCTGATCTTCACACCATTCTTCTATCATCAGTACAACGCATACCTCGCCTTCTGCACCGGACCACACACACCGAATACGCCTCCGTGGTGCACATTTAGGGCGCCGTTTGTGTATAGCTACGTACAGGAAAAATACTGGAACGTCGGACTCCTGCGCTACTGGACGGCAGCGCAAGCGCCGAACATCCTGCTCGCGGCGCCGGTGCTCGGCGTGCTGCTCGCCTTCTGTACCGCTCACACATTACGCACGACACTCCCGCTCGTGCTCTCGCACCCGCTCTTCTCGCGCCTAGCCGCGTTCCTGCCGATGGCCCGCCGGACACGGTCGCGATTCCTGTCGAACACGCACATTGTCCCGCACGTCCTGCACGCGCTCGCACTCAGCCTCGTCCTGCTCTTCGCCGCGCACACACAGATTGCGCTGCGCCTCGCGGCATCGCTGCCGACGACGTACTGGGCCGCGGCGTGGCTCGTGGTCGAGCACCCGCGTGCGGGCGCTGGTGGGTCGCCTGGAGCGTCGTCTGGGGCGCGGTCTCGGTCGTGCTGTGGGCGGCGTTTCTCCCGCCTGCGTAAGGGGCTCTTTCGCTCTCACTCGCCGACGTGCAGTGTTAGGGGTGCGGCAGGGCACGGCAGAGGCTCGGCGAGAAGACATAATCTATTGTGCGAAGGAGTGTTTGGTGCTACGGGGCACAAGAGACAACAAGATGCAACGTTACGGGGAATGTATGCTGAGGATGGGGCGGGTCTATGATGTAATATCTACATGAAGTAATGTATCCAGAGGTCCGCAGTTGCGTCCGTGAGAGAGAGATGAAAAAGAAGATGAAAAGCAGCACTAAAATGCATGGGGCACCATCGGCGCCGGCGACTCGCTCCGGGCGGGCACGACGCTGACTTGGACAGTGTGCGAGCTGTCCGAGTGCAGCGTTGGGGTATCAGTGGCATGCGATGGGCGCGGCGAGCCGAGCGCAAATGGAATGCCCTTCTCGAGGTCGCGCTCGTGTGCGTGACCATCGTGCTTGTCGACGATATGGATGTGCAGCTTGTCACGGATGACGGCCTCGGGGGGCGAGATGAAAATCTTGCCCTCCCAGAACGCGACCGCGGTGAGCGCGAACAGGACGAGCCAAGTCACGAACATGCACACGGTCATGACGAGGTTCCACACGTGGAAGCCTGGTACGCCGAAGATGTCGCCGAGCTTGCGCAGCGTTAGGATCCAGCCGACTGGCGTATCATCAGCGCGTGCACACGAGCAGATGTAAAACTGGACATACCGTTAGGGAACGTCAGCGCCCAGCAGCCCAGGATCTCGCTCAGGTTTTTGTGCAGCTTGAACCAGTACGGGAGCGCGCCGAAGATGAAGAAGAAGACTGCGAGGCCAAAGAGGAGCAGCGCCGCCATGACGCTTCCCGCGTACCAGACTTCACCGGCTATATCTGACATGATTTGTCGGTGGGTCAAGCTGAACCTCAGGTCTCAGTAAGAGGTGGTCTGTGTCTCGATGAATAGACGTACATATCCTTCCCGCGTTCGGCAAGGTTGATGAGCGCGAGGGCGGTGAATCCTGGAGGACCGCAGGCAACAAAGGCACCGTTGGCTTGATGGCCGTCCATGAAGCCAGTCTGAGCGGCTGTGAGAATACAGGCAATGCCGAAGCGAGTTCTAGCACTTACGGTCATGATCCTGTAAATGGAGGTAAGCATGTCTGTCAGCAGCACAGCGATGAACTAGGCTCACCGGAGGATGTAGATGCAAATATAGAAGAAGGTCATGAAGAAGCCGAGGCCTGCAAAGGACTGTTAGAGCGGTCTAGTGTCCATGTGCGATACGGACATACCTTGGAAGATGTACCCTGTCAGCAACACGCCCAAGGCTCGAGGCTCTTCTGGCGCGATAACCTTCAGGTATTGAAGGCAACTACTCCCACCAGCATCTGACACACAAATCATTAGCGAGGCTTGCAGCATCAGAGGCAATCGCGCGTACCATAGGGAAGACCTGAGAAAGGATCAGCTGAGGCTTGTTTTGGAATCCTAGGCTGACTCACCAAGAAAGCCCACGCCGGCGTGAACTTTGTTAGGTCGTGCGGTTTGTTGAACCAGATCATGAGCATCGGGAAGCAGACGGCGACCGAGAACGAGACGTATGTCCAGAATAGTGCGTAGATGAAGTCCGGAGTTACGTGACCTGCTGGACGCCGTAGTTGATAGTGCCAATAATAATCGTCGCAAACGACAGAACCTAGAACGTGCCGATAAGTTAGCTCTGCATTCTGGGTCTACACACGTGCAGACGCACCATGAGGGGTACGAAGATACCCTTCGTCGGGTCAGTGATAAGGCGGCGAGCCTGCCGGGGATAAACTGTGGCAGATGGGAGTTAGATACGAAGACCCGCGTTGACAGAAGGCACTGCGTACTGAGAAATTGGAGCAGTAGCGTAGTAGTGTTGAGGAGGAAAAGGGCCATGTTGAGGAAGTAGAAAACCGTCTCGATGACAGTCAGGACGTGTCCAGGATGATTTTTGAGTCCGGCGAGCGTAACATATACGGCGCCGGTGCCCATGCCGATAGGGTACTACGGAAATGTAATGAGCGCTTGCACGTCAAGGGACTCGGAGTGAGGAGTGCGTACCGCTTGCCATGACCATCCATGGATGCGTCTCGAGATTCGGCTCACATGCGCTCTTGCATGAGCGACGGAGTCCGCTCTACTCAGACGGCGAGGCCTGTTTTCCGGTGTCATGAGTGATGGAAGAGGGTGGCTTTAGAGGGATCGATGCACGTCAGCATCGCCGCCACCGAGAGAAAGAGATGGCAACATACCGAAAATGTGTGTATAGGGACCAAATCTAAGCTCGAAAGACCAACGACCTGTCTCTAAAGGGCTATGTGGTGTTCGGGGTGTGTACGGACGCTGCAGGTCTACTGCAGAAGGGGTGGGGGCATTGGTTCGAACGGTTCGCGCGACCCTTATATTCGCCGAGGATCGAAGCTCGCGAATGAAACTGGCGCCAAGCAGCAGAGCGTTGTCGAGGTTCTGCCGCCACGAGGCCCGCTGCAGAGGTGATATCGGCTGCAGGCGAGATGCCCCAAGTCTGGAGCGCACCCGGGGGCGCCGAGGCTTGGGCGGGTTTCGGGGCCCTTTGCGGGCAGCTCATTCGCTGGAGCCATGGAGCACAAGCACAGTCGGCGAGGCTTGGGGGCATTCGAATCCTTTGTCGTCGCACAGCAGCAACCACGACTTTACGAGGTTTCCTGACAGCCGAGCCTTGGCGGGTTCTAGCTCAGCCTTGGCGGGAAAGCCGTGGTGGCGTTGATCGCTGCGGAACACGGTATCTGGCCAAAGGAGAGACACCGAACAGCCCGCGAGAACAATGGCGTAATAGCAGGCTGGTAACCGAGCCCCACATCGTCAACCACAAGCCGTTCGACTGTCAGCCGTGTCCTTCCCGCGGAGGAGTCGGTAACGGACGCGAGCACAGCACGACGCCTCGGGAGCAGCCAAGAGAATGAAAGAGACCCTCGCAATGCTTCTGTTTGGTGGATACATTTCAGCGTGCATCGCAGAGAGCAGAGGCAGCACCGAGGACAGGTGAGGGACAAGGTTGAGCTGTCCATGTCAGCGCCTACCGAATATAGGAGGAGCTAGTCCGAAAACGGCCGAGACACACGGCGACCTCACGCACAGTCACCGTCAAAGCACTCGTAAAATCGCTACAACGGTTCAACATATTGACGTGCGATGCGCGTATCTCGCTGCACACTGCCAAGAGGCAATGTTGCTGTGCGATACGGCCAGTTCATTTGAACACGAATACGTGTCCGAGCACCAAGATGACAACCGCAATAATGTCTAGCAACTTTATGCCAGAGACCAGACAACGTCTTTCGAGACAAGGCAGTAAAGTTGGTTATCGTAACCAGCACCGAGTCCTCGAGGCAACAATGTCCGTGGCTCGGTTTCCTGGGACAAACGAAGGATTTAAAGCCCGGCCAATTGAGCTTCCCGCCAAGACATGCGGCGCCTTCCTCCTGCACATTGTCGAGAACGGCCTTCATTCTGATAACTGGACAACTTGTTTGTTGTGGTGACCGTGGCAAAGTGAAAGGGAGAAGTACCCACCAAGAAAGGTGTGTGCTTGGCCGGGATGATTACGGCTAATGCCAGGCTCAGGGTCGAGTCCGTGCTTAGCCCAAAATCTGCGTATCAAAAACTGCCAAGATGCCAACAACTAGAACCATGGCGAGAGACTTCATGTCAGATACGCTGGAGTATTGAGTATTTCAGCTGAGGTGCAGGTTTTCGTTGCAAAGTGCGCCTCGGAGGTGGCCAAGAGCACAGCACGATATGGAAGACGCCAAGTCATGTAGCCCCAAGGAAAGCGTCGGCTGCAATGCGTATGATGGGTATGCAACTCTGGCGTAAAAAGGGGATGACAGCAGAAGTCATTGCAGGGGCGTACGAAAACAACTGTAAAACGGTGCAAATATTCCCGGGAAGCGCCATGACTTCAGCCAAGCTGCCCGGCCCATAGACTGGCAGGGACATTGTACGCTTGCCGCACGTTCACAGGGTATTATCTGCATCGGCAGCCAAAATAAGTCATGAGTCGTGTATGGAACGTGGACAATGAGAAACATACATGCTAGACTGCTCTAACGATAGGGCGTGAACGGCTATGGTGGTAGCGGTGGGCAGGTGATAAGATTCGAGCGCATCCGCAGCACGGGGAGCATTGTGCCAAAAGAACAGAGATGAGGCCTCTCATGCAATGGCGGTAGATGGCTCTCCACTTTTGTGCACATCTACGGCTCGATTCCAAACATCCAAGTCGAGGGCCCTCTGCTCCTTGATGAGAAGTGCGCGGAGGATGAATGTCGGTATATCGTCCTCGTCATCCTATCTTCCACCGGTCAGCACCTTGTCTAGCTGTCCGCAGCGCGCCTCACCTCATGTTTTAGCAGTGAAATCTTTTCTAGGTATCCAATGGCCATGACTGGGGTGTTCATCTCGCGAAGCCAGGAGAATGTTTGGTAGCCGCTGAGACAGAGGGAGATGTCTACGAGTAGGGTATCCTGCTCGTCCGCGATGCATACAAGCGCGTTCTCAGCATCATATAGTCTCAAACTGCATGATACGGTGAGCAAGAGTCCCAGAAAACGGGCATGTGTACGTACCGACCGACAACGCGCAGTTTGCGTGAGACGTGCTCTGGTGTGAGAGCATCGATGCGCACAATCTGGGCGCAATCATACCCCTGGTGAGACATCAAGGCTTACTTGTTTCCAGTATGGTGTCATTCGCGTGCGACGACGCTCGTCGCCCAGTCGTTGATGTAGGCACGAAGCGAATAGACGGCGGTTCAAGACAAGATGAACAGTGTCCAGAAACGGAAGGCGGAAGCTTGCGATCCTAACATACACAAACAGCAGCGGCAATATCAAAGTCTATACTGTGAAGCTATGTCTGTTGCAATCTCAGTGGCTTTCTGTGTCTGAGGCTGTAGTATTATCTGTACGCGAGTTTACAAGTCCTGAAGCTGAACATAGGCACGAGCATATACTACAGCTCCGCATGAGTCGCACTGCTGACAGGCTATACGTACGGGCTAATGGCATCGTAACCTAAGTGCATACAGACGCGGCACGAGACTAATAATAAAGCGCGGGATATATATATACACAATATCGCTGCGAGTCAGAGAAAGTAACTCTGCATGAAGGCAACGTTACATACACAGTTTGTGCAGGTTTGAGCAATTGCTATATCCATTTTATATCGAGCTTAAGTGGCTGTTTAAGACACATCAATAGAATGTGCAACGCCACTGATTGCGTTGGTCTCAGGACCCTTGGAAAGTTGCAAGATGAAACACCGTGCAATGCATCACAGGCACATAGCGGTACATGGCAATTCTGGTTTCGGACATCGAAAAGCAATGTCATGTATGTATTCTTTTCCTTTGTACCTTCAGAATATTGCTTGGCCGTCGGCGTTGTCGTCAACAGTGAGGAGAACAAAAGACAGGGCGCGCCTCCATCAAGAAAGGAAAAGGGCGCATCAACTCACAGACGCCCTAATATCACGAAGCTTGTCCTCGACGACCATCCTGCTCGCCGTCGAGCATGGTCTCCGCCTTGGACAGTCTGCAGGCCAGCGCAGAGGAGTTTGGGAACCGTTGCCAAGATTCATCTATGGATACGCAGTTCATTCTTTGTCACCATCTGGCCGGCGGGACACTCGACTCTCAAGCCGGACACGCATCTCGACATTCACCGACGCATCTGGAGACGACAACCTCGTTCACCGCGACGTAGTCTCGTTGGAAGTAGGAGACGAGGTGTATGCATTTGAGAGGTACATTCCCAAGGACAAGGAGGTGGAAGGGATATGGTATCGAGGGTGCGTGCTATGCTCTACCCGAGGTCTGCAGAGTGTGGTTGACGCTCCCATACCAGATACGTCGTGTGCACCTCGCGTCGCCCGCCAGTAATATGGACGTCTCCTGCCGACCCATCCGGATCCACTGGCCAGGCGCAAGTGAAGGTCGACGAAGCACAGCAAGTCTTCCTAGGGATCTTTCCTGCTTCCCACATCTTTGTCCGCGACGAGCTCAGCGATGCAGAAGGACGCCTCGCAGACATCGCTTCTATGTTCCACAATGTGACGAACGGCACGTCTACCGTGAAGGACTTGTATGCGCAATGGACCCGGGACAAAGCCGGCTCTGACACGCCTGCACACGACGACGACGACGCTGATACGCAAAGCGTCGCTCCTGGTCGACGCTCATTCAAGCTCAATCCGCCGGCGGACCAGGCTAATTCGACTCGGGCGCGTCTGCCGGTGTATCCTGCAAGCATCCGCTCCGCGTCGCCGACTCCCACGGAGGCGCAGGTGCAGAAGCCACTGCCCCCGCGTCCATCTCTGCCACCAGGCGGTGAGACGGCGTCCGGGCTCGAACAGCCAATCGTCGACGAGATAGCTTCTGCACTGCGCGAATGGCACCTTCTCATGTTCCAGTACCTCGCACGCCGCGACTACAAACTGTTCCAGGTTATCCGCGAACAAATCGAGGCGCTCCATCTCGGACGAAGACAACTGCTTTCAAAGACTCTGAGCGCTGAGGAGACTATCAATTTGCGACGGCAATGCGTTGCAAGGCTCGTTCGTGGGAACATCATGCAGGGCCTGGACATCATCGTGCGCCATCCGACGTGGGGCGGACTTGTCACTGTGGACGTCGAAGGCGAGCTGGACCCGCGCAGCTGGATCAGCGCGGTCAGAATGTATGCGATGCAGGTATCTCTGGCCTACATGGATGTATCACCGTCTAATGCATCTGAAATCCCCCGACTCGGTGCCTCTATTGACTATGTGCCTACGTCAGGGCCGCATCCGAGCCCTGCGCCGTCCGCCTTCTCAGATGGCTCCCGAAATCGCCACACAAGATCGCTGGGCTCTCTGGGAAACACGCGCTCACACCAGCCGTCACGAGCCAAGTTCTACCATGTCCTGCTCGACCTGCGTGCCTTCGTCGCCAACCCGTGCGCCCGGGCGAGACGGCTGAGCTGTTCTTCTCGCTGTACAATCAAGCCCAAGCCAGCTTCGTGTCGGAAGAGTTCTGCGTCGTGCTGAACCACAACGGTGCCTTGGCTCGAGATCCTACGCAACGTGTCCGCACGCTGTTCACGGATATTGTAGCCTCAGACGCGAACGAGCCAATCTTCCTCGTCTGCTCCATCGTACGGAATGGGGCCATGAAGATGGGAAGCTCCATGGGTTCCATCGCGGAGAGCAAGAGGAGCTCGGAATTGTCCAGCTATCGTGAATCCGGATCATCAACCGCAGTGAACAGCTGGGCAGATGCTGCAGAGCCCAATGGGAAGTCGGATCTGCCTCCACAGTTCCGCAGACCGTTCGGTTGTGCGGTTCTCGAGTTGAAACAGCTGAAGCAGATGGCTACCGAGGGCGTTGAGATATCATCTACTAAGGAACATACCATGCCAATATACGTGCCGACGAATGAAGCCACATTTTCCATGCTACATCAAGATATCCTCAATAATAATACCCGAGAATTCGAGAAATCGCCTAGGTACGTCCGTCATACATGGTATGTTGTGGACTCATTTGCGACCGTATTGCAGAGCAGCCCACCTTGCCGTGTCTATCAAGGTGTTCTATGGCGACGCAGATACCATAGTTCGACAGAACTCTTCACTCCTTCATGATACCCCCCTCACCCTGCGCCTTGGTTTCCCCGACGTAGTCTTCCCGGGCGATGTGCGGAACGAACTCTACATCAAGCTCTGGAGCGGCGACTTTACTTCAACGCAAACCAGCACTGCGCGACGAAGCTTCACCAACTTCACGCGTGGACACGTGAACACTGTTTCGGGGAACGTACAAGTGACGATGGAGGTTCGCGGGCGCGACGGGCGCACGATCGAGAACGTCATCACGCGTTGCAGCGGCGAGCCCGAGATCTCGCATTGGAACTCGATGGTTTTCCTGCGTACAAGCCAGCCGACGTTCAACGAGCTCATCAAGGTGAAGCTGCCTAATTCTGGCGCTCAACAGTGGCACTTGTTCTTCACTTTCAGGAAGCGCGATGCGAAGGAGCGCTCCTCGAGTCGCGGATCGAATGACAACGCCGAGCGTCCGTTCGCATTCGCGTTTCTGCCCCTTTTTCCCGATGGCCGCGCCTTTCTGGAAGACGGTGAACACATGCTTGCGCTGTATCAGGCAGACAAACTGGCCAACTCACTCCGAACCTATACCTCGACGCTGCCCCGTGGCTCATCGCGAACCAGCGGCTAGATCAAGTATCTGTACCTGTCGAGATGCAGCGTCTTGCACCGCTACTCCGCGACACGCTCATCATTCGATCGTCGCTCTGCTCGACGAAGTTCACGCAGAATTCTGTCCTCCTCAGCCTGTTGAACTGGCAGGGGATCCCCGACAAAGAGCTTCTTTCCACCATCCTGGCCAAGTTTGCGTTCGTCGGAGAAGTCGAGATCGTCAAGTTCCTGCGTGACATCTTTGATGCTCTCTTTGCGATCCTAGTTTCTCCCGTCAACCAGGGCAGCGAGATGGATCACCTTGTCTTCAATGCAATCGTGACCGTCCTGGGAATCGTGCAAGACCGGCGCTTCAGCAACTTCCAGCCCGTCCTTGACGTATACATCGAGCGCCACTTCAACTGCGCATCGGCCTCGTCACATATGATCCATTCAATGAACAGCCTGCTGCAGAACCCGACTTCGAATGACACTGCGTCGTCGCTTCGCGCAGCCCTCAAAGTCTGGCACTACATCTTCAAGTTCATCGCCCGCTCGAGGGAACTGCAGAAAGAGAAGGAATTCGGCATGGGTGTCGGCGCAGCAGCTGAACACCTTGAAGCTGGGTTCAAGAAGGAACTACGTACACATCTCTCAGAGGTCACCCGGATGATGTCGCAAGCACGCCTGCCTCCATCATTGGAACGCAAACGATCGCGCTGCAGCATTTCACCTCTATCCTCCCTGAGCTCCACAAGGTCTTTTCGGTCGTCGAACTCGTGCAGATCGTAACAACCTTTGCGAATGCGATCGTCGCTACGAAGGGCAAGATTGTCATCTGGAAGTTGATTATGTACCTGCAGATCGTGCGGGGCTTCCTCTTCGACGTGCCCCAGTCGCGC
Source organism: Phanerodontia chrysosporium (assembly GCA_001910725.1). Classification (NCBI taxonomy): domain Eukaryota; kingdom Fungi; phylum Basidiomycota; class Agaricomycetes; order Polyporales; family Phanerochaetaceae; genus Phanerodontia; species Phanerodontia chrysosporium. The sequence continues at coordinate 89,887 of MJGA01000010.1, read as the reverse complement.
GCGATGCTAGTCGAGGCGGTGGTGATCTGGATCAAGCCGCACTTCGGTCGATTCGACGAGTACATGTGGACGTCCCCAGGCGACTCGGAGAGTGCCAAAGATGCTGCGCGGATCTCATGGCTCGAGTGTGTTCGGCTGTCTGTCACCGTGGTCGCAGTCATGCTCGATAAGCTGCAGCAGAGTCTTGTCAACCCTACCATCCTGGCCGACCGGAGTCTCCTGCGGCAAGAACACTACAACATCGAGTATCTCCTGTCACTCTTCCCTACGTGAGTTGCAAGCTACGTCTGTCGTCTTCAGCGCTGACGGGCTCCGCAGATTACTCGAATCCTATCTAGAGTTCCAGCATCCAGCTAATGAGCGAGCCATCGAGCGTCTGAAGTCTCCTACGACCACGCCATCCAGTGCACCAATCACCTTCCCGGAGTCATATCCCTTCGCGCTGCTTTCGCAGCCACCAAAGAGTCTTCCGGCCGCTGCGGCAGCGAATGCGAAGATGTACAACGCAGGATTAGGCGAGACTGCCGCTGTACTCCTGACTCTTATTCTCTCGTCGACGAAGAAGGTCCTACTCAACTTTTTCGAAGGCATCGTGGAGATCGAGGGCAGGGATAAGCTCACGGCTCTTCTCACGAAGTTGTTCAAGGTCGCAGGCTCGATCTTGAACAATGAGGCATTCCCTAACAATTGGCTCAACATCAATATCCTTGCGCACAAGGTCCTTATCAAGATCTTCGATCCGGTGGGGACTATTCTTGAGCGGGAATATATCCCGAACGAGGACAACGGCGCAACGTTCGATCCCGTCATATGGAGGGATTCTTTCTACGTTCTGCTGCGGCTGCTTTCCTCGGAACAGCTGGTGATTGAAGACTTCAGTCCGCAGGTGAGCTATTCGTCTCATGAGTCAACACTGCCTTTACACGAGTTTCAGAAACGGAGAGCCGTGTGGAGGCTTGCCGGAGACATCCGAGGCGAGGGCGCTGCTATTCTACTGCGGCTCTGGCATGCTCTGGGCTGGGAGATCGAAGATACTGGGTCGTCGTCGTCGCAGGTAGCGGTAGGTCACGTTGATCGTCCACTAGAGAAGCGCATTCTGACTGTATTTACAGAACTACCAGGTCGCTCTTCACTCGCTCGTCGGACAAGTCGTCAATCTGTGCCTGAGCAACCATGATCAGTTACGAACCAACGCCGTGCACATGTTGTACTGCATGATAGTTACAGAGTACCACGTCTCTGGGCACTTCGACGAGATAGAAAACGAGCTGGTCAGCAAGCTGGACACGCTCTTCATGTCCGACAGCAAGCGCGATGACATCTCCAGGGCGTTCTTTATCGGCCACCTCCGGCACCTCTTTGATTCGTCTGACATCGATAGCGACCTTCGTACCCGCGTCAACAGCTTCTTGGACTCTGTCGACCTCTTCCTAGAACTGCTCCTCAGCGTCCGCGCCCTGCCCGAAGGCGAAGAGTTTGCAGATGACCGTGTGATCGCCACGGTATGTTTTCTACACATGTATGGCAATGCGCTCCACCGGCTGACATTCGAGAATCCCAGCTTCGCCTGATGAACTTCATCCGCCGGATAGGCAAAGATGAGATCTACATCAAATATGTGCATCAGCTTGTCAATGTATGATCTCCATTCTCAACATCCACGTTATACTCTATCTCATCGTCTATCTAGATGCATCTCCAAGCGCAGAACTATGTTGAGGCTGCTCTCACGCTGAAGCTGCATGCTGATCTGCACGAGTGGGATCTCAACACGTTTGCACCGCCGATGGAAGACTTGGGCCTTCCACAGCAGTCGCAATTTCATCGCAAGGAGACCCTGTGTCTGCTCATCCTAGATTACCTCGGTAAGGTTTCAGATTCAGTTGGACCGCTAATTGTACTCATGTGCACGCAGGTAAGGGAAGGCGTGGGAAAGCGCATTGGAGATCTGCAAGGAACTCAGTTTCCAACATGCCGAGGTTACCTTCAACTAGTAAGGATTTACCTTCATCATTCCAGGACCCTGCTGACGGATCATAGTGCACGCTTGGCGGAAATTTTGCGACATCAAGCCGCCCTTCTCGAGCACATCGTCACTGATCAACGGTATTACTCGGACTACTTCAGAGTCGCGTTCTACGGCAACTTCCCCGTCGGCATCCGCAACAAGCAATTCGTGGTAAGCTTTGACCCCTTCGTCGTGTCATCGATACACGCCTCATGCATGCTGTGCTCAGTACCGGGGATACGAATGGGAGAAGTTTGGCGCGTTCTGCGAGCGCATGCTCAACAAGCATCCTGGGGCGCGTCTGCTGAAGTCCATCGGCGACCCTCCAGTGGACATCAGGTTTGGCTCAGACCAGTATATTCAATGCACAGCTGTCGTGCCTGAGCCTAACCGTGAACTGCCGATCTTCACGAACCCGGACGTCCCTCCGCAGATACGAACCTACTACGAGCACAGGTAAGCGAATCTCTTCACTGCCGATGCAACGTGGTTGCCTCACTGCTGCGTTAGTGCCATCAACCTCTTCAGCTATACGCGTCAGATCACGAAGCTGGGGCCAGACGGCTCCGAAGAAGTCTGGTTGGAGAAGACGTATCTGACAACCGAAGAAGCATTCCCCACTGTGCTCCGCCGTTCGGAAGTCGTGGATGTGACCGTGGTCGAAATATCTCCCGTCGAGATGGCGCTACAAGAGGTTCAGCAAAGGACGCGTGAGCTTGAGGCACTCAACGTTCGATACGGCGCGCTCGCCAAGACGGGCCAGATCGTGCCGACGAACCCATTAGCCATGACCCTAAATGCCGTCGTTGATGCGCCAATCGATACCGGCGTGGCGTCATTTAGGCAGTCATTCCTCACAGGTGATTACGCCTCGAGGTTCCCAGATAGGGTTGAGCAGGTGGAAAAATTACGAGCCGCTATCGACGACCAGGTTGGTCCAAGCACCCAGCCTCGTTTGGGGCCGATGACTGATAGGGGCCGTACTATAGGTTCGGATCATTGACAGCTGCCTGAAGCTCCATGGCCAGCTGTGCCCGCCCGAGATGCTGGGGTTCCATAGCACGCTAGAGTCGTTCTTCCGCAAGAACTTCCACGATGAAATTCAGCGGCTCGCCGTCGAGTCGCAGCCGCCGGACCCGTCCTTGCGGGCCGCGTACGCGAACCTCGGGACCCCTACGAGGCATCTCTCTGTGATCGAGCGGAGATCGCTCGAGCCGCCGCTCGAGCTCGGCCATGGGCTCTCGAGGGCGCCGTCCGTGTCCCCCGGCCCGACCGGGCACTTGCCCGTCGACGGGAGCATGCCCGCGAAACAGACCCCGCTGCAGCGCGGCCTCGCGTACCTCGCCCGTCACGGCTTCAACGGCGTCGCGTCCGGGCCTGGCGACTCGGCAGGCAGCGACATCGACGAGGGCTCGCCGCACGACTCGTACATGAACGGCGCGGGGATGCTGACGGCGAACCTCTCGGGCGCAGCCTCAATAACGGGCTCGACAGTGGGGAGCATGGGCGGCTCGCTGCGCGGGCGGTTCTCGCGCTTTGGAAGTTTGAACTTTGGACGAAGGGACGGCTGATGTGGTTGCTTTGCTTTGAACACGTACCTTTGCTTGATATCTCTGCTGATTTGAATTATACCCACATTCGGTCACTTGCTTTTGACAGACCATCCCAACCTGTGTATCTGAAGATGAATTCCCATTCTAATGTTGTACAGTGCATTTAATAGTCCTAATGCGATGCTTGTAGAGATATATGAACATGAGGGTACTAAACATGGGTTTCCGTAGTGGTAGAGCGATGAGTGAACAGCGAAGGGGGGACGATGCAGATTAGCAAGGGGGGATCTGTACAAGGCGAGACAACTCGGAGCTATGTCTGTGCGTGGCGCTGTGGGAAAACGTCCGACGTTCAGAAGTATGGAACCGGGGAAGAACGCATGCGGGATTCGAGGGGGTGGAAGTCGGTCGGGTGGAAGAGGTGGCTGGGCGGCATGCTCATGTCGGAGAAGGGCGGCTGTGGCGGCATGAGGCGGTACACCGTGTTGTAGCTTGAATGCGAGCTGTCCGAGTGCCCCGACGAGAGCCCGCCGAGCGAGGCCGTCTCGAGCAGCGAGCTGTACGAGCCCGTCGCCGGCGAGTCTGTCGGGTACGACAGCGTCGGGTGCAGGAGCGGGCGCGAGCCGTACGAGAGCTCGGGCGAGCCCGACTCGCCGACGAAGGCGTCTGCGAGGTAGTAGGCGTCTTCGCCCGCCTCAGGGGGCAGGTCGGAGGATGACGTGGAGGGCGACGGGAAGCGGGGGAGGCCCCTGGGCGAGCCTGAGTGCATGGGAAAGTCTGGACTTGGCGAGGATGACAGGCCTGTGTCGGATGTGTCGTTGGTATAGTACAGGGACTGCAGAGCAGGGGTCAGAACGCGGGAGAGCAGAGACAAGCGGGAGGGGCGACGCACGTATTTTGAGATGATCTTTTCGAGGGCCTGGGGGAGGACGCTCCATTCAAAGACCTTGACGTCCTTTTCGATGTTACGGGGCTTGGGGGCCGGGAAATCCATAATCTGCTGGAAAAAGCTCTCCGAGCCCGCGCGGTTTTTCGACACGGTTTTGGGGCGGAAGCCCTCGAGGTTCCGGCGGATCCGGTTCTTCTCCTCGATCTCGAACCCCTCGCCGACGATGCTTTCTAGAAGGGAGATGATGTCGACCGAGGTGACGTAGCACGCGTCGGTGTCGCGGCGGTAGATGCACGAGATGACCGAGTCGCCCTCGACGTAGTCGTCCTGGCGGATCGCCTCGCACGTCAGCTTCAGGCGGTAGCCCTCCTGCACGCGGCGGAAGCGCACGAGGCGGCGCCCGACCCGCAGCTCGTCCTCCTCCCAGCCCGTGCACATCGTCTCGAGCGGCGTCAGGATCTCGAGCACCGCGCGGTGCGACTCGGGCGACTCCTCGCCCGGCCCAAAGCGCCGCGTGCGCATGAGGGCCTGCTTCTTGCTCTGGCGCACCGACGCGATCGTCTTTGCGCGCAGCCGCGAGCTCGACGCGCGCGCCGCCGACGGCCGCGGGCGCGAGGGGAGCAGGGCGTGTGCGTCGCTCGGCGACGCCGACTGCTGGCGCTCGGACGGGCTCGTCGACGGGCAGCTCTGCGAGCGGTGCAGCGTCGCGGACGCGAGGTGCTGGCGGGAGGACTCGATGCTGTAGCGGTCGGGGAGCCCGTTCAGGGACAGTGCTGCGCACGCGCCGGATCAGCCCCAGTCGATCGCAGGGGGAAGGGAGGGCAGCGGCACTCACATGATAGATACGTGTAGGTGCCGACGGTGACCGCGTCGAGCACGCCGTTGGTGCCTGTCAACGCCTGTGCGGTGATGGCGACCGGAGTTGGCTCGGGCTGTTCGTTGTCCATGCGGGGCACGACGGCCTCGAGCTCCCAGAGCCCGGCCTTGGGCATCTGGCGGACGGTGGTGTTGAGGGCCTTGCGGCCGACGAGGATGCGCAGGTAGGTGGTCTCGCTCGGGCGGAAGGTGAAGTTGACGGCGACGGAGATGGGGACGCCGCCATGTCCCTGCAGCGAGTGGAAGCGGAAGACGCGGAAGAGGCCGCGGGGGGACACGATGCAATTACTGGCAGAGGCTGATTACATCAAGCTAATTAGAGTTGGACGCGCGGACGGGGGATGTGCGGGGACTCACCGCCATCGCTGGTATACTCTTCGGGATCGGACAGGTGCGGCGGGGGCTCGAGCGGCGGATGGGTGCCGGAGTCGTCGGGGTGCACGGGCGGGAAGTAGGACGACTGGGCGAGCGGGCGGGGCGAGGACATGGTCATGGACGGCAGCGGGGGCCCTGCGGGGGATGCGGAGGGGGGCAGGAGGAGCAGGAGCAAGGAACGGGCTTGCAGGAGAGGCGGCGCGGTTATGAACGAGAGTCGACGGGGAAAAGAGGGTCAACGGACAAGCTTAAGGCGACAGGGGCCCTTTGTACGCCGGCTCAATAACCGCAAAGAAAAAGTCGGGCCCTGCCAGCGCGTGGGGTCGCCGATATTTTATGTGGACCAGCAAGTTTGAGGTCGGCGCGCTGATCGACCGGACGGGGCCAGGACCCCGGAAGCTCCCGCCAGTGCATGTCCGCGGATAGCGCGTCTGAGGGGCCGAAATTTCGGTCGACCATGCCCGGAATATAGCGCGGCGAAGGCCTCTGGCTCTAGAGCCATGTCCTGGGATAGCGCGCGATGACCATGGGGACTACTGTCCCAATCAAACTTGTACACTGGTGGCCTAGCGGCCGACGCGATGTGTAGGTTATTTTCGAGCGTGTAGGTTCAAACCTGCGGCGTTGTTTTTTTAGCATTCTTCTTTCACTCGGACTTCTTGTTGTCTTTCAGCTGTCGGTATCATTGGAGAGTGAAAATATAGAGTTTACAAGCAAGAAAACTCGCAGTTCCGTCAGAATCTTGACAGACTGACATATGTGGGGCCATATATTGATGCGATTTCCCTTTTCGGAGTTCCCCATACCTCTTGCGGTATGTTTCGTTATTCAATGTGTCACTTCGCACAGAAAATTTTCGTCTCTGTCTCGATTCACTCGTTCTACACTCTTGCTGCAAGTCGAGTCTCTGAGATGGAAGGTTCAAGCAGCTGGAGGCAGATATTTCGGAGCATAAAAGAATTAATTCCAAAAATCCACGATAATGCGCCCGGACATAAAGACATTATGTCCCTCAAGTACTTAAATCTGCAACATACTGATGAACACATGGAGGAACTGCACAGTCCTATTCACGCCATTTTCAGCTGGGGAGACAACCGTGGCTTTCTCACCAAGGATGGATCTCAAGCAGACTTCCAAGTGGTCTATGCACTTCCTTCTCGAATTGGCAAGCCATGAAGAACATATTGGCGTGGGTTCCTGCCTGCCGGTAATGATTCACAAATTCATACGGTAAAGAGAACTTGGTGCACACCTTTATTGGATGTTGATATCGTTAGCTAACATGCTCTGGCCTGAAGCCAAGCTGCCTGTCGAGTTTCTGGCATGTCACCGGCTACTATAAGCATGTCAGACTGCCAGCCTGTTCCCAGCACTGGTCAGAACGTTTGCGAGAGGGTCTCTGCAAAGATCGAGGCAACGCACCAAAGGGGGCGGCCCGTGACCGTGAGCGCAAGCGCAAGAGTGGCACGCTTGATGATAGCCTGTCATATGATATAGATGAGGAGCGGTGGGTTACTGCGCACATCTGCACTGCATACCCGCTCACTAGAGATTAGTAAATCGAGCAGACAGTTGGAAGCTGTGTCGTGTAAACGCACAAAGAAGCTAGCATAGATACCTGACAGAGTGCTCTACAGCCATAGATTTCTCTACAAAAAATGTTGGAAAATTTCAGAGGAAAATCGAATTTTTATTCCATGGCATGTCCGGATAGCGCGGCGAAGGGGTCAAAATCCTAGCGCGCCGGAGCCCGAAATCTGAGGTCCTGGCGGACATGCACTATGCGGAGCTTCCGGGGTCCTACGGGGCCGGCATTTGGCCTGATCATGGCATGGATCGCTTAAAGGAGGTAGGCAGCAGTGGATCAGTTCGTGGCCGTTTCATGTGCGAACGAGTGAGGTCAGTTCTCTGGCTTCCCCCTGGTGACGGACGGCGCGCCTCCTAACCGCTCCGTGCTCTCGACGTAGGGCCGCTGGCGTGCCGAGACTAGCGTCTTGAGCCTCTCTCTCTAGCCCGGAGGGGGCGGCGAGCCTTGCTATTGAATCTCAGAATAGCGCATTCCGTGAGCTCGGCTGGCCGGACTGCAGAACGAGCGTACGGTACCTCGAGGCCTCACGATGGTGATTATCTCGGTTTTCTCTCTTTCTTTTCCTCGGCGACCCGGAATCGTCGATTGGATTGGATTTGTTAATCAACCAACGAGGCCGGCGACCGTTTCTGGGTGCCGACTTCTCAGGCCTCTCTACTGGCTTCGTCCCCCTCCCGTTGGCGCCGTGCCATCTACGATTCCCGATAGACACTCTGCGGTATCGGGTAGCGGTCGGCGAGCGCAGTGCCGTGTGGCCCACGAACCGGCCCAAAAAGGCTCGGCGCAGCCGTGCCCCCGCACACGGTTCTGTTCCCGCCATCGCTGAAACATGGATTATATCCGCCGGAACCTCATTCAGGGTAGCTATCGTCGATCATCGCCAGATACTAGATCATACAGGGGCTGCCTGCATGACGAACGATGCCTCTGTATTGTCGCGAACGCCCGCCCTCGCCCGCTCACATTGCTCAGCAGCCGCCCCGCCCCCGACCCCGCGCCGCTTACGCCTGCAGACACGCCGGGTGCCGCGCATCCCACTGCCCCTCCTCGCCCTCCCGCCCCTCGGGCGCCCACACGCGGGCCACTGGCGGGAGGTGCCCCTCTGCAGACGTGACCCGCTGACAGGCGCTGCAGCGCCGTATAAACAGGTCTTCATAGGAGGCCAGCAGCACCTGTGCCGATCAGAAGGGACCGCCGTTAGACGCGCTCTTCGCGTGACCTCCCCTCCCATGTCCGCGGAGAGGAGAGAAGAAAAAAAAACCGGGCACGCACCATGACCAACTGGAAAGACGCCTCCGGCTTCGCCTGCAGCATCTTGGCCAGGTGCTGCGATAGTCGCTGGTACACCACGTAGCTCGATTGCGAATGAGGCGGCTTCTGGCAGCAACGAAATGACAGGCATCGGCACCCCCCTCGACGCGCAATCTTTCTGCACGTACCTTTTCTCGTGGTCCGAACGCAGTCGCACCCTCGACGACGATGACAGAGTCAGGGGGCACGCTGCCCAGCGTCAGATAGACGGTCACGACGTCGCGTATGGTAAAGCGGACCGTGAGCTCGCTCGGGAGCTTTAGTGCGGCCGCCCGTGGCGTCGCGGTCCAGACGTGCAGTCGATGGGCGTTGGACGCGTTGTATGACCGAATGTATTCGACGAGGCCCTCGAGCCGTAATGGTGCTGACGCCGCGTCGTCGCGGGGGAACAGGGACGTCTTGGGCTGCAGCTGGAGGCTGCGGTACGGCTGCGGGGACTCTGGCGACGGCTGCCGCCTGCTGAGATCGGCAGGTGAGCGCAGAGGCGCGGGAGGGAAGGGGACAGCAACGTACTTGCGTTTCAGGTTCCTCCGCGGGTGGTGGAAGTCGAGGTCGGTCTTGTCCCTCGCCTCGCTGTCCTGTGCGCGCCGCAGGACGTCCTGTACAGGATCCGACCTGACCTTTTCGGCGAACTGCCGTATGCCGTCGAAGCCCTGGCGTATCAGCGCGGCGGGGCCCACGCTGCTCGCTGGGGATGGCGCGATGGCGCCGAGCCGCAGATAGGATGGCGTCTGGCGGAGAGCGTCCACACGGCTGCTGAGTTCGCTCAGGAGGGCGATGTGCTCCTCGAGGGTCTCTACGACGGGCTGCGCGTCGTCCTTTGCCTGCTCCTGCGCCTTTTCCTGCGTCTGCTCCTCGTTCTGCGCAGAGTCCATCCTGTTTGTTCGCTGCAGGGCACCGCTCACGCGCGCCAACACCGATCCAACTCTCTTCCCGGAAAGGCAGTGCGAGCGCTTCATGCCGTGATCGGCACCAGGCGTGCCGCGAATGGCAACTCAGCAGGAACGTCCGACCTCGCGCTCTCCCTCCCTCCCCCGCCGGCGGTGCAGGGCGTCGGTTTCCGCGCAGGCGGTCCCGACGCCGCACAGCCCTGCCAGTACCCATGTCGGCTTTCGTCGGCAGTGCGAGCAACAGCGCCGTCGCATGCTCTCGAGCGCGCACGCCGCACGCCGCCCAGGTGGTAAGCAATCGGCGACGCCATCAAAGTCAGAGTGGCCCTAGAGACACCGGCGAGGGCCTGATGGGCGACCATGATGGAGGCAGCCATGACGCGCGCAACAGACGCCGACTCGCAAGCCGCATCCTACTGTTAATTGCGGCTCGTTCGCGAAGCGACGGGGGGAAAAATATGTCTTAGATCGCACCCATCAGGGCACCCCGCTCTGCGCCATCGTATAGGTACATGGTGATGCGATTAACCTGAGGCAGACGGCTGCGGGCAGGCTGGGCGCGCGGGGGCTGCGCAGCGCGACACAGAGACCGAGTCCCGTCGTCGTCGGCAGCCAGGTCTGACGCGGGTTGCGGCGCAAGGGCTTGCGTGTTCCGCGGACGGCCAGGAGACCGACTCGGCGATCGTTCAATCGTCCGACCACACACCAAGCCCCATCAGCCCCATCCACGCCGCTCCCCGCCGTCCGAGGAGCACGTAGAGCATGCCGGCCGCTCCCAGCTGCTGCTCCCTGTCGATCCGAACGCGGAACGCGTGCGTGTCCGCGAGGCCGGCGAGCATCTCGGCGAGCGCGAGCACCTGGGGGGTGCGCGGGGAGCGCACGAGCGACACGGGAAGGGCCGTGTCCGCGTCGAGAGGCACCTGCTCGGCCTAGTGTGGCACACGGGCATGCATGTCAGCGGTGCACGTGGGCGCGGGCGACGGCCAAGAGACGGGCTGACCTGCTGACCGTGCCTCGCTGCGAGGCCCAGCGCGCGGAGCGTCTCCTGCGCGCCGTCGGGGCTGCGGCCGAGGCTGTGCGCGACGCCCACGCCGAGCCAGAAGCCCACGTCTCCGAACTCGTCGGATTCGCTCGTCGGGCCTGCGAGCACGCTGCCGCACGCGATAGACGCGGCTGCCGCTGCCGCTGCGCGTGTCAGGGCGGGTGGTGCCTGCCCTTCCGTCGCGAGCTGCACCGCCTGCTCGCCCGCCGGGACCAGAAGCAGTTCCTCTGGCTGCACCACGAGCTCGAGGGGTCCACCGCCGCCGGGATAGAGCACGCGCAGCGTCGCCTTCGCAGCTGCGACCGCGCCTGGTGGGAACGAAGCGGGCTCTGGGCCGCCCTGAGCAGCGATAAACTGCGCGAGAGGCAGCATGTCGTGTGCGTGTATAGCTGTGTTTGATGTACTCATGAGGGCAATGCCGGTGTGAAAGCAAGTTCCCATCCGCAGCCGGCTTTCTTACCTGCAATAGTACAGCATTGTAACCGTCACTCTAATGCCCCTTCATTTCGGACTTGTCCGGACTTGGACGCTCGGCTTACTCGCCTACAATCAAGTTCACTATTTTTGCCACGTGCACATAAGCGCCCGCTGCCGGGCAGACGTGCATCGCGCACCCGCGTAGAGTCCCACCGATTTTTGCTCCGACGACCACGACCCCGCCTCCGTCGCTCTTTGCATCCACCTCGTCTCTGCACATCTCTACCTCTGCTTTTCTGACAGCGAGCGCAGCGCTCTCTTGAGCGCGACCGGTCGGTTTTAGTCCGACGAACACAACCCAGCACCCAGCTTCTGCTCCGAGTCCCGAGTCAGCGGACGCTCTCCGGCTCCTGCAGCGACACCCTTGAGAGGACGTCTGAATGATTCCGGCACTGAGGAGAGATGGCTTTGCAGCGAGGTACGCCGCCTCTGCGCCGCTCCTCATGGTGAATCTTAACCCGCCTGTACTCACAGCGTGTCCATGACCTGCAAGCGGTCACCTCTGTTCACGACCCAGCAGCGCTCGCTCTCGTATTCGATAGCCCTGAGTGCCCACGCCTACCGCGGTGCACCGAGCCCGCGGTCAAATTTCGTCTATGCCTACCCACGCAGGCACTATTCGACGCCCGTGCCACCGACAGAGAAGAACACGACGACAGACGGCGCGCTTCCGGTCGCGCCTCGCTCAAAGAAGCCCAAGGTCGACTTGCACCCTGCACCGGTGCGTCCGAAACCCGCCTCGGGCCCGAGCCAACCGAAAACAGACGTGCCCACGGCGGAGAGTTCGAAGGCCGCCTCCGGCTCGAGTGCCCCCGCAGGCAGCGAGGGTATCATCACGCAGACGAAGGAGGACCTGGAAGCCGCCGCGCAGCACGGCATCCTGAAGCCGCCACCAGAGGACGCAGGACGGATTATGAAGCTCTTCCACCAGGCAAAGGAGCTCTTTGTATGTGCCCACCACTGTCTGCGGAGACACCTGATGAACCTTAGGCCAGAAATTCTACGTCAGAGGCCTCAAGCTGATCTACACTAACCGGAAACGTGTGAATGCGATGCGCGAGCGCGTCCAGAACGGTGGGCCGCCACTGAGCAGGTGGGAAACGCGGTTCATCAGGACGTACCGGGAAGATGCGCTCAAGTGAGTGGTGTCTTCCCTGCCCGGTCGCGGACGTCGCACACTGACACCCCGCGCGCGCGCGGCGCCACAGACTCATCCCGTTTGCGCTGATCATCATCATTGCGGAGGAGGCCATTCCGCTCGTCGTCATGTATGCGCCATTCATCTTGCCCTCGACCTGCATCCTGCCGTCGCAGAAGGCGCGCATCGACGCGAAGAAGCGCGAGAAGCAGGTTGCGTGTGCGGCCGAGATGACGGAAATATTCGAGGCCATTAGGCAGCGCGGCGTCGCGGACCCTGCGGCAAGCACCACTTCGCTCCTGGGCTCCAAGGCGGATCTCGTCGCCATCGGCAGGTGCGCAACTTTCCGCGTGGTGGCGTTGATATGAAATGGAATCCTGACTTTCTCGTCTTCCTCCCACCCCTGGACACAGCCTGCTCGGCCACTCTGCCTACGGCTGGGACTCGCTGCGCATTCGCAGGATCCAGCGGCATCTGCTTCAGGTCGCGGAGGACGATGCCCTGCTTCTCAAAGAGGGCATGGGCAAGGCCCTGACACAGGCGGAGCTCCTGGAGGCACTAGAAGAGCGCGGCATGTACGTTATCCGCCAGTTCTCTCTGCGTGATTTCTTTCAGGCCCCTAACTATGCATCTCCACAGTCTGACGGACGGCCTCACGACATCGCAGTTGCAGGGTCGCCTGCAGTGGTGGCTCACGCAAGTTAGCAAACCCACCGAGGCTGCAGATCCGGTCACACGCCGCATCGTTCTCGTCGCCTCTAGTGGGGCCGGTCGTTTCTGAGGGTCATCGTAATTTATGGGCACTTGGGTAATTAGACGGTAATACACACACACACGCACACACGCGCGCGCCTCCCATCTCTTTTTTCCCATCTGCTGTGAATTGTGGCATTGCCGCAGGCATCCGTCAAATGCTTCTAGGCCGGGGGCCCCGCCCTCGGCGGCTGCCCGATGCCGAGAGGAATCGGGCGGGGACAGGGTGACGGTGACGAATCACTGGTGATTAGCGTGAACTACTATACAGAGAACAAGGGATGTCCGCGACGGCATTCTATTAAGGACCCTGACGAGCGTGGGATCGCGTGGGAGCCGTCGTCGTCGTGAGCGCGCGCGCGCCCGTGCTGCGTTACGGGGCCATGCATCGCGAATAGGCGCAAGCCCGCCAGTCGCTGGTTTCCCACGGAGAGAGCATGACAGCCTTCTGGGCGAGACCACGCGCCGTCCCCGGATCGGCATGCGCAGCGGCAACCGCGCGGAGCCCCAGCGCGCGCCGCAGCTCGCCGCCGTCCGCGCCGGCGGATGCGGCGTCGAGGACGGCGCGGGCCGAGGTGGGGTTCCCCGCCTGGAGAGCCAGGGTTGCGAGCTGCCGTCGGCTCTGCGCCCGAGACGGTTCACGCAGGACGAGTTTCTGCACGGCGGTGAGCGCCCGCGGGAGATCACCCTGTGGCGCGCGCGGGGAAGGGGGCAAAGGAGGCGTCAGCGGCGCTCGGAGACGGGACGCATTGCTTGGGCAGCGCGGGGGTGGCGATGCTTACCTGCGCGAGCTCGTGCTGCATGAGTAAGTAGTCCACGTCTCGGCGCGGATCACGCGCCTGGCGCTCCTCGAGCGGCAGCGCGAGCAGCTCGGACAGCGCTGCGTCGACGAGGCCGGCGTCGTCGGTGAGGATGCCCATACCCCGAGGGCGTTGACTGCCATCGGGTTGTCTGGGTCGTCGGCGATGCTAAGAAAAGAACAGAGCGAAAAACAGTGAGCGGCGACGCATTGCATGCGCAGGGCGGCGATGCGACACGCACCTCTGGAGCAACTGAGTCTTTGCGGCCTCGCGGCCCTCGTCCGTGCCCAGGGCCCACAGGGCCTGTGACAGGAGCACCACTGCATGTCCGCGGAGCTGCGCGCTATCGCCCGCCGCCGCCAGCGCAGATTCGAACGATTCGACCGCTTCCTGCACCGCGCCTGTCTTGAAATTTGCAATGCCAGATCCAAGGTGTGATTGTGTGAGGAGTACGGTGGCGACGTCGCCCTTTGCCTCGGCCAGCAGACCGGTAACAGTCGCGAAGGAATCCAGCGCGGCCTCGTAATCGCCCAATGAAAGCCGCAGGCGGCCCATGTTCGTGTGGGCCATGGCAAATTGCTGCTCGATTTGGGGGTCCTCGCTCTCCTCGTACGCCGCCTCCAGGAACGCGATGGCATCTCCGATAACCCGAATGGCGAGCTCAGTTTGACCCACGCGCTCGCAGATGAGGCCAAAGAGGTGCAGGGCGTTGGCGTCCTGTGGCTGCCGCCTGCAGAAGCGGTCCAATACAAAAAATGCCGGCGTAAACGCCTCCACGGATGTCGCATGGTAAGGACTGCCATTCAAACGGTCAAACAGCCGCCTGGAGAAGGCAATGTCGGCGTAAGGCTGATCACGGGTCAGGCAAGGCTTATCGCGAAAAAAGATGGATCACGTACCACCGTTGAAGGGAGAGACACCGCGTGCTCGAAGAGGGCGTACTCATGTTGATGATCACCATTATGCGCAGCCACTAGTCCCTGACCAATCCAGGCCAGTGTGTAGTCTGGATTCAGCACTTGCGCGCGGTAGAATGCCTCGTTGGCCAACTCGTTGTCGCCATGATACAGATAGAAGAACCCAAGATTGGTCCAGGTGACAAAATTCTGCTCCGGCGTAAGTACTTTGCGGACTGAGATAGCCATCGAACCAACCTTATTATCCAGCTCGAGAACCTTCACGTAAGCATGTTGAGCTGTCCTTGGGTGGCTGACGAAGTAGAGATCTCCAAGGGCGTGCCAGTACCGGTCGTTCAGGGGGTCAGAACCGATGGCGTCCTTCATGAGCTTTACCGCCGCCTTATGCACGTCCTCGTACTTCTCAGTACCCACCACACGCCGCGAGTAGGCAGCCAAGGCGATGGCGAGATCGTAGGAGCCGCTACCCGCAGAGTAATCGTCGAGGAATCCGAGGGAATTGCGGAAACTGTAAGCATGCAGCGTCACCTCCAGCAACGACTGAGACAGTTTAGACGCGGCAGCTGCGTCCAGTGCTGTAGCCGACGGCAACAGTTCGAAGACCTGGTCCTTCGGCCTGTTCATCACGAGCGGCACTACCTCTCCGACGGCAGAGACAACGATCTGGGAGTCGGCGAAGGAAGACATCTTGGCCAGCTCGTACAGTGCATCAGCCGCGGTCTTCCACGCAATACGACGGAACCCAGGACTGAGGTCAACCGCTGTAAGGACAACACGGATGCTCTCGACGAACGACGCCTCGGCACGCGCCGTAAAAGATGCCGCCATCTGCGCACGGCCGAACTCCAAGTGGGTCTGCGCCAGAGTCAGGAGTACCCGCAACTCAGACGGCTGCGTCTTGAGAATCTCGGTGAATGCATCGATCGCTTGCTGGAACTGGCCCATCTGACGATAAACTTCAGCCAGGAAGTAGGCGCAAATCCAGTCGTCCGGCTTCAGCTCCCGAGCGTGGTTCAGGGCCTTGAGGGCCGCCGCAAGCCGTGACGCCTTGCTGTAGGCCTCGCCGAGACGCAGCCAAGACAATTGATCATCGGGGTCGCTCCTGAGAGCGATCTGGAAGGCGTCGATGGCGGCAGCGTAGCGGCCGCGGTTCTAGGATTCGTCAGTCGACGGCGTTCCCTGTCGAGCGTGGGACACGGGCGTACCAGCTCTACAACCCCGACCGCTTTCCACGCCCACGCATTCAGCGGCTGGTATCGCGTTGCTGATGCGGACTCGGCCCCGCCCTCACCCTCGATCGTCCGGCGAGCCACAACCTCCACGAGATCCCACTCGCGTTCTTCGGCGAAGCCCTCCGCTAAGCGGCGGGCCGCTTCTGCTTCTCTCGGATCGAGCTCGAAGGCCTTCTGGAAGCACTTCGATGCACGTTGCGGGTCTGGTGGGGAGCGGAAGTCGGCGTAATAGATACCGAGGGAGGTAAACGCGGGTGCAAAGGTGGACAGACGCTTCAAGGAAGTGATGTAGCACTTGTACGCCTCTTCGCGGCTGTCGGGATCTATAGGAGATAACGTCAGTGTGCATATATTACCACTTCGGCAAGATAGTACATGCCTTCTAGCTTCCAGTAGCATTGCCCAAGACGCCACCAGCATCTTGCTTGGTCATTTTCCCGACCTTCAAGGTTGTCGAGTATTTCGAGAACGGCCTTCAATCCCGTAACACCGCTATCTGGATCCGCGATTTGCGCCTTCGACCAAGAGAGCTCCTCCTTCGCCCGCAAACCGTCGTCGAGATCTTCCGGTAGGAGACTTGCTACCTTCGCAAACTCCTGAACAGCCTCCGTCCACTGCTTTGCATGCTGCAGAATGTACCCGCGGTCCATGACGCTGCGAATATTCTCTGGATCCTCGGCTAGCACTTCGTCAATGATGCGGCGGGCACGGGCATGATGTTTTGGCGGGAAGAAATGGACGAGTGCATTGGCCAGCAGTACATTGAATGCAAGCTTCACCCTACCAAGCGATCAACTTTCAGCGAAAAAAATGTCACTGACGGGAACATACCAAGACAACTTAATTCCACGGTTCTGCTCCTCCCGCACAGTTACTTCGAGGCCGTCCTCCGCCACCTTGATAACATTCTCATGATCCTCCTCAAGGTGGTACACCTCGGCCACGATACGGTTCGCGAGCACTGAGTTCCGAGCATTGGGAAACAAGTCCTATCAGACGATTAACATTCACTAGACATCTTCAGGTACACAATAAGAACGACGTACGAGGATTGTTCCAACATAATCTTCTTCGGCGTCTTCCACGGGCTGCTTCTTGGGCTCATCCTCATCGTCAATCTTGAGTGGCACGCCAATGAGTAAAAAGTACGCTTGGACTATTTTTGCCAGGGGCGTGTCGAACATCCTGACAAATTGGGAGAGGACAGACGTGTCGTAGTCAACTGTAGCCGATGAGCGTAAAGTACAAAACTGCGACCATTGGTACTCACAAATTGTCTTCGCGTCTTTAGACTCGATGAACAACGTCCAGGCCAGTTCGTTGGGGATCTTGAGGAGGACCATGCCACTAACAAGGTCCTGCACTTCTGACGCAAGCTTCGCTTTCTGAGCCGCGAATTTGTCGGTCAGCGGCAGGGCGAACAAGAGCTGCTGCTTGTGTTTCAAGAGCTTCGATTCTGCTTCTCGTCGCAGCTCGTCTGCTGCATGTGGATGGCTCATGACTTCTTGATATAACTCAGGAAGCTGTATACTGCTATGTAAGCATCGGTCGTGCAGACCCTCAGGCGCGTACAGCGTACCTTCGACGCGCTCCAAATTTCACGCGTGACATCCCTCTTGATCTGCTCGGGTCCTGCAGCACCAAGACGCGTCCTACGCTTCATGACCTCCGCCTCGAAGGCTGACTGCTCATTTTTCTCGATGATGCCGATAATTTCCTCGAGGATGGGCAGAGAGTTGTGGATGGCAGACTGCGCAAGGAATGTGGTGGTAGATGTCGGGTTTGTCTGGTCTGGCGGGGGTAAGCTGGAGAGCACGGAGTAGAACGGAGAGTCGGGGAGCAACAGGGCGAGAGCATCGGCGACCTAAGCGATGTCAGTTGAGGGGAGGTGGAGGCGAACGGCGGCGTTACCTCCGCGGAGCCGTAGTGGTCGCGCCGAAGCTGGATAAGCTTCTGCAGAGTCTCTGCACATTTCACGGCGTCGCTCCTGCAACTGAGTCAGATCGCACGTCCCCCAGAGATCAAGCACGCATACGCACGCTTTCGCGAACAGTGGCGCTAGGCTTTCCAGAGACTCGGCATACTTGTCCCATTTCTGCGAGCTCTCATACAGCTTGCAGAGTCCCTGATAGATTGCAATAGGGAAAGTGAATATATGCGCAGCAGCCGGGCGGCGAATAGACGTACTTGCAAGGCTAGCGGCTGGTCTGGATTGGACTTGAAAGCCTTCAAGAACATCTGAATTGTATCCGCTTAGCATCCTTGGCCACGAGGACATGTCCAGGAACACGTTACTTGCTCGCTTTGCTCTACATCTCCGAGCTCCAGGAGCGCCAGACCGAGGAAGACAGTTCTGAGGCACGTATTCAGCACATCAAAGGACAGAGCCACGTATAGGGCACACGCACGCGTTGTAGTTGTCCGGCTCGTAGTCAAGGACATCGCTGGCTGCAGATTTGGCTTTCTCATAGTCCTTCTTTGCGAGGGCTTCCCTCGCAGCCTTGAGCTTTGTCTTCACGATCGCGGACATCTACCGCAGAAGGCTCGTGGTAGGTTCTTCGTTGTAGCCGTTAAATGCAGTTTGGCCTCTCCAAGATGGTCGTACAACAGTCTCTTATTGGTCCTGTAACAAATCTTGGTAGGATGAGGACTGTACAAGAGGATAGCGCGGAGAGTAAATCGCCAGAAATTCACCTCGGAAATTCGGGCCTTCCCACATCAGGCGCCCCTGATGACGCGCCCCACGTGGCCCATTCGTGGTAAGTGACGCGATAATTAGCAGACCGAGGACCCGGAGGACAACCGACGACAGGATGCTATTCGACCTTCACTACGCAGATACACGACAAAATAAAAAGAGGAGAATACAAGCCATACAATACATTTACGCAGTCAGAGAACGGTATACAGACAACACTACTGGAGAGGGTAAACCAAGCTAAACGGTAGGGAGATAGAGGCAAGGGTAACAGACTAGGGAGGGGTATCATCAGCCGTCTTCACTCAGCTCCCCTTCTTCCTTTTCTTCAACGGGGGCCGGAGCTGCAGGCTTTACGGCTGGTTTTTCTACGGGCTTCGCCACAGCACGCGGTGGCTCGTTCTTCGGAGGACGGTCCTGCGCTCGGAGCGAGATGCCCGGCGAGGGCGGAGGCTTCGAGTCAGCGGGGGCTTGTGTGGGAGCGCGAGTATCCTTTGTCAGCTCAGCAATGGTTGGGGTAGTGCTCGTCTGTGTTGTGTCTTTAGCGACGCCGCGCGAGTCGGCAGGCGTGTCTGACTCCCTGGGTGGCGGTGGAGGAGGCTCTTTGGGGGCGGGATCGTCTGTCGTGGCACTGTGCTCGCGATCTGCTAGCTTGCCGACAGCGTCCTTCAGAGCCTTATCTGGGATGCTGGCATTCGGGATGATCTTCTCCACGGCCATCAGTACCTCGGCCACGGTCTCAGGCGGTGTCGATAGCTCCATGGGCTTTTCCGACGTGTCCGACCCTGACTTGTTGGTCTGTGGCGCGGGAGGGCGTGCCGCTTCTGGGGGTTCTGCAGGCGGGAGGGGCGCAGTCTCTGCCTCGTCCTTCTCGTCCTCAGGCCTCGCAGGGCCAGGCAACGACCGCGGTTTGCGCGCGTTCATGGCGATCGACACCGAGATCGACGTCGCTGTCGTCTCGCTTGCGCTGGATCCCCTGCGCTTGGGTGCGGCTGGCTTGCGCCGCGAGCGGGTTGTTGGCTTCTGCTCCTCGGCGACGTCGCTGCGTGCCTCGTCCGCGTCGGGCACGTTCGTCGCGGGCGCCGCGTCCATCTCGACGTCCTCTGCCGGTGCCGCCGCCGCGTCTGCAAGAGGCGACGCCACCGCGCCTGCGGCCCCGCGCGGGTTGCGTGACCGCTTGGGCGGATTGGGGTATGTCCCGTCGGCGTCGTCCTCTCTGCGCTTCCGCTTCGTCCCACCGCCGGAACGTCGCTTGCGGGGGCTCGCTGCGCGTGCCTGGAGCTCACCGGTCTTCCGCGCGCCGTTCGTCATGTCATTCGCGGCCGCAGGGTCCTCTTCCTCGCCGGCGTCACGGTCGCGTAGCTTTGCGGGCGGCCGTCGCGCACGCGACGAGGCGCGTCGGGACGTGTCACCGTCGTGTACGCGCACGTCGCTGTCGTCAATGTTGATCGGGTTCGGGAGCCCGAACTCTGCAGGGTCGAGCTCCGGGAGCGAGAGGGCTAGCCCGCCTCGGGGATGGTACAGCGGTAATGGAGGGCCGTTAAATCGGCCATTGAGTGTGTACTGTTCCTCGTCATTGTGCTTCTTCGAGGTTGATGCTTTCTGAGATGCGTCTGACTCTGCTCGACTATTCGGGTATTGTGAATCTTTGCGCGGTTGGGTGCTCCCGTTCAGTGTGAATGGCACGGGAAGCAGGCAGATGCGGTACCTTCAACCCGAAGTCCCACAGGATCATACGCGACAAGTGATTTGTATGTGCGAAGCGGCTTCCTTCGTATTCGCGAGACTGGCTGAGAAGATGACGGTGTATCTGACTGTGCAGTGTCTGGCTGTGAGGGAGGCAGGGCTGGCTGGTGTGGCAGGGTTGGTATTGGAACAGAGATAGGACGGCGGGAGCCATGAACTGTCGTTGAGCATGGATCCATACTACCAGAGTGATCCAAACGAGCGAAAGCAAGGAAGAGACAGGGTCGTCCACGAGGTCGACAACACGGACGAAGGTCAGGACTGCAACTTCGAGCTTCAGTCCCGAGGCCGTTTGAGTTCGATCGTCATTGACCCAAAAGGAAGTTCCTTGATAGCTAAACAATGCCTCGATCACAAACTCGCCTGCTATCTTATCTCTTCCAAGCGCCCATATAGGACGATCGCATTGCTCGGGGACTCTCCATTCGGTCTGAGATGCTGGAAGACGAAGAGCTGCCTCCTGCGCTGCAGAACAGGAGTGATGGAACCTAAGCCTGAGATATGTGACGAGGTGTGGAAGTGTCTACTATGTTCTCTGCTAGTAGTCCGAGTGCTAGTTACGTCGCACTCCGATGCCGAAGGACACCGGAGGGCGCGACCAATACGGCAGAACGCAGGCGGTAACTTTGCCCAAAGACGAGGCCGTTAGCAATATGACATTCTGCCCTGTGCGGTATGTGATACGCATGCAAGCCTTGCATATCCTGTCAATGATGAGAGGACTCGTGTGTGCTGGACACCACATTTAGCGCACACCCGCTGTAGGAGGGTCCTAAACATACTTTGAACCTTCTCAAAGCGATGGTCCGTTGTCCGCCATGCGCTATAGAATCCCAACCCCCTGTACGCTCCGCATGGCTGCTCCACTGCAGCTCCCTTTGTCGTGAGCTGCGTACAACCGGAGATGCTGCCGCCGTGGGCGACAATCGCGGTGATTGTCCCTGTACGCGGATGCAGACCGCAGGCCAATAGAGTCCGCGATGGAGACTCCAGGTTGTAGTGAGCAATAGGATAGTGTTCGCCGCGGTGCCACGGCGATACAGATACTCAAGTTGTCCGGTGTGACCAACGTACACCTGCAAGCGTTCCCATGTCGGTACTGATGAGGTGGAGCAGTTGTATATTTGGGACGTGGTACGCTGATCGTGTTAGCTACTGGAAACGGTGACGGTGAAGAAGAGCCGTGGATGCGGGAGAACCACGTACCCACACGAGAACTCTCAATGAGCACTCTCAAAGCAACATACATCACGGCGGTGTCCTGCGTCCTACCACCTTGGTATAGAAGCATCCAGCCTGTCAGGTCCCTAGCAACGCAGACAAGGAAGCATAGCTTACAGCTTATTGTGTAATCACGTACCCAACCGGTAGGCGTTGATACTGCATGCGGAGCTCGGGACAAGATTGGCTACCTTACGCCTTCTCGTTCCTGGTATCATAGAAAAGCGTAAACTGATCAGTAGCTGCAGCAGTTGTGCGTGTGGTGTACCCACTAAATGACCGTTCGGACATCTCTTCACCGAGACATGGCCGCTCCGGCAGAATGAATTCCTGGCCTGCGTATAGGATACGCAGATGTCGGTGAAAGGACGTACAACAATGCCGAGCGTCAGGAAGGTAGACCCGAGCATACGCAGCATCATACGCTAAGTATTGGTTCGTCAGCCGGTCGGGACGCCTCCTGCCGCCAACTTGTGACGACGGGGTCCTAGGACTGTGACTGTAGGTTGGAACTCGGGACGAGACCGACCGGCGTGAGGGCCGTCGAGTCATGGCATGTCAAAGGCAATACTGCACCCTCGTATTAGCGAGCCGTTTCCACGACGAAACGCATGGTAGAATGGATATTTGGAGCAAGCTCTGTGCTGGCTCTGGATGGGGAGCGTAAACGTCGCCCAAGGCTGTCCCTGGGCGATTAGACCATAACACAATTGTGGTGAGGCTTGTGCAACGTACGTAAGAGGCTGTGTGCATGAACAGATAGAGGCCGCTGAGCGAATGCCAACTGTTCATCCGTTGCTGTCTGTGGACCGCCTGCGCTGGGGAAGTTGGGGCAAAGTTTGCGACGACCCTGAGGGCCGCAGAGTCCGCGAGCTAGTACGACAGCCATCAGCAAATATGACGTCGAGCAGGACCCACGCAGGTGTATACACGGTGAGCATGCGTTGGTGAATCGTCGAAAGTCCTGTCTGGCTGTCCGTTCTAGAACACAAACACGCTGCAGGAGCTGTGTCGGCCTGTGTCGGCGCCTACTTCCGGCTGGCCACGTGTACCTGCCCGAAATGGTATGTGTAGTTAACGCCGGCGCCTAGCGCGCCCGCTGCTCTCTTTGAGTCAGCCTTGTCCGCGACGGTATCGGCGAGGCAACAGCTCGGATGACTCGGTTGTCGTCGTCGAGCGTCGACAGGAGCGCAGCACGAGCAGCAGAGCTGCGACAGCGCGAGTGCGCGTGCGCAGTGCAGGGATTGCAAATGCACACAATTGCGGCTAGAGGCCCGCGGGCACAGCAATCCCGTAGGTGATGGGCAGCGGATTCCGCCTGGCTGATGTGTTGTTACAGCGTCATGCAGCGGCTGAGCGTATACGTCCGCCAAGTCCGTTGCCGGGTCGCGACAGTTCTATGTCCGTGGAGGTGCGTCCCTGACATCATCTTCCAGACAAGTGGCCGCGCGACCAAGTACACGGGCGCTCGCTGCCCTCGTAGGGAGATGTCGGGAACACCGCTCCTGCGGCGGCTTGACTCTCGTTGCTCGTGCCGTCTCGGTGCCGGTCTGCTGGTGCTGATTCCTCCCAGGTGGGCTATACGTCCGCCGAGTCATTGGCACCCTCCACGACCGTTGCTAGCTCCGGGCCTGCAATGACCGAATCTAGCCACTCTCTCTAAGTCCCGATATAAATATTGGCATGGGCTCCCGGCCAAAGTCACCATCCTATCCCTCCATCTTTCTCTCTCTTGTCTGTGCCTTTCATCACACCACATCCAAAAGTACCAGCAACAATGTCTGCGAGCCGTAAGTAGCTGTTTCGCCACCGCCTCCGACGATGCTCACGCGACACACACAGACTGGCGCATGCAGCTCAACAACTTCCTGCAGTCCAACGGCGGCACCAAGATGCTGACCTGGGAGGTCTATTCCACGGGCCCGCCGCACGCCGTCGTGTGGACCGCGATCACCTACGGTACGTCGTCCCGCACGCGCTCGCCACACCGCCGCTGACGATGCCCGCAGTCCACGGCGCGCAGTACGCCAAGTGTGTCAGCCCGCGGCAGAGCACCGCGATGGAGGACGCCGCGAAGAGCACGCTCGAGCAGCTGCAGGCCCAGCGCCTGCGCGGCTACTAGACGTCCTGCGCACCCGCCCTACAGTGAGTGGCCGCTGCTACGCGTGCGCAGCACACAGGGTCCCTTGACAGGCCGCTGACGCATCGACACCAGCACGTCCCTCCCGCCCTTTTTATTTGTATCTGCTCGTTCCCAAGGACCCTGCCAACTATGCCGGACGCTTCCTTTTCTACACGCGCCTCCGGGGCTACGCCTAACACGGCCGCGCCGTCCTAATGTGCTCTTGCTACCCCTCTCTACTGTATTCGTAGCTCCCGGTGCCAACATGCTCCCAATGTCTCTCTAGGTTATTTGAATATGCTCATTTTTCCTGTAATCCTGCTCCTATACCGTAGAAATCCTGTCGCTCCTCACTCTGTAATACGGACAGATGGCGAAATAGAGCCCTGCGTATTCCGTCGAGTACAACGCGTCCGAGCGGCATGTGCGTGCGAGTATACAATTTGAACAAAGCTAGAATATACCGAGATGCGTGCTTATGTAAACCCTAGAGCTATCGCTGACAAATTAGAGATGTATCTTCGTTACAAATGAGGGTATCCTTCGTCTTCGTGGCGTTCAAGCGATCGCGAGCCACGACCATCATCGCCTGCTGATCCCCCGATTCACCGGACGTGGCGGTTTACAGCCGCGGTGCCGCCTGTGCGCGCAGATAGTCGACGTACTCGGCGAGGAACTTGACCTGCTCGAACGTCTCGACGGCCTTCGGACTGCGCCGGCGGCGCACGAGCGTTATGGCGCGCTCGATGAGCAGCAGCGTGTCGCGCCGGACGCCGTCCTGTGGGGGTGCGTCGCCGAGGTCCTCGGGCGCAGTGCAGCTGAGGCGCGAGGCGCGCCCCACCGGCGTCTCGAGCCACCCGCAGAGCCCGAGCTTGAGCGCCCAGCAGCATGCGACGAGCCCGGCGCGCCCGACGCCTCCGCGACAATGCACAAGCACCGGAACACCACGCAGTGTGTAACGCTCGATGAGCTGCGTGAGGTGTGCGTCCAGCAATGCCGCGTCGGGCGGCGCGAGGCCCTCGGGCGTGGGTATGCTGTGTCCTTGAGTCAGCGACAGCGTCATGAAAACAGGATCACAGGTAGCGTACCGGAGCACGTCCAGACAGAGCTCGTCGGCAGCTTGTGCGTACTCCTCCCAGGGCGCGCCGAGATACTGCAGTTCCTCGTCGTCCAGGCAGCTGCATGGGTCACGCTCTCGTTCAGCATCTGTGCGGATAGCGCCATCAAGGCCCTCGCTGGACTCACCACACCACACAACCCACACCAAGCTCCTTGATGCGCCTCAGATCGTGCCGCAGATCTCGGCAGACGCCACCTCTGCCGTTCACGGGGCCGTTCAGACGCACTGCGAGAAGGGTGTCGCGAACATCAGCTGCGGCCGTCGGCAGCAGAAAAGCGCGGGCTACGGACCTTTCTTGCCGGGGCACGATGAGAGAAAGAGGTTCCCCAGGAGGCACGCCGGCTGGCTGGCTGGGATACTCGACACGGTCCGACGGTGCAGCGCCGCGGGTCCGCAGGTGATGTCTGCACCCGGCATGATGCTGCGGGACACGCCAGATGAGTCAGTCGCGACTTCGGGTGCCTAGACAAGACCGGACCCTACTCTGTCAAGTCCTGCGTGGCCTTCTCATCATTCGAGGTCTGAATGCATGAGTAAGCGGGCAGAGGCGGAGCGCGTGCAGCGAGCGAGAGGCCGACGGCGCTCGACACCACGGAGGATGCTCTGGCGCTGGTACATGTGGCGATGGTGGACGTGACAGAGATTGCGTATTGAGGCGGCTGCACGGAGTGGGATGACTTCACAGAAGGGGGTGAGGCGGCCGTCTTGCGCACAAGTTTCTGGTTCCATAGCAAATTGACGAAACTGACGCTGTTCGGCCGCAACACCTTGCGTATGCCCGGCATCGAGTGCTCGGACGCGACCTCCCGCTTCATCTCCTGTCTCGAGCCATTCAGCATCCGGTATATAGGCAAGGACATCCCACGATGTAGTTGGATTGAGAGGGGCAAGTCGAACATTACAGGTGACGGTGGTGTAGCTTGTTTTAAGTGAGAGGTGATGACCGACAATAGCTCCGGGGGTATCAACATGGATATACTGCAATGCAATGTGAGCTTAATACGCGCTGCAAGCCCTCATTGGCGACCTACTTGAGGGGGTGTGAGTGCGATGTCTTGATTGGGGGTATTTGTTCCGCATTAGACGAGGGTATTTCGATTTGAGGTGTTAGCGGCGAAGTGAGCGCGTTAAGAAGATCCTCTTGCAAGGTATATGAGGTAGTGGTGTGCCTTATGATGGTCGGCTCGTGATTACGGGGGTTCTGCTCGTGCGCGTCGTGGCGCGTCTGCGCGAGTCTTCGGCTGGGCCACCACGCCTGGCAGCCTTCATACGCCGCTTGCTGGTCCAGCAGCTGCTGATAATGATCTGGGTATTGTAAGGATAGTGGTACATAGGCTACAGGAGCGCCTGGTGTTGTCTCGTGAGTAGATCGCCTGTGGAGAGTGGGTAGTCGGCTCACCCTTCACGCCATACTTCTGGAAGCTGTAGTCGCTTCGATGGTGCTGCGAGGCCAAAATTCCCAGCTGCAAACGCGTCAGTACCACAATAATAACGCAGGTCGGCAAATACTTTACCTGCGCAGCAAGGAGAATGTCACTCGCGTTCCAGCGTGTTGAGGTATCTCCGTCGTTGGCGTCGTCGTGGCTGGCAGGCTTGTCAGGGAAGGAGGGGGATACAAGTCCAACAGCCATATGAGGGGGTCCGTCTTGGACTTTGGACAAGTGCTGGCGTGCTGGAGGGAGATGGTTGTCGAGCTCGGTGGACTGGCACTCCCGCACTCGGGGGGCCATCAAACAGATCTGATGGCGGTTGGAACCTAGACGCTCACAGGCTGAACCGCGTCGACATTGACCATCTTCGTCTTGTGAACCCTTCGGTTGCGAACTGCCCCCGTCGTGCTGTGCCTCCATGCCTACGACTGCGTCCTCAGTCTGCAGAAGCTAAGTCGGGCTAGGTGGGCTTGACTGTCGCAAGTCTAGCAAGTGAAACTACTGCGTTCTCCACTTACAGACTTCGAACCACTCCGCACTCACTTACACACCTTTCTCCGAAACCCAGGCGCAGAAGTTGAGCTTGAGGCACAACTCTGCGATTTAACGGACCATGCCAGAAGCACGGCCTACATGCTGTCTTTCCTGGGTGCTTCTACAAGTCAGGAAGAGCAGCACAGGCGCAATCGCTCACCTTGACGCCGGCCGCATGTGGATGCATGTATAGCATGTGCCACTGGCCCTTCGTGCATAGACACTTCCGAAAGAGTAGGCGAGTCGTGGCCTCTGTACCCCAATCTTCTTTCATACTTATACCGAGCGTTCAGCAGTGCCCGGGGTCCGACCCCACAAGCCCACCGTGAACCCCGCGAGCACCGTGCATCCTTGCACTGCTCGCCTCGTCATGCTGACGCAACGTGATAAACACGCTGGACGGTAGCTAGCATTTTCAGGGCCCGAAGGATGATGATGAGGTACCTAGGTACGTCCCGACACCATAACTTTATTTACCAAAAGCTTAAGAAACGCAGGTGGGTCGAGTGAGCTGCCCAGAGCCAATGTGATTAGACTCGCAGGCACGTTGTGAAGCCAGTGGAGCAGCCCTGAATTCTGCAATTGTTGGACCACATCATTACCCACAGACATGCAACCCATCCCCAAGCTTTTTGGCCATCAGGGTCATAGCGCTCTGGGGTAACATGTCAAGGTAAGAGATAAAACGTCGGATCGACGCCGTAGTTTTGGTTCTGGCCATGGACACAAGATATTATATGTGGAGAAATATCGCATCGATTTTCCTCGTCGTGGCCGTCTGGGATGCAAAGGGCTACCCCTGTCAAGAGTCGGTGAGCACTCTCGGAGGTCTGTCCAGCTGTACGATGTAAGCTTACACTTACATTTCAGCAGGCTGTCGACATGAGCTACCCAGCCCTTGCCGCTAGACAGTTTCCCCAGACTTCCTTCTCTGTACGTTTCTCCCTCACCATTAATCTGCACTAGTTGGGACCTGCCTTAACTTACAACCCCGGTGTACAGGCATCGACGTCTGCACCTGCCCCTTCGCTACCCTTGACGGGAGATCCACAAGGCGATCCGCTGACAATCTCGCTACCAGGGGTGCCGACGCCTTTGGTCCTCACGCCCCCCGCCCTTTCAGTGCCATCCATCTCGCTCCCATCCATCTCACTCCCATCCATCTCGCTTCCTTCCATCTCACTCCCGTCCATCTCTCTTCCGGACATCTCGCTCCCGTCCCTCCCATCCGGCACGCCCGAACCAATCCCTCCGCTCCCCATCCCGAGCGGCCAGCACCTCGCAAACCCGCCGAGCGTGAACCTGCCCGCGCTTGTCGGCGGCATTACCGGCGGGCTCGCGGCGCTCTGCTTATGCGTTGGCGCGCTGCTCTTCCGGCGGTGGCGCCGCGAGAGGCGGGGAGAGGCGGCGGAGAAGGCCAGTGCGACCGACAGCGAGCCGGACGGAACGCCGTCGCCTGTCGAGGTCGTCGAGGTCGCGGCGAAGCAGGACAGCCCGAAGGTTGATACATCGCGGTTTTACGTGAGTAATGGCAATCAAACGGTTTGGGTTTTGTGCTGATGCCTGCGCTACAGAGCTTGCGCAGCCCAGACCGCACAAGAGATTACACAACCGACCGGGAAGAGCATGCGGTCTAGCAAAATATCCCCCGCTAGGCAAGGATGTTCGTTTCAAACCTGTCAGATCCACTGTTCTAGTGACAAGGCATGACATTCATGAAGTCGCGGAGCGAAGTACGATACGCTCTCTAATCACTGTCACTGCATCCCCGATATTTCTGTAGATCTAGTATGCATCGCACCTATCCGGCATTTCTATCCCCCATTTCTACGGTTACAGAAAAAACGACGTAGTGCTTGGGACGCTGCCGAGGTCGACTGCAACTTTGGTGTGGGATAACATTTCGTGACGAATATAACCCGTGCACGACGTGTGCTCACAGTAACCACGTCCGTCAATCCCGTACGCACTAGCAGAGAGCAGAATGCTCCCAGATCTTCGAACACAACCCCAATACTGCACGCGATCATCGGTTTGACACAGCATCCCACCGCATGGCGACGCGACCCTGCGGGGTCGGCGAGTTGGTAGCTCGGGGAGGGCACTCGGCGCCGAATTATTGAAACACCGGAGCGGGGAACGCGCCCGCTCAGAGCCGCGGGGCGCGGCTCCGTCTCGGGAGCATGAGCCCGCGCCAGCTGTGCTGCTGCAGATCGCACGCACGGCACTTCCGCGGAGGCAGAGCTAGGGCCAGGGCAGCCTCGCGGTGGCCAGGTGCACAGGTGTATCGCTCCTGCGCCCCCTCTTTTGCCTGCATCGGGCTCTGCGCCCTTGCGATGTCGCTGTGCGGTGTCTTGGAGGCTGCATCTGCATCGCGTGTTGCTAGAGATCAGCGCCTCAGCTGGCGTGGTTTCATCCCTGCGTGCGCCTGAGCATGCCGTTGCGCTGCCATGCCGGCGAAGGAACTTGAGTGATACTCCCTTGACGAGCATAGCTCAGCTTTACGTCCTTGTAGGCCGAAACTTTTATGGCGACAGATCAACGTCAACCTGAGTGAGCAAGTGCACATACTCTGAAAATCTGACACCCACAGGCCAAGGTTGTTTGTGCATGTTAGGATCGCAGGCTCTCGCCTTCCATTTTGGGACGAGCTCCGTCCTCGTCCTGAACCATCGCTAGTCACCGGCGACCTGGTACCTGCCATGCAGTATCCGCGGGCTAAGCTTCCCAGTCCTTCTATCCTACAAACGTTTAAGTATACCTCATGCCGCTGGAACATCACCGTCGCATAGTCCATTACGCGAGGAATTCTGCGAATCGATCCTTGCGCGAAACCAACTGCCTTCGACGAGATGCGGTTCCGGTCGTCAGTCACACACGCTCGCGAAGTAAAGGTCACCAGTCTATTAATTTGACTGATATTCACTGTATCAGCGCGTTCTGCTGTATCTGGCTGGGTTGCCTCGCCATGCGGCGGATCAGCAGTAGGAGAAGACTGGAAAGGGTCCAATTGATATACCCCTTTATAGACGATCACCGATAACCAGGCTTGGTTATCGTGCTATAACGATACCTCCTGGGGACGGAGTATAAGAGAAAGGACGTGCTTGCGCCGGAAATTCACACTCAATCGCTTCGTTCCCATTCTGACCACAACAAAATGGTGCGTCCCTGCTTTTCCGTGTAATATCTTTTGCTCACTGCACTGGCCATCGCGTCACACAGGTTAACCTGTCCGATAACTGCGTCTCTACATGCAATGACGTCAAAAATTGGAACCTGGCTTACGCCATCTACGGACTCAACTCAGACAGCACAAAGATTGAGGTCCTACATACCTCGAACGACATGACATACAGCACCTTTCTTTCCTATTTTCCCGACGACAAGTGCAGATGGGCGGTCTTCCACATGGTGTACACCGGCGACGACGTCAGTCAGCGGACAAGCGTCGTGTTCTTTAGCTGGTCGGTTGTCTCTCTGACATGCTATCTTTCACCCTTTCCCTAACTGCGGAGGCTATGCAGGACCCCTGACGACTCTCCTGTGAAGCAGCGCATGGTCTACGCATCTGCGAAATCGACCTTGACGTCACAAATAACCGTCGATGTTTCGATAAGCGCGATTAGCAAAGATGAAATATCCTACAAATCAGGCAGGACTGCGACTTTGAGTACTAGACTGAACATTAGCTAACCTGATCTTCCCGCAGTACTCGGAACACTCAAAAGCAAATGAGACCTAATTGGTTGTCCAGAGCGAGTCGTGAATGTAAACCATTCCTTTAGTAGCGCGTCTTCTAGGAGCCACGTTTCCTCTTGACCATCTCCATCCGAGCCATGGATTGTGAACGTACATATCATACAGTTGTAAACACAAAGTTATACATGTGCACCGCGAGCTAAGCTTATGACTACACGTGGACAGAACAAAGGAACAAAGTCGTAGGAAATACAATCTACCATGTCACGCCGGGAAGTATCACGTATGGATCACGACTTAGAGCCTGGCCTCGACCGTGGCTTGTGGCTTGTGGAGGTCGGTGTGCCGGACCTCCCTCACGGTGTGTTCTGCCAGGTCGTCGAGCAGCGCGCGGCCCGCAGGCGAGTTTGCCACAGCGGTCACGAACGCCTACGAAACCCTCAGCACGTCGCCCAACAATGGCGCAGAACACGCCGACGCACCTCCATGTTGTCCCACCCGATCACGACGAAGTACTTCGTGTCGTCGCCAACGACGGAGCCCCAGCCGGCCTTGTGCATGCCCTCCTCGCGCGGGATCGCGTTCACGACGGCCATGAGGCGCGTCAGCAGCTCGCGCACCGTCGCGGGGTCCGCGCCCTCCTTCAGGTTCCAGTACACGAACTCGGTCAGCGGCGCGTCGAGTGCGGTGTACGGCTCGCACGTCAGGTGCACGTGGTGGCTCCATTTCACGAGGCAGCTCGCGGGCGTGCTGGGCCCCGCCGCGTCCTCCTCGTCGAGCAGCGGGTTGTGCTCGTCCTCGGTCGCGTCCCATGCTAAGCGCGCGCGTCAGGGCGGGTCGGTCGGGGTATAGACTCGGGAAGTACGTACCCCGGACGAAGTACGAGTAGTTCGGCTCTTGGACCTCCTGGCCAGAGCACACTCTGCGAAACAGTCAGCACGTGCGAAGCGTCATGTGATCGCTCAGCGCACCTCAGGTATTGTGCAGAGCTCGGCACCGCAGATGGCTCGGGGAGGTATGCGCCTGCCGCGCGCGCGACATCGTCGAGCTCGAACTTCGTGATCTCGAGGCAATGAGTGACGGTCGACATGGGGATGTCCGAGGTGCGTCGGGGAGAGGAGGGTGGCGAGGCAAGAAAATCTGTGGGTGCGTTTAGGTGTGGATGGCGAGCTCCAAGCACATACAACGCCTTTATACCCGCTACCGAAGCCTTCTCCGCCCGCAAAGGGACTAGAGCTGATCATTGAATCTTCCGCACAAAAAGCTGCCGCGAAGCACCCAAGGGCGCACGCTGCAAACAATAGACCTACGCCCAAGCGGGCGGTATAACCGAGATGGTGACCCGAATGCCCCGGAGGCTAGCGGCAACGTAACTCGACATGGAGCTAGCTCTCCTAAGAATGCTGACACGGCACCAGGGCATGACAATCAGCCTCGTAGCTTTGCGGCGCCGCGTCCGGCGGTTTCAATGCATCGCTGAGCGGGAGATGCAAAGACAATAACATCAAGCGCCGGGTAATGCGAAGATGAGGTGCTTCATGCGCTGTGCATCCAAGGCGGTATGAAAATTGAACATTGCAGCGAGACGTGCCGCCTTCTTGGAAGGTGACAAGAACCAGTGAAAGTCTCTAGGACGGAACTGTGCGACTCGATTTATCGAGATCAGGTCCCGCCGCGTTCCTATACAGTGGAGTTGGACTTTGTTACAACGTAAAGCATTGGAAGGGGCAGCGACTGGAGAGGCCCACTAGGGGTACAGGACGTAGTCTGAGTCAAGTTGTCGACGTGCAATGGTCATCTATTCGTACCTAAAACCCTTCATGTACTTGAGGTCGGATGCCGCCAGACCTTCACTGTCCCATCCGCGCCTGCCGAAATCATCTCGCCGTCTTCTATCGGATGATGTTCAACCCATAAGACGACACCGCCGTGGACTTTCGGCGGTGGGTTGGGTGGCAACGGTGTACCCTGCAAAACACCATATGTCAGCGGAGCTCCTAACTCCCGTTTATTGTGGTGCGTACCTCGAGCAGATCCCACGCCCAAATCTGACCGCTCTCATCTCCACAAATAACACTCGCTTCGCCGTGACCGAAGCAGGACCTACATCGATAACTCTCGACTTTGTGTCCCGTGAAGTCATTGAGCATCTTGCCCGTAGCAACGTCCATGAGCCGGACATGGGAATCCAGGGTCGTTACAAGGTACGTCTGACCGTCCTGGGTGGGTACGACGGATGTCACCGGCGCTTTGCATGCTGTCAGACAAAAGGCGGGAAGGCGAGGACAATAGACTTACGACCAATGAAATCGGACCGTAGTTGACCCATACGGAGGTCGTATGTGCGTACGTGTCCGTCAACTGAGCCGGCCATGATGGTGCCGTTTCCGACCCAAAGTGCCTGAATGCTATCCTTGGCTTCTTCGAGGATCTGTATAGGCTGGCGGTTTTGTGATCTTATAACTCATCATTCGTACTTCAGGGCGACGAAATCACATTCTGTGGACGTACCGGAGGTCCCATAGCCGTACTGTTGAGTCGTAGGAGCCTTTAAGGGGAGGTAAGCACACAAACGAGCCTGAGTTTCAGTGGCACGCACCACTAGCTACCACGCTGGCATCGTCATTAAACTCCACCGCGTTGATCTTCCCCATATGCCCTGCTATCCTCCGAATGGTCGCGCCAGTCGAGACATCCCAAAGAAATACGGAGCGGTCCCCGCCAGAGGACGCGAATCTGCTATTATCGTGTGCTCTGCATCACACCGGACGACAATGGTCTACAGTCAAGTTCATGATACGATATACAAGGAGTAGTCGGGGAAATAAGCTCACACTGTAATCGAGAGCACCTCATAGCCATGCGCCGTGTAGGCCTTGATCTCGGTCCCAAGAGTCGGGTTCCAGAGGCGTACGGTGCGGTCTTGCCCGCCTGTGAGCACGTATTTCGCTGAGCCTTTGGCATATCGGGCGACGTGCACGGGACCCTTGTGATTGCTCAGCGTGGTATGAAGCGTCCGCGCGAGGGCTGTCGGTCCTCGCGTAGACCCTGCCATTCTTGACTATATTTCCGGTAGGGAACCGTTCAGTCTCGAGTGTGCGTGCACATGCACAAGCGTCGGGGTGTGGTGTGGTCAAGCCGAGAGATATTCAAAGGAAGGATTAAGAGAATTGGGACTTGAAGCTGAAGTTCAGCGGCGGTGAAGCGATAGGCAATTTGGCAGGTGTTTCTCACGGTCGCCGCGGAGGGCCGCCCGCACGCATCCCCAGACTTGCTAGCCTTGGACCGGTCACATCACACGAATCCCACCTTTGACAAGACGAGCCAGAGATAGCCAGGACAACCAAGGTAACACCTCGACCACTTTGCGCCCCGCAATAACCTCTCACATAAATTTCTAGCGAGAATACTTCGCGTATGGCTCCACGTCAACATCTACTACGCAAACGGCTACGCGGACCTCTGTGCAAACCACCAATTATTGACATTTAAACACCGCACCGTATCTCACGACTGATGTTCCTTCGGGAGCGTGAAGATGTCACGTATCTGACCAAGGCAATAATCTACAGGAATGCACTTAATCCTCACTGTCTTCAAGCTCGAAATGGCAGTACGCATGCCTGCCCCGACGGAAGCGCCATCGAGACCGGTATTGGGGGGAGCCATGTCGGAACGACCTGGGATCATCGCAGTGCCAGCGACTCCATTCAAGAATATACGGGGTTCAAGTAGGGAACACTCGGATAATGGATAGAGAACGGTCCAGGCGTGAGGCCTGCAGTAATCCGGCGCAACTCGACGACCTTTCCGGGCCTTCAGTCGGCCGCTACACTTCGCAAAACGTGATGAGGGTTCACTGCGAGGAAAAGGCGTCGGAAAATCGAGGAATAATCAGCTTCGCTGAACAAGGTATGTTGTTCTCACGGGCCCCCGCCGACCGGTGCCTCATTGTGCCCAGGGTTGTCTTGTTCCTTCTCTTCTGCGATGGATCACAGTGATAAACTCGCCAGTCTGTCCGACTTGATCTATGGTGCTTGTGTACGGTATCAAAGCGTCTTACATCGACAGCCACTCCAATGGCAGGATTCAACTGTTATGCGCAGGCGGTGAGCAGCCGTCCTCCTCCATGACACTGCAGCTGAACCAAGCCCCTACTAGGCTGGGGGATCCTATTTTATAACACTTCTGTTCCGAAGCTAGCCCAATACCATCCTGATGTTGGCGGACATGGCTATCTGTCTTTGCGATGACCCTCCAAAACCCGTGTTCAACAGAGAGAGCCACGACAAGTCATTCTCCTTCGGTCAGAAGAGAAACAAAAGCATGGGAATTGACGCTCCTATGATTGTCCGCAGTGCTCCTGTGCTGTAAATGGCGAGGCTAGATTGTACCTGAGCTAGCTCCGAGGGCTCTACACGACCTTCCCGGCTGTTCATAGTGATTCAGCGAACCGTATGCAGGTATCGTGCAGTGTGGTTTCGGCACGGCAGCTTCTACTCATTTGTTCTTGCAGGCATACCATCTTCCTCCGTCAAGCCGTGCACTGGACACTGCCTCCAGCAGTAAACTTCTGAGAGCCACCGCCTACCTTCCATGTGGATGAGGCTGACAGTGGTGAGTGTGGCGGGTTCACATCACTGTGCCATGCTCGTCGCCTCATGTAGTAACGTTGGCACTCTGCCGCCTCCGCAATGCAGCACAACCGTGATTCCGCAGCGTTTGAAAGGCGCGGGCCCCTCAGAGCTTGTTACCAGAGGTAACCAGTGTCGGTCGACATATCACAGTTCACCTGTACCCCTTGCAACGCGGCGTCACTGAGGCGTATCGGACGTCAAACGATGGGTATCTTGGTGAGAGTGTCCTGCGCGTTGTGCACTGCACCAGAGTCAGCTCGTCCCTCGTAGGTGCAACTCTTTCTCTCTCGTTACAGAGCCGTTTTCATCCACAGTTCTTCAGAGACAAATGACCCGAAGATCTTCGCAACGCGAACTCGGATGGTATATTGGTGATCCGACATCTGAGCGAGAGGATGCTGTCATTTCTGAATGGGATGCTCAACGCACAGGCGTGCGACATTGTCCTCTGTACGACATGCTTTCTACTCGCTCTTCTGGAACGTCAATGCACTGTCAAGATGACGACACTGAGTGCGGCAGAACCTTCGCCGTCAGACGAGAGTCCTCATTGTCAGTATGTGCTTGGGGTGTGGTTCCCTCAAATGGCGCCGCGTAGTCCGAAACGCTGACGACTGGTGAACCAAGCCTATCCTCTATTGGTGGAGCACTAAACGGTTTTTATTCCGAAATGCGTCAGGCAGTTGATGGAGACCCAGGTGGTGAGTGCGACCCTTGAATTCCCTGTGCAGCTGATGGAAAGTTTGGAAACGCAGGCGGCACGCCCTTGCGCGCCTGGCAACCCGGAGTCAGGTTTCTGGAGTCCTCCATGGCGGTAGCGCCTATTAGCTACTTACACCGCAGGCGCGGCGGACTCCTCAACCGCTCACTCCGCATAGCAGAGCCCTACAGCTCCCCGAACAAGAATGCTAGCCTCCCGCAGCACGGAATCTCAGATACAGCCCCGCGAAGGTTTGTTTCATTTCGGATGGGTCATTGGCTCCAGAAATCTGACGCTTCCGACCCTATCCGTGTCCTAGCATCGCGCGGTTATGAGAAGCACGCTCTGAAAACGTTGTATGCGTTCCTGTCCGGTGCGTTCTCCCGCGTGCGCAATCAAATCGTGGTGGACGCTATAAGCAGATAGTGTCGAATGACGAGGGGCAGATATTCCGCAAACCGTGTCTTTTGCTCTCCCTCATTGCACACTATGTCTCACAGCGGCAACGACGCCCTACACATTCTCACATCTCTCAATGGACAACTGCAGGCAGTTTGGAACAGGGCTTGGGATGTTATTAGGACGTTATACAACGGCGAGTCTCTGACGTTGGAGCAATGTAAGTGCTGATTACCTCATTTGCGACGTTACTAACCTTTGTCCGAAGGTCAAGCCATCTCACCGGCGAGGTATTCGTTTGAACAAGAGGCACTGGACGCGCACCATCCTAAGCTTGGCAGCAAATTCGAGATCCAATTAGCCGCACCAATGATCGACTTTGTTTGCAATCACACAGCGGTCTTGAAGTTGAACATCATAGAAGGACAATACATCCCCATTGGAAGGTATGAGGCTCATCGTAACATTTGTCAACACCGCTCATTATGTCTACTCCGCCTCAGCAACATAGTCGTCAGGATCCCGAAGACTATTGTTGTATTCAGGATGGGATATCGGATGTTCGACGACGTCGTAGACGGGAGGCGAGCGAAGACATTCAACCTGGACCTTCCAAGTACGTCGGCATCATCTATCTCGCTATAACTAGCTGACAGTTTCTCTGCAGATGCACAATTAATGAAGATAACTCCTTCGGTAGGAAAAGACCGGGGAGCGTTCGAAGAATACTTGAATGGCTATCTCTCGCTCCTTCATTCCGAGATTCATTCTGCACTTTACTATCAGGGCGGTACTCAACCCGGGCCCTTCACCGACTTCTTCCGAATTTCGAAGACCTGGCCTTGCGCGCTGAGTGTGCGTGATGTGCCCGTGGAGTCGCTCAACTTTTCCTTTTGCACGTCATGGCTTATTGCATCCACGATGCCGAAGATCCAGCTTGGGAAGCCCGTGGATCACATGCGTCTATCGCTTGCAGAGAAAAGAGGCGAAACGACAATCGGAGGCAGGGGTGTGCATTTCGGCCTAGTGTTCGGTGCGCCGGAGATAGCGGTTGCCTGCGAGCGCGAAACCCGTGTCGTCGTCTTCTTCGACATCGCCGAGGCACTCTTCTACAGGACTACTAGTCACGAGAGGTGCGCTCGACATATTCGGTCATTGCTCCGCTTGCTAATGCATCCCGTAGTTCGCCATTCAAGACATTCTGTGACTGGAAAGTGGCGGTATCTATGGACATCATGCGCGAGGATGGCGAAAATGGAAATGTGATCAAGTGCACACTTGATCGGCGGAGTAAGCACCAATCTGCTGTGCATGTCCTACCTATATTCACGCCTCTGCCTGCAGGCTTCCATTACATGAAACAGTTCTCTCGGTTTCCAGGCTGCCTTCCAGGAGACCAGGAAGCGGAACAGTGCCGGGACCGGGTCGTCGAGTTCATTTGCGGACAGTACTTGGAAGCCTTGGAGGGAGCGGGATACCTGACAATTCGTCACCCCGACTCTCGGTGGGTTGACTCCCAGACTAGTGCCTTAAGACCCAGCTCTTCGACTTCTACATCGCGAATCGCGGCTCCAATTCGCATCAGCTGGCCTGACGTATCGCAGCAGATCCAGATGGCCGGCTACGACCAGGTCTTTGCCCTGACTGAAACCGCGATCAACAACCGCATCAACTGGCAATGGACTCATCCCCTCAGTAGTTCTTCCGACGACAAGTTCCCTGTTGAATGGTCACACAACAATGTTTTCTACGCAACGTTTGGGCCGTTGCAGGTGGAACTTGCGAATGAACGTAAAGCGATTTTACGTGTTCCAGTCATCAAGGGCAGCTTGAAGCCTACAAGAGGGCGTATTAGCCGGACTTCGTACGTCACTCAAGCAATTACTATCCACTGAATCATCATAACGTCGTTACCCAGAAACATCGACTTCTTCCACTTCTCAGGTTGGGTCGTCGCCTTTACAGTTGACCTCAAGCACTGTGATCATACCGCCAAGTTGCCTGGAGTCTCGTCTGAATGGCTCACCGAGTTTTCCAATTCACACAGCAGCGACAAAGACGTCAACTTCAATCACATCTACCTGGATCTACAGCGTGCGTTCGTCCATTGCGACGTCAACAAACATTTTCTCACCGGTTCCCTCAGATGCGGAGTTTACCTTGCGGTACTCTACTTTTACAGACCTTCCAATAGCCACCGAGAAGTGGTCGATAGACAAAGCCCAGGCTGCTGTTGTATACCTGGGCGACCATTACCTCAAGCAGCTCGCTTCTGCCGGGTTCCACGTTCTGAGCTCAATCCCCGTGTGGAATGCGGCCTCTCGTTCGCCGTCTCGTGCACTCACAAGCATCGACTTTTGTCTTGACGTCGGGACAGTCCATTCGCCGACTCCGGAGTCAGCTATCTTGATTGTCGGGATGCACAACGGCAGACCCTTGCCGAGTAATCCTCCGCCGACCTGGTGTCCCTGGGTTTCCAACAGTCCGACTCCGTCGCATGGAACACTCGCTTTCTCCGCTGAAAGCTTCCTCTTTGCATCTCTCCTGCCCATCCTCTCTGAGGTCAACGCCCAAACTCGCCTTGAGCCTGTCCTTAATAAGGCCACTCATGAAGTCTCCGTTACCAGCTGGAACAAGCATCCTCGCCGCGTCATGGGCGACTGCCCCTTCTCTCGCGCTACGGAGGATGTAGTAGCCGGCCCACTACGGTATCATTGGAAAGGAGGTCGAAAGGTTCCCCTTCAACGTGACGAATCCAGCTATATCCGAAGTGTGTCATCATCAGATACGGCAACGTCATTTACTAACGGAGTTATAGGCTGGACAAAGAACTCTGTCGTCTTCCCCACGAACCCTGAGCCTGACGGGCTGGTCATCACTCTGCGTGGTTCTGCTGAGCTGGAGATAGTCGAACGCGATTGGAGGTAACGTGCGATTTTGACAGCACAACATCAGCTTATCGAAAGACGTTCTAGCTCTAGTGCGTCTGCGGAGTGGGAAACGTCAATTATCGTCTCCTTCGACAATGGTCGCCCTCGCATCAAAGTAAGGCCGTCCCCGACTACTTTTACACCAGTTGTATCGCAAGGAAATCCACCAGCGCATCTTCGGGGTTGCTTGAATCCGCGACTCCAGCTGAAAGAGAAATTGCCAAGGGAGGTCGAAGTCGGTGGTATTCAGCAAGCATTCGAGCCTCTGCAGACTGCGCTAGAAGCCTGCCTCGCTGAACGACCGGGTTGCCATATTGCGGATCCCGTCTTCAACTGTCGAGGCGACTTGCTTCTTCAAATGATGTCGCAGGAAACCCTCCCCGACCTTGGTGTAGAAGACGAGAGTGCTAAGATTACATGGGCCGTGACCCTCCACGGCGAGGAACATGACAGCCTACCCCTCGTGGAAAACGCGACTTGCTTGGCGTCTAAACCGAACATGAAGCCACGCGATACGTCCTCGTATGCGCCGGCAGGGCGTCCTATCAGTGGTGTGCAGCTGATTAATGTCGGAAGGTGCAGTAGCTAATGTTATTCTAGAAGTAGCGCCACACAAGGAATCGGCCTCCGCTTCTGTGCAGCGCCAGCTCAGTGATGGATCCTCGTCCTCAGCAGGCAACTCTCCCACTTTGGATATATTCAGTCCAACAGGAGGCATGGCCAAGCGCAGATCCTCTCATTTCCGCGCCATTGAATCTGGCTCTGCAAGTGACTCGGTGCAGGACACACCTTCATCTTCGCTTGCGTCATCACCCACGAGTACCAAGTGCGGCTTTGGCAAGCAGGATATAACGACCTACATTTCGCCAGAGGCATTCGACAACCCTGTCGTGTATCCCGCCATGCCCAGCTCACGAACCGTTCGTTCTGACCCTCGCAGCATCCCGAGAGTCGCTAGTCCATTAGACCCGCCACGCATGGACGATGACTTAGGCAACGAGGACTCGTGGTCCGCTCGTGGTGAAGACCCACATTACGCCCATGAGTTTGGTCTCAGCTGGGCTTCAAATCCTTCGCTGCAAACAACACATACCAGACCGATTTCGACCGGTGCCGCATTGTATGCTTCGGGGAGAAAGGACACCCAGACAACTGTACCCGCGACGGCGATAACGAGCCAGTATGCACCTTACATGTATGCAGCGGAAGGTGAGCTTTTTTCGCTTGCCAAAGGGTCAATGCAAACTCATTGTATGCGTAGAAACTCGCCATGGCGCATCCCTGTCCAGCTCCTACGGTGTGCCTCCTGCACGCACAGGACATGTTGCCCCTGGCCACGCGCCTATCCACCCCGCTCATCCTCCCGCTCCCCCGGCGATGCCCAGAAC
Organism: Phanerodontia chrysosporium; assembly: GCA_001910725.1. NCBI lineage: Eukaryota > Fungi > Basidiomycota > Agaricomycetes > Polyporales > Phanerochaetaceae > Phanerodontia > Phanerodontia chrysosporium. The sequence continues at coordinate 49,408 of MJGA01000010.1, read as the reverse complement.
ACCTCCTGCTGTCTCTACACCCTATACTCCACCACACGTTCCCACCCCCGTTCCATATCCCGCATCCATGCCCCCGGTCCTTCAAGTTCCTCGGTGTCGCCTCCCTACGTTCCCCAACCACCTGCATATGCCCCTCGCGTGACATCACCCCCCGTTGCCCCTCCTACCTATGCGACCGCTTCCAACGTCGCGGCGAGCCGGCCTGGGGTTGATACGCAGACCTTACCGGACCGTGTCGACGCTCCAAGCGCTCGCCCAGCTCCGACTGAAGGTCCTACGGTATCGCGCAGCCCTAGCCCTCAAGCCAACCTACCCAATGTGGACCCGACCATAGTCTACCCCCGCCTTCCTCCCCAGTCGTTCTTCACCGATCAGACACCCCGACCTGTCGCAGAGCCTGTCCTGGATATCAATACGGCAGATGGGCGCAGGGCCCTCCGGGCGAGGCTAGCTGCGGCTGCTGCACCTCCGCTCCGCGGCGGGGACTTCGACAGTCTCGCGGGATCTAATGCTATCGGTGTCGAGCTTCACAACGACCCATCGCGCCTCTTGCCGAGGCAGACGCGGGCCTCCCCCCTAGAGAATTGAGCCAGGCGGAGCGGAAGAGGCAACTGGAAGTTGCGGCGGCTGCGATCAACAGAGGACGGTATTATTGAGTTCGTGACACGCCATACTAGCCTTGCCGGAGTCTAGGGGTTTTCGTATACTATCAGGGAGCGATTGGCGTGCCGTATTGTAGTGTATTTACTCATTTGTCGTATTGCGCTATGCTTGTCAGTGACTTGCAGTCGATTTCTGGACATCTTATTATCGCCTGAGTAGTTTATGTATCTGTGCATCTGTTACTTGTTGGTCCCGGTTCATGTCAACGACTCCGTTCTGTTTGCTAGCTTTACTATCTGTGTTTACCAGCGATAAGACTTTGGCCAATTGTAGACCATGACTCGGTTTGAAAGCAGGTAAGTACTTCATTGTTACTCTCAATCTTAACGCCGTCATGTTATGCTGAGTCAGCCGGCTCCCCGGTCCACAAATGCACACCTCCTGCTATTTCTAACACTTCCGGCCAGTCCATTGAAATCGACGATGCCGAAACGTTCTCTACCTCCAGCCAGTCTACCAGAGGCCAAGCGTCCGTTCAGGGCAGTTTCTCGCAGTGCGAATTCTGTATATTGTCCCTTCAATGCTCTATACGACGAAGTCATCCTCGTCATCTTCTCGTATTTGTCATTCACAGATCTCTGCGCTGTGCAGCACGTCAATCGGGATTGGTCTCGCCTCGCACAAGACAACCAGGTACTTGGCACACTCACCAGCCCGTCTGTTGGAACCCTCGCTGAACTCCATTTCCGGGGATAGTTGTGGAAGAGACTGTACTTGAATGAGTATGGCCGGACTAGACTGCGAGGTGCTAGGGGGTTCGTCGGCCGGAGTGATGGCAGAGAGACGAAGCCCCTGCCTGGTAGAGCAAAACACGAGCTATCCGAGGATTTCAGGGACTGGAAGTGGATGTTCCGGATCAGCTCGAATTGGCGTACTGGTGAGTCGCCTGTGGTGTCCCTCATGAGCTACGCGCTGAATCTCGATACCAACAGGGCGATGCTCTGTAGAGCGACTGCATGCAGACCTCTCACACCCCGAAACTGCGCTTCGTTCCGCTGAAGACACTTCGCAGGGGGTACTTGTATTGCTAGCAGGCACCCTCACTATCACAACCATCAAGTCACGCACTGCTTATCCAGAAGTTCATCTCGTCTCCCCCTTTCACGGTATACATTCACTGTCGTGCCGAAGCCCACGCTCCCAGCTCTCGACAACTGTGACAGCCCTGGCATTGGATCAGTCTCCACCAGCTCATGCACATCGTGTCCGTCTAGCAGTCTTTCTCTCAACTGGGGAATTTATCATATTCTCCGTGGACCATCACCACCCAGCGCGGTCTGTGCAGCAATTGTCCTACCTACCAATTGCGAGCGTACCTCGAACGACGCCCATCATTCAGGCTGCCTTCCATGGACACCTACTGGCCACGCTTTCTCAGTCATTCCATCTCTCGCTTTATGACCTATCTTCTGGCAGCATTGTGCACAAGCAGACCCTTTCTTCATTCACCTCGCATCCTCCGAGCTCGTTGGTGCTTACGCCTGCTGGTGGAAACACGTACAAGCTCATCATTGCCTACGCCATCCCTGTGTTCCCAGCCCATTGGAGCGTCGGTGCAACAGAGCTTATTATCACGACCTCCCCGGCATTTCTTGTATCGTCTTCGCGTACGATTCGCGCGTACGACGTGCCCTCGGGCTGGATCGACGAGCACAAGCTGCGTCTCATGCGAGAGCAATGGGGCCGGCGCGTCGCACGCGTCGCCGATACGCAAACAGACGGCAAGTGGGTCGTGCTCGCGCCCGGCGAGGCGCCTCCCCAAGCAGACACGGGCAGCTCGTCTGACGAGAGCGACGACACGCCGTCCTCGCCATCTTCATCGTCGAGCAGCTTCGTCGCGTCTCGCATGTATAGCGCGAGCTCGCTGCAGCTCTACAGGCTCTACTTGCCCGCGGGCGGCTCGTCGACCCCGAAGCTCACGTACGTCCGCTCGCTCCACGGCCAGCTCGGCCCCGTCACCGCGCTCGCCCTCGCGGACGGGCGCTGCGTCAGCCTTGGCGCGAATGGTAGCATATGGGTGTGGGATCTCGAGGCCGGCACTGGCGCGGAGGTATTCGCTGGCGTGAGCCCTTCAGAGGATGACGTGCCTCCAATGGACGTTCTAGAAACGAAGGGTCACGTAGCTTTCGACGAAAGGAGGATTGTCACCGCGGACGCTAGAGGTGTGGAGGTTCGGCGATTCGACATCTAATGGGGGCTCAGACGCATTTAACCTAGTCGCGGATCCTGTTGTACCATCCTGTAACATAGCCTAGACATGACCTGTACACTTATGTATACAATAGCGGCGAGCATGCGTTATAGCGTGGATCAGTTCAGGACATGAAGTGGATGATGTGCCCGTATAACTCCATAGACTATCCAGGAGTACGTGATGTTAGGTTAAGCGAATGGACACGAAGGATGTTGTTTGCCACAAACGTTATCGTGGAAGACACGTCGAGCCGTTTCAGTCTACTAGAACACAACGTGCTGCGCCCCGCGCGGACCAAACGCGTGCTGGGTCGCCTTGTTCTGCATTGTATTTGGAGGCAAATACGACACGCTTACTGTAACAGCCCCATCCTTCCTTCTAATCGAGATACGATATCATCGCTTCCAACTCATCCAACCTTGGGATGCCGTAGGACGTATACACGCGCCGTCGTGGCCTTCTCCGGGCGACCTCCGCGTATAGAGGGGCATAAGCCTTGGTTGGGAGGTTGCAGGGCCATACACGAGGGTTTCACGTTACCGCTTCGCCTGCACAGCCGATTCTAACAAGTACAATGAGAACCCGCGGCGAACGACAAAGCGTGTGGACATACCGCGCCTTGTAGCATCTTCCAGGAGTTGTGTGTCAACGGATTCTGGTGGGAGTTGGACATATCGGACAACAGAGCCACGAATGAAGCAGTTCTTCACAGCCATCTGGGAACGCGTTCAGAGATAGGCAGTCGTACGACTGGAGAAAGCGCACCATGTGCGGATGCCGCGCCTCGTCGAGAACCTTGATGTTATCGAGGCGGATGTTCAGAAACCTATGAGGGCGGTGTAGGTGAGCGAGGGAGAGGCCAGGCAGGGAACAAGGCGTACGCACTGATCCACCGACTTCAGCACACCCGTGATCGAGAGGTCATTCTTGAGTTCGACGGTGACCTGCTGGTCCGTGAGGGTTTTGAACACTGAGAAAATGAGCTAGTGTCAAGATCAGAAGTGTGAAGAGGTGGTCGCTATCTGCACTGACCATGACTGCGGTGCGGGGCAGACGGCGAACGTCGAGGTCGAAGGCAAGCACGAGGAGCAGCAAGCGCGCTAGGCTGAGATAGACGCCTGACCGCCGAGGCAGCGGGAACTCGCTTTGCCACTTGTCCACGTTCATCACAATCGTCGGCTGCCTGGCTTGCGGGATTGTAACAATCGTGTGCCCGCGAACGCGCATCTTGTTCTTGCTGCGAGCAAGATAGGACGTATGTGCGATCCAACGCAGCGAGGAAACAATTGCCGGTGAGTTTCTCCAACTTCACACCGATCCATATCGCTCGCTGAGACTTGGCTGTAGGCGAGGACCGTCTGAAGGACCCTCGGGCCACGTAGCACCTCTTGGCCGTGTATTATCCGCGTGGACGCGGTGGTTCTTGCCCGACGACTCTCATGACGCTGCGAATAATCCGGTCGGGGGATCAGAGCATACCTTGCCTCTCAGATCCCGGCCATTAAGGCCCATCGAGGATCTGCGTCTTTAGACGTTAGCCATGGATCTCCCTCATGAAATGCTATGCTATCTGCCCGCTCATCGGACCTTGACCACCATCGGCCTTTGTCCTTGAAGCCCCGGAAGTGTTGGGGTGCCGGTGATATCCCCGGGACGCCACACAAATCTCGTTCGTCCTTTCCCCTGCGTATTTGCACTGGCTCCACCTACCACTTTTGCTCTAGCACTCTCACAACAGCCTCATGGAAGTTTATATACACCGGACGAGAGTGCTTCATCACGTCTCTATCATTCTCCATCGCCGAGGCTGGGTACAGTTTTCTCAGGAACGCCAGGCTCTGGCGAGGGTAAACGCAGCAAGCAGCTTGGAATTCCGAGCCATCGGGGCGAGCTCTTTCACATTTTGGGGTTAGTCCACAATACCTTGCAGACTCTGGATGGGTACTGCCTTGAATTCAGTATTCGCTGACAAGCGAGAAGCACAGGGCATCGGTGCACGCGGAAATTCCGGCTATATGATTGATACCACCCCTCGTTCTTCGACCAAATCTAGTGCAAGGATAATGACGTTCTGCCCTGAGACTCGCCGTCAAACGCTTCTATGTCGCCTTGCTCGATCTAGTTCTCGGTCAACTTCTACCGCCGCCTCTGGGCCAGTAGTCTACATAAGGCGGGCACAATTGCCTGTCCGTCAGTTGACCTCGAACTCCCCTCACCTCCACTGAAATATGGCGCGATCTCGTATCACAGCCGCAACCCTTGCATACCACACGCATACGCTCCATCTATTCACCAAATCCGACATCAAAACCACTATAGTACCAGTGGTGAGTGCCCTCCTACCGCATAGAGACGTCAAGCCGCTAAGCTTCAATTCCAGACAGTGTTCGCCCTCGTAGCTGCCCCCCTATGCTCTCTCCATCGCCTACCTCACATCGTACTCTGGGTCTGGCTACACATTCTTCACTTCGATGTCTCCAATCAGTGTTTTTCGATCGAAGAAGACAAGCGCAACAAGGCCGACCGGCCCCTCGCTGCAGGCAGGATCAGCGTTCAGCATGCCACAATCCTGCGATGGGCACTCCTCCCGATCTGCCTCCTCGTCTCTCTCTCCTACAGTGCTGAGGTGTTCTACGCCAGCATGGCCATGGCCATTTTAACGATCATCTACAACGAGTGTCAAGCCCACGCCGCGCACTGGTCCATTCGCAACCTGCTCAACGCCGTCGGCTACGCCACATTCGAGACCGGCGCGACCCTGGTGGCAGGTATGCAGTTCCCAAGCGTTCTATCTACCGTTCACTAACTCCTGCCCAGGCCTCGACTGCTCACGGCTTGACAGTACCGCGGTAACCGCGATATGTCTCAGCACAGGCATCATGGCGAGCACGTACCACGTTCAAGACTTCAAGGACGTGGAGGGCGACCGCCTGATCGGGCGCCGGACGCTGCCTATCGTCGCACCGCAGCACGCCCGCAAGACCGTCATCGCCGGCCTCGTCGCTTGGTCGGTTGCACTCGCAAAGATCTGGAACCTCGACGGCCTCACCGCGGCTGCACTACTATTTCTCGGTGCAGTCGTCGGCGGTCGGTTCTTACTTTACCGCTCTGTCCGCGCAGACCAGGTCTCATTCTATCTTTACAACGTTCGTCCTCTTCACAACCGACGGAGTAGTTTTGCTGACATCCTCTCCATCTAGCTCTGGTTATCGTGCACATTCGCCCTCCCGGCGTACTGGAGGCTTGCTGCCTGAGGCTTATGCCCAGGGTGCTTCAGATTAGATGGTCGCTGACGTATACAACCGACGCCTTCTACAATGTCATACGTCCCTTTCACACCTACCAAACCTGGTCTCAGCGGTTGTCGTAATAGCAACGTCACTTGCCGAGTCGAGAGAAACGGTCACCTCATGCACAAGGGCGTGCTAAACCCGATGCAGGGAAGGTGTATATTAAGTAGAGTTCAGTCTATCCGCATCTGGCTACTCGAGCTGAACCCTTGGCTGTCCACGTTCCTTGCATCCAACGATGACCGTCCGTCTCACCGCAGCACGAGATGTTCTGAGAACAAGATTCCACTTATGTACCGGCCCTTCCTTGCGGGAAATACTATAACGGTCCCTGATTCGGTTGGCGATACCATTACACGATGTGGAATTGGAGATTATACCTGTGAGTTGTTCCTTTTCCGCATAGTAGCCCACCACGCCCTGCGGGACCGCTCATCCTCTTTCGCTCAAACCGCGGCACCTCTCCCACAGGACCCTAGTCAGAATGAGATCCGCATGGCCGACCCAGAAGTTAACGATCGCGGTCATTCCCTCGTCCCGTCCTGTGCAGCATGCCCCCTGGGCTCCATCCCCAACTCGAACATTGTTTGCACGAGACGCACTGCGGGCGACTCGTCCTCATGGCTCGGTGTCAGGGGTCCCATGCCGCTCCTCCGATGCGCCGCCCCGCAGGCGGCATAGGCACACGAAATTGGTGAGCGTCATGAACAGGCATTAATGTCCCGGCACTCGGTGAGCAGCAGTGTTGACAGGATGAAAGGGACGTCATAGTTATGCTGGCTTACTCCCAAGGAGCACTGGTATGTTCATGCGTTTCGTAGGTTAGCTAAACACAACTGCAGAGCTGGACATGCGGAGGCCGTGTGGTCGCTATCGCTATTTCTTTCCAGTTCGTAACATGCCGCCTGTCTGCGGATGAACAGCAGCGCAGTATGCACTGGTTTGGACAGGGTCGTCTGGCCTAGACTCTATCCCTTTTGTTGGAGGCTACTTAATCCTCGAAGGGCAGCAGAAAAAGGCCTGGACTGAACTATCTGTTGGTCCGCTTGACAATCATCTGGCCAGAATTTCAACCCCTCCCTCGCCCTCGCAATGTGTTACGGCGAGAACAACGCACCTCACGCTGCTTCCTATTTCAACACCCAGCTTACGGGCCTCTGGGAGATAGCAGACGAATGTGCCGATCACTACCTTGGGGAAGACCGACATGACCTGAAGCCAGAAGAGACTCAAGAGCGTGAGCAGTTTCCGCATCCCCCTGACGTGCTTTGATTGACATTGGTCAACAACAGGCTACGCAATCGCCCTTGCCGCCTTTCATTATGGCCGGCACCGGCAAGGACCTACGGCTTCGCGAAACGACATGATGTTCTATGCGTCGTTTAAACCTCCGCAGCTGAAATTCATCTGCAACCATGAAGCCTTCTTCCAGCTCGAGGTCGCGGAAGGGCACTTCAATTTAGATCATCATCGCGCAACTGAGAGCACTACAGCAGAAAGGTACGGGAGAAGTTTTGTTCGTTGTAGTTCTGCCTAATAGTCGCGTTTTTGCGCCACAGCGGTCGCAATAGATCCATCGCCCAGAATGCCCTCTTCACGTTTCGTGTACCTTTCGGCACCACGGGAATACAGGGCAGCGCTACCATGATTGGGAACGGGAATCACCTCGTCAATCTGCTCGTCCTAGACTATCGTCGTGAGTCAGTTGTATTGGCTGCATGGCTGAACTGACCTGAGTACAGGAGCGAAGTTGATTGGGATCACTCCAGAAGTCGACGCGCAATCATTTCAAGCCCTTGAGTTCTACTTCCGGGTGTATCTCGTCTTTCTGCACTGCGCCGGATGCCACGTTCTGTTCACTCTTCCCAACTTCAGCGACGCAAAAGACGAGCTCCTCATCGACTACTCCGAAGTGATAGAACACGAACTGCGCCTGCAGGAAGTTCATGGCGTCGCGATTGCAGACATCAACAGATACCTGGCTACCTCATGGCTCAAGGCTGCCATGCTTGCCAGCGGTCCAGAAGGGCAGGTCTACGATCGTCCAGGAATTTCATTGGCAGAATTTCGAAGCACTTGGCTCTCCCAACGAGCTGAGATCAACTTTTACTTCACGTTCGGCCCCCAGACGTCGCTGCTCTATGCTCTGACGAGATCATAGTGCACTACGTTATCGATGAGGCGCTATTCTTCCAGTACGACAAGGTTGAAGGGTGAGTGCAAGACTTTGCTTCCCTTGTAGTCGATATTCATGGTCACCGCAGTGATCCCTGGCGGAAGTATGGGAACTGGAGGATTGCCGTCGTCTTCAAGTTGATCTACGAGGAACCCCAAGAAGAAGACGGTAATGTGCGACGGTGCAGAGTGGACATGGCTAGTGCGTGTACGCTTCTTAACCTCAAGACGATTGATAAACTGACCGCAAATTGCTGCATAGCCGCTCGGCTGTTGACCAGCTGTTCGAAATTCGACGGCCTCAGCGAAGGAGATAACATCGATACTTACTGCCGAAGACGCGCAGTCGAATTCATCACAAACGAATATCTTGAGAGCTTGGAAAGCGGAAAATTCGACATCATCTACGAGCATGACCGCCGCTGGACAGCGCAGGCAGACGAGATCGACGCGGCGGAAGAGTTCATATCGATAAACGAGGCGTCATGGTCTGCTACCGATGTCATCGAAGATGCATCTGGGAAGACCACAAAGACAGCGATCTGGCGCGACATCATACAGCACAGCGATATGTGCGGCTTCGACCAAGTCACAGCGCTCTCTGAGACAGCTATCAACCACAGCTTCTACTCTCTGTCCGCTAACCATGCATTGCTCAAACGCTGGCAATATGACAGCTACTTCGTGGTCAACTTTCGGCCTCCGACCGTACGTTTGCGCAGCGACGGTCGTGTATACATCACTTTTCATATGAAAGACGGCACCGTCAAAGGCTTGAAAAACTGGCAGCTGTTCGCGGGGTGTGTTCTGTGCACCTATCCATTTACAAGCTGCTAATCCCTTCTTGCAGAGCTGAATCACAGGACTTCTCGAACTGGCGAGTCACCTTCGAGGTGGGGCTCAGGATATGCGACCACGCAGAGATTCCGGGTATAGATCCGCTTGAATGGCGCAAGACATTTGAGCGAACCCGGGCGGGCTTAGAACTCGCAGAGCAGTCGGATGCAGACTTGAAACACTTGTATCTGGACTTCAGAGGTTCGTCTCCGTTGTTTTCATGAACTCAAACTTAATGTCGGCTTTGCAGGGGCGAAGTTCTGTCACTTGCTTTCTTACTTCGAAGGCCTCCATAGCGCACAGAATAAACGCTTCGTCGACAAGATTCAGGCGGCTGTCCACTACTTGCGCGAGTTTTACCTGCCGCAGTTCATGTTATCCGGTCATCACATCCTCTACACCATTCCGCGCGGAAAGCAGAGATCTCCCGATTTCCCTCACAGGTTGACTTACTTCCTATTCCATATGTACTCCAACAAGAGCATAGGAGGGACATACACCTGGAACGACAACTCACGCAAGTATCAGCCTGTAATCATCATCGCCGGTACCTACGAAGACCGCCAACTTTCAGGCTTCCAATACTCGACGGAGTGGGTCGCGCATGCGAGTAGATTCTCTTCGTGCGGCACTGTGGGTATCTCAGCAGACGCATTTCTTGAAACAAAACTGCTTGCGGTCATCTCTCAAATCAATGCCACCACGACCATCATTCCCTCTATATCTGGCATCAAGCAGAATAAGTGGGTCCCGACCCTTACGACGTGGGCTAAGCACATCGACCGGAAGGACGAGGCCCCACCCCCACCAACACGAGACGATCTGCACTCAGAAGAGTCACTCAGATATGTTTGGAAGCACCACGACAAACTCAACTACGAGCATACCAGCCCTAGCCTGCACATCACGGATGGAATGTATATCGTCACATGTAGGATCCTTACCTACACAAAAGGTATCTTAATTGACGCCGATGCAGGTGATACGAAGAACACGGTCGAGTTCCCCACTGTCTACAAGCAGGGGACTATGGTGATCGAGCTGCGCGGTGAGGTTACGTTGCAGTTGACCGTGCACCTGAACGATCATGGGCTGTCCACGGACTGGAGGTATGTATATCGGCTCAGTTTGTCGTCGTATCAACTGACAGCTGTGTAGCTCCAAGGCATCCGTGGAATGGGTCGCATCAATCGTCATGCATTCCGAAGCAGCAGGGCTGCAAGTCAGCATGGTGAACTCGCCAATAATCTTCAAGACCCTGGAGACCAGTGGGGATTCTGGAAGCCATTATGCCCTCGATCCCCAGCAACTGCTCAAAAGTCAGTTCCCTGACAGCATAGACCTGAAGGCCATGCACGCCGAGTTTTCGCGCTTTACCTCTGTGTGGCAGTCCTGCTATCCTGGGCCTTCCGCGTTCACGCTCTGCAACCCGGTCTTTAACAGGAAGGGCGACATGCTCTTCGAGCTACAACCGTACACCGACCCTTCCTCCGTTCAGGACGCCGACGGCTCTGCGTTGTCAGTGTCTCTGTTCGGCAAGCCTAGCGGCCGGCGCGATCCATTCGCGCAGAGGCCAGGCACGACCCGCGCCATTCGAGCTGCCAGCCGCCAAACTGGTGAGCGACGTCCTTCCCCAAGTCGTCCATATGGCTTCACTCATGGCCTAGCCCGCGCCGGCGCCGGCGTCGGCACTGTCCCACCGCTAGAGCTACCTGCGAATGGGCGAATTCCTCGGTCGATTGACACTCGTCTTCCGACGAGATCCATGAGCCCCTCGTTGCGTACCGCGCAGCCTACCCGCCCGTCGTCCATTCGTTCATACACGATCTCCGCGGCGGGCTCGAGTGGCGCCACAACGCCTACCGAAGGGTATTAATGTAATCGGGTACTTCCATACGTCATTACTGGTACCGCTGGACTAAGAACCACGGGCCAATCGCACTTGTCAACCTTTACAATAAATACGTCTCTATTATACATGGACGGTGCAGAAGGCTACAGACGAGATTGGAGGCAGTAAAGCTAAGCGTGATCCGACATGAGAGGGAAAACTTCCAGTCTAATTTACAACTACAACGCGGGGAGAGCGTACCATTATCCTACAGTAGGTGGAGAGAGCTATCAAGACTTCGTGCGACCGGAACTATGCCTTATACATTCTGTAACGGAAGGGCAAGGGAATCTATTGTGGATACATCATGAGTGGGAAGACGTGATCGTGCAATGGAAAGTCTTACTTCGAACTTCAGACCTTGAGATTTCCGCAATCTACCTCCACCTTCACCATACCCGCGATAGCCGCAGGCAGGTATTCTAGAGCCAAGTCGCGCACAATACGAATGCACCGCGGGATGTCTCGGAGAGCCGCCCTTTCCCATCCAGCATCGGCTTGAGCTCGACTCTGAATTTGAGCTCCTGAAGAGATTGGCATCGGTGTAGGTGCGTGCGGAGGGTGGTCCAGTCTTGGCCCTTCAGCGAGTTCATCAAGAAGTTGAAGGGCATGTCTCCGAGACTGGAGCCGGAGGTCCAGAACGTCCAGAAGGGATCTTCGTACACCTGCAGCGTGATTCCGATGGCGCGCATCTCGGGTCCTGCGACTGCGCCCAGGTCGCGCATGATATCTGGCCATTCGGAGCGACCACCTTGCTCGATGTAAAGGGAACCGATGAGGGTCAAGGAGCGCAGCTCGGAGAACCTCTGGATCTCTGGTGTCGTGCTGACGACATGGTACTCGAGTAACTCGAGGTTGGACGGAATCGCAGTGAGGAATGAGGAGGGAGAGCGGTCACCAGGGGCGCTACACAGCATCAAGCCTCGGAGGGTAGTCACGTCCGTCCTCTGGAGCAGTGTGCCCATGATGCTCTCCGTGCTGTCCGCATCTTCACAGATCACCTCGAGCTTGTCGACGCGGGTGCGGCGGTGGCGGTGAGGAATGCTGACCGTGAGAAGGGGCCTACACTCTTGGCCATCGATGGATAACTTGCACAGGCGGCTGAAGACCGACAGTGCTTCGAGTGCGCGATACAAGGGGACGTAGCCATGGTCATGACGAGGGATTATCTTGACCTCGTGAACCTCACGCACTCCAAAGACATCGCCAGCGAGGGGATTGTCTCGTTCAAGGAGACAGTTGGTGAATTCGACAGTGCGTAGGTGCGGGAGACAGTCAAGTGTAGCCAGCAGGGTCGAACGGGAGATCGCCTCGTCTGTGAATCGCGTGGAGCCGTCGATGTGGTGGACGGAGCGAGAGCTGTTCAGCTTGAGGCAGCGTATCGCGGCTGCAATGCGGGGCGTGTTCGAGAGCAGTGTGAGACAGCGATCGAAGCCGGCCTGAGCCTGCCTACAATGACAGAAGTTTCTCACTGGGGACGTGCGGGGAATTCTCGCGTGCCACATGTGATGGCACGGGGGCCATGAGAAGGTGGAGAACAGGTGGAATGTGCTGGCAGGCACCCAGTCCTGGCACACGAGCGAGCATATGCGCAACACCGCCTTGTCGTCGTGCAGGTAGTCGATCACAGAGTCGAAGAGCTCTGGAGGGAATACTGGTGCAGAGATCGACGGGTTGGCATGCCCAGTGCCTCCTTCAGGAAAGGACATCGTTACCGGTCGTATGGAAATGTCGTGTCTGTGGGAAGGTCCTTCCAACACGCAGGATCCTAGACACAGTACGCCGGTGGTAATGCAGCGTCGTACAGAGAGCTAGCAGGCAGTGTCTGGGAAGGTGAGATTGCGGGAGAGCTAGACTGACGAAACTCGCCTCACCGTTAGCGTAGTCGGGGTCGGAGGATGAGTCGGTAGAGCGCTGCTTTGAAGTCCCGAGGTCGCCCCTATGGATGACATATATACCTGGGGTTAAGGTTACCGTCTGCGGGCACAGACGGGTTGTTGTAGGCACGGGGTTCATCTCCTTCGCAGTACCGCTTGTCTTCTTTTCTTGACCCGTGACGATGTCCGCGACCAGTCTTGTGGAACCGTGTCTGACAGCGAGGGCCAGCCTACTCCAGGCGACGAGGAGAACGAGCTATACCTTGCCAGCCCGCTAGTGGTGCGTCCAGGGATAGAACCTATGTGACACGGCTCCTTCAAAGAGATATCATCAGGGTGTTGCTATGAAGGATTGGATGCGATACGAGGAGATGAAAGACCAGAGAACATGTTGAAACAATCGAGAGGTCTGCGATTGATGGTTGGGGCATTGATGTTGTGAATAATGTGCGGGATATAGGTTTATACATACCTAATACGCTAGATGTCACTTTGCCGGAGTGGTTAACGGGATCGCCTGCTATTCTTACGGCTGTCAGCGGTTGGGCTTTGCCCGCGAGTGTTCGAATCGCTCAGGTGACGCTTTTTTGCGTTCACTTCTTGGTCAGCAAACATGCCAGAATGCACTCAGGGCTCGTTTTTTCAGAGTGTAGAAAATCGGCGGAAGAGTTGTGCGCAATGTTCGCAACCTGCGTACGATAAGCGCTGGCGAGTGGCAAGAACACTTCAAGCGAACAGATGACTACATGGATAGTGCGAGAATGCGCAAATTTCCCTTTTGAATGGGAGCGAATAAATGCAAGCGTTTCCTCAATCTGGCGGACACACTTATACTAGTGTCTGGTTTATTGCTGCTGGGTAGGAATATCTGCCAGACATTCCAAATCCCCAACGTTGCAGCGTAAACACTCGGGCAAGTGTTCTTGGATCCATTCCACCGAAAGTTTCAGATACACACCATTTAATATGCAATACAGCACATGGTACTACTAAAAAATTGCAGTAAAGCCACTGGTTTGCTTAGTGATTGTCCGACTCGGTGTGATGCCCTTGTTTCTCTCTTCCACCATACAAGGTTGCATATACGCTGCAATTGCGTGCTAGTGAGACTCTAATACGTGCTTGTAGAAGTCTACAAATCCTGACTGGGCGATTCGAACACTCACTCCCGCGGCCTCAAGGGGCGCCGGCGAACGGCGTTTGAATCGCTCAGCAGCACTCAGATATAGGAGACTTGCGATTCAAACACTCGTCTGAGCACTTCGAGCGTTGTGCGGGGCGTAGATGTTCGAATCATTCAGGTCACGCTCCGCGGAGTGTTCAAATTCGCTCAGCCGCAAGTCGCGTTTTGCGTCCGTTGTGTTACCCTGTGTCGACGGCGCTGCAGCTGGTCGAATAGACGATAACAAATCGAATTTCGGTCATCTTGTCATGGTCGCAAGATGCAGAATGCACGGCCGTCAGCGTTTCGTGCGCTCTTCGTGTCTGTCCATTAGTTATACCAGTTTCGCTGAAGCCCCATCTTCACGTCTCAGTCGCATAGGTAGGCGTCACTCTGCCTTAGTGCAGAGTACGCTCTTCCTACAGGCGCAGGATAGCACTGACGGATACAGAACGCCACCTGCAGCTGAGCGATTCGAACACTCCTGGCGCGCGGGGAGCGCAAACCTGAGCGATTCGAACATCTACGGCCGTGTGCCAGGTTCGAATCGCTCAGATCTACGATATTCGAGTCGCTCGATATCGTGAATGTTCTGGCCACTCGACTTACGAGGTTTGATTGGGGCTAGCGACCTTCCAGGATACGGACGATACTACTGGGCCTGCACAAAAAGAAACAGTATTCAGGTAGGTCAAAGGGGTATATTAGGACACCATGTCCAGCATGAAGGAATATCCAACCAGGACCCAGTATCCATTACTGACTGGCAACGCTTATCGCCTCCACCTTGCGCATGACCTCGTCCACGCGGCGCTCGACCTCGACGACGTTGCCCTTCACCACGCCCTCGTTCTCCTTGAGGCTGCCCTCGACGCCCTGAACAGCATTCTCGAGCTCCTCCAGGGCGCGCCGCACGCGCTTCTGCTCCTCCTCGAGCGACTCGAGCGTGCTCTGGAACGCTGCCGCATTGGTGTGGAGGGTCGAGAGTGTGCGGAGGCGTGTCAGGATGTGTGGGATGTGCGGCAGCAGGGGGGACAGCCGGTTCAGGATCGGTGCAAGCGCGTCTGTATGCGGATGCGGGCTTGGTATTGGCATAGCCTGACTTGTCACGGGCGAGCCAGGGTGAATGCCGGACAAGGAGCCCGTCAAGCTATGTCCATGCCCAAGGTGGCTGCCAGTGCCTCGCCTCTGCGACGCGCTCATGGCATTCGGGTTACCATGTTGATTGTTGATGGCGGAAAGTCGGTCTAGGTCAGAGAGGAGAAGTTTGAGACGACGTGAAATGTTGTCGATATGTCGCGGTTGGGAGAGGAGGGTGAGTTGGTTGTTGAGCCGAGTTAACAATGGGAGTAGCGGCGGCGGCAGAGGTGTAGTCTATACAAAGCGTGAGGGATCGTCCTGGTCAGCATGAATCCGCGCGTACCTCGTCCACGGTGGTACTGGATGCTCCAACCGCCCGCTCAAGCTCTCCTAGACGTCTGTCCATCTCGGCGATATCCCTCACCTCCAACTTCAGTGGAGTGCTCTCCTTCTCCTCATCCTTCGGTGACTCCTGCACGCTTGCATCTTCCTTCGAGGTTGCCCGCTCCCCCACACCTTGCAATACCGCGCTGACGAGCTTTTCCCTTCCCGTCTTCCCGTCCTCGAGCTTGCCAATCTTCTCCAAGCGCGCCTTAACATCGACAACCTCCTTAATCAGTTGACCAGGCTCGACATGCCCATGTGATCCCTTCTTGGGCTTACTGCCCTCAGGCTTTGGCGAGTCCTCGACCTCTGCTGCAACATCAACGGGTTCGTCGTCTTCGTCTGCTCCCGATGCGGCCTCTTGCTTCTGCTCTTCTCCAAGCTCGGCCTCAAGAGCCGCAAGCTCAGCCTTGAGGTTCGTGAGACGTTGTGCAAGGGATGACGCGTGCGAACGCTGATGATGGTGCAAGGGATGGTGCTGGGGAGGCAGGGTGTGATGAATCTCAGGTGAGCTGCGACCAGAAGACGAGGTCGGTGACGGAGGGTAAGTGTATTGTATGCGCGGACGATGGCGACCTATCACCCATGGACAAAGTATTAGCACAGCGACATGCATTGAATACTCGTTGCTCACGTTTCTCGGCCTTTCTGAACTTCTTACCCGCCTCGCTGGGGTCCATCAAGCTACTTGAGTCGAGTTCCTCCGGCTTTGCATGCAGGTCCTTCCCTCTTGACTGCCTCGAGGGTAGCCCAGACTCGTCATCGGACGACTCTTGCTTCTAACATCGTCACTGAGCTCAGGAGTAGCGCGACATCTGAGGGCGTGTCGAACGCTTACAGTTTCGTGCGTTGGGAACACATCCTCGGTCTCGTAAACATCCGGTGCGGTATCCTACATAGGTACAGCGATGAGATCCAGTGTCAGCTCACAAGGCGATTCACGCACATCTACGCGTAGAGCAAGCGCACTACTCAACTATATCCGGCAAGCCCGCATACTTCGTCGCGTTCATACTGTCACCCAATCGAGGGCTATGCTCCCTGGAGCGCGAATCGAGTCAGGACACGGAAAGGAACAGTTGCAAGCGAGGGCACGACAGGAAGCAAGTGTTGCCGCACGCTCTTCTCGCCGACGCGCAGGGCATTTCCCACGGTTTACTTCCATTCATCAGCTTACTGGCGATCCTTACCGGTTTCAGACTGTAGTGCATTCCATGGCTTACCGCCTTTCTTAGCTTTCATAAACACAGAATGAAGACCAAAGCGTAGATATATCATGAGGTCGTAAATAACACATTAGGGCATAATTAGTCGTACAAATTAACAGTCACAATCTGGCCATGGATACTGGCCCCAATTCCGGCTCTGGACTAGCATACGCTTCGTCGCTTGTATCTGCTCCAGGCCCGTGGATCCTGGTGCGTTCTGGCTAGCAGACTTTGCCAAGGAGACGATTTGTGCAGCAAGACCTAGAGCACTGGAAAGCACAAAGTCGTGAGGGACCACCCGGTTGACGCTAGAGGCAGACGGTGAGTATAGTCCATCCTGGCGTGAATGATGAACGGACGTACAAGCCGAAGCGAGCGTGGGCCTCTTTCGCAGTCAGGGTACGCCCATGAGATACGCTTCGGACGCAAGCTATGTCTCTGCATCAGCCAGGGGCGTCACGGTCAACATGGACAAGACCGACCTGGTGTCCTGCTATCCTCGATATCCTTGGCAAGGCTGCACAGATTCTATGGTTAATCCCCTGGACCAATACTCAGGTCGAGGCAACGCTCTCTCACGGACTGACCTCCGTGGATAGGGACAAGACCGTTCTTCGTCTCCGGGAACCCAAACTTTGCCCTGTCACTAGCAACAACGATATCGCAGTTGAGTACAATCTCGAGGCCACCACCGAATGCCATCCCGTTCACGGCGGCAATGACGGGCTTGGTCGCCTGGGGACGACGGGACAGGTAGCCGAAGCCTTCGGAGGTGGGCCCATAGAACACGGACTTGGGGATTGGCTCTTCGGGGCGCTCCTGCAGGTGTTTAAGTGCTCTGAGGGAGGGGATCAAGGTTGGTCAGTGGTTGGTCAACGAAGAATAGCTGCCACGCCACGTACGGCTTGAGGTCCCCTCCGGCACAGAACGCGGGGCCTTCTCCAGTCAGAACCATGGCCCTACACATAGGTGTCAACAACCAGAAGAGGAGTGAGGCGAATGGGCTTCTCACCAGATATCCTTCTCCTGGTCCGCCCACTCAAGCACCTGCCTCATTTCGTCCTCCATCTGCTCGTTGAAGACGTTCAACGCCTTGGGCCGGCTCATGGCAACCAGCAAGACATGCTCCGTCGGCACCGAGACCCGGACGGTCTGCAGCTTCGACAGCGGCGTCGGGATGTGTACGACGCGCCCGACATCCTGGATGTTGAGGGAGGCCATGGTGGTCGCCGTCGGGGGAGACGTGCAGGCTCAGGGCAGCATCACAGGCATGCCCGAGGGCCCAGGGCTGAATTTAGTTCCGCGAGGTGGGCTGGGCTGGCGGCCGACGGGATGTGCCAAAATTCGTTCCATGATGGGGCTCACAAGCGAACCTGCGGCACCTTTTCCGGTAAAGTCGGATTTTGGCGCGAGAGCCGGTGAGCGCGCGCAAACGTTTCGTGCCCGGAGGTCAGCACCGGACCACGCTGGAGGATAGTGAATATTCGTAGAAGCGGTGCTGAAGCTTGCTGTTCGTCAGCCAACCATTACTGGACCCATTCTGCTACGCGATGTCTTAACATTGGCGCAGAGTCAGGTAGTCGCAGCTCCTATGGAAAGCCGAACGCGAGTACGATAATTCTACCGGTGCAAAGAATATACAAGCCCGCTGAGTACCATCGCAGAGGATGTCCCTGAAAAACCAAAACGACCTCGCATGCCGTTCTGGTCGTCGATGTAACCTCAGTTCCAGGGTCAGAGCCTCGGAGCAGCTCACAGGAGGTATGGAGGCGAGGGCGGCATGATGGACCAGTCTTAATGGGCATCCTCTGCGGGATTGATGGAGTTGAGCTGCCGGCTGCCGTCGTGCTCCTCGCACCAGCATGCGCGAATATCCGCACCGACGAGCCTCCGGAAAATAAGACGAAATGAAATAAAAAATGAAAAGGCCTTCCCTGATTACCTCACCACAACCGGCTTTGTCAAGAGGGTCTCAGTTGACTAGCTTAGGCAACGCTTACATGATGTTCGCGGTCATAATGTCTTTCAGGTGAAGCAAGACCATCGGGATATAACACTTACTTATATCACTTTTCAAAGTCCGCGAAGACAAGGCTTGAAGCAGCCATATCTCGGCCATTAGTCTGACTTCCAATAGTATGATCCGCGTTCTACCTGCCGAACCCATTCGCGTCGCACAGCCGAAGTTCTTCTGAACATCCGCGGACTTGCGCCTGACTTGGCGACAATGGAAAGCAAGACAGAACAGCCGCAAGTACATATCTCGATGGCAGTCTGAAAGACTGAGTAAAGAGCTGCAGGACTCAATCGAAAGCTACAGCGCCAACACTCGCCGGTCAGCCCTCTGACACATTCTCACACGCACGTATGTTCTACTAGGGCGGCAGCAAGAAGGATGACCAATGCAGACGAGCGGAGGAAAAGTTACCCCAGCATCGAGCAATGCAGCACGGGGACCAAGTACCCGCGAGATGTCAATTTTTATTCGCCGCAAGCCGGCGTCGTGCGTCGTCAGCCTTCCCCTGGCTCTGCCGATACCGTCGATGTCAATGCGGAAGCCTCGTCACCATGGATCGACCATGTACGCCGCCGACGCTCAGGCGGGGCGCAGTATTTAAGGAGGCTCGCGCACGGTGGCTCAAACAGCTTATCGCTCCTCGCTTCCTCTGGTCATACTATTATTGTACGAAAAGATGCCCACTCAACTTCCTACTCGTAAAATCGGTGACACAGAGGTGTTTGCTATCGGCTTCGGCGCCATGGGCCTGTCTGCCTTCTACGGACCGCCCATGCCAGACGAAGATCGTTTCAAGGTGCGCTTGCTGTGCTGTGCATATTCTCTGTTCATGCCACTAAAGACACCTATCTAACAGCTACTCGACGCCGTTTACAAGAGCGGATGCACTAACTGGGACACCGCCAACGTCTACGGTGACTTGGCAGGTGGTTCGCCCGCAGCGGCAAGCGCAGCGAGATTTTCCTCGCGACCAAGTTTGGTGCAAGGTCTCTGGGAAACATCGACGGCACACCTGACTATGCGCGGGAGTGCCTTGCACGCTCTCTCCGCCTCCTGGGCACGGACTATATCGACTTGTGGTACCTTCATCGTCCGGACGTCAACACACCGATTGAAGTGACGGTCGGCGCAATGGCCGAGTTTGTTAGGTAGGCGTGATGCACGTATCTCCATAGTACAACGGCTCACGTAAGACTTCTACAGGGAAGGTAAAGTGCGCTACCTCGGCTTGTCCGAGTGCTCCGAGAAAACCCTTCGCCGCGCCCACGCCGTGCATCCGATTGCCGCACTTCAAGTCGAGTACTCTCCCTTCACACTTGACATCGAGGACGATAAGATCGGCCTGTTCAAGGCGTGTCAGGAGCTTGGCGTCGCCGTCGTTGCGTACTCTCCGCTGGGGCGCGGACTTCTCACCGGCCAATATGTGCGTCGTCCACTTGGTGGTGTGTTGGTCGACAGTTCATAGCCTCTGCAGAAATCCCCGGATGACTTCGCCACGGACGACTTCCGCAGGATGCTGCCGCGTTACTCCCAAGAGAATTTCCCGAACCTGCTCAGAGTCGTCGAGGACTTGAAGCGCATCGGGGAGAAGTACGGCGCGACTCCTGGCCAGGTCGCCCTAGCGTGGTTGCTGGCGCAAGGCAGTGACAACGTCATCCCAATTCCAGGCACAACGAAGGAAAAGGTACGTTCGAAGGCCGCAATGCGTATCGCCAGACTCTGACCTCGGAGTAGTATCTCAAGGAGAACCTGGGGGCGTTGAAGCTCAAGCTGTCGCCTGAGGACGTCGCGGAGGTGCGCCGGGTCGCTGAGGCGGCGGATGCCTCTAGCTTGGGTTTACGGTACCCTGAGTCCATGATGAGCATGATTTTCGCGGATACGCCGGAACTGTAGTAGACATCTCAATGGCGATGTATCCTTACCTCCTCACTGAACAATCATGCTATTGCGTCGTCGTGATTACAGATATCAGCCCCGCAATCCCTTCTAGGTCCAGCGCTTATCTTGCCAGCTGAGAAACAGAATGTCCTAGCGCACCGAGGTGAAGATGAGCTCATCCTCTTGTCACTCACTCTAACTGATACCCTACATCTGAAATAATGGATAGTATGTCATACAAACACCACAACGTAGAATACAGTTACATCCAGGCGTAGAGTCACAAGCCGGTTCTTTTTACAGAGATGCGTTATAACCCATAAGAGCCATTCCACCCCGTATCGATATCGTGAAAGGGCATAATCACAAGTCGTGAGTCATGAGCGCAGTTGGCGTGCGGGCAAGTTAGTTGCGCGTCCAGGCGGTGATGGTGTCCGCGAAGCCGTTGGGGTTGTTCGAGCGGTTGATGACGCCCTGTGCGTTGACGCTGAACTGCCAGGTGGTGTCGACGGTCGTGAGCGAGTAGAAGGCGATGTCCGAGCTCGAGTCGACGTTCACGATCTGGTTCTGGCAGTTCTGCGGGCTCTGGCAGCCGGTGTTGTAGGCGCTGAAGAACGAGTAGAAGCCCGCGCCGAAGACGAGGATGCCGTGCGAGTTCTGGACGGTCATTGCCCAGGCGTCGCCTTGGCCGAGCTGCGACGGGTCGAAGTTGCTGTTGGTAATGAACGGCGCGGGCGGGTTCGGGTTGGGCTGGAAGTACGGCTGGGGGAGCGCACCGCGTCAGCACCGCTGTGTAGGGGAGAGACGCCCGGCCGGGGAGGACTCACCGTCTCGGTCTGGGCAAGGCCGATGTAGTGGTTCGCGGCGTTCTTGAGGAAGTACTGATAGTTGATGTGGTGCTCCGAAGCTACCGATCACGTCAGCCATCGAGGGGAATCGCGAGGCCCAGGTGGGGGAACAGGACGCACCAGTGCCGATCAGCCAGACAGGACCCTGGGACTCGGACATGATACCGCCGTTGCTCCAAAGAGAGATTTGCTGGCTTCCGCCGGAGTCGAGATCGTGATCCGCGAGCCAGACCCACATGCCCTGCAAAGCTCGTTAGCCTCCTTGCGAGCAGCGTGTCTGGGAAAGACCAACCTCGAGGTAGGCACTCGAGCCAGAGGTCAGGTGGAGGCCGAGGAAGTCCGCGAAGCAGTTGTTGCCACCCGCACCGGACGTTGGGCACTGGCCAACCTGGAGGCCGGACTGGGCGGTACCGCCGATGCTGCACATCACGTCAGCGCGTGTTGCAAGATCGTGCGTACGCATAAACTCACATGAGATGTGTGTCCCAGGCACCGGCGGCGGCCTGCTGGCCCGACGGGTCGTGGACGTTCCACTCGACGATGATCGCACCGGCGGCAGGACCACGGGTGGTGAAGATCATGTCCGTGATCTCGACGACGCCGCTCGAGCCTGGGGCGCCGACCTGGATGACGGGCTGCGGGTTGTTATAGTCCGTGAACTTGGAGCCGGTGCCCATGATGACCGACCAGACCTCGCCGACGATTTGCGTGCCGGCGGGGATCTGGATCGTGTCCGTGACGATGTACGTGCCCGCGTCGAAGAAGATGATCTTGCAGCCCGCGTACTTTGCGAAGACGTTCTTGATCGCCTGGGTGTCATCGGTGTGGCCGTCGCCCTTCGCGCCCTGTGAGCGCACGCTGACGAAGTCGCTCGGAGCGTAGCCAGTGTACTGCGGGTGCGACTTGCTGACGATGCGGCCCGTGCTGTCGAGCAAGACACCGGGACGGTTGATGTTCGCAATGTTGCCCTGAGTGAAGGTCGGGTTGCCATTCGTGCCGTGGTAGACGTTACCCTGAGCCCAGGAGTTGATGGTCGTGGTGCCACCAGCAAGCTGAGGAGAACCAATCAGCTGGAGGCTCCGCTTGGAATTCGCAGATACTCACGACAGTAGGACCGCCTTTGACACCAACAGCGACGGGAACATTCGTGAGCTGGATGTTGTTGAGGACGAGCGAGCCCTGGAGGTGGCCGCTGCTGGCACCGCTCCAGCGGACGAAGGTCTGAGTGTTGGTAACAACAGCATCGATGATCGCCTCAGCGCCGACGCCCTGCGCACCGGTGTTGGACGTGCCGCCCTGGGTGAGGTCGAAGCCGACTTGGCAGTTGTTGATCGTGATGCGCTGGAAGGTCCAGCCCCAGTTCCAGATCGCGTTGATGGCTGTGGAGAGCGGCGTCAGCAAAGCGGAGCAGTGGCGCGCTAGGGGGCGGGCGGCGCACCAGTGTTGGCGTTGTTGAACGTCAGGTTCCGGACCGTGAACTGCTGGTTGCCGAACGTGGCGCCGATGTTGCCGCCGTTGAACACGAGGTCTGTGGGAGTCACCGCCACGTTAGCACTGACGCCACGTCAGCCACAGGCGGCGTGGACGTACCGCCAAGGAAGCCGCCCGATCCGTTCTCCATGAAGATACCCTGGTGCTGGTTGCCCGCGGCAGTCGACATTTGGAAGACGATGTTGATCAGCGATGTCGCCTGCGAGACCTGCCAGTGGATACCGGTCGCAGAGCCGGACACCTGCCGCAGGTCGATCACAAAGTTGCGGACGGAGCGGAAGCTAGAAGCGTGTGAGCGCGGACAAGGCGGCGGGGGTCCCGGGATGCTCACAAGTTGTTTTGGTTGACATAGTACTGTGCGCCACCAGCCAGATAAGGGTCGGCGTCTGTGATACAGTTAGCCTTGATACGTGCCGCTTGGGCACCGGGACGGACGCACCGATGAGAGCGATGCCAGAGAAGTTGGGGGCCGCGAGAAGAGTCGGGAGGTTCTTGGCGTCACCGATGAGCTGGGTCTGATAGAGCACCACCAAGGGCGAAGAGACTTTGTAGGTGCTGTCAAAGGGCTCCATGAGCGGCACGCTGTTGCGATCGGCTATGTGGACTTACCCGGGAGGGAAGTAGACGAGAGCCGGTTGAGTACTAATTACAAAGTTAGACTCCATGCGAGACGCGCACAGCGGAACGGACTAACGTCGTAGAATCACATCCTTGTCCGCAGCGACCGCCTGCATTGATAGCGGCTCTGGAGGACAGGTGAGCATGACGGAACGCTAACTAAGGCGGTTTCGGTACGAACTGGATAGCTGCTGTATCATCCGTGTTTCCATCACCCTTGGCGCCATAGTTCTGACAGACAGGAGTCTCAGTACAATCTCAAAGCATGCGAAAGCAGGCTAGCGTACTTTGACGTTACGGAACACAGGGTAGCCACCAGGGTTGCCGTTAAAAGCAGCGATACCTGGGGGGCGCGTCAGTGCTTGGCGCGAAACACAGCAGCAAGCGGACGATGCGCACCTTGGTGCTGAATGTTTTGAAGCCAGAAGGGATCGCCCGGGGCAGCACTGCCGTGCGTGAGGGGCGACGAGCAGGTAGAGCCAAGACCAGAGGCGGTCGAAGCGAGCAGGCCCAGGAGGGCGCCCACAACGACAAACGCGTTGCACAGGGTGCGGTAGAACATGATGGGGGCGCCGCGAACGAGCACTCGACTGTCTGGCAGAGGAGCTGCGTGCTGAGGTGGGAGCGAAGCCGGATGCCCTGGGGACCCAGCAGCACTGAGCGCAGGTTATATACGCGAGCGGCGGCGCGAAATCTTCGCGTCGTCGCAGGTGGCAGGTGGAGCATGGGACCCAGCCGCAACCTGTCGCACCCGTCGGCGAGCCACAGCTGGATGCCTGATCTGGCTGGAGTGCCTCGAAAACTTTGCACGTTTGCCTCGCACCGTGCACAGCGCCCCCGTGACCCGTGGCCGCAGAGCAGCCCGAGGAGGCCCACGCGTCAAATGCAGCCGGACACCGGTTCGGCTCGTGCGGACTGGTACGCTTCTGCATGCTGTCTGGCGGTGCGCTCCGGTCTGAAAATGGGTGATTAGCATTGCAGCTGAAGGAGGCGTGACAGCTCGACTCACGTGCTTGTTCGCTGTGTGGCACTGTGCCCACAGTGCCCACTCTGGGCAGAATGGACTTTTGCTGGGCCTGCGACAGATCCGAGTACATACCCCGTTTGGACTGTCGTGCGCCCAGCTGCCGCTTGCCGTCGCGCAGCGTCCGCACGTATGCCCACGTCCACCACATGGTGCTCTAATTGCGCCCTTCTTTGCAGCGATGGATGGCTGCATGCAAGCTTCCAGAAAATAAGCCTAAAGGGCAGGGAAGGGGTATGGTGACGTCGCTTGCTTCTGTGCCATACGGGCGAGAGCTTGAGCACAGGCTGAAAAAAGGCCAAGTCCGAGGCGTTCTTGCGCCGGGTCCCACGGCGGGAGGCGGTAAACAAGACAATTGTCGCTGTCGTATCATGTGCCAGCGATCCGCATCTGCAGACGATCGTTTGAATCGTATGTTCCAATAGCAGGCAGCTCAGAACGTGAGAGCCAGCCGCCCTCTGGATCACCGGCTAACGCGGCGGCCCAAGGCAGGGGAATTCTGTGCCATCCACGCCCCATGGGGGATCGTCTGATTCGCGGATTCGGTCGTTTATAGAGTGCTGCAGAACCCCGGAGAATCCACTGGCCAGGGGGAGCTGTACGGCTGTGGCATGTGGAAGCTGGTCGGCAGAGGTTCTGTGTCAGAACGGTCGGAGAACAGTCAACACAAAGAGAGGACGAGGCTCACGGTAGACGTCGTCGAGTGGAATGCAACGGATCTTGGCGAAGAGCGTTCTGAGAAACCTGGGCCCTCCCTCCCCATGGTTGACGCGCGAGAAGAAGCTCGTACGGAGGTCCGGAACCCGAGATCCGCAACAAGACATTGCCAATTCGAGGGTCGTCTGGTGAAAGTCGGACGGGAATGGTCGAAAGCGTATATCTCTATTCTGAGGGATATCACGCTGTTCTTCGCTTTGCAACGTCGATATCAAGCTTTGCGCGAGGTGACCAGTCGAATGACCCTGCTCACCTGACGAGGGTGCGATACGCAGAATGCCTTTTGGCTCTGCGACTGTGATCGGCCCATCGGACGACGGGATTCTGCTTGACGAAGATCAGCCGTCTGATGGATATTGCTATGAGGAGAAGATTGCGTGACACCTCCGCCGGGTGCCGCCACATCCGACGTTTAAGCAGATAGACATTGTGAGTGGACCGAGTCCTGCTGCTACGTCAGCGCTTCTGAAAGAGGACGTCGGGGGCTGTACGGTACCCAGAGAGGACAGAGTGCCTGACGTGCAGTACCCAGGAGGAGACGACGTGGCTTGGCTCGAATCTTCGCTGCCCGAGTCATTTGACAAGGCGTTACCTGTGCGGTTGGAGAGTATCAGCGAGAGTTCGTTCCAGAGAACGCGCCCATGCTTACGACCGCTTGTCCGGGCCTGGTGTCCATGTGGTCGTATCATCAGACGACATGGCGGCAATGACAGAAAACTTTAAGCGGCTCATGCCTCCGCACGGAGAGAGGATGCAGAGGCGGTGGTTGGACGGCAGGCGAGAGTCAGGCTGGGACATGGCGGATGCTGTCCAACCCTCGCCGCAGCGTCTATCGCTGCCTCGCTTTCCCAGCGCTGCCACGTGACCCAGTCTCCCGCCAGAGCCGGCGCTCGTTAGGCGCCACAACGCCGTCGCCAATCGAAATATTCTGATATCCGGCCATGCAGGGTTTCTCGCCGGGTCTGGACTGCTGCCCTGTCTCACCAGGACACCTGCAGCCAAAGCCGTCTGCAACAAGACAAACGTCCCCCAGTTTGACTCTGGACACTGCGAACGACGTGATGCGCAGCCTACTCCTGAGAGGCTGAGAATAATTTTCACAAGTGCCAGACACATCCTAGGATCTCGTCATTGCAACGATGAAACACGAGTCCGTACAACATCCGCAGTCTTCCTCAAAGCACTGTCACTTTTGGCATCACCATGTCTAGAGCATAATTGGCAGGTTTGATAAGTACACGGTGAGTATTTTCATCGACCAATGGCTTGAGCCATGTTTGATTGCACGAATGTTGACGTCAAAATCCGCGAGCAGAGACCAGTATCATCCATACGCGGCGCATGTTACGGCCGCTGCGTCCGCGGGAATCTCTGTCAGACGTGAGCGGCACCGAACGAGAAAGTTGCTCCTTAGTACCCGCCGTCAAGTCAAGGCCCGGGCGATGGTACAAATAGAGCAGTAGGACAGATTGCTGGCCGAGTTGTGAACTCTGACTCCGACCTCACGTTCCAAAACCTTACTCCAAAGTTTTGCACCCTGCGTGCAAAACGTGGGTTTCAACATCTGAAGTCTGGGTCCCAGCTTCTGCTGCCTCCATCGGCGGGATCCGTCCGCGGCGCCTTGCGTTTGCGCTCCAAACAAATATCGCAAAGCTTCGCCTACGCAGCCGGCTTCGCGAAGCACGCCTCCAACCCCGGCGCTGGCCGTGCGGCAGACAGCGCAGCGATCTTCTTTGCTGCAAAGGCTAACCCTGAGCAGGCGCAATTCACCTCTTATAGTCTAAACCACACGGCGGGTTGCCGCGCCGAGGGAGCCCAACCTAACTTTGGCTCAGCACACACAGATTTTCGCACTCTCCCACAGGGCTGCCCGCCAAGCCGCCCGAATCCGGCTAACTGCTTGCGAAGGCTGCTTACCTCCGCCCTGCCGGTGGCGCCATATTCCCTTCTGATGTGAGGCCGTGCCCCGCGTACGGGGGGACCCAGACGGCGTAAGCATCAGCAAAAAAATGGGTCGCAGATCTGGTACGGTAGGGCTGGCAAGGCGGCGCCAGTCAGACTAGCGCTGACCTGCAATGGCAAAGGCGCGCCAGTCTGGTATCGCCTGGTATTGCCTGGCCATGGCTTGTCATCCTGATGCTGCATGGCATGAAACGTCCTGGTAAGGTCATGGATGGGATTTAATATCTGTATGAGTTTTTATGAGCAGTAATCGACAGTTCACCGTCGTCTTACTTCCTAAGCGCACATGGGCCAGCTCCTCACTTTGGCACCGTGTCCGGGGCACGCTCAATCGTTCGGGCACTACTTACATTGTGAAACGGGGTTGCAAAGGCAGCTTAAAACGTTTCATGGTTCTGTGGCATGCGCAGCGCAGCCTCCGCAATCGCATATATCAGTGGCATGTGCCACATGCGAAGCCTGACACAGCAGGCCCCTCGTCGGCCTCACTGACATCTACATAGCATGTATCTGCATACCTCTACAATGTGACAAACACACCTTACTTAAGTGTATCGGGTGGTCAACGATCTCGCCCAAGCAAAGGTTTGCGGCTGTTCTGCCCATGTTACTTGCTCGAGATGCTAGTGCATAGCAGAAAAGCCAACCCTTACAACCTGACGGCTTACCCGGTCACATGGTGACTTACCTGTGACGTTTTTACTTACCAGGACTTCAAAACCTGTGACACTGACGCGTCATGCCCAAGACGGAAGGAGACATGACGTCGAAGTGCCCGAGAAGTAAAGACCATCTCCAACGCATATAAATCCTCTGTCCCCTCTGCCCTGCTCTCTCCCTCATACCACCATGTTCCCCACCCCTACATTGCCCCTGCCTTGTCAAGCCGCCTCCCCATCGCGTGCGAAACTCCGAAGCCGAGCTTCAGGATAAACATCATGCGCAACGAGGAATGCCTTGTTCTTTGTTGCGCGGGCTGGTGCAGGTGACAGCGCATTTATGGGGCAACTCTAAGGTACGCCATCAGATTCCTATTGCTGTTTGCCCTGCTAACAGGGTGCTCTCGACTTTGTTCTGCAGAGTTACGGTACGCGTGTATGAAATTATGAAATTACAACATCAATTCCACGCATATATGCACCCGCCCTGCACACGCTTGCAACCATTGCACACAACTGCGAGAACAACGGATACCCGATGCCCCGCAGTGTGGCTCGCCGAGCGCGTTATCTCCTGCCAGACCGCTGCGTCCGCTGACCAAAAGGCCCCATCAGGTTGCCTCGTTCATCGGGAGCAACGCCAATTTCTATGTCGCAGACGCAGACGTCATCATGGTTCAATTCCCCCTCCCCGCTGCATACTCCTACTGATCTTCATTACAGGAAATACGACACATGGTTCGCGCTTTCCGAAATCGATAGAACAGTACAAGATCCTCACCTTCTTCGGCGGCAACATCGTCGCTAGCGAGGGCGAGCACTGGAAGCGCTCCCGCAAGATCGCCGCGCCCGCTTTCTCTGAGGTATGCCCTCGTGCCGTCCCCTGTCGACCCTGCATTTCTGAGCGGTCGTGCGCAGCGGAACAACAAGCTCGTGTGGGACGAGACGCGCCTCATTCTTCAAGACCTCTTCACTCACGTCTGGGGCAAGCGCGCCGAGATCCACGTCGACTACGCCGTCGACATCACCCTCCTGGTGCGCGCGCCTGCACCTGTTTCCCGATCGTGCGCTCACTTGCGTCCATCTCTCTCCCCGGACATTGGGCACACGCCTTGGCCGCGAAGATCGCCCTGTTCGTCGTCGGCGTCACATGCTTCGGGCGTCGCATCCCATGGCAGAACGAGGACGTCGTGCCTGCCGGGCACACGATGACCTGACTCAAGGTGCGCCCCACTTCCCGTCATGCCCTCCCCATCTTTCCCACCTCTCCCACGCTCACGGCATGCTGTCACGCACGCAGACCGTGCTGCACACAGTGTCCGAGAACGTCTTTATGCGGCTGCTGATCCCGGACCATGCGCAGACTTCCGACAGCGAGCAAAGGTAAGAATATTTGGCAGACGGTGGTCGACATTTACCTGTTACTCATCTGACCTGCTGTGCTACACAGGATACCCTGGGATGTAGGGTTGTGCGCATGTACGTGATCAGCTCTCTGCTTTCTGACCCTTTTGTACTGATGTCCACTTGCAGGCGCAGCAGTCTTTTCCTTTGACAGGTTCGTCACTGTATCCTATATGCTGCTCACTTTCAACGAACCCCTATCGGCAGTGCCTAGCGTATAGCATCCGTCTAGCATGATCAGCGTCATGCACGGCTAGCATGTGGGTGGCACAAGTATGTGGTACAGCCAGCCGTCTGTTCTATTCTGCATTTGTCACCCAGCCACTTGTGTACTGTACTGTATCCAGATGAATAAATCGATTTTATTGTCTAAAATATATGGGATGAGCCCGAGTAGCAGCCGAACGAACCCAAAAGTGCGCCCGGAACTGCCACCGCTTGCCAGGCATTACCAGCCCTGGCCATGCCTGATCTAGCTTACCATGATGGCGAGCCTGGTCTATGGTGTCAGACTGATGGGCATGGTCACGCTTATCGATCGCATGTCTGAGCTGGCAACTACAATCCCAGCCTGAAAGCGCTGACCTGCTCTGGTAGCCTGGTCATCGCTGGCCTAGCTAGATCTAGCGGTCTTTTTTTTGCTGATGAAATTGCGCGCTGATCGCCCTGCGTTGCTCGCCTCGATTGGTGGGCATCCCTGGGCACGGTGAGTCGCTCGCTGCCTTGGTTTACGAGACCGGGGGCAAGTGTATAGACATTCTAGCCTCGCTTCTGTGCACAGCTTCCGACCGGCTTCCTGTGTGTGCTCACAGCCCGTGTCGTTGAGCAGAGCGGGCTAAAGCTGTGTCACTCGCAAAAACAAATTTTCTTGACTTCTGCATTGCGCTGTTCATATTTTCCTCCGCAATAGACACCACAGAATAGCCTTTAGGTGGACAACACAATCACTTCCATGCTTCGTTCGCGGAGGGGTGTTCTACCCTGGCCAGCGGGTAGCGGTCTGCTGTAGCAAGGGGTGTATGCAGTCTGAGGGTCCTAACCATCACCGCTGATCCTTCAATATATATGCGGTGTCATCGATATCGGGTTGCAAGGGACGATGCCACCGCCCAGTCGAATCAAGAGCTGGTCTGGGCAACCTGAGGTGCAATGCCATACAGGTGGCCGTACTGGTATACAATTTTTGTCAACAGAGGTCACGGCTGGTACACAAGAGCAGGAACACAAGACAGCAGGGTGGGAGGACATGTCTACGGTGGACACGAACACATCATAATGATCATAAGCTGGGCGTTATGCAGGGTGCTACCCGCGGCCGAGACATCAAGCCGAGCCGACATACAAGAGAGGGCGAGTGCTACTGAGATGCGGTGGTATACAACAAGTCTGAATGCGGAATCCAGAAAAGACAACATGATAACGGGATGAGCGTACAAGCGATAAGAGTCCTGTAGGTCGATTTCGGCCGCAGACGGGCGACGGGCGGCGCGGCGGGTATGGCGGTGTCTCCTGTGCTCAGAGCACCTCGATGCTCTGCGCGATGACCTCGCAGATGGGCACCTTTTCCTGGATTACGTACACCTGGTTCGTCGCGCGCTCCTTGAGAAGGCCCCAGTCGTTCCACCACTCGGCAGCGTGGTCCTCGGCGTCGTACGCGAACATGGCCTTCTCTTTCTGCAGGGGCTGTCAGCATGTCGCCCGTGATCGTTCCGGTGGCCTACGCACCTCCCAGAGCGCAACGACGGCGTCGTCCGGGTCGGCATGGACGAGCGCCTCCATGCCGGCGGCGAACTTCTCCTGGAGCATGCGGTCGCGCATGTCGTGCGCCTCGCCGGGCGGCATCGCGACGGCAGAGTAGCTCGCGAGGTCCGTGTCGAGCAGCATGCGCACGGGCTCGCGGCGGATCGCCTCGATGGCGTACAGGAACGGCGCGACCTGGTCGGCGTGGTGCAGGTGCCGGAAGAGCTCGCCGAGCGCGGCGGCGTCGCACACGGACGCGGCCAGGCCGTTCGTCGCCCCGCGCTGTGGGGTGCCGCGTGCGCGCTGGTCAGCGGATCCGTGCGTACATGAACGTGGGAGCGGGTGGCGTACCGGGAAGGGGTGCGCCGCGTCCCCGATGAGGATCAGCCGCCCGTCGGGGTGCACCCACGTCTCGAGCTCTGGCGGCTCAGTAAGGGGCACACAGCGGCCGCCTGGTGAGAGCTCCACGAGCTTCTTCAGCCTTCGTCCTCCGTCAGCTGACGTGCCCTGTGAGCCTCCTGGCAGCGCATCACGTACCGCGGCTCGCATTCGCCCGAGGCAGCGAGGATCTGGGCTGGAGTCATGTCTTTGCCCCAGTACGCCTTCGTCTTCTCTTCGGGAAGGTAGAAGTGCAGGGTGTACTCCGGACGGACGCCCTGCGATTGCATCAACCAGCTGGTGGCGTGTGCGAGGGTAGCGAACGTTGCTCACCGCGACGTGGCCGACAGCGCCGCACCCGTTACCGAGCCAGGAGATGGACGCCTTCTTTCTCGCATGTTTAGACTCTGTGCAAAAGTGGAAAGGTGATAGGCACGTACCGTTTGCGTGAGTAATGGCGCGAGTTCTGGGTCGGCCTCCATGGGGGCGCCAGGGACAGGCATGCTGTGGGAACGCAACATGAGCCCGCACTGTTCCCAGGTCGATCAGAAGGCACGACGTACTTGACTATGGACAGGCCTATGTTGCGCTCCTCGATTGGCTGCTCTGCCACATGCTTTCGCACGACGCTCTCGGGCCCATCGGTGCCCACGACGACGTCAGCTTCGAAGACTTCCCCAGACGCTAGCCGCACCACTGGACGGCCGTCCGCAGCAAAGTCTACTGAGGATATTTGGACGTCTTCTCGTATTTGGGCACCGTATGATGTGGCGGAGTCGAGCAGGAGGCGGCGCACATCTGCATACTGCGATGCACGGTGCGGCGTGAGGAGCGGCTGACAGGGATGGACGGAACGGCTGCTTACGTGCATGTACAGAATATCGCCTCCAGCGTCTCGGAACACCTCCTCGAGCCAGGCGTGCAAACCAAGCTGCTCCTTGTACTCGACTGTCGCCAGAACGTCTGTGAGGTGATAATGCGGGAAGAAGGAGGGCTTCCTCAGACGTACATCTTGCCATGACCACAGCGCGAGAATACGCAGAAAGCTTGCGGACGCGCTCTTCTGGCATCCATCTGAGCAGCAGTTTAGACATGCTGGGCGGGATGATGCATCCACCGTAGCCCCAGTCCTACGATTGCGGGGTACGTGAGCATCGTGGGACCAAGTAAAGAGGCTTGAGACTCACACTAGCTATTTGGTCTTGGACCCCAAAGACAGTGACCTCATGCCCAGCTCTCCTGAGGGCTATCGCGCATGCCAGACCAGCTGCAGTGGCACCGATGACGGCAAAGTGGATGCGCAGGCTGGCTTGTATAGGTCGCTCCTGCATTGCTTTTCTTTTGTCTGGAACGGGCGTCAGTGTCGGACTCGGAGGAGGTCCGCAGCGCAGGCCAAGCGTGCGTGCAAGCGCGACGTACCCGGATACGCACACCAGGGGCAGAGAGATGGTCGTGGTCGTTGCAAACGTAGGGTCTGGGACGTTTCGGTGGCTGGCACGGTGGTGATGGAAGAGGGGAATATGCCGGGACGAGAGGCACGGGCTCCAGCACAAGCCCCCTGCAGATTTTGGCAATCCGTGGTTAAGCCGCCCGGGGCGACGAGCGACTGGCACCCTGATCAGCCCTGGCCGCGCTCGGAACCCTATCGAGGGTTTATCGAGAGTTTTTTCTCACCACTCCGATGGCGCCTCCGCCGCTCGAGGCGGACCTTGGGCAGCCCCTGGGAGGCTGACGAGTGTACGCGGGGGTCTGCGCGACATCTCCGATTAGGAGCTCGGCTGGTGGGTGCGTCTGGGCCAGCTGCACGGGTGCGATGGCTCGATAAAATGAAAGCAGAGGGTGAACCTGTGGAGGGCGATCGTGCCAGGTACAATAAGATACTCGATCAGTTTGCTTCCGTAACGCACGCCGCCGGCTGGGGTATGTGCCTAGTCGCCAAGGTACCGCTTCACACAGCGAGTCGGAAACGAGATCATACTGCACATTCGCAGGTAAGATGACCGACGAGTAGCCTTAAAGATGGAAGTCAAGTCCTCGAACAAGCGAGAACGACTAAGGGACATGCGCACCTTCCGTTCGTGACGACCCTGAAGATGCATTTCCTTTCCCACCGTCGATGCATGGTGTGAAATTAATTATGAGGCGGTGATTGCAGGGTATGATGAGAAGGAAACGAGTTCGATTTCGAAGACATGAGGCGGGAGGTTTCGTCCGGCGTCTGAGTGCGCATCAGGCGCATCAGGCGCATCAAAACCGGTGTCCACCTGGTTTGGCAACGCTCCGCCACTTGGCCTCCGCAGTGGAGACAAGTGGTGTAGAAGAACGTAAAGGTAACAGTGATTTTTGGTGGGAACTACGTCAATATTTCCCCACCAACCTGCAGGCATCGACGTCATGACTGAGGGCAGGGTATATAAGGGATGCTGTCACGGATGTGACGGCGCAGCCCTATTTTTCGCCGATTTCTGGCTATTTTCCTCGATTAAATCCAACGGGCGAGCAGCCCTCGCGCCGTCTGGAGTCCTAGCCGCCCACGCTCAGCGCCTGGCCACCCAGCGCCAGCGCCCTGATGGCGCATCACCCTTAGACGCCAGCGCATCCCGCTGCGCGCTCAGACACTGCCCGGATCACCGGTCTGCCCTGCAACCGGTTCCCCGGATCGCCGAGGAGGCACTGTCATCCCTGATGACTCCCCTCGCCGAGGCTCGCCGAGCTAATCATCCCCATGACACAGCCTCGGTCCGACGCAGCCTCGGACACTGCCAGCTGACACAGCCTCGTGACATAGCCCCCGCACAGCCTCGCCGCGCAGCCCGCGTCGCAGCCTCGCTGGCTATGCCAAGCACTGCCCATCAGCTTAGGTAATCGTACGGCCTGCCCTAAAGACTCTGTAGTATATAAGGGTAGCACTCCTCGCTCCTGTCCGTCATCTCGACCTCTTGGTCAATACGGACAGGTAAGCCCCAGCTTGTATAGTAGAATAGTTCGCTAATGTTATCTTGGTCAATACGGACAGCTGAACAAGTGTGTTCGTCGCTGCGTGACTCGCTCCGCCGCGCCTCGACGTCGACCTCCCCATCTGTCCTCCCTTGTGAAGCGTTGAGCCTTCGCTCCGCGACATTAGGTCGAGATCTTTTGGGTGCCCTAGGCATTTTTCCCCTACCGCTCCCCCACAATACCGTTTAAAAAAGTTTATCCCCACCGATTAAAGCGAGTACGTCGTAGTCGAGCAGCCCGCTCACTCCGTACACGTTGCTGAGGCTTGCATTCGCAGTGCCGAAAGACGTCCAGCTCAAGGACCACATCCCCCAGCGCATCTTCGACCGCCTCCAACGTCGTCGCGAGGCCGGTAACCCTGTCAAGTGGACGGACCGCAAAGTCAAGGCGGTCGTCAAGTACGTGTCCACGCTCCCCCAGCCTCCGCCCTCTGTCCCCTCCATCAACTGGACTGCCGTTCGCGAGGCTCGTGAGGCCGAACAACGCGTAGGCAACCGCATCCGCGAGCAGCGCCAACGAGAGGCGCAAGAAGCCCAGGCCGCCGTAGCCGCCTCCTCCTCGAAGCTCAGTTTGGCAGAGCGCCTCAGCGCCGCCCCGACGTACGAGCCCATCGCCCACAAGCCCGTCGGCATCGACATCCCCAAGTACTCCCCCACCGACCTCGTCGGCATCTTCACGCCTAAGCTCGACGCGACCATCAAGCGTCTCAAGGCCATCGAGGAAGTCGACCTCTTCCACCTGGTGAACAGCGACCGCGCGCACGGCGTCTGCCAGCTGCTCGAACGTCTTCGACAGATCCGCAACGAGCTCAGCCGCCTCGCTCCCACCACCACGTTTAAGGAGTGGCACCAATACGAGCTAGGTCTTGCTCAGATTGGTGACATTTCGTTCGTCGGTTTAAGGCGCAATTTCCGCCGCATCGTGGGAGAGTTAGACATAGTATACCGGGCTGGATACTTTGATTAAATAATACATTTCTGTCGCTCTGGATTTCGATTGTTCGAACTGCCCGCACTTCTTTGGGCGAACCACAGAGAACGGCGTCACTCTTCCTGCTGATCTCCACGTCGAGGAGAACAACGGGTCTCGAGAAGCCAGGGAGTGCAGTCAGCAGCCCTGCCCTTATCGAGAAACTGCCCCTCCGCTACTCCCGGTTCCGCCTAGCGACCGAGAAACACAGTTCGAACGCCCTCATTTCGCGCAACGGCTAGAATTCGCCCGCGCCTCTGCCACCACTCCGAATACTCCCGATCACAGTCCCCCGGACAGCAGCCACCACTCGTCTCCCGAGACATCGCTCGGCTCCGTCCTCTCCGACCACGAACCCGCTCCCTCCCCGCTTAACCTCTCCCGCGCTCACTCAGGAGCCAATACTCCCCGTCCCCCCAATATGTCGAGCACTCCCGGTGGAGCGCCTCCTGGCCCGGCTCCCCCCGACCCCATCTCTGCTGCCCTCCTGCAAATGGCCCAGGCGATGACGCAGCTTACAAACACGGTTAACACTCTGGCCCAGACTATTGGCGCCAATCGGACAACGGTCAACGCAACGGTTAACGCCAACAAGGAGCTCCCCTTCGTCGAGAAGCCCATGCCGTTCAAAGGAAAGGGGTCAGACACGGCCCGACTCTTCCGCGCCGCCTATCGCATCTACGCCGACGGACAGCCGGAGAAATTCGGCAAGCGCGACGTCAACGGTAACCTCGAGCGAGACGCAAACACCGGCAAGATCTTGGTAGACGGCCAGAAGTGGATCGTTGGCGCCCTTTCCTTCATGCAGGACGAAGCCGCCGAATGGGCACGGCAGTACATCGAGCAAGCGGCAGACGGCACTCAGTTGTTCGGAGGTTCCCGCACCCAATTCTGGGAGGCTTTCAAGAACCGGTTCGAGCCCGTCGACGAGAAGGCCGAGGCCCTCAGCAAGCTACAGGCGTGCACGCAAGGCAATCGTCGGTTCGCGGAGTTCTTTGCGGAGTTCCAAGCCCTCGCCGGCCGCACGAAGCTCACCCCGGAAGACCTGGCAGCCCGGCTGCGAACGAAGTTTAATAAGGACTACCTCGAACGGATCTCGTACATGGTCAACCCCGCTACCGGCAAAGGCCCCGAGACGTACGACGAGCTCAAGAACGCAGGTTTCGCCGTCGACCGGTCGAAAGACAAGCTCTCGCAGGATCTCTTGGCGCAGCAAGGCAAGACGTCCTCGTCTCCGGCTAGTTCGTCAGCGCGCGCCTTCCGCGACCCGAACGCGATGGACATCGACGCCGCGAACATCGACGAACTGTTTAAGGGCCTCACTGGCACGGATCTCAAGCGTCAGTTCGATGCCGTCATGAAGGATCGCTGCAAAGTCTGCGGCTCGAAGTCCCACAAGTCCACGGACCCCGTTCACCGTGACTCGGTTTGCAACCACTGTGGCAAGAAAGGTCACTGGTCCCGCGTCTGTCGCGCTCGCCTCGAGGGCAAGCCGAGAACCGCCCCCGCTACCGCCGCCGTCCGCGCCTCGTCTTCGGATACCTCGTCACAGGACTCCTCGTCTCCAGCCTCCTCGTCTTCTGGCAGCTCGTCTGACGATCAGAGCGCCGCTATCGCCGCCCTCCGTGATCAGCTGGCTCTGATACAAAAGCAGCTCGGGGGTTTTGCTTAAGGGGCCGGAGTGACGCCGCATCGTCGGTCCCCGTTTCGTCAAGCCCGGATTCAACTCCGGCGCCTTCGTTAGACCCACAGGACATTTCGGACTCTATCCGCTCGTGTACAATATCCGTATTAGACCCTTTCTCGAATCACTACCGTGTACCAGTAAAGCTCACCGGGATCAATAAAACTATTCGCACGCCTGCAATGATTGACTCCGGTGCGACTTCGCTGTTCATCCACGAAGACTTCTGCAAGCAGCATAAGATTCTCACGGTACCACTCAAAAGGGAAATTACGTTATACAACATCGACGGAACCAAGAACGAAGCAGGATCTATCATACGTCGTGCCAGACTCCAGCTCACTGTGGGTTCTTACACGTTTAAGGAGGAGTTTCTTGTCACGAACATCGGTCCGGAGGACGTTATCCTCGGACTTCCGTGGCTCAAGAAATGGAATCCGAATATCGACTGGGAAACGGGAGATGTCCAATTTCAGCTCCGCGGCGGAGCTGAGGACACCCCGGTTTTCGGCATCCACCAGATTGACGCCAACCGCTCCGAGCGCCGTGAATGGCTTCGAACAGGCATTGTTGAGGACGCCAAGGACGAAGTCTGGATTCTCGCCGGCTACACTTACTCGCAAGCGATCGCTGTCGAAGCCAATTGCGAGAAGTACGCTAAGACGTTTGAAGAGCTAGTTCCCAAAGAGTACCACCGACACAAGAAGGTGTTCTCCGAAGAGGAATCGCACCGGCTCCCGAAGCATCAGCCCTGGGACCACGCGATAGATCTCGTCCCCGACGCCCCGGCATCGATCAAATCGAAGGTCTACCCCATGTCCCCGATCGAGAACGAAGAACTACAGCGGTTCATCGACGACGCACTCGCCAAAGGCTACATCGTCCCCAGCAAGTCTCCGATCGCTTCCCCTGTCTTCTTCATCAAGAAAAAGGACGGCAAGCTCCGGTTCATCCAAGACTACCGCAAGCTCAACGACATCACCGTGAAGAATCGCTATCCCCTCCCGCTCGCCTCCGACATCATCGGGAAGCTCCAGGGCGCCAAGATCTTCACCAAGTTCGACGTCCGTTGGGGCTACAACAACGTCCGAATTAAGGAAGGTGACGAGTGGAAAGCCGCCTTCGTCACCAACCGCGGTCTCTTCGAGCCCCGAGTCATGTACTTCGGTCTGTGCAACAGCCCCGCCACGTTCCAGGCCCTCATGAACCACATCTTCGCCGACCTCATCGCCGAGAGCAAGGTCGCAGTCTACCTCGACGACATCCTCATCTGGTCGAACGATCTCGCTTCGCATCGGAAGATTGTTCACGAGGTCCTGGCACGCCTCGCCAAGTACGATTTGTACCTTCGGCCCGAGAAGTGCGAGTTCGAGCGCTCAGAGATCGAGTATCTTGGGCTCCTCATCAGCAAAGGACAAGTCGGCATGGATCCCGGCAAGGTTAAGGCTGTAGCCGAGTGGCCGACCCCGAAGAACCTCAAAGACGTACGAGGCTTCGTTGGGTTCGCCAACTTCTATCGCCGCTTCATCAAAGACTTCTCAAAGATCTGCCGCCCGCTGCACGATCTGACGAAGAAGGATACTCCGTTTAATTGGGGTCCCGCACAGGCAGAAGCCTTCGAGACGCTCAAGCGCGCTTTCACGACTCAGCCCGTGCTCGCCATGTGGAGCATTGATCGGCCGACTCGCGTCGAGACCGATGCTTCTGGCTACGCCACCGGAGGAGTCATAGCCCAACGCAACCCTGACGATGGTCTCTGGCATCCAATCGCGTATCGCTCGCAGACCATGAGCCCCGCCGAGCGGAATTACGAGATCTGGGACCGTGAGATGCTTGCAATCATCGAGGCTCTCAAGGACTGGCGCCAGTTCCTCGAAGGTCTCCCGGAGCCTTTTGAGATCTGGACCGATCACCAGAATCTACAGTACTGGAAGACTGCGCAGAATCTCACGCGGCGACAAGCCCGGTGGGCCTCCTACCTCGCCGAGTACGACTTCCGCATCATCCATCGCCCCGGCAAGACGCACCTCCTCGCCAACCCGCTCTCCCGACCCTCCTCGCTGCATGTCTCTGACGAAGAAGACAATCGCTCGCAGGTAGTGTTGAAGCCAGAGCTGTTTAAGATAGCCGCCACGGCAGCCTTCGCAAACCCCTCCCTCCTCGAGAAGCGCATTCGCGACTGCTCCGAAAAGGAAAAGGAAGTCGCAGACGCCCTGCAGACTCTCCGGACCAAGGGGCCCCGCAAGCTGCGCAACGGCGTTCTCGAATGGGAAGAGGACAACGGCCTCCTATACTACCATGGGAAAGTCTATGTCCCGAACAGTGCCGCGCTGCGCAACGACGTCATCAAGTCTTGCCACGACGTGCCGACCGCCGGACACCCTGGGAAACACACCACCCTCGAATTGGTCTCTCGGTACTATTGGTGGCCGCGCATCTCCGCCGATGTTAGCCGCTACGTGCTCGGCTGCGATCAATGCCAACGGTACAAGTCCGCCCCGCACCCGAAGGCCACTCTACAGCCCCACGATGTTCCTTCAGGGCCCTGGGAACACGTTGGCGTGGACCTCATCACACAGCTCCCACGCGACGCCAAGACCAAGAAGGACTCGATCGCGGTCTACGTGGACCACTATTCGGATCAGTGCCACCTTGTACCGGTCGACTCAACGATCACCGCGGCCGGCATGGGCGACGTCCACTACACGGACATCTTCCGCCTTCACGGCCTCCCACGCAAGATCTTCTCCGATCGCGGACCCCAGTTTGCCGCTCAGTACATGCGAGCGCTATACAAGCGCCTCGGCATCGCTACTGGTCTCACCACGGCGTATCACCCAGAAGGCAACGGCAAGGTCGAGCGCAAGAACCAGGAAGTCGAGAAATTCCTGCGTCTCTTCGTCTCCCAGCGCCAAGACGACTGGGTCGATTGGCTCCCGATGGCTGAGTTCACCCTGAATTCGCACGTATCTAGCGCTACCGAACGCACGCCCTTCGAGATTGTTTACGGCTACACACCGGACTTCACGATCCCGGCCGGCAAACACACCAAGGTTCCCGCCCTCGATGAGCGCCTAGACCGCATGGCTCACGTCCGCAAAGAGGCCGAAGCTGCCCTGCGCCTTACCAAGGCTCGCATGAAAGAAGAATACGAGGCCGCGAAGAAACGCGCCCACTTCTTCAAGGTTGGCGACCAGGTTTGGCTCAGCACGAAGGACCTCAGCATCGATCAGCCTTCGCCCAAGCTCGGCCCCACCAGCTGGGTCCGTTTAAGGTTCTGGAAAAGATCGGCGATCTGGACTATCGGCTCGAGCTCCCGAGCTGGCTGAAAATCCACCCGGTTTTCCATGTCAACCGCCTCAGCCCGTGGCACGATCAAGGCGTCGAGAAGCCCCTGCCTCCCAAACCTGTCAAGGTTGCCGGCGAAGAAGAATACGTCGTCGAGAAGGTCCTCGACAGCCGCATATACCGCCGCCAACTACAATACAAAGTCCGCTGGAAAGGCTACGGCCAAGCCGGCGACACGTGGGAAAAGGCAGACAACCTCAAGCACGCCAAGGCCCTGGTCAACAAGTTCCATCGCGAAAATCCGGAAGCGCCCCGCAAGCTCGCTGCCACCGCCTTCGAAGCCCTCGCCGCCTCTTTTCGCCCGTTCGTCACTGAGGTCGACGTCTCCCACCTTTCTGCCGCTGATTGCGCTAAGGCCGATCTCGATTGGGAGGAGGGGCGTCACCTCTAACGACCTCGCGAGGACGCTCGGTTTTAGGAGGGGGGTAATGTCACGGATGTGACGGCGCAGCCCTATTTTTCGCCGATTTCTGGCTATTTTCCTCGATTAAATCCAACGGGCGAGCAGCC
Source organism: Phanerodontia chrysosporium (assembly GCA_001910725.1). Taxonomy (NCBI): domain Eukaryota; kingdom Fungi; phylum Basidiomycota; class Agaricomycetes; order Polyporales; family Phanerochaetaceae; genus Phanerodontia; species Phanerodontia chrysosporium. The sequence continues at coordinate 8,403 of MJGA01000010.1, read as the reverse complement.
CTCGCGCCGTCTGGAGTCCTAGCCGCCCACGCTCAGCGCCTGGCCACCCAGCGCCAGCGCCCTGATGGCGCATCACCCTTAGACGCCAGCGCATCCCGCTGCGCGCTCAGACACTGCCCGGATCACCGGTCTGCCCTGCAACCGGTTCCCCGGATCGCCGAGGAGGCACTGTCATCCCTGATGACTCCCCTCGCCGAGGCTCGCCGAGCTAATCATCCCCATGACACAGCCTCGGTCCGACGCAGCCTCGGACACTGCCAGCTGACACAGCCTCGTGACATAGCCCCCGCACAGCCTCGCCGCGCAGCCCGCGTCGCAGCCTCGCTGGCTATGCCAAGCACTGCCCATCAGCTTAGGTAATCGTACGGCCTGCCCTAAAGACTCTGTAGTATATAAGGGTAGCACTCCTCGCTCCTGTCCGTCATCTCGACCTCTTGGTCAATACGGACAGGTAAGCCCCAGCTTGTATAGTAGAATAGTTCGCTAATGTTATCTTGGTCAATACGGACAGCTGAACAAGTGTGTTCGTCGCTGCGTGACTCGCTCCGCCGCGCCTCGACGTCGACCTCCCCATCTGTCCTCCCTTGTGAAGCGTTGAGCCTTCGCTCCGCGACAGATGCCTTCGGGCCAGCAGATGACATCGACTCCTATTCTGCATCGCAATCCTAACTAACCACCCACGCTTTTTCGAGACAAGGTAGTCAATCATGGTGTCCACTACTGGTGAGTCGGTCTCTTATCTATGTTGCTTGTGTTCGCCGCCTGACGGGAGGATGACTTTTAGACAACAAGAACCCCGAGCGCGTCGCGGCCGGTCTCAAGGCCGCCATGCACAACCCTAACGTCAGCGAGGAGGCAAAGGAGCATGCTGCTGAGCGCCTCGAGCAGATGGGTTCTGCCAGCGAGTCGCGTCGCACCGGCGGCTCGGGCTCGTATAGCTCTGGCCAGGACTCGAACCGCGTCCTTGGTGGCTACAAGGCGACCCTCACGGTATGTCTTCTCAAGAGCGCTCCCCGTGCGATCCATTACTGACGTATGCTCCAGAACGAACATACTTCCCCAGAGGCGAAGAAACACGCAAGGGAGATCCTCGAAGCTCACGGATATACCGTCGAGCGCGCAGAAGGCGTCTCGGAAGACGAGCATCAGACTCGTGTGCTTGCTGGTTACAAGGCAGCACTCAACAGTAAGCACCACTTTACTTCGTGCACCCGAAGTGATTTCTTTAACATGTTTTGACAGATCCTCGTGTCTCTGACGAAGCTAAGGCTCATGCTCGCGAGTATCTCAAGGCGCACAACGCACTCTGATCTGTGATACCAAGGATCGACTTGGACCTATGGGTTGTACTCTATACCGTGTAGGATCAGTGTATTTGTAGTAGTGCTCCGTTGAAGAGCATACCCGGACCTAATTGAACGAATCATGGTCTGTGCCATAGTTGTTACATGTGGTTTGATGTGATAGCTTTCTATTCAGAAAGTGTGTTATACGCGTCCTGCTCTACCGAACATTGTTATCGTACAAATACATGATCTACGGTCCGTTATGTCTGATCATTATTGGAGTTCTGGCGTGTCGCCGAGGATGACAGCCATAGCGGCGTCTGGATAACGCGACCCCCGTGCTGCGTCAGCCGCTTGGGCCACCTTCCGGACCTCGTCGACGTCTTCCGGCGTGAGCTTGATATTCAGTGCACCAAGGTTCTCCTTCAAGTACTATACGATGTATCAGCATCAGCGTCACTCGCGCCACAAGGGTCGAATTGCACGCACCTTCTCCTTCGTCGTACCCGGAATAGGGATAACGTTGTCAGCCTGCGCGAGCAGCCACGCAAGAGCAACCTGCCCAGCTGTTGCACCATATTTCTCGCCGATCCGGCGCAGGCCGTCGGCGATCTTCAGGATATTCGGGAAGTTCTCCTTCGAGTATCGAGGAACAAGTCGCCGGAAGTCATCCTCCGCGAAGTCGTCGGGAGATTTCTGGAGCATGGCGTTCAGTATTACAAACATTATAGACATCAAAGGAAAGAGAGACTTACGTATTGGCCAGTGAGCAGGCCACGGCCGAGCGGTGAATACGCAACGATAGCGATGCCGAGTTCCTGGCATGTCTTGAAGAGGCCGACCTTGTCCTCTTCGATGTCGAGCGTGAAGGGAGAGTATTCGACTTGATAGGCCGCAATGGGATGCACCGCGTGCGCGCGGCGAAGCGTCGCTGCAGAGCACTCGGACAGACCGAGATAACGGACTTTGCCTTCTCTGCGCGTCAACTTGAGCACCATCACTTGCAATATGCGATCAAGTAAGGCACTTACTTCACAAGCTCGGCCATTGTACTGACTGTGACCTCGATAGGCACCTCGGGATCCGGGCGATGTAGGTAGTAGAGGTCCACGTAGTCCGTCCCGAGGCGGCGAAGCGATGTCTCGAACGACTCTCGCATGTGCTCGGGCGAGCCGTCGACACCCGTCTTCCTGTGCGGCGCATAGCCGAACTTGGTTGCGAGGAAAATCTCGCTACGCTTGCCGGTGCGAGCCAACCACTTGCCGATGAGCTCCTCGTTGTCACCGTACACGTCTGCGGTATCCCAGAACCTGCAGCCGTTTTCGTAGACAGCGTCGAGCAACTAGAGAAGCACACTGGTCAAAATCCGCAAGGTCCTTCCAATGCAAGGGATAGACGTCGACTTACCTTCAGACGCTCCTCGTCAGGCAGAGGTTTGCCGTAGAACGCAGACAGTCCCATGGCACCAAAGCTGATGGCGGTGACCTCTGCGTCGCCGATTCTGCGGGTAGGAAGGTTCGGAGCCATGTCGCGCTTAGCTTGTCTGTGAGAAGCGTCAATGAGGATTGCAATAGCTCTTGAGCCCGCTCACCTCCGTCTTATATAGCCTGAGGCTACCGTGCTATGTAAGCCATGGACCCAGGATCATTAGCTAGCCCCGCCAAGGGTCCTCGGTTTTCCCATGGGCCTACAGAGCCACCCGCCGGACAAAGAGGCTGACGTCGCCCCTCGGCAGCGGCAATGAGAAGGCTTGCGGCACCGACGTTCTGCGATCCCACGTTCCCTGGGGAAAATTGACCGTGGAAACAGGCCGAAAACATATCGGGCGCTTACAGGCTCATATGTTCATCAGCCTGCTAGGAGCCTTCCTGGTTCAGGGAGCTTACAGATATTCGTCGAAAGCTCACAATTATAATGCAAAGGGAGTAGAGTCTTGCAAAAGTCGAATAGTAGAATGGCACAGTCGATGAGTGTGATCGAGACCGTGATACGGCCCCGAAAGCCAAGTCAGAATGCATTGTGGCACATGCACGTCGCATGCCCAGCATCCGGCGTATCGGCAAAAAATCATGCTCATCATGGAAGTTTGGTGCCGTAGCCCCACATTGAAGCCGTTTGCCGCCTCAGCGACCCGGCGCACCTCTGCGACGTCTTCGGATGACAGCTTGAGCTGCAGCGCCCCCAGGTTCTCCTCGAGATACTACTCCCGAGGTCAATGTCCGGCAATACGCATCGCAGCTTTCGAACGTACTTTTTCCTTTGTTGTGTCCGGAATTGGGATGTCGTTGTCACCTTGCGCCAGCAACCACGCCAGGGCGACCTCGCCAGGAGTCGCGCCGTACTTCTCCCCGATACGCTTCAAATCTTCGACGACGCTGAGCAGGTTCGGGAAGTTCTCTGTGGAGTGACGCGATAGCATCGTGCAGAATTCGTCCGTGGCGAAGTCGCCCGGTGATTTCTGCAAAGCCAGTGAGCTATCAGACTGCGCAGAACCAAAAAAATGACGCACGTATTGACGGGTGAGAAGTCTGCGCCCGAGCGGAGATTACGCAACGACGGCGACGCCAAGCTTCCCAAACGCCTTAGGCAGACCAGTCTTATAGTGTTCGATGTCGAGCATGAAGTAAGAATATTCGACTTCAAGTGCAGCGATCGGGTGCACCGACGTGTGCGACGAAGGGTCTTCTCAGGACACTAGCGCGCTCTTCCGACTTCTCTGAAAACCCCTTGAGTGAGCCGCTTCCTGGTATGCATTCACATCTTCACTCACTTGACAAACTGGGCCATCGTACCGACCGTTACCTGGATCGGCGTGTTGGTGCCAGGACGCTGGAGGTAGTACAACACGATGTAGTCTGTGCCAAGGTCGCGGAGAAAGCTTTCAAGGCATTCGCGCGCATACGCAGGTGTACCTTCAACGGTCCCACGCGGGCATCGCAGCAAACGTGGTCGCGGGGAAGATCCCACCGCGCTTGCCGTATGTCACGGATGTGACGGTGCTGCCCTATTTTTCGCCGATTTTTGGCTATTTTCCTCGATTAATCCAACGGGCGAGCAGCCCTCGCGCCGTCTGGAGTCCTAGCCGCCCACACCCAGCGCCTGGCCACTCAGCGCCAGCGCCCTGATGGCGCATCACCCCTAGACGCCAGCGCATCCCGCTGCGCGCTCAGACACTGCCCGGATCACCGGTCTGCCTTGCAACCGGTTCCCCGGATCGCCGAGGAGGCACTGTCATCCCTGATGACTCCCCTCGCCGAGACACGCCGAGCTGATCAGCCTGATGACACAGCCTCGGCCCGACGCAGCCTCGAGACACTGCCAGCTGACACAGCCTCGTGACATAGCCCCAGCACAGCCTCGCCGCGCAGCCCGCGTCGCAGCCTCGCTGGCTATGCTGAGCGCTGCCCATCAGCTTATGTAATCGTATAGCCTGCCCTAAAGGACCTGTAGTATATAAGGGTAGCTCCCCTCGCTCCTGTCCGTCATCTCGACCTCTTGGTCAATACGGACAGGTAAGCCCAGTGTTTGTATTGTAGTTACAGTGCTAATATTATCTTGGTCAATACGGACAGCTGTATAAGTTGTGCGTCGCCGCGTGACTCGCTCCGCTGCACCTCGTCGTCGTCATCCCCATCCGCCCTCCCTCGTGTAGCGTTGAGCCCTAGCTCCGCGACATTAGGTCGAGATCTCTTGGGTGCCCTAGGCAATTCCTTCCCTACCGCTCCCCAAAACCCGTTTAAAAAAGTTTATTCCCTCCGTTTAAAGCGAGTACGTCGTAGTCGAGCAGTCTGCTCACTCCGTACACGTTGCTAAGGTCCTTACCTCACAGTGCCGAAAGACGTCCGGCTCAAGGACCACATCCCCCAACGCATCTTCGACCGCCTCCAACGTCGTCGCGAGGCCGGTAACCCCGTCAAGTGGACGGACCGCAAAGTCAAGGCGGTCGTCAAGTACGTGTCCACGCTCCCCCAGCCTCCACCCTCCGTCCCCTCCATCAACTGGACCGCCGTTCGCGAGGCTCGTGAGGCCGAACAACGCGTAGGCAACCGCATCCGCGAGCAGCGCCAACGAGAGGCGCAAGAAGCCCAGGCCGCCGTAGCCGCCTCCTCCTCGAAGCTCAGTTTGGCAGAGCGCCTCAGCGCCGCCCCGACGTACGAGCCCATCGCCCGCAAGCCCATCGGCATCGATATCCCGAAGTACTCCCCTACCGACCTCGTCGGCATCTTCACGCCCAAGCTCGACGCCACCATCAAGCGTCTCAAGGTCGTCGAGGAAGTCGACCTGCTCCACATCGTCAACAGCGACCACGCCCACCACTTCCATCTCCTGTTCGAGCGACTTCGCCAGATCCGCGCCGAGCTCAGCCGCCTCGCCCCCACCACCACGTTTAAGGAGTGGCACCAATACGAGCTCGGTCTCGCTCAAATTGGTGACATTCCGTTCATCGGTTTAAGGCGAAACTTCCGCCGTATCGTAGGGCAGCTGAACATTGTGTACGAGGCTGGTTATTTTGATTAGTTCATAAAATACATCTTCTGTCGCTCTGGATTTCGACTGTTCGAATTGTCCGCACTTCTTCGGGCGAACCACAGAGAACGGCGTCACTCTTCCCGCTGATCTCCACGTCGAGGAAAACAACGGGTCTCGAGAAGCCAGGGAGTGCAGTCAGCAGCCCTGCCCTTATCGAGAGACTGCCCCTCCGCTACTCCCGGTTCCGCCTAGCGACCGAGAAACACAGTTCGAACGCCCTCATTTCGCGCAACGGCTAGAATTCGCCCGCGCCTCTGCCACCACTCCGAATACTCCCGATCACAGTCCCCCGGACAGCAGCCACCACTCGTCTCCCGAGACATCGCTCGGCTCCGTCCTCTCCGACCACGAACCCGCTCCCTCCCCGCTTAACCTCTCCCGCGCTCACTCAGGAGCCAATACTCCCCGTCCCCCCAATATGTCGAGCACTCCCGGAGGAGCGCCGCCCGGTCCGGCGCCTCCCGACCCCGTCTCTGCCGCCCTTCTGCAAATGGCCCAGGCCATGACGCAGCTTACAAACACGGTTAACGCTCTGGCCCAGACTATTGGCGCCAATCGGACAACGGTCAACGCAACGGTCAATGCCAACAAGGAGCTCCCCTTCGTCGAGAAGCCCATGCCGTTCAAAGGAAAGGGTTCAGACACGGCCCGACTCTTCCGCGCTGCCTACCGCATCTACGCCGATGGACAGCCGGAGAAATTCGGCAAGCGCGACGTCAACGGTAACCTCGAGCGAGACGCAAACACCGGCAAGATCTTGGTAGACGGCCAGAAGTGGATCGTTGGCGCCCTTTCCTTCATGCAGGACGAAGCCGCCGAATGGGCACGGCAGTACATCGAGCAAGCGGCAGACGGCACTCAGTTGTTCGGAGGTTCCCGCACCCAATTCTGGGAGGCTTTCAAGAACCGGTTCGAGCCCGTCGACGAGAAGGCCGAGGCCCTCAGCAAGCTACAGGCGTGCACGCAAGGCAATCGTCGGTTCGCGGAGTTCTTTGCGGAGTTCCAAGCCCTCGCCGGCCGCACGAAGCTCACCCCGGAAGATCTGGCAGCCCGGCTACGAACGAAGTTTAATAAGGACTACCTCGAACGGATCTCGTACATGGTCAACCCCGCTACCGGCAAAGGCCCCGAGACGTACGACGAGCTCAAGAACGCAGGTTTCGCCGTCGACCGGTCGAAGGACAAGCTCTCGCAAGACCTCCTGGCACAGCAAGGCAAGACGTCCTCGACTCCGGCTAGCTCGTCAGCGCGCGCCTTCCGCGACCCGAACGCGATGGACATTGACGCCGCGAACATTGACGAGCTGTTTAAGGGTCTCACCGGCACGGATCTCAAGCGCCAGTTCGACGCCGTCATGAAGGACCGCTGCAAGGTCTGCGGCTCGAAGTCCCACAAGTCCACGGACCCCGTGCACCGCGACTCGGTTTGCAACCACTGCGGCAAGAAGGGTCACTGGTCCCGCGTCTGTCGTGCCCGCCTCGAGGGCAAGCCGAGAACCGCCCCCGCTACCGCCGCCGTCCGCGCCTCGTCTTCGGATACTTCGTCACAGGACTCCTCGTCTTCGGCCTCCTCGCCTTCTGGCAGCTCGTCTGACGACCAAGCTGCCGCGATCGCCGCCCTCCGTGATCAGCTGGCTCTGATACAAAAGCAGCTCGGGGGTTTTGCTTAAGGGGCCGGAGTGACGCCGCATCGTCGGTCCCCGTCTCGTCAAGCCCGGATTCAACTCCGGCGCCTTCGCTAGAACCGCAGGACATTTCCGATACCATCCGCTCGTGTACTATATCAGTGTTAGATCCGTTTTCGAATCATTATCGTGTACCAGTAAAGCTCACCGGGATCAATAAAACTATTCGCACTCCTGCAATGATTGACTCCGGTGCAACTTCGTTATTCATTCACGAGGATTTCTGTAAGCAACACAAGATCCTCACGGTACCACTCAAGAAAGAGATCACACTGTACAACATCGATGGAACTAAGAATGAAGCAGGGTCTATCACACGCCGAGCCAGACTCCAGCTTACTGTCGGTTCTTATACGTTTAAGGAGGAGTTTCTTGTCACGAACATCGGCCCGGAGGACGTCATCCTCGGACTTCCGTGGCTCAAGAAATGGAATCCGAATATCGACTGGGAAACGGGAAATGTCCAGTTTCAGCTCCGCGGCGGAGCTGAGGACACCCCGGTTTTCGGTATTCATCAGATTGACGCCAACCGCTCCGAACGCCGTGAATGGCTTCGAGCGGGCATTGTTGAGGACGCCAAGGACGAAGTCTGGATCCTCGCCGGCTACACTTACTCGCAAGCGATCGCTGTCGAAGCCAATCGCGAGAAGTACGCCAAGACGTTTGAAGAGCTGGTTCCCAAGGAGTACCACCGACACAAGAAGGTGTTCTCTGAAGAAGAATCGCACCGCCTTCCGAAGCATCAGCCCTGGATCACGCGATAGATCTCGTTCCGGACGCCCCGGCCTCGATCAAGTCGAAGGTCTACCCCATGTCCCCGATCGAGAATGAAGAGCTACAGCGGTTCATCGACGACGCACTCGCCAAGGCTATATCGTCCCCAGCAAGTCTCCGATCGCTTCC